>JAWNOE010000094.1:45000-645000 GCA_035046095.1 Drosophila pseudotakahashii
ACATTTACACAAATTGCATATGAAGGTCATTTATAGCATTTAAAAATACCTTTCAAACGAGATGCAGCACAACTCTGTAGCTTTAGTAGTATAGAAGTTACGACAAACTGACAAACAGAATTAAATTTTCATTTTGGGAAGAAGAAGAAAATCGTATTTTGGCTATAACTTTTGAACGGAGCGTCGGATTTTATCATATGACCCCTCATTCGACGGGTATTTTCAATAGGAACACAACTAAAACATTGCGAGGGGGCATTTATCCCCACCGGCCCCAACAACTCCAAATTTCGAAATTTTCACTTTTTCACTTTCACCGCTCTCTTTCCCAAGCCAATTGATTTTCTTAAAGTCTTGGTATGCAATCCTTTAAGTTTTTGCAATACCTTTCGATTGGTGTATCACTCATTATGAACGGACCATCACAGCAGATTTTCAATTCTGCGGCTATATATAGTAGTCGCCTTCGCACACTCTCCTTGTGCGCTTCGTCACTACATGGACTGCCGTCCATAGTGATAAACAAATACAATAAACTTAACCTAAAATTAAAAAAAAAAAATATAAAAAAAAAATATATATATATATTTGCAAAAACAAATTAAAAAAATAATAAAAAAATATATATTTATAAATTCAAATTTGTATCTACTTTTGTTTGAAGCATAGGTGTTTGTTTATCTTACGTACTCAAATTTACAAAATAATTGACTAACCTATGGTTAAAAATTAATTTTTTTTTTTGGCAATAGTCTATTTGCATGTCAACTGGGAGTGCATTAAACTCATATAAAGCCCTATAGAGGGGCTCATTTTGGGAATAATTAGTCCGCCTCAACTCGAGAAAAAAGGGATCAAAATTCGTAAGTTGTCTAGACGGAGCGTTAAATCCAACTGCTGGTGATATAAAGGAACAGGGTCTAACAATCTTAGCGGCAAAAAAGCGAATTTTAGAAATTGCTTCTGTAGTCGTTCTATTTCCATGAGTGGTAGTAAAGGGATTCCAGATAAAAGCTGCATATTCTAGTTTAGATCGAACAAATGCAAAATATAGCGCAAGTCTCGTGTAGGGATCAGTGAATAGCGATGCGTTCCGCTTCACAAATCCAAACATGGCATAGGCTCTGGGCATGATATAATCGAAGTGTGCTGAGAACTTAAATTTTGAGTCAAACATCACACCTAGATCTAAGGATTCCTGCCGTAGCTGCCATTAATATTATAGGGTGGGACGAAGTTATATACAGATTTACTGTAAGTAACATAGAAGCACTTGTTTATGTTTAGAGGAAGCGCATTTCGGCTACACCAAGAGCTCACCGAATCTAAGTCCTGTTGAACAGATTGTGAGTCTGTCGCTATTTTAATAGACTTAAAAAATTAAAATTAGACTTAAATTTTAAATCATCTGCAGAGTGTAGACACTCTGAAGATAGACAGGACTTGACATCATTAATGAATATTATGAAAAGCAGAGGGGCCATAGCACTCCCCTTAAGAAGGCCAGAGGTTGCCAAATAGGATCCAGGGAAATTTCCATTAATATTCACTCTATAAAGACGATGGTGTAAATATGATTTTATCCAATTTATTAATGCCGAATGTATACCCCAGCGAGCTAGTTTTGCCAGTAGGGCACTGTGGCAAACTTTGTCAAAGGCTTTCTCAAAATCAGTGTATATGGCATCAACATGTGATCGCATATTAAAGGCATGAACGCAATAGTTGCTATAGTATAATAGTAGGTATTGATAATCACAATAAAACTGCATTTTTACTTTTCCAAAATCTTTAATGGTGTGGGCGCCACACACATTTCAAAAAATGGTTTAGGGCGATTGAGGGCATTAGAGGGGGCGTGGCACCTTTTTGAAATAAACTTGCGCTGCGTAGGAACTCCAAGAATATGCATGCAAAATGCCAATCCTCCAGCTTTTATAGTTTCCGAGATCTCAGCGTTCATACGGACGGACAGACGGACAGACGGACATGGCTAGTTCGACTCGGCTAGTGATCCTGATCAAGAATATATATACTTTATAGGGGCGGAAAAGCTTCCTTCTCCCTGTTACATACTTTTGCACGAATACAATATTCCCTTTTACTCTACGAGTAACGGGTATAAAAAATGAACACAACAAAATTTCTACAAGCTCTTGTGCAATTCCCTGAAATGAAATTTTAAAATCCATTTATTTCCTACATCTGAGAATTATTAACTTGTGAGATTTATTTCATTGGACGTTGTTTTCTTTTCTTTATTAGTTTTACAATCATAGGATTCATCGTTCCCTAAAATGATCGGACATGTTTGTCTTAGATAACAATCTTTAAATACTTTGGGTGTATGACACTTCTCACGTACATAGGAATCACATTTGAATATTAATTGTTACATGGGGGATGTCGGGGATGGGTGGAAGGTGAGCTACCTTTCTCACGTATATAGAAAGCCCAGTTGAAAATTAATTACTCATAATGAGGAAAAGGTCACGTGATCAGCACCAAATGAATTTAGATTGAAAGCCCTTTATCTTTGTTATTGATCTTTCATAATGTTGAAAGATATTGTTTCAGTTGATGTGCAAGGCTTCTTTGGTAATAATAACAATTTCATTCTAAAGGAAATAGGATTAGTATTTGATCGTGATCCTAACATGAATAATAGTTCGTTAATAGAACCACCATATGATTTCACTTTACTAAATACAAAATCTCGAAAGACTGCAATTTGGTTAACCGATAAACATCATAACATTTATTGAAACGATACATAAAATAGTTTTTCTCAATCTCGAAAGTATCTAAAGTCAATTACAAACGGAAAAAAATTTATTAGTAAAGGGGTGGAAAAGAAATGATTTCTTCAGAAATGTTTTGGAAACTGTCAGCTCTTTAATATTGAGGAAATTGATTGTCCGTCCCTAAACAGGTTTAAGGGAAACCGGTTTACATATTGAGAAACACGACTTAGGGGCGGGGTTTGTGCTCTAGACAATGCATACTTTGATACCAAGAAAAAAATTTTATATACAGCATTTTAAAGTTGAAAATGACCAATTTATTCAAGATTTTAAGAGGAGGTAATTGGTCACCACTTTCAATACCTCCTAAACACAAAACGATGTTCATGAATCAAGGTGGATATGATCTTAAAACTACGAATTATGGTGAACGCTTTACATTCTGTAATCCCGAATTGACACCAGCAACATGCGCCTGTCACTTTTGTGCAAATCGTCGGGATGGAGTCAGAAAATTAATTTGAATATATAATGAAATATGTTTAGAATCCCAAAATAGATGAATATATTATTATGGTATAAAATAAACTCTGACTTTTTATTGGGAGTTCAAATTGCAGGTACGGAGAAGTGCGGGATCGTGATTTCAACTCCTATTATTGCACGTGTTAGAGCTAGCCTGGGACATTGGCGTAAGGTTCACGGTCTTATCAATAAGCGCGCGCCTTGAGGCTAGTGCCTTGTCCCTGTTTTTGCGGTCGGGTACTGTTACAGGTGTGCAGGTTCGGGTACCTCTTGTGCGAGTCCCTTTTATGACATCTTCATGAGTCATTTGTGGAAAGGAAAGAATCTTAGAATCAATTTATCACGTTCTGGGGCGGAAAGAGAAATTTTGTATTTGAAACTATTTTCCCACATTAACTTGTGAGATGATAACCATCTTTGATTATTTTGGGTGTGCGGTCTTTCTCACGTACATAGAAAGTCCAGTTGAATATTAATTGCTCGTAATGAGGAAAAAGGACACGTGATCAATATTGTTACATGGGGATGTGATGTATCGGTGGAAGGTGAGCGACAATTTCTCACTTGGGTGTGTGGCCTTTCTAACGTACATAGAAAGCCCATTTGAATATTAATTACTTATAATGAGGAAAAAGGTTTCTAAAAAATGTAGCATTTGTCTAACTAAAACTTCTCAAAGGGGATGATTGCGAGGGAGGGATGGTGGAAAAGCATGCTCCCCATATGAAGAGGGGATAAAAATGAGAAGTTACTGTAAAGGAACTTCAGTTCGATTTCAAAGTCCACTGGATCCTTGTTAGAGGCATCAGCAGCAACATCAGTAACAACCACAACAACAATCGACAAACAAAAATCATCAAACAACAAAATCAACTAAACAACACCGTTTTCAACTGTTTGATCGCTACGTAAACGCCGCGACTAGCTCAGAGATATTGTGTGTTCGTCCCACCAAATTTGTATTACGTGACTGCCCGTGACCCAAGAAAATGCGGTGATATCCGATTGGGACAAATCGGAAAACTTTATTAAGTTTTCTTTTCGCTGAAATTGTGTTCTACGTCAGCTGGCTGTTGCGGCTTGCCTGGTCGGCGACTTGCCTTCCTCGGCTCAAGATTAACCTCGTGCGTTTCTCGGCGGCGCTCCTCGACGGCGTCGCTGCTCTCGTGTCTCTTCGTGCTACTTGTGGACTCCTGCGGCGTCGTTCTCCAACGGCGTCTCACCAGTTCCACCCGGCACGTAGGACTCAAAAGTCTGCACAACCTTCCTTTCGGGTCCGACCAAAATGATCCTGGGACCACCTGTTTCGTCGTGTTCCCTGAGGTCGGCCTGGCTCTAGCCTGAGAAACAAATGTCCCGACAGGTCAAATCCGAGGATTCAGCCTTATCGTCAGTCCACCGTAACCCCGACGCCTGGCACACACTCTTGATCCGCGCTTACCCTGCCGGTAGCTCGTCCTTCTCTCGACTCTGCTCCTGTCCAGCACTCGTTTCCACTCCAATCTCTGTTTCCTGCAGATCTCCCCGTTGCAGTCTCAGCCTTGGCCTAGCGTCTTGACTCTGGTATCTTGATCTGGGCGTTGAGCACTCGGTTACTCGGTACTCTCACGGTCACGCACTCGATTGAATCCTCGCACTTGAATCTTGATATCTGGTTTTCTTGTCTCACTTGTACTTTCGCTCACGTATCTCGGTTGACTGTCCCGAGCTGCGCCTGCGCCCTCCTTTTATAGGCTGCGGCGTGGTCCCGTTATTTCCCTTTTTGCACACGGCTCGCTGGGGTCCAATGTCCAAGGGTGTCCCGTTAGTTCCCTTTGCACACGGCACGCATCGGGTCCAAGGTCCACGGGTGTCCCGTTAATTCACGGTGCCTCCTCTTTGCGCCGGTTCAAAGTCCACGGCTTTACCGTTCGACCTCATTGCCCTTTGGCGGCGTGGGTCCAAGGTCCAGCGCGGCACCGTTATTTCACGGTCTCTCCGCTTTGGCCGGGTCCAAGGTCCAGTATTTACCGGTGGACCTGGATGCCCTTGGGGTCTGCCGCATTCTCGCTGCCTTTGCTGTTGCTAGGGGCTCTCCTGCCTCGAGATTTGTGGGGAGTTTTACGACTCCTCACATCTCCCCCTTTCTTCGGAAAGTTTTTGAAGAAGGTGCTTTCTCCTCCCGGCGCACTCCGTCGACGCCTCTCAGCTCCCTCGTTGTACTCCTCGTCCTCTCTGATTCCTGGTTCCCTACTCCTGTTGTTGGCCATCAGTCCGGACGCAGCGGCGCAGTCTCAGCCGTGTCCTGTAGGCGTCTTGACGACCGCGTCTAACCCTCGCTGATGCCTCTCTCCTGCCGTTTGGCCACCGGTCGGATCGCAGCGATGCCAGCCTCAGCCGTGTCCAATAGGCATCTCGACCCCCGCGTACAGACCCTCCCGGCGCCGTCCTTGTTCCTGCTCCTGACGATTCCTCCTTCTTGGTCGCTGATCCTCGCCTCTGGACGGAATTTTTGAATTTCCGCGCCACTCCAACGTCGAAATCCACCACTTCTCTCTCCGCAGTCTGGCAACTCCGCTTCTACTCACAATTGCGTTAATCGATCGTGGTGAGCGGCGTTGCCACTTCCATTCCAGTTCGCAGTGTGACCAATAGTGTGGCCACTGTGAAAAATCTAGTATTTTTCCATATCGTTATCCCTATCGATCGCACTATCGATCGACCGCCGCTATTGCAGCGCCCCCATCCCGATTTTTCACTCCCGCGTGGCCGCTTTGCGATGGTAAGTGTTTTTTTGTTGTTTTTCTCCGTTTTCCAGCCATCTGACCATTTCGTCTTCTTTGCAGCTCCATGGCGACGAATGTATGCATGCCCCTGGATGCTCCGGGGTGCGAATCCTGGCCCCCGCGCGCCCCGGAAGACAACTTGCGGCTGCAAGTGCCCCCGTGTCCCGCGCATGCGGCAGCCTCGCGTCGTATTTGCCGGCCCGCGAGCCTGGCTTTCGCGCCCCTCGATCCGCTCCTGGCATGGCTGTTGCAGAGGTCGTTAACCCCTTTTTGTTGGTGTGTTGCAGTCGGCGCTACTGCTTGTGTTGTTGTGGTTGTTGTTGGCGCTGGCTGCGCCTGCGCATATGTTGCCGCGCGTACCCTCCCCTGTCCCAGAACATATTTTCTCTCGGTTGTTCTAGCCCCGATCTGGGGCTCCTTCTATTCGGCGCGGTATATCTTAACGTCGCCGGTCGCGGACACCTTGATACGGTACCGGACCCCGTCAGCGATGACCAACTTGGCCCATCGCTTCTGCCGCGCTCTCCCTCGCTGCCGTCGTGCCTCCGTTGCCACGCTCGGTGGCCACTCCTCCTCCGCGACCGGCGTCCACGGCTCGCCGCTCACAGAATGCTGCCGCTGCAGCTCCGGCCTCTCCGGTGGGGCACGAGCCTCGGGGCACGAGTACTGCCGCGCGATTTTCGGTGCCGGTGTGGGCCACTCCCACGCCGTCTTCTCCAGGACCTCGTCCTCTCCGACCGTCCTCTTCCTTTGCTCCTGTGCCGGCCATCTCCACGTCACGACCGCCTCGTGCCACGTCCTGCCCTCTGCCTCGACCACCCGTCGCTCCTCCGCGATCCGCCATGCTTCCTGCTGCTCCTGCAGCGGTGGTGAGGGCGGTGTCGCCGGTGGTGGTGGCGGTGTGGTTGCCGGTGGCGGCGGTGGCGTTGGCGGTGGCGGTGGTGGCGTTGGCGGTGGTGGCGGTGGCGTTGGCGGTGGCGGCGGTGGCGGCGGCGGTGCTGGTGATGCCGGCGGTGGCGGCGGCGGTGCTGGTGATGCCAGCGGTGGCGGCGGCGGTGCTGGTGATGCCAGCGGTGGCGGCGGCTGAGGCTTCCACAGGCGGGCCTCCTCCTCCTCGGCCGTCTTCAGTAGCCTCTGAATCGCGGCTTCGGTGGCCGCCCTCCGCCTCATTTGCCCCACCATCCGGGCGTGGGTGATCCGGCGCTCCAAGACCATTTGCCGAAAGTCCCTCGGGCGATCCGTGGGTGGCGCCATCCCTAGCGGGATGTAGCCCTTCCCTTGCCGCGCCATCTCGATGCGGTAGGACTTGAGCCTCACCCGCTCCTCTCGTCGCAGGTGATCCTCTTCGTCCGAGGACACCTCCGGGGTGACCGAGTCCAACGCCTCCCCGGTCTCGTCATCGTCGTCCGACGAGAGCGACACCACGGATCCAGCGTCGTCCGGTATCCGCTCCTCCTCTTCCGCGTCGTCCTCCAGATCCACGTCGGGAATCTCGCCGCGGTCTTCTTCGCTTTCCGCCGGCGACGGAGAGCGCGACGCCAGGGGTGACGCGCACAGCTGGAGGTAGGATTCGGGGTCCTGCCTCCATGTCGCTGCGGGCTGTTCCCCGACGCCGGCTCCACGTGCCTCGGATTGGGTGATGTATGTTGCTGCTGCCTCCATGTTGCTCCTACTTGTGAAAGTTTCGAATAGGCAGATCCGCTCTGCTCTACTCTCCGCGTAACCTCTGCTTTTCCGCCGCGCTCCTGTTCCGTTATTCCGCAGGGCTTGTACCGGTAACGGGACTTGACCCCCGTGTACGCCTCCTACGGAATTGCATCGGTATGCGTCAGCCGGTAACGGTAATCGCGGTTTTGACCCTCCTCTGACCCGCTCTCGCGCTCCTGGTTGTGTGTGTGTGCTCGTGTATCCGTGTGTGTTCCATGTGTTGTGCCCGTTTCGATACACCGTATCGTCCTCTCTCTTTTCCCGCTAATGGAAAGCACAGTGTTCCCTCGATGTCGTGGTCGTTCCACTCTGTTCACTCCCGGGCTTTAGGTCGCTTATGTGTGCTGTTTTTTCCCTGCCGCTTTCCTCGTGCCGTACCTTGCAGATCACAGGCGAGGTGAACTTTGTGATTTTAAACGGCCCATCGAATTTTGGGGCCAGTTTCGCCGCGAAGCCCTCTACTGCCTTGGACAGGTGGTGCTCCTTGACCCAGACCTTGTCCCCAACCTTCGGCTTCCATGGACGCCTTCGTAGATTGTAGTGACGCGCCTGATCCTGCGCCGCCCTTTCCATGTTTCTCCTGACCAACTCGAAGATTTCTTTTAATTTTTGTGCGTTTTCCGTGGGTGTTTGTGTTTATTTTCCTGTTCCGGTTGTCTGCTCGTCATACAGCGCGTTTGGGAGCCTCGGCTCTCTACCCTGCGTGATAAACGCTGGCGAATAGCCAGTTGTTTCCGCCACACTTGTATTCATGGTCAACTGCAATTCTGGCCATTTTTCATCCCACGTCCTCTGATCGGCCCCGGTGAATTGCGCGATCATTGTTTTCACGGTCCTGTTGGTTCTCTCCGTCGGGTTTTCTTGTGGCGTGTACGGTGCTGTAAACTGGTGTCGGACACCCAGTTCCTCCATGAACTTCTTGAACGCTCTGCTTGTGAACTGCACGCCGTTGTCGTTTATCATTATTTTAGGTACTCCGTATCTCGAAATTATTCGTTCTCTGATGGCCTTTTGAAGGGTTTCCGTGGTTGCCCTTCGCATGGGCACGATTTCGGTCCACTTTGAGAATCGATCCACCAAGACTAGTAGCATCGAATTCCCGTGTTTTGACCGTGGCAGGGGACCGACAAAATCGGCGCATACCGTAGCCCATGGCTCCTCCGGAATTTGTGTTAGCATTTTTCCGGCTGCCTGGAGTTGGTTAGGCTTGTATTTCATACAGCTTTTACAGTTCCGCACATATTTCCGTACGTCTCGATGCATACCCGGCCAGTGGTATCTTGCTGCCACTCTTGCAATCGTTTTCCGACTGCCCAGGTGCCCGGCCGTTGGCATGTCGTGATTTTCCGAGATGACCCTTTTTCTCGACTCGGTGGGTACGCACAGCTTCCAGGCGACTACGTCCTCGTTGCCAGCCCTGTGTGGAATATGTCGGTACAGCCGGTTGGCTTCCATCAGATAATCGGGGTATTTTTGTGGATTCTGCGTGACCTTTCCTTGCATTTCCTTTATCCAGGGGCATTGTGCTCGTTCTTGCAGATCGGTTTCCTTATTTTCCAGTCTTCGGCACGTTTCTGGTAGCGGCTGCCGTGACAGGGCGTCCGCTACTATGTTAAGCTGGCCCTTCCTGTATGCGATTTCAAAATCGTATTGTTGTAGCTCCAGCGCCCATCTCGCGATTCTGCCGGACGGACTCTCGATGCTATTCAACCACTTCAGGGCCATGTGATCGGTTATCACTTTGAAGTGGTAGCCCTCCAGGTAAGGTTTTAATTTCCTGATGGCCCACACGATCGCTTAACATTCTTTTTCTGTTGCAGAGTAATTCCTTTCCGCCCCGTTCAAGAATCGGCTGGAGTAGGAAATCACCCGCTCACCCTGGTCCGAATGTTGTGTGAGAATAGCACCGAGGCCGTAATCGCTGGCGTCTGTTTGGAGTACAAACGTTTTGCTGAAATCGGGGCATGCTAGGATTGGATCAGCAACTAGCCTGGCCTTGACGGCTTCGAACGCTTGCTGGTGATTGTTCGTCCATTCCCATTTTGCTTTCTTCCGGAGGAGTGCGTTCAAGGGCTGTACTATGGTGGCAAAGTCTGGTACGAATCGCCTATACCATGATGCCACCCCCAGATATTGGCGCAGCTCCTTAACGTTTGCCGGTGGCTTCAGCTGAGCTATAGCCGAGACCTTCTCCGGGTCCGTCCCAATGCCTTGGTCTGTGATTCGATGCCCTAAGTATTGCAACTCCTTCCTGAAGAATTTACACTTATCAGCATTTACTTTCAGGTTTGCTGCCCGCAGTCTTCTGAACACCTCTTTTAGGTTCTGCATATGTTCCTTTATGGTCCGTCCGATGACGATAATGTCGTCTTGATACGCAAAAGCGTGCGGCATCATCTCGGGCCCTATGACCTGGTCCAACGCTCTTTGGAATGTCGCCGATGCCGAGTGTAGTCCGAATGGCATGACTCTCCATTGGAATAGACCTTTTCCCGGGACTGTGAATGCTGTGTACTGCCTGCTGTCCGTCTCCAAGGGTATCTGCCAGTACCCGTCCTTTAGATCCAAGCTGCTGATGTACTTGGCTTCTCTCAGCTGGTCCAGGATGTAGTTTATCATTGGCATCGGATACGCGTCCTTAACGGACTTTGCGTTTATTTGCCGGAAATCTACGCACAACCACCATTTCCCTGTCTTCTTCCTGACCATAACGATTGGTGAGCTGTAGGGGCTTTTCGATGGTTCTATGCAGCCTTTTTCGAGTAGATCGTCGACCTTGGAGTTAATTTCCCCTTGCATCTTGGGATTCTTGGGATAGTACCTTTGTTTGACCGGCTGATCATCTTTCATGGTGATCTTGTGTACAGCCACGGTCGACGTTCCTTGTATATTCTCCAAACCTGCCAATTCTGTTTTCAGGAATTCAGCTACGTCCTCTTCCGTGAATTCTTTTGGCGTTTCCGTGACCGCGACGGACAGTCTTTCCTCTGTGCAGTTTTGTTCCCTATTTCTTGGTGGTATTGCCACCCGAAGTCCAGCGCATTCAATTTTTGCTCCTATTGTAGTGAGGAAATTCCATCCTAGCACCAGGGCGTCTATGATTCCAGGAAGGATCAGAAACTGTATTACCACAGTTCTCGTGCCGAGACCTATTCCTATTTCCAACTGCGAGGTGATGCTCCCGCACCGTCCGTCTGCCATACGTACTTGCCTTCTCGTGGGCCTGACCTGTCCTGCCGCCTGCAACCTGTCCGCCAGCTCCTCGCTTATAAAACTAGCCGTGGCGCCGGTGTCCACCGTGGCCTTCAGGCTCTTCCCGGCTATGAGCACTGTGGCGGACAGTTGCATTTCTTCCGCCTTCAGGTCGCCCATTAGATCTGAGGGGCAGTGCCTCGCGAACCCTAGTTGCCCCTCGGTGGCTGGGATCGCTGGGCATTTCCCGATCTCGGGCAGCAATTGTTTGTCACTATGCCTATTTTCCCGCATTTCCAGCAGAACAGCACCGGGCGGTTTCGGCACTCTGTTGCCCAGTGCTCTTGGCTTCCGCATCTTCGGCATGCTGTTGCCGGGTTTGTGACGTATCCTCTCCTTCCCTCTGTCCTTTGGTCCTGTGGACCTCGCCTCCGGGGATCATCTGTGCCGTCTTGGCACATTCTGCAGACTGCTCCTTGCTCCCTTCGAGTGGCTGCTGGGTGCGCGAGCTCTGTTCGTGCTGTTCCCGGGTGTTCGAATTCCCGTCCTGCAGCTACCGGGTGTTGGAACTCTCTTCTTGCGGGTACGGGGTGCATCCTGGTCTGTGGGGTGTTGGCCTCCTCGAACTTCCTCCTTTGCTGGTCCAACTCCTCGAAGTCGTCTGCCAGTGCCATCAAGGCGTCCAGGTCCCTGCACTGATCCTCTGCAGGACCTCTTCTCGGGACATATCCAGGGGCCGCATCAAGGTCTGCATGTCTACCATGTAGTCTTTAAAGGACTCATTGAAGGCTTGTTTCCTCTGCCTGACCTGATCGGCTAGCTTCACCATGAAGCCCCTGGGCAGGAAGAATTCCTTGAAGCTCCGGGAAAAGTCTGCCCATGTCTCCCAGAATCTGTTGTTGGCGATAAACCATTTGAGGGCTCTTCCCTGCAGGAGTTCCGGCATCGCTCTGGGGATTAGATCGGCGTTGAGCCCGTACGTCACCGCTGACCACTCTACTTGTTCTAGGAACTCCAGGGGTTTGTCGTGGCCGTCGTACTTGAAGGTCCACTCTCGTACCTGCTTCGCCACCTTTGCATAGTCCGGCACTTCTGGCTTGGCCCTGTCCTTCCTTCGATAGGAGTCCTCCTGCCTTTCCCGACTGTTCTCCCTTTGAGTGGAGTTTCGTCGCTCCTGGTTGCCGGCGTCCCTGAGGCTTTGGACGTCCAAACTGCTCACCAAGCCCTCTGCGCTCGTGATTTTCATCTCGGGAGTGTTCTTTCCGTAATCCCTTTCCAACGCTTCGAGGATGGCAACTGTCTCCGGTTCTTTGGTTGTGCGGTCTATGAACTCCGACAGTGCTTTTCTCATGTCATCCACGAGACCCTCTAGCCCGATTCCAAGGGCGGCTGCGATGGCGGGAAAGTCATCCCTTTTGAGGGCATACAGCCACGACTTGCCCATCTTCTATCTGCTTTCTTGATCGGGACAATCACGTTGGGCGCCAGATGTAACGAACCGTTTTCAACTGTTTGATCGCTACGTAAACGCCGCGACTAGCTCAGAGATATTGTGTGTTCGTCCCACCAAATTTGTATTACGTGACTGCCCGTGACGCAAGAAAATGCGGTGATATCCGATTGGGACAAATCGGAAAACTTTATTAAGTTTTTTTTTCGCTGGAATTGTGTTCTACGTCAGCTGGCTGTTGCGGCTTGCCTGGTCGGCGACTTGCCTTCCTCGGCTCAAGATTCACCTCGTGCGTTTCTCGGCGGCGCTCCTCGACGGCGTCGCTGCTCTCGTGTCTCTTCGTGCTACTTGTGGACTCCTGCGGCGTCGTTCTCCAACGGCGTCTCACCAGTTCCACCCGGCACGTAGGACTCAAAAGTCTGCACAACCTTCCTTTCGGGTCCGACCAAAATGATCCTGGGACCACCTGTTTCGTCGTGTTCCCTGAGGTCGGCCTGGCTCTAGCCTGAGAAACAAATGTCCCGACAGGTCAAATCCGAGGATTCAGCCTTATCGTCAGTCCACCGTAACCCCGACGCCTGGCACACACTCTTGATCCGCGCTTACCCTGCCGGTAGCTCGTCCTTCTCTCGACTCTGCTCCTGTCCAGCACTCGTTTCCACTCCAATCTCTGTTTCCTGCAGATCTCCCCGTTGCAGTCTCAGCCTTGGCCTAGCGTCTTGACTCTGGTATCTTGATCTGGGCGTTGAGCACTCGGTTACTCGGTACTCTCACGGTCACGCACTCGATTGAATCCTCGCACTTGAATCTTGATATCTGGTTTTCTTGTCTCACTTGTACTTTCGCTCACGTATCTCGGTTGACTGTCCCGAGCTGTGCCTGCGCCCTCCTTTTATAGGCTGCGGCGTGGTCCCGTTATTTCCCTTTTTGCACACGGCTCGCTAGGGTCCAATGTCCAAGGGTGTCCCGTTAGTTCCCTTTGCACACGGCACGCATCGGGTCCAAGGTCCACGGGTGTCCCGTTAATTCACGGTGCCTCCTCTTTGCGCCGGTTCAAAGTCCACGGCTTTACCGTTCGACCTCATTGCCCATTGGCGGCGTGGGTCCAAGGTCCAGCGCGGCACCGTTATTTCACGGTCTCTCCGCTTTGGCCGGGTCCAAGGTCCAGTATTTACCGGTGGACCTGGATGCCCTTGGGGTCTGCCGCATTCTCGCTGCCTTTGCTGTTGCTAGGGGCTCTCCTGCCTCGAGATTTGTGGGGAGTTTTACGACTCCTCACATCTCCCCCTTTCTTCGGAAAGTTTTTGAAGAAGGTGCTTTCTCCTCCCGGCGCACTCCGTCGACGCCTCTCAGCTCCCTCGTTGTACTCCTCGTCCTCTCTGATTCCTGGTTCCCTACTCCTGTTGTTGGCCATCAGTCCGGACGCAGCGGCGCAGTCTCAGCCGTGTCCTGTAGGCGTCTTGACGACCGCGTCTAACCCTCGCTGATGCCTCTCTCCTGCCGTTTGGCCACCGGTCGGATCGCAGCGATGCCAGCCTCAGCCGTGTCCAATAGGCATCTCGACCCCCGCGTACAGACCCTCCCGGCGCCGTCCTTGTTCCTGCTCCTGACGATTCCTCCTCCTTGGTCGCTGATCCTCGCCTCTGGACGGAATTTTTGAATTTCCGCGCCACTCCAACGTCGAAATCCACCACTTCTCTCTCCGCAGTCTGGCAACTCCGCTTCTACTCACAATTGCGTTAATCGATCGTGGTGAGCGGCGTTGCCACTTCCATTCCAGTTCGCAGTGTGACCAATAGTGTGGCCACTGTGAAAAATCTAGTATTTTTCCATATCGTTATCCCTATCGATCGCACTATCGATCGACCGCCGCTATCGCAGCGCCCCCATCCCGATTTTTCACTCCCGCGTGGCCGCTTTGCGATGGTAAGTGTTTTTTTGTTGTTTTTCTCCGTTTTCCAGCCATCTGACCATTTCGTCTTCTTTGCAGCTCCATGGCGACGAATGTATGCATGCCCCTGGATGCTCCGGGGTGCGAATCCTGGCCCCCGCGCGCCCCGGAAGACAACTTGCGGCTGCAAGTGCCCCCGTGTCCCGCGCATGCGGCAGCCTCGCGTCGTATTTGCCGGCCAGCGCGCCTGGCTTTCGCGCCCCTCGATCCGCTTCTGGCATGGCTGTTGCAGAGGTCGTTAAGCCCTTTTTGTTGGTGTGTTGCAGTCGGCGCTACTGCTTGTGTTGTTGTGGTTGTTGTTGGCGCTGGCTGCGCCTGCGCATATGTTGCCGCGTGTACCCTCCCCTGTCCCAGAACATATTTTCTCTCGGTTGTTCTAGCCCCGATCTGGGGCTCCTTCTATTCGGCGCGGTATATCTTAACGTCGCCGGTCGCGGACACCTTGATACGGTACCGGACCCCGTCAGCGATGACCAACTTGGCCCATCGCTTCTGCCGCGCTCTCCCTCGCTGCCGTCGTGCCTCCGTTGCCACGCTCGGTGGCCACTCCTCCTCCGCGACCGGCGTCCACGGCTCGCCGCTCACAGAATGCTGCCGCTGCAGCTCCGGCCTCTCCGGTGGGGCACGAGCCTCGGGGCACGAGTACTGCCGCGCGATTTTCGGTGCCGGTGTGGGCCACTCCCACGCCGTCTTCTCCAGGACCTCGTCCTCTCCGACCGTCCTCTTCCTTTGCTCCTGTGCCGGCCATCTCCACGTCACGACCGCCTCGTGCCACGTCCTGCCCTCTGCCTCGACCACCCGTCGCTCCTCCGCGATCCGCCATGCTTCCTGCTGCTCCTGCAGCGGTGGTGAGGGCGGTGTCGCCGGTGGTGGTGGCGGTGTGGTTGCCGGTGGCGGCGGTGGCGTTGGCGGTGGCGGTGGTGGCGTTGGCGGTGGTGGCGGTGGCGTTGGCGGTGGCGGCGGTGGCGGCGGCGGTGCTGGTGATGCCGGCGGTGGCGGCGGCGGTGCTGGTGATGCCAGCGGTGGCGGCGGCGGTGCTGGTGATGCCAGCGGTGGCGGCGGCTGAGGCTCCCACAGGCGGGCCTCCTCCTCCTCGGCCGTCTTCAGTAGCCTCTGAATCGCGGCTTCGGTGGCCGCCCTCCGCCTCATTTGCCCCACCATCCGGGCGTGGGTGATCCGGCGCTCCAAGACCATTTGCCGAAAGTCCCTCGGGCGATCCGTGGGTGGCGCCATCCCTAGCGGGATGTAGCCCTTCCCTTGCCGCGCCATCTCGATGCGGTAGGACTTGAGCCTCACCCGCTCCTCTCGTCGCAGGTGATCCTCTTCGTCCGAGGACACCTCCGGGGTGACCGAGTCCAACGCCTCCCCGGTCTCGTCATCGTCGTCCGACGAGAGCGACACCACGGATCCAGCGTCGTCCGGTATCCGCTCCTCCTCTTCCGCGTCGTCCTCCAGATCCACGTCGGGAATCTCGCCGCGGTCTTCTTCGCTTTCCGCCGGCGACGGAGAGCGCGACGCCAGTGGTGACGCGCACAGCTGGAGGTAGGATTCGGGGTCCTGCCTCCATGTCGCTGCGGGCTGTTCCCCGACGCCGGCTCCACGTGCCTCGGATTGGGTGATGTATGTTGCTGCTGCCTCCATGTTGCTCCTACTTGTGAAAGTTTCGAATAGGCAGATCCGCTCTGCTCTACTCTCCGCGTAACCTCTGCTTTTCCGCCGCGCTCCTGTTCCGTTATTCCGCAGGGCTTGTACCGGTAACGGGACTTGACCCCCGTGTACGCCTCCTACGGAATTGCATCGGTATGCGTCAGCCGGTAACGGTAATCGCGGTTTTGACCCTCCTCTGACCCGCTCTCGCGCTCCTGGTTGTGTGTGTGTGCTCGTGTATCCGTGTGTGTTCCATGTGTTGTGCCCGTTTCGATACACCGTATCGTCCTCTCTCTTTTCCCGCTAATGGAAAGCACAGTGTTCCCTCGATGTCGTGGTCGTTCCACTCTGTTCACTCCCGGGCTTTAGGTCGCTTATGTGTGCTGTTTTTTCCCTGCCGCTTTCCTCGTGCCGTACCTTGCAGATCACAGGCGAGGTGAACTTTGTGATTTTAAACGGCCCATCGAATTTTGGGGCCAGTTTCGCCGCGAAGCCCTCTACTGCCTTGGACAGGTGGTGCTCCTTGACCCAGACCTTGTCCCCAACCTTCGGCTTCCATGGTCGCCTTCGTAGATTGTAGTGACGCGCCTGATCCTGCGCCGCCCTTTCCATGTTTCTCCTGACCAACTCGAAGATTTCTTTTAATTTTTGTGCGTTTTCCGTGGGTGTTTGTGTTTATTTTCCTGTTCCGGTTGTCTGCTCGTCATACAGCGCGTTTGGGAGCCTCGGCTCTCTACCCTGCGTGATAAACGCTGGCGAATAGCCAGTTGTTTTCGCCACACTTGTATTCATGGTCAACTGCAATTCTGGCCATTTTTCATCCCACGTCCTCTGATCGGCCCCGGTGAATTGCGCGATCATTGTTTTCACGGTCCTATTGGTTCTCTCCGTCGGGTTTTCTTGTGGCGTGTACGGTGCTGTAAACTGGTGTCGGACACCCAGTTCCTCCATGAACTTCTTGAACGCTCTGCTTGTGAACTGCACGCCGTTGTCGGTTATCATTATTTTAGGTACTCCGTATCTCGAAATTATTCGTTCTCTGATGGCCTTTTGAAGGGTTTCCGTGGTTGCCCTTCGCATGGGCACGATTTCGGTCCACTTTGAGAATCGATCCACCAAGACTAGTAGCATCGAATTCCCGTGTTTTGACCGTGGCAGGGGACCGACAAAATCGGCGCATACCGTAGCCCATGGCTCCTCCGGAATTTGTGTTAGCATTTTTCCGGCTGCCTGGAGTTGGTTAGGCTTGTATTTCATACAGCTTTTACAGTTCCGCACATATTTCCGTACGTCTCGATGCATACCCGGCCAGTGGTATCTTGCTGCCACTCTTGCAATCGTTTTCCGACTGCCCAGGTGCCCGGCCGTTGGCATGTCGTGATTTTCCGAGATGACCCTTTTTCTCGACTCGGTGGGTACGCACAGCTTCCAGGCGACTACGTCCTCGTTGCCAGCCCTGTGTGGAATATGTCGGTACAGCCGGTTGGCTTCCATCAGATAATCGGGGTATTTTTGTGGATTCTGCGTGACCTTTCCTTGCATTTCCTTTATCCAGGGGCATTGTGCTCGTTCTTGCAGATCGGTTTCCTTATTTTCCAGTCTTCGGCACGTTTCTGGTAGCGGCTGCCGTGACAGGGCGTCCGCTACTATGTTAAGCTGGCCCTTCCTGTATGCGATTTCAAAATCGTATTGTTGTAGCTCCAGCGCCCATCTCGCGATTCTGCCGGACGGACTCTCGATGCTATTCAACCACTTCAGGGCCATGTGATCGGTTATCACTTTGAAGTGGTAGCCCTCCAGGTAAGGTTTTAATTTCCTGATGGCCCACACGATCGCTTAACATTCTTTTTCTGTTGCAGAGTAATTCCTTTCCGCCCCGTTCAAGAATCGGCTGGAGTAGGAAATCACCCGCTCACCCTGGTCCGAATGTTGTGTGAGAATAGCACCGAGGCCGTAATCGCTGGCGTCTGTTTGGAGTACAAACGTTTTGCTGAAATCGGGGCATGCTAGGATTGGATCAGCAACTAGCCTGGCCTTGACGGCTTCGAACGCTTGCTGGTGATTGTTCGTCCATTCCCATTTTGCTTTCTTCCGGAGGAGTGCGTTCAAGGGCTGTACTATGGTGGCAAAGTCTGGTACGAATCGCCTATACCATGATGCCACCCCCAGATATTGGCGCAGCTCCTTAACGTTTGCCGGTGGCTTCAGCTGAGCTATAGCCGAGACCTTCTCCGGGTCCGTCCCAATGCCTTGGTCTGTGATTCGATGCCCTAAGTATTGCAACTCCTTCCTGAAGAATTTACACTTATCAGCATTTACTTTCAGGTTTGCTGCCCGCAGTCTTCTGAACACCTCTTTTAGGTTCTGCATATGTTCCTTTATGGTCCGTCCGATGACGATAATGTCGTCTTGATACGCAAAAGCGTGCGGCATCATCTCGGGCCCTATGACCTGGTCCAACGCTCTTTGGAATGTCGCCGATGCCGAGTGTAGTCCGAATGGCATGACTCTCCATTGGAATAGACCTTTTCCCGGGACTGTGAATGCTGTGTACTGCCTGCTGTCCGTCTCCAAGGGTATCTGCCAGTACCCGTCCTTTAGATCCAAGCTGCTGATGTACTTGGCTTCTCTCAGCTGGTCCAGGATGTAGTTTATCATTGGCATCGGATACGCGTCCTTAACGGACTTTGCGTTTATTTGCCGGAAATCTACGCACAACCTCCATTTCCCTGTCTTCTTCCTGACCATAACGATTGGTGAGCTGTAGGGGCTTTTCGATGGTTCTATGCAGCCTTTTTCGAGTAGATCGTCGACCTTGGAGTTAATTTCCCCTTGCATCTTGGGATTCTTGGGATAGTACCTTTGTTTGACCGGCTGATCATCTTTCATGGTGATCTTGTGTACAGCCACGGTCGACGTTCCTTGTATATTCTCCAAACCTGCCAATTCTGTTTTCAGGAATTCAGCTACGTCCTCTTCCGTGAATTCTTTTGGCGTTTCCGTGACCGCGACGGACAGTCTTTCCTCTGTGCAGTTTTGTTCCCTATTTCTTGGTGGTATTGCCACCCGAAGTGCAGCGCATTCAATTTTTGCTCCTATTGTAGTGAGGAAATTCCATCCTAGCACCAGGGCGTCTATGATTCCAGGAAGGATCAGAAACTGTATTACCACAGTTCTCGTGCCGAGACCTATTCCTATTTCCAACTGCGAGGTGATGCTCCCGCACCGTCCGTCTGCCATACGTACTTGCCTTCTCGTGGGCCTGACCTGTCCTGCCGCCTGCAACCTGTCCGCCAGCTCCTCGCTTATAAAACTAGCCGTGGCGCCGGTGTCCACCGTGGCCTTCAGCCTCTTCCCGGCTATGAGCACTGTGGCGGACAGTTGCATTTCTTCCGCCTTCAGGTCGCCCATTAGATCTGAGGGGCAGTGCCTCGCGAACCCTAGTTGCCCCTCGGTGGCTGGGATCGCTGGGCATTTCCCGATCTCGGGCAGCAATTGTTTGTCACTATGCCTATTTTCCCGCATTTCCAGCAGAACAGCACCGGGCGGTTTCGGCACTCTGTTGCCCAGTGCTCTTGGCTTCCGCATCTTCGGCATGCTGTTGCCGGGTTTGTGACGTATCCTCTCCTTCCCTCTGTCCTTTGGTCCTGTGGACCCGCCTCCGGGGATCATCTGTGCCGTCTTGGCACATTCTGCAGACTGCTCCTTGCTCCCTTCGAGTGGCTGCTGGGTGCGCGAGCTCTCTTCGTGCTGTTCCCGGGTGTTCGAATTCCCGTCCTGCAGCTACCGGGTGTTGGAACTCTCTTCTTGCGGGTACGGGGTGCATCCTGGTCTGTGGGGTGTTGGCCTCCTCGAACTTCCTCCTTTGCTGGTCCAACTCAAGGCGTCCAGGTCCCTGCACTGATCCTCTGCAGGACCTCTTGTCGGGACATATCCAGGGGCCGCATCAAGGTCTGCATGTCTACCATGTAGTCTTTAAAGGACTCATTGAAGGCTTGTTTCCTCTGCCTGACCTGATCGGCTAGCTTCACCATGAAGCCCCTGGGCAGGAAGAATTCCTTGAAGCTCCGGGAAAAGTCTGCCCATGTCTCCCAGAATCTGTTGTTGGCGATAAACCATTTGAGGGCTCTTCCCTGCAGGAGTTCCGGCATCGCTCTGGGGATTAGATCGGCGTTGAGCCCGTACGTCACCGCTGACCACTCTACTTGTTCTAGGAACTCCAGGGGTTTGTCGTGGCCGTCGTACTTGAAGGTCCACTCTCGTACCTGCTTCGCCACCTTGGCATAGTCCGGCACTTCTGGCTTGGCCCTGTCCTTCCTTCGATAGGAGTCCTCCTGCCTTTCCCGACTGTTCTCCCTTTGAGTGGAGTTTCGTCGCTCCTGGTTGCCGGCGTCCCTGAGGCTTTGGACGTCCAAACTGCTCACCAAGCCCTCTGCGCTCGTGATTTTCATCTCGGGAGTGTTCTTTCCGTAATCCCTTCCCTTCTATCTGCTTTCTTGATCGGGACAATCACCTTGGGCGCCAGATGTAACGAACCGTTTTCAACTGTTTGATCGCTACGTAAACGCCGCGACTAGCTCAGAGATATTGTGTGTTCGTCCCACCAAATTTGTATTACGTGACTGCCCGTGACCCAAGAAAATGCGGTGATATCCGATTGGGACAAATCGGAAAACTTTATTTAGTTTTTTTTTTCGCTGGAATTGTGTTCTACGTCAGCTGGCTGTTGCGGCTTGCCTGGTCGGCGACTTGCCTTCCTCGGCTCAAGATTCACCTCGTGCGTTTCTCGGCGGCGCTCCTCGACGGCGTCGCTGCTCTCGTGTCTCTTCGTGCTACTTGTGGACTCCTGCGGCGTCGTTCTCCAACGGCGTCTCACCAGTTCCACCCGGCACGTAGGACTCAAAAGTCTGCACAACCTTCCTTTCGGGTCCGACCAAAATGATCCTGGGACCACCTGTTTCGTCGTGTTCCCTGAGGTCGGCCTGGCTCTAGCCTGAGAAACAAATGTCCCGACAGGTCAAATCCGAGGATTCAGCCTTATCGTCAGTCCACCGTAACCCCGACGCCTGGCACACACTCTTGATCCGCGCTTACCCTGCCGGTAGCTCGTCCTTCTCTCGACTCTGCTCGTGTCCAGCACTCGTTTCCACTCCAATCTCTGTTTCCTGCAGATCTCACCGTTGCAGTCTCAGCCTTGGCCTAGCGTCTTGACTCTGGTATCTTGATCTGGGCGTTGAGCACTCGGTTACTCGGTACTCTCACGGTCACGCACTCGATTGAATCCTCGCACTTGAATCTTGATATCTGGTTTTCTTGTCTCACTTGTACTTTCGCTCACGTATCTCGGTTGACTGTCCCGAGCTGCGCCTGCGCCCTCCTTTTATAGGCTGCGGCGTGGTCCCGTTATTTCCCTTTTTGCACACGGCTCGCTAGGGTCCAATGTCCAAGGGTGTCCCGTTAGTTCCCTTTGCACACGGCACGCATCGGGTCCAAGGTCCACGGGTGTCCCGTTAATTCACGGTGCCTCCTCTTTGCGCCGGTTCAAAGTCCACGGCTTTACCGTTCGACCTCATTGCCCTTTGGCGGCGTGGGTCCAAGGTCCAGCGCGGCACCGTTATTTCACGGTCTCTCCGCTTTGGCCGGGTCCAAGGTCCAGTATTTACCGGTGGACCTGGATGCACTTGGGGTCTGCCGCATTCTCGCTGCCTTTGCTGTTGCTAGGGGCTCTCCTGCCTCGAGATTTGTGGGGAGTTTTACGACTCCTCACAGCATCAGCAGCAACATCAGTAACAAGTTGTTACTAACAACCACAACAACAATCGACAAACAAAAATCATCAAACAACAAAATCAACTAAACAACAAACAAAAAATCAACTAAACAACAAATCAACTACAACAACAAAACAGTTAAACAGCAACCAAAACATCAAGAAAACAAAAAAAACAGTTAAACAGCAACAAAAACATCAAGAAAACAACAAAAAACAGTTGAACAGCAACGACAACATCATGAATATCAACAACAACGTAAGTGAAAAAATCACCAAATTCCTCAAAAAAATGGTAATATCATTTTCGAGGATCATCGATGGATGGAGAAAGTTGGTGAGAGAAAATCGAAATATGGCGTACATATGCTATCATGTTTCTGGGCCGACGCGTCGTCGCGACGATGATGTAAGAGAGGACCCGGGTACTTGTCAATGCCACCAGGCACCATACCTTCGGATTAAAGCTATTGATTTAATAAACAAATACAATAAACTTAACATAAAATTAAAAAAAAATATATATAAAAAAAAAAATCGGTATATATATTTGCAAAAACAAATTTAAAAAATAATAAAAAAATATATATTTATAAATTCAAATTTGTATCTACTTTTGTTTGAAGCATAGGTGTTTGTTTATCTTACGTACTCAAATTTACAAAATAATTGACTAACCTGTGGTTAAAAATTTATTTTTTTTTGGCAATAGTCTATTTGCATGTCAAGTGGGAGTGCATTCCGCCTTAACTCGAGAAAAAAGGGATCAAAATTCGTAAGTTGTCTAGACGGAGCGTTAAATCCAACTGCTGGTGATATAAAGGAACAGGGTCTAACAATCTTAGCGGCAAAAAAGCGAATTTTAGAAATTGTTTCTGTAGTCGTTCTATTTCCATGAGTGGTAGTAAAGGGATTCCAGATAAGAGCTGCATATTCTAGTTTAGATCGAACAAATGCAAAATAAAGCGCAAGTCTCGTGTAGGGATCAGTGAATAGCGATGCGTTCCGCTTCACAAATCCAAACATGGCATAGGCTCTGGGCATGATATAATCGAAGTGTGCTGAGAACTTAAATTTTGAGTCAAACATCACACCTAGATCTAAGGATTCCTGCCGTAGCTGCCATTAATATTATAGGGTGGGACGAAGTTATATACAGATTTACTGTAAGTAACATAGAAGCACTTGTTTATGTTTAGAGGAAGCGCATTTCGGCTACACCAAGAGCTCAACGAATCTAAGTCCTGTTGAACAGATTGTGAGTCTGTCGCTATTTTAATAGACTTAAAAAATTAAAATTAGACTTAAATTTTAAATCATCTGCAGAGTGTAGACACTCTGAAGATAGACAGGACTTGACATCATTAATGAATATTATGAAAAGCAGAGGGGCCATAGCACTCCCCTTAAGAAGGCCAGAGGTTGCCAAATAGGATCCAGGGAAATTTTCATTAATATTCACTCTATAAAGACGATGGTGTAAATATGATTTTATCCAATTTATTAATGCCGAATGTATACCCCAGCGAGCTAGTTTTGCCAGTAGGGCACTGTGGCAAACTTTGTCAAAGGCTTTCTCAAAATCAGTGTATATGGCATCAACCTGTGATCGCATATTAAAGGCATGAACGCAATAGTTGCTGAAAACGGCAAGGTTAGTCGTGGTAGACCGACCTGCTACAAAACCATGCTGAGAAGTACTTATATATGTTTTAGCAAGAAATGATAATTTATGGGCAACAATGCGCTCGAAGAGTTTGCTATATTGCTGATCTTTGCTTTAGGCCTGTAATTGGCAATGTTATTCTTCGGCCCTGATTTTAAAATTGGAGTCACGGATGCGACATTCCAACTTTCCGCAAAGTGTCCACTAGAAAGTGATTTCTCAAAGATAATTATAATTTTTAGTGGTACGCATAGCACCTCTATACAATGTTTCAGAAAGTAAGCCGGAATCCCATCACAGTCCGGAGTGTAAGAATCATCAACGTCTTCAACAGCTTTATGAATATTCTCTTCTAGCACGGTTAAACTACCTAAATTTAATAAAGGAGTGATCGCATTTAAAGTTTGAAAATCATTCCAGGCTGCTCAAAATTAGATTTAAAATAAGAGGCAAAAAGATTTGCAGCTTCTATATTTAAATGCGAAGATAAATTTCCTTGGAACATAGCAGATGGCACTGAAGAAGCTTTTTTCTTTGAATCGACAGCAAGAGTTGGGATTTCTTTTTAGCCCGATCTCAACATCCACTGTATATTGATTGTAAAGAAATTTATTTAGAAATTCAAATTCTCGTTTGTGCTGCAAGTGTCTATTCCAATCGCAAGGATAGTATGTAACCAAAATTTTTTATATAACTTATTTCTAAGATTTTTAAGCGTTTTTAAACCTTTTGTATGCCAAGGCAACTTGAATGAAATTTGGACCCTTTGTCATAACACGACTCCAGACTGACATGCGATAAAACTGATTTCCAGTTAATGGCAGATATCTCTTTTCTGATGGAACAGAGGTTGGTTTCATTGAAAATAAATCTAGGAGAAAGCTCAGATAATGGCGCAAAACTATACAAGCTTATACCTAGTAGCAAGGGCCTATGATGGATGGCACAATTGCTTTTAGGTGAATTACATAAGACTAAGGGAAAGTTAATATCAGCGCTAAGGAATACTAGATCTACAATTGTATGCAAGTTATTGAATATATTATTGACTTGTTTTAAGCCCATACTGAAAATATCATCGATGAAAAGAATCTCGTGTGGTTGATGTATGTTGCTTGGCAATGAAGATTAATGGTCCGGATCCTGGGACCAAACGAGAGATTGAAGTCGCGAATCACACAGATATGTTGATGGTCCAGCAGATTATTGTAGATATTGGTGATGTTTTCCAGATGAGCCTTGTAAAGTTTATAGGAAGCGTTCGGTGGTATGTATGACGCCAAAATTGGCAGAGTTTCCGATTCTCCAATTATCAAAACCGCAACTTGATCCAGAAGGGTATCTTCAATGAGAAGTCCAATTGCCAAGCAGCGCAAATTGCAGCGAACAGCAACAATTACACCACCCCTCCTAGCACAGTGGGATTTCTTGCTATCTCTGTTTAATTTATTTGAGTACAAGTTTATGTTAAGCCAAGTTTCAACTAAAACTATAACACTATAACAGCAAATAACTTATAAACATAGGAGTACCCCTATGGAAGGACATTCGTTACATTTCAGGCAGTTCAAATTAAAAAGGTTATACTCACACCACACTAGAAAATTATCAATGTCTGATTGTAAGCGGAAACCAGACTCTATATTGTTGTATGTCAAACAAAGCTTAACATCATCAGCATACATTAGTACACGAGAATTTGTTATGATAGAGGGAAGGTCGTTAATAAACAAAGTAAACAGCAAAGGGCCCAAATGACTACACTGGGGCACTCCAGATGTCACTTGGATCATTTTAGAAGCAGCGTTCTTAAATATATCCCTCTGAGTCCTCCCATTCAAATAACTTGAAATCCAAGTTAATAGATTACATGGAAACCCAAGCAAATCTAATTTGAACATAAAAAGAGATTGGTTAACAGAGTCAAAGGCTTTACTAAAATCTGTATATATAACGTCAGTCTGCATTTTATTGTTAAATCCATTTATTGCAATGAATGACAATTCAACCTACCACCAGGTTGGTGGTAGTCGATCTTCGCCTAACAAAACCATGCTGACAGGGGGATATTAGCCAGGAACATAAATGTTGCAAATGAAAGGTGTTAATACGTTCAAATGCTTTTGGAATTTCCGACAATTTAGAAATACCTCTAAAATTCTGGGCATCCGCCCTAGCACCCTTTTTGTGAAGTGGAATAATAAAAGAGTCCTTCCAGATAGTCGTAAAAACTGATGATGAAATAGACAAATGAAAAAGTTTAAGAATCGGTTTACAAGTGGTTGATGGACAAAACTTAAGCACACACCCAGTCCATCAGGGCCGGGAGAATAAGTTATTGTTGTTAAATCTTTTTAGAGAGAACATTCGGTAATTACAGGGGAAAAATACAATTTGCCCTATTTAAGGTATTAGGGTGTAAATGAAGTGTATTTATATTTTTAAAAATCTACGGGATAGCAAATGGGGGAAAATTGTGAGATTTCTAAAGATAAAGATAACAGGACTTCTGCGCAGTATCTAAGCATGCAGCCGGGAATGCCATAGGGACTAGGTGAATAGACGGGCCGTCGTTTAATGTAGGGCAGAATAATTAATTCGACTTGGATACAGTGTAAGAATAAGCATTTAAAAGATAGGATAATTGGAGGATTTACGCTTAGTGTTGTCAAAATTGTAAAACTGTTTCTAATCTAATAACGGTTTAAATAATTCTTGTAACACAGAGCGTAAGGCACGGCAAAACTAGACCGACCGCTTAAGTATCAAAAAAAATTGATTGGGATTGTCGAATTTAAAAAAAAAAACGTATCGATGATATTTGGTTTTTGAAAATATATCATTAATGATATTTGGAAATATCAATTTAAAATATCGATGATATTTTTAATTTTTTCAAAATATTTAAATTTTAATGGGAGTTGACTTCACAGGCTGCCCATTTAAAATGCACACCTCACAATACTGTTAATATGTTGCTTAAACATACCAGATGTGAAAAAATTCAAGAAATCGAAAAATTTTATTAAATCAATTTAAATACAAGAATTCTAAAATGGAAGCTTAGGTTCTTTCTATATTTGAATGCAATAAATACGAATTTTGCTTAAAACAAGAGAGAATGCTATAGTCGGGTGCCCCGACTATCAGATACCCGTTACTCAGCTAAAGGAAGTGCGAGGGAGATGGATATACATATAAAACTTGGATCGGGCATAACTTTTTAACTATTGTTCCGATTTGAAATATTTCTTCTACATTTCCATAGGTATTGATAAAAACAATAAAACTGCTTACTTACTATTCCAAAATCTTTAAAGGTGTGCGCGCCAGTCACACTTATACACACACATAAAATCGTTTAAGGCGATTGTGTGCGTTAGAGGGGGCGTGGCGCTCGTCTGAAATAAACTTGCGCTGCGTAGGAAGCCCAAGAATTTGTGTTGTTAATCCCAAATTTCTAGCTTTTATAGTTTCCGAGATCTCAGCGTTCATACGGACGGACAGACAGACGGACATGGCTATATCGACTCGGCTTGTGATCCTGATCAAAAATATATATACTTTATAGGGTCGGAAACGCTTCCTTCTCCCTGTTACATACTTTTGCACGAATACAATATACCCTTTTACTCTACGAGTAACGGGTATAAAAACGGTCTCCAAGAAAAGAACTTAAAAATTTTCCTTTTGAGAATCAAAACATTTTCTTGCCTTTACCATTGTTATTATTTACGGAATTGAATTGATCGCTTGTAAAAGCGCGCACGTCAGCAAAAAGATTTGCAGACTATTCACGACAACAAAAGTCGCTCTGAGGGCTACTTATATTTATATATATATATATATATATATGGACGTTGATGCACTACGAGCAGTACAAACAAGTGGCCCAACGACACCAAGCACGTGCTTGTTACGCGCGGGACCTTTTATCAATTTGGGCAAGAATGCGAGTTCGAGTGAATGAGTTAAAATATTAGTTTTAAATACCGGGATAGAAGTTGAAATGCAAATTAAATGATAAAGGTTGTTATAATTATTACATAGAGCGCGAAAGGGCTCGTGCAGACTAAAATTTGATGTACATCGAGGCAAATTAAGAGGATAATAATTACGTGTTAGTCTAACGGGAATATTAAAATTTAGGCGGCTTACAAGTTCTACAGAGTCAATATCACCTCTTATAAGATTATGCCTAAAAATAGTACCAAGCATTTATCTACGATTTGCAAGTGTCGGTAAATTAAGCAATAATAATCTACTCTGGTAGGAAGGTAGCCATCCGCTTTGATCCCAGTTCAAACTACGAAGGGCAAAAAGGAGAAATGGTTTTTGTACCGACTCTATACGGTCAATGTGTACTTGGTATTGTGGGCTCCAAACCGAACAACAATATTACAATATAGGGCGAACAAGGGAGGTAAATAATAATTTGGTTATATAAGGGTCGTCAAATTCTTTTGACCATCGCTTTATAAACCCAAGAACACTCATAGCTTTGTTAACAGTCAACATTGTGTGACAGTGAAACTTAAGCTTCGGGTCCAGAAGAACGCCTAAATCATTTACTAAATATATACGGTCAAGTGGTAAGTTCTGAAGCAAATAACTTATATACGTAGGAGTACCCCTGTGGAAGGACATTACATTACATTTCAGGCAGTTCAAATTTAAGAGGTTATGAAAATTATTAATGGCTGATTGTAAGCGGAAACCAGACTCTATATTGTTGTATGTCAAACAAAGCTTAACATCATCAGCATACATTAGTACACGAGAATTTGTTATGATAGAGGGAAGATCGTTAATAAACAAAGTAAATAGCAAAGGGCCCAAATGACTACCCTGGGGCACTCCAGATGTCACGTGGATCATTTTAGAAGCAGCGTTCTTAAATATAACCCTCTGAGTCCTCCCATTCAAATAACTTGAAATCCATGCTAAAAGATTACATGAAAACCCAAGCAAGTCTAATTTGAATAAAAGAAGAGAGTGGTTAACAGAGTCAAAGGCTTTACTAAAATCTGTATATATAACGTCGGTCTGCATTTTATTGTTAAATCCGTTTATTACAATAGATGACAATTCAAGTAGGTTGGTGGTAGTCGATCTTCGCTTAACGAAACCATGCTGACACGGTGATATTAGCGAGGAACATAAATGTTGCAAATGAGAAGTGATAATACGTTCAAAGGCTTTTGGAATTGCCGACAATATAGAAATACCTCAATAATTCTGGGCATCCGCCCTAGCACCCTTTTTGTGAAGTGGAATAATAAAAGAGTCCTTCCAGATAGTTGGAAAAACTGATGATGAAATAGACAAATGAAAAAGTTTAAGAATAGGTTTGCAAATGGTTTGTGCACAAAACTTAAGCACACACCCAGGAAGTCCATCAAGACCGGGAGAATAAGTAGGCGTTGTTGTTGTTAAATCTGTTAAGAGAGAACTTTCGGTAATTATAGGAGAAAAAATACAATGTGCCCTATTTAAGGTATTAGGGTAGTTTGATTTTGACCATGAAGAGGAGCTGTAAGTGGTTTGGAAAAAGTTGGCAAATAAATCAGCAATTTCAGAATCTGTCGATCCCTCCATTGAGATAAAACGAACCGATGAAGGCAAAGCCGATGACTTACGTTTAGCGTTAACAAAGGTTTAAAACTGCAGTAGCTATAATAAGCGGGAGTGGCGGTTTTTTTATTAGTTTTGTATAAAATTATAAATTAGTTTCCAGCCACAAACATATACAATTCCCATAATCAGTGTGTTTGGTATCCGAGGGAATCCTATCGTTTTATTGCATTTTAAAATATTGTGACCCCTTGTTATCTTCTGAGAATGAGCAGGAGAAAGTGCACGTGCACCCACGAATTCTAGTATCGCCCCCTACCCTCAAGTCCTTGTGTGTGTGTCTGCTTGTGCGTGGCTGCTTGTGCGAAAGGTGTAAAATTAACATTTTTAAATTTTCAATTTTTTTTTTTAAATGTATAATTATACCCGTTACTCGTAGAGTAAAAGGGTATATTGTATTCGTGCAAAAGTAAGTAACAGGGAGAAGGAAGCTTTTCCGACCCTATAAAGTATATATATTCTTGATCAGATCACTAGCCGAGTCGAACTAGCCATGTCCGTCTGTCCGTCTGTCTGTCCGTCCGTATGAACGCTGAGATCTCGGAAAATATAAAAGCTAGAGGACCAGCCACAAACATATACAATTCCCATAATCAGTGTGTTTGGTATCCGAGGGAATCCTATCGTTTTATTGCATTTTAAAATATTGTGACCCCTTGTTATTTTCTGAGAATGAGCAGGAGAAAGTGCACGTGCACCCACGAATTCTAGTATCGCCCCCTACCCTCAAGTCCTTGTGTGTGTGTCTGCTTGTGCGTGGCTGCTTGTGCGAAAGGTGTAAAATTAACATTTTTAAATTTTAAATTTTTTTTTTTTAAATGTATAATTATACCCGTTACTCGTACAGTAAAAGGGTATATTGTATTCGTGCAAAAGTATGTAACAGGGAGAAGGAATCTTTTCCGACCCTATAAAGTATATATATTCTTGATCAGATCACTAGCCGAGTCGAACTAGCCATGTCCGTCTGTCTGTCCGTCCGTATGAACGCTGAGATCTCGGAAAATATAAAAGCTAGAGGACTGGCATTTTGCATGTATATTCTTGGAGTTCCCACGCAGCGCAAGTTTATTTCAAAAAGGTGCCACGCCCCCTCTAACCGCCCCTCATTTTATGAAAGGTGTCTGGCGCCCACACCTTTAAAGATTTTGGAAATGTAAAAATGCAGTTTTATTGTGATTATCAAAACCAATCGAAATGTAGACGACATTTTTTAAATCGGACCATTCGTTAAAAATTTATGACCGATCAAAGTTTTAATATATCCATCTCCCTCGCACTCCCTTAGCTGAGTAACGGGTATCTGATAGTCGACTATAGCGTTCTCTCTTGTTATACCCGTCACTCGTAGAGTAAAAGGGTATATTGTATTCGTGCAAAAGTATGTAACAGGGAGAAGGAAGCTTTTCCGACCCTATAAAGTATATATATTCTTGATCAGATCACTAGCCGAGTCGAACTAGCCATGTCCGTCTGTCCGTCTGTCCGTCTGTCCGTCCGTATGAACGCTGAGATCTCGGAAACTATAAAAGCTAGAGGATTGGCATTTTGCATGCATATTCTTGGAGTTCCTACGCAGCGCAAGTTTATTTCAAAATGGTGCCACGCCCCCTCTAACGCCCTCAATTGCCCTACACCATTTTTTGAAAGGTGTCTGGCGCCCACACCATTAAAGATTTTGGAAATGTAAAAATGCAGTTTTATTGTGATTATCAAAACCTATCGAAATGTAGAAGAAATTTTTTAAATCGGACCATTCGTTAAAAAGTTATGACCGATCAAAGTTTTAATATATCCATCTCCCTCGCACTCCCTTAGCTGAGTAACGGGTATCTGATAGTCGGGGCACCCGACTATAGCGTTCTCTCTTGTTTTAATTTTAGAATCGTGAAAATTATACCAATGGAAAGGGCTTGAAAAATGCTTTCCAATGACACCAAACTTTTTTTTTTTTTAGTGACGATCTAAATATATATGGGTGATCGGCAGTCGTTGTCATTTTCGCCTGTTTTTAGGTAGTAGTGGAGATATGGGTAAGCGGGGAAAGCCGCTGCGGTTATGGGTAAGGGGCGAAAGCCGCTGCGGTTATGGGTAAGCAGCGAAAGCGGCGAAAGCCGCTGCGGTTATGGGTAAGCGGCGAAAGCCGCTGCGGTTCGGCCGTCCCCGTGTCCGCCGACCGCGAGACCGACGCCGACCTACCTCGGTTTTTTTATACGATAATGTTCGTGTCTAGGATAAATGTTATACATTAATGCTCGTGTCTAGGATGAATAGGAGTCGTTATACGATTCCAGGAATGTGTCTAGGAAAAAGGTTTCTTTTCAGGGATGAATTTAGAATACAGAATTCTGGTAATGTTTGTGTCTACGATAATGTTATACTGGACTGTCTGAGGAAAAAATAGCTTGTGAGATGCCATTCAGATTTATGTTGAGTAAGACTTATTGCAATCCCTTTTCAGGATTGGTATCAAGATGACTTTCAATTTTTCTGTGTAGTATAAGAAGTATTCAAAGTTTTCAAACTGTGGAAAATAAAACGGCGGCTTTCCCCGCTTACCCATATCTCCACTACTACCCAAAAACCGGCGAAAAATGACGACTGCCGATCACCCATATATATTTAGACCGTCACTAAAAAAAAAAAAAAAAGTTTGGTGTCATTGGAAAGCATTTTTCAAGCCCTATCCATTGGTATAATTTTCACGATTCTGAAATTAAAATTATACATTTTGAAAAAAAAAATTTAAAAATGTTAATTTCACACCTTTTGCACAAGCAGCCACGCACAAGCAGACACACACAGAAGGACTTGAGGGTAGGGGGCGATACTAGAGTTCGTGGGTGCACGTGCTCTTTCTCCTGCTCATTCTGAGAAGATAACAAGGGGTCACAATATTTTGAAATGCAATAAAACGATAGTGATGGGGCGGGGGTGGCTTGACTGTAGAATGGCTAAGTCCAGGAAAAGGGCGGATGAAATCCGCGCGGAAATACGGGTTGAAAACACGGTTGAAGTGTTTGGGGTTTGGCGCGACGTGCGGCAGTTTATTGTTACACTTGAAAATAGGAACTGCGGAGCGGAGACTTGCGGGAGAGTTGGAGAGGGAGAGCGAAGGGCAGTGCGAGCGAGCGAGATGTGGACATCTGGAGAAAACTGCCGCTCAACACTGCCTCCAGAATTTAAACGCCCTTTTGGCGTGAACATTCTCCCTCCTCCTTGCGAGGACATCAGTAGCAAAAAACCTCAGGAACATGATAGAAGCGAAGATCGGTCGTCCTTATGTAGTAGAGTGTGGTGGCCCTTTCCACACTTGTGGCAGTGGTTATCACTGCGGCAGGAGTCTTCGGAATGATCGTGGGCCAAGCAATTGGAGCAGTATTTGTGAAGCCGTTTCTCGGCACTAAGCCGTAGAAAACGATAGCATTTCCGTAGAGGATGGATTTTTTGACAGACTCGGCATTCGTAGGATCTAACACCTCGGGAACGTCTGTCATCCAAGGCGGGATATGGAACCCAATAATCGGATGAATTATTTGTAGGAAGGACCCTTATAATCGGGTCGGAATCGGGAATTCGGTTAGTCCCATACACGTTGGAAACATGCGCTGAGAAGGACGAAATTCTGTGTGGGATTGAGGCTGACACAGGCCCTGAAGGTTTGGATGGAATCGAAGTCATTGTAGAATTGTTGCTTGGATGCAACGGCGTATGATGCCGACTTTGGCAAGTAAAACAACTGTGAGCAATCCTGCAATTTATGGCTGCTTGCAAAACAATTGAAACATAACTGCTTATCTTGGATGTAGGCTGAACGATCATTTACCCGCATTTGGAGAAGGCGTGGACATATACGCACGGGGTGTTTTTCGTTTAAACACAGATCGCAGCCTTGGGGTATTGGAAGTACCCTCGTGGTAAAAGAATTTACTCTTGGCAATTCTGCCATTCGATTTCTGTCTTTAGAATGAACTTGGAGTGAATTAGCAGACCGGATGCTGTCGACGGCCTCTAGAGTTCGATGGCGCTCGGTTAAAAAGGAATCCAGCTCGAGCCAATTAGGAATTTCATCTTTTTTTAATGGATTGTTCCCATAATGAGAGCGTCAGCTTTGGCAGTTTCGTAGAGCACATATAGACCAGGATAGGATCCCAATGCGCAATGTTAATGCCGGAAAAATGTAAGGCGGTTAAGCAACCTTGAATGGTGCGTTGAAGTTCCTTTAGGGCTGCTCCAGACTCTTGTGCTATGGATTGCACATTGAAAAAAGTTTTAAGGTGGCTGTTCACCTGCAATCGCTTATTTTCGAAACGCTCAGTAAGATTTGTCCAAGCTGAGTGGAAGCCATCATTGGTGAGAGGGGATTTTGAAACTATGGAATGAGCTTCGCCACTAGTTTTGGAATTTAAATGAAATAACTTTTCAACGGGCGTGAGACGCGGATTATCTATATATATCGCCGTGAAAATGTCCCGGAAAGTCGGCCAGCGAAGATAATCGCCCGAGAAAACCTCTGTGTCGATAGGAGGGAGTCGACAGCCATAAGATATTGAACTTTGGGACGGAGTTACTGGAGCTTGAGACGTTTGGGAGGAACCCTGTTGGATTTCGATTTGCTCGAGGATCTGAGCGGCCAACCTTTCGTATACATCGTATGTTTCGTTGTATTTTGCCTTGAGCATGGATTTTGTATCTGCGGCGCTCTCGCCTGCAGCCACAATGCATTCGGAGCATGTGTCGTATGCCTCCTTTACCTTTTGCCATAAGGAACTGACGTGCTCCCTACGGATTTTGCAGGCGGATAAGGTTGGTGTGGATGCACCGGGAACATTTATGATAGCCTCAAAATGGCTCAGCGTGTCAGCTGTGACAATACATTTATTTAGAGCGGATCTTGCTTGAGAAGCCATTACGAAAACGAATTTTAAATTTATTGCGAAATCGTTTAAACGGAAATTATTGTGAGTTGGAGTTTAGGAACCAATGGAAAGACCGTAGGGATATACGGTCACACTGGATTGTGAGGAGAAAATTGTGTGGAATTTTTTTGTTCTTTTTTTCGAAATAATTTTGAAAATAAATATTTAAGTGTATGCACAAAATAAATAATTATTAAATTATGCAAACGGAAAATATGGTCACACTGGTGCACGGATGGGGAAAAAAATTAATTGTTTAACAATATTAAAATTCGGATTTATGGGATTTTTTTTTAAATTATTGTAAGCACTTGTCCCACTGTGCGCTGCAGAATATTTGTATGTATGTGGGTAGCTAACAGCTGGATATTGGAAGTCACCGATTGCGGGAGTTTTGGAGACTTATTGCGAATAGCGGAATAGCTTTGAAATGCAAAATATGTTTGCGGGATTTTATTAAAACAATTAGCTCAAAAAAGGTATGTAGATGAAGTGGACTGTATTTTGGAATATTTATGGAAAAAAATATGTACGCAGCAGGAATCACAAAAGCTGCCAATTTCGGCGGATCACTTTGATTTGCAAATAGTCACTGTGGCTGGATTATATATCTTTAACACACACTCGGAGAAATTTAGTTTATAGACCACGAATATATATTAGGGTCTTGGAATTGATTTAAACACGCAGAGTAGTAGAAGTGGACTGTATTAGACTATTTATGTAAAAATATATACACGCAGCTGGAACACAGTAAAAAATGTAGAGTGCAATTTTTGCGGAACAATTTTTAAAAAACGGAAACTTTTACTGTGGCTGGGTAATATTTTTTACACACACTTGAGCAAATCATATATTTTTAGGAATTTATATTTGTTATTTAAATATATTGGCACTGCGTAATTGGAAATGTGGGTTCGGAATAATTTCGAGTGTACGAAATTCGGTCACAAAGAAGTTGCGATATTTTGTGATATATATGTAATTAAATGCCGTTGCGTCGGATTTAATCGGTTTTCGATTTAGACAAGAAAGCATACAACAAGTTGAACGAAATGGGGTTCGAACAACTGGCTGAATGACCGGCAAATAATAATAATATGTTGAACTTATCCGGAGCGGTTCAAGCCACCGTAAGTGCTGGAGATAATCTTCGGAAAAACCCAGAAGTGGAAGTCCAAAGATCCGGTAGAAGGATCAAATGATGGGGCGGGGGTGGCTTGACTGTAGAATGGCTAAGTCCAGGAAAAGGGGCGGCTGAAATCCGCGCGGAAATACGGGTTAAAAACACGGCTGAAGTGTTTGGGGTTTGGCGCGACGTGCGGCTGTTTATTGTTACACTTGTAAATAGGAACTGTTTAAGCCTAACTTAGCGTATTGGGCTCCAAAACGGAGCGGAGACTTGCGGGAGAGTTGGAGAGGGAGAGCGAAGGGCAGTGCGAGCGAGCGAGATGTGGACATCTGGAGAAAACTACCGCTCAACACTGCCTCCAGAAATTAAACGCCCTTTTGGCGTGAACAGATAGGATTCCCTCGGAAACCAAACACACTGAATTGTATATTGTGACCCTGTTTCTGGAAGCCAACCTAAGGCACAGAATTCGGTGCTGACTGTACCTATCGATACAGTAGGAACCGCTTCTGGGTCCCAGACGAGCGTGGTTCAGAGGGGTCGAAAGAGACTGTCGGTTGTTCCACAGAGGAAGCATCTATTCGTTTCTAGATTTACCCCAGATACAACATCCGAGGATGTTTTGGAATTTATTCGTGAAAAGGACATTGCTGTTGAACAATTTCGTTTTTCTTACGCTCGTAGGATATCATCTTTTAAAATATTTGCTTCGCCTGATGTGTTTAAATGTGTTTAATGATGATTTGGTTATAAAAGAATTTGTTCCAAATAAACCGAGAACAAATAACAGGCCTCCCATGGTGCCAAAAAACTGAAAAGTTTATTTTTGGCTTACCAAAATGTTAGAGGACTTAACATGAAGCTACCCAAGCTTTATGCTGACTCCTCAGCATTTACAAACGATATCCTGGCATTTACAGAAACTTGGCTAAAACCAGAGATACCCGACTCTGAAGTTTTGTTAAACAGCTTTAATACCTACAGAACCGATCGCCTTTCCCGTAGGGGAGGGGGTGTTCTGATCGCCGTTACCTCTACCCTAAATTCGGAGAGAATTCACTCTCATGTCCCCAATGACATAGAATTTGTTAGTGTAAAAGTTTCCCTGGAATCCTTGTCTATTTTTGTTACATGTTCTTATATTCCACCTGGCTCTGACTTAATAGTTTATGAGCAACATCTATCTGCTATTAAATCTATTCTATCCTCTCTTTCCAACAGAGACCTTTTGATTGTTTTGGGTGACTTTAATCTCCCAGATATTTCTTGGTCCCCTTCTACTGACTCACTTGTCGCTATTCCCTTATCCGCCCATGTTTTTGTGGATGGCCTTTCTGAATTATCGTTACATCAAGTTAGCTTTATACGATATTCATAGACAGTTAGATCTTGTGTTTGTTTCAGAGCCGTGTGAAGTCACGGTGTCTAGAATTGACGCTCTTGTGGTACCAGAAAACCGATACCATCCAACAATGGAATTGACAATTTGCCTCCCCTACCTTAATACCAGTTTTATATATAAATATAACTATATCAACTAAATAATACAAAAAAAACCTGAAACTATAACCGAAAAATGGAGTTCTCAATTGTTTGTGATTTGTGCACTAAAAATATTGAGATAAGTGAGTTTGAAGCTCATTATGCCAAGTGCTTAAAGCCTAGGAATGCTTTCCAGGTTTTAATGGCCAAATCTAAAATAAGATGTGACTTATGTTCTACCCTGGTCAACAATTATGACTTTGATGAGCACTATCAAAACTGTGAGGGACCAAAAACTGCGTTCGAAGTATTAATGAATGGAGGAAAACGACAGCCAAAACGACAACACCAAAAACAACAACATCAAAAACAACAGGAGCAACAACACCAAGAACATCAACACCAGGAACAACATCATCAAGAACAACAAGTCCTACAACATCCGCTAACGCTCTCAAACAAATGAGAGTGGAGGAGGGTAAGGAAACAGTTAATCAATACAAAAAATATGAAATTACCAAAACCAAAAATGATTTACAAAAGGAACTTTTATGTTTTACTTGCGGTGAAAAATATCTGGCCTCAAGAGAACATCAACATATATTAGGTGATATGCATAAAAATGCATTGAACCAAAGTATCCAAAAATGTCCTTCGACATCTGCTAATTCTCCCAATCGAATTAGAGTGGAGGAGGGTGAGGAATCACACAATCAACACAAAATTACCGACACCACAAAAGATTTACAAGATGAACTTTTATGTTTTACTTGCGGTGAAAAATATCTGGCCTCAAGAGAACATCAACATATATTAAGCGATGAGCATAAAAATGCATTGAACCAAAGTATCCAAAATTTAGACGATCATCCTACGACATCCGCTAATGCTCTCAAACGAATGAGAGTGGAGGATGGTGAGGAAATACTTGATCAACACAAAAAATTAAAATTACTGAGACCGAAAATGATTTAAAAGATGAACTTTTATGTTCTACTTGCGGTGAAAAATATCCGGCCTCAAGAGAACTTCAACATATGTTAACCAATAAGCATAAAAATGCATCGCGCAGAGAGGTCAAGAATAATAAAAATATTATACAACTTAGAACAGAAACTACGTTTCCAGTAAAATCATATCAAATTAATAGTTCTGCCGAAAATACTATTGATTTAAAAGAATTTTACCATAATTGTCAGAAAAATATAAGTGATATTATAAAGCATTGCATGTCAGAATATACAGCCATTAAATTCAACCTAAGAGTTTATGGTAGCTACATAAAACAAACAGAAGAAGGAGGCACAGTTGAAACAACAAAAAACTTCTCAACTGCATATAGATCGATATACCAAATTGAAACATTATTAATGAGTTAAACACGGCAATAGATAGTCTATTAACATCGAGCAGTCAGTTCGAAGAAAAAAACTCTGGTTGGGCAATACAAAATTTCACATTTTTCGAAATCATGATAATAAAGCTAGAAGACATTCCTGCTAGCGGCTACATCACGGCTCCGACAGCGATAAGACACCGAAATGCACTTATAAATGTACAAAATACAGATGTATTTTGTTTCAAGTGGTGCATACTAGCATATATAGCTCATAAACGTCATGAGAGTGCTACCTTTGCAACAACAGATCAAAGAAAGTATGCGATAGGAAAATTGACCAATCCCAACAAATATAATATAAATATCAATAATGATATAATGGTATATGATGGAATTAGATTGGATTTTTCGGGGATCGAGTTTCCAATCACCAATAAAGGAATAATTCAGTTTGAAAAAAATAATGCTGACTTCAGCATTAACATTTATGAAATTGATGCTAATGGTGAAAAAGTTATCGGACCCACCTTTAGAACAAAATCTATTCGTTCTAAACATATTAATATTTTGGGAATCGACAATAAAAGCGAAGAAAGCATGCATTACGCCTACATAACAAGTGTGAAGACGTTATGCTACTCGCAACATTCCAAATCGAAGACGGGAGGATATTTTTGTGACAACTGCTTACAATTTTTTACCGTAAGGAACACCACTCATAACAAGCTTGAGTGTGCAAAAGTGGCCTCCTTCTATCCAGAACCAAATACCACAACATCCTTTAACACCACTCAAAAAAAATTATCCCCTCCGGTGGTGATATATGCCGACATTGAGGCTGTGCTTGAAAATTACAGTACATGCCTAAACTCAGCAACTACTTCGTCGACAACAAAAGTGCAGAAGCATACTGCATGTGCAGTATCATTTTACATCGCACATAAATATTATCCTGCTCTTAACGAATTGTGTTTCTACCGTGTTTTCAATCCGTATTTCCGCGCCGATTTCAGCCGCCCTTTTCCTGGACTTAGCCATTCTACATTCAAGCCATCCCCGCCCCAACATTTGGTCCTTCGAGCCGGATCTTTGGACTTCCACTTCTGGGTTTTTCCGAAGGTTATCACCAGCACTTACGGTGGCTTGAACCGCTCCAGATAAGTTGAACATACTATTATTATTTGCCGGTCATTCAGCCAGTTGTTCGAACCCCATTTCGTTCAACTTGTTGTATGCTTTCTTGTCTAAATCGAAAACCGATTAAATCCGACGCAACGGCATTTAATTAAATATATATATCAAAATATCGCAATTCCTTTGTGACCGAATTTCGTACACTCGAAATTATTCCGAACCCACATTTCCAATTACGCAGTGCCAGTATATTTATATAACAAATATAAATTCCTAAAAATATATGATTTGCTCAAGTGTGTGTAAAAAATATTACCCAGCCACATAAAAGTTTCCGTTTTTTTCAAATTGTTCCGCAAAAATTGCACTTTACATTTTTTACTGTGTTCCAGCTGCGTGTATATATTTTTACATAAATAGTCTAATACAGTCCACTTCTACTACTCTGCGTGTTTAAATCAATTCCAAGACCCTAATATATATTCGTGGTCTATAAACTAAATTTCTCCGAGTGTGTGTTAAAGATATATAATCCAGCCACAGTGACTATTTGCAAATCAAAGTGATCCGCCGAAATTGGCAGCTTTTGTGATTCCTGCTGCGTACATATTTTTTTCCATAAATATTCCAAAATACAGTCCACTTCATTTACATACCTTTTTTGAGCTAATTGTTTTAATAAAATCCCGCAAACATATTTTGCATTTCAAAGCTATTCCGCTATTCGCAATAAGTCTCCAAAACTCCCGCAACCGGTGACTTCCAATATCCAGCTGTTAGCTACCCACATACATACAAATATTCTGCAGCGCACAGTGGGACAAGTGCTTACAATAATTTAAAAAAAATCCCATAAATCCGAATTTTAATATTGTTAAACAATTAATTTTTTTCCCCATCCGTGCACCAGTGTGACCATATTTTCCGTTTGCATAATTTAATAATTATTTATTTTGTGCATACACCTCAATATATTTATTTTCAAAATTATTTCGAAAAAAAAGATTAAAAATTTCCTCCACACAATCCAGTGTGACCGTATATCCCTACGGTCTTTTAATTGGTTCCTAAACTCCAACTCACAATAATTTCCGTGTAAACGATTTCGCAGTAAATTTCAAATTTGTTTTCGTAATGGCTTCTCAAGCAAGATCCGCTCTAAATAAATATATTGTTACAGCTGACACGCTGAGCCATTTTGAGGCTATCATAAATGTTCCAGGTGCATCCACACCAACCTTATCCGCCTGCAAAATCCGTAGGGAGCACCTCAGTTCCTTATGGCAAAAGGTAAAGGAGGCATACGACACATGCTCCGAATGCATTGTGGCTGCAGGCGAGAGCGCTGCAGATACAAAATCCATGCTCAAGGCAAAATACAACGAAACGTACCTTATCACGGCGATATATATAGATAATCCGCGTCTAACGCCCGTTGAAAAGTTATTTCATTTAAATTCCAAAACTAGTGGCGAAGCTCATTCCATAGTTTCAAAATCCCCTCTCACCAATGATGGCTTCCGCTCAGCTTGGACAAATCTAACTGAGCGTTTCGAAAATAAGCGATTGCAGGTGAACAGCCACCTTAAAACTTTTTTCAATGTGCAATCCATAGCACAAGAGTCTGGAGCAGCCCTAAAGGAACTTCAACGCACCAATCAAGGTTGCTTTGATTTGACATTGAGAATTGGGACCCTATCCTGGTTTATATGTGCTCTACGAAACTGCCAAAGCTGACGCTCTCATAATGGGAACAATCCATCCAAAAAAAAGATGAAATTCCTACTTGGCTCGAGCTGGATTCCTTTTTAACCGAGCGCCATCGAACTCTAGAGGCCGTCGACAGCATCCGGTCTGCTAATTCACTCCAAGTTCATTCTAAAGACAGAAATCGAATGGCAGAATTGCCAAGAGTAAATTCTTTTACCACGAGGGTACTTCCAATACCCAAAGGCTGCGATCTGTGTTTAAACGAAAAACACCCCGTGAGTCTATGTCCACGCTTTCTCCAAATGCGGTAAATGATCGTTCAGCCTACATCCAAGATAAGCAGTTATGTTCCAATTGTTTTGCAAGCAGCCATAAATTGCAGGATTGCTCACAGTTGTTTTACTTGCCAAAGTCGGCATCATACGCTGTTGCATCCAAGCAACAATTCTACATTGACTTCGATTCCATCTAAACCTCCAGGGCCTGTGTCAGCCTCAATCCCACACAGAATTTCGTCCTTCTCAGCGCATGTTTCCAACGTGTATGGGACTAACCGAATTCCCGATTCCGACCCGATTATAAGGGTCCTTTCTACAAATAATTCATCCGATTATTGGGTTCCATATCCCGCCTTGGATGACAGACGTTCCCGAGGTATTAGATCCTACCAATGCCGAGTCTGTCAAAAAATCCATCCTCTACGGAAATGCTACCGTTTTCTACGGCTTAGTGCCGAGAAACGGCTCCAGGAAGTACGTCTCCACAAATACTGCTCCAATTGCTTGGCCCACGATCATTCCGAAGACTCCTGCCGCAGTGATAACCACTGCCACAAGTGTGGAAAGGGCCACCACACTCTACTACATAAGGACGACCGATCTTCGCTTCTATCATGTTCCTGAGGTTTTTTGCTACGGATGTCCTCGCAAGGAGGGGGAAGAATGTTCACGCCAAAAGGGCGTTTAATTTCTGGAGGCAGTGTTGAGCGGCAGTTTTCTCCAGATGTCCACATCTCGCTCGCTCGCACTGCCCTTCGCTCTCCCTCTCCAACTCTCCCGCAAGTCTCCGCTCCGTTTTGGAGGCCAATACGCTAAGTTAGGCTTAAACAGTTCCTATTTACAAGTGTAACAATAAACAGCCGCACGTCGCGCCAAACCCCAAACAGTTCTACTGTGTTTTCAATCCGTATTTCCGCGCCAATTTCAGCCGCCCTTTTCCTGAACTTAGCCATTCTACATTCAAGCCATCCCCGCCCCAACAATCGAAATATGATATACATTTGTTCATCACTGAATTAGAAGGAGACTTAAACCCCATACCTTGTAATAAAGAACTTTATATATCACTAACGCAGACAATTAAAATAAATGCATCAAGTAGATACAAAATAAGATATATAGATTCAATCAGGTTTTTAAATTCAAGCTTAGAAAAACTATCTAGTTATTTGGAGGATAAACATTTTAAAGTTCTTAGTACTAAGTTTCAGGGAGAAAAATTTAAGTAAATGCGTAGGAAGGGTGTCTTCCCATACGACTATTTAGATAGTTTTTATGTTTGATGACACCCAACTGCCTGGCATTGATAGTTTTTATAATTCTCTGAGTGAAGAAAATTGTAGTACTGATGATTACAATTTTGCCCAAAAGGTTTGTAGAACTTTTGATTGTAAATCTATAAGAGATTATTTAAAACTTTATTTAGAAAGTGACGTTTTAATTTTGACCGATGTTTTTGAATATTTTAGGGAAATTTGTGGAAGGATTTATAAGTTAGACCCTATTAACTACGTAACAGCACCGTCAATATCTTGGGATGCTATTCTCAAGTATACCAATGTAAATTTAGAACTGATTAGCGATCGAAACATGTTAAATTTTTTTGAAAAGAGCAATACGAGGAAGGGTAACTCAATGCACCCAAAGAATTTCTATAGCTAATAATAAATATTTAAATAACTTTGATCGTAATAAACCAAATAACTTTCTTAGTTATATTGATGCAAATAATTTATATGGGTGGGCTATGAGTCAACCTCTCCCGCTTTCAGGGTTTAAATTTCTGAATAGGGAACAAATAGAATCATTCGATTATAAAAATATTCCTTTTGATGGAAATGTGGGATACATATTAGAAGTGGATTTAGAATATCCTACTGACCGGCATGATTCACATAACTACTTGCCATTCTGTCCAGAAAACAAAATTTCTCCCGGAGGCAAGCAGGAAAAATTGATAGCGGATTTGACTAATAAAAGCGAATACATTATTCATTTTAAACAGCTTCATCTATGTATTGAACATGGATTAGTTGTAAATAAAATACACAGGATTTTATCATTTAACCAATCATGTTGGTTAAAGCCTTATATTGACTTAAATACTAATCAAAAAAAAAAATAGATAAAAATGATTTCGAATAAAATTTCTTTAAGTTAATGAATAAAGCGATATATGGAAAAACAATGGAAAATGTCGCTAATCGTAGAAGCATAGTTTTAATAAAACACTATAAGTCAAAACAAAATTCTCCAGGTTTTAGACAACGCATAGCTAGACATGACTTCCATAGCATTGAACTATTCGGGTCTGATCTAGCGGCGATTGAGTCAACTCCAACACAAATTTTGTATGATAAACCAATATACATAGGAGTTGCTGTTTTAGAATTATTAAAAGGGGTAATGTATGAATTTTATTAAAATTTTCTATTGCTTAAAAGTCCTTCTTCTAAAACTATATATATGTATACAGATTCATTTATTTTATCTTCAGAAGAAGATTTTTACGAAACTATTAAAAATAATCCAGAACGCTTCGATACCTTGAATTATAAGTTAGAAAACCAATTTAATATAGTTCAGGCTAATAAATATGCCGGTAGGGTTATGACTTCCTTTGCGGGACTGAAAGCTAAGGCGTATTCCTGTTTAGTTGATAAGGAAGGAAATGTAAGCGATTGTATAAAAAAAATTAAAGGAGTTAAGAAATCAGTTATTAAGAAACTGAATCATGAAGATTATATCGAATGTATAAAATATAAGAAAACATTTTATGGAGCTCAGCGAGTAATTCATAGTAGATCCTCTATACAGAAATTATGAATAAAATTAGTCTAAATTTTAAGGATGATAAGAGATATATTTTACCCGATAATTGTACCACATTAGCTCATGGTCATTATAATATTGAAAATATTTAGCAGTAACCCAACATAGTAATAAGAAATATTTGTATAATAACATTACATAAATATATAAATAAATGTAAATAATGAAAAAAAATTTAATTTACTTGTGTTGCGTTTTATTACTTTAACAGGTCATTTACAGAAATCCATGAGTTGTGACTGGAATCAAAACCGCTCCACTTTACTAGCACCTGGTTATTTTTTCTCTTAAGTATTTTCTCCACTAGAAAAGCATTTTTATCTTTGACTTTTTCAAGTTCCTCTTGATAAAAAGACCCTTCAATAGGGGTACTCATATAATCTTCTATTTCATATGTTGCAGGGTTGGTAAACTTAACTTTTAAAATTTTAAAAACTTCTGTCGTCCAATTTGGTTCATATCCCTTCATGAATATTCCCTTGTATTTACTTATTCTTACGAAATCACCTATGGAAAATGTATGTTTTGGAAATATTTATACCCGTTACTCGTAGAGTAAAAGGGTATATTGTATTCGTGCAAAAGTATGTAACAGGGAGAAGGAAGCTTTTCCGACCCTATAAAGTATATATATTCTTGATCAGGACCACTAGCCGAGTCGAACTAGCCATGTCCGTCCGTCCGTCTGTCTGTCCGTCCGTATGAACGCTGAGATCTCGGAAACTATAAAAGCTAGAGGATTGGCATTTTGCATGCATATTCTTGGAGTTCCTACGCAGCGCAAGTTTATTTCAAAAAGGTGCCACGCCCCCTCTAACCGCCCCCTCATTTTTTGAAAGGTGTCTGGCGCCCACACCTTTAAAGATTTTGGAAATGTAAAAATGCAGTTTTATTGTGATTATCAAAACCTATCGAAATGTAGAAGAATTTTTTTAAATCGGACCATTCGTTAAAAAGTTATGACCGATCAAAGTTTTAATATATCCATCTCCCTCGCACTCCCTTAGCTGAGTAACGGGTATCTGATAGTCGGGGCACCCGACTATAGCGTTCTCTCTTGTTTTGGAATACTATATACTGATTTTAAAATAAACTCTTCATTTTTAGAGCAGACTTCTATAGGTTTCATTTTAATTGTTCGGTGATATAAATTGTTGTATTGATCTACGAGGTAGTTGATATTATAAATCCACCTATATTTTCCCTGCATACTAAACATTTTCCACATACGATTTTTTAATGTTCGATTGAAGCGCTCACATATAGATGCCTTAAGATGCGTATAGGTATGATAATGATTAATATGAAATTTGGTAATTAATTCCTTAAAAGTGGAATTAAAAAATTCTTTTCCTTGATCTGACTGAATATTCTTGGGTTTAATTTTACTCTTTTTAAAAACAGTTTTCATTGCCTCTGCTACATCCAGAGCAGACTTTGACTTAACTGCTTCAGCGTAGGCGTACTTAGAGAACGTGTCAATAACGGTCAGTAAATATTTAAAACCCTTATTTTCTTTCCTAAACGGTATCATTTCGACTAAATCAATTTGCCATGTGTCATTCATCCTTTTCTGAACGAACTTTCGGCGAATAAAGTTTTTTCGCGCTGGTTTGTGAATTTCATCAACAACTTGTTGTTTGCTCATTTTAGGATGATGATTTAATAGTGTTTTATTTTTTATTAGATGACGACGATTGATTAGCTAATAGTGTTTGCTTATATACAAGTACATCTCTTTTTATTTCTGTAGTAGTAGTAGTGTAGTAGTGTTGCCGCCCTGTGGTTTTAAAAGTTTGATGTTGTAACTTTTTTTATCCAATTAGTCTAATAGTAAAATTATAATCAATACAATATTACCAGGAAAATATCCATTACAACAACAAACTTTTAAATACACAGGGCGGCAACACTACTACTATTTTGACCGCAGCTGTATACTTTTATGTTTTTTGACTATGTTTTCTAGAAAAAAATCCTAAAATTATTCTAAGTATGGGGTTTGAAAGATAAAGAGTGTATCTTTTAAAAAACGTTAACATCGAATCAAACCATGCATCCATTTGCCTCTGAGATCTCTGGAAAGTTGGCCAATTTCAGCATTTTTCGAACTTTGAGGTCCTTCTGCTAAGAATCCTTGCGTCGGGAAACTTTTTGGAAAACGCAGTTAAACTTGGGAATTCGTAACGAATCCAAAAATATAGCATCTATCGAGGTAAATTTAAAAAACACTAAAAATGCTGCACTGTGTAATTGTATCAGGCATCAGGAAGTCATACTGGTCTAGTTTTAACTGAATAAATTCCTTATATGTAAGCAGTTGCATCCATTCGTCTTTGTCAAATCCAATAAAATTATTTTACCTTTGCTGCATCCAGATCATAGGCAAAAATTTTCGAGTAGTTGACAGACCACATTTCAACTTTAAGTTATGGACTACATAATACTCGAATCCAAAAATGACGTCATGGTCTTGTTTCTTTCGAGAAGATTTATTTCGTTTTGTCACACACATACCCATTAGGTAAGAGTACTTTATTTAAACTGTAAGTACCCTGCAGTTCCATTCATCACCTTTTGAGCAGTGAATCACTGCCAAAAATTGAGCACTAAGCGCTCAATCACTAGTGAATTTGTATGAAAAATAGCGATAATTTTAACATGGGCATGTCCTAGGGGCTCATCACTGCCAGAAACTGGCGCTGATTTAGCACCTGTTCATCACCATTTTTCATCGCCTAATTCATCACCTTATAGGCGCTTTTTCAGCGCCTAATTATCACCCAAATTCATCGCCCATTTTCATTGAAAATATGTAAAATTTCATTGCTTTTATCAATGGGTTTATTAATACATTAAATTAATACATTATTACAAACTACGGTGACTTGTAGGGGTCTTCGGCAGGTTCTCAGCTTCCGGAGTCTTGGTGAGCTGGAGATTATTCACGCGCCTGCCTTCGAGAAATAGAAAAAGAATACTGAGCGAGAAAAACAACATCAATCGCAATCTCTCTTGTTGTTGTCTTCCCTTTGCCACGATCGCGCTTGCCCAGCTTGCAGAGCGAGACAGGCGAAGTTCGACATTTTGTCTCGTTTTTCTATGATTTTAAGAAAGAGAAATTTGGGAGAGCGTGATTGAGAGAGAGGGGGTTGGTGAGAGAGTCGATTCTGCAGACGCTCTGCTGGCGTCGCAGTCGACTCAGTGCATTTCAGCGCTTGGGCTCAATTCGGGAACTGCAGGGTATGTTCTAGTCTTACCGGTATATAAAAGAGAAAGCCCTTACAAGCACACCCTCAGATGATTAAAAAATCTCAACCAATCATGAACATAGTTAATCGTAGTTCAAGCATTATAGTAGTTTTTGTTAAGGAGCTGGCATTTATGGCTGCCGGAACTGTGACACCAAATTTCTTTCATTTCCAACCGCCATATAACATTAAAGAATTGGATAATGGCGCTCTTAACCAACACCTAAATCAGCAAAATATAAACGGATTGGATTGGTCAGCTGGAGATATTCCGTATACATGTCTTGAAGAAATACTAACACCACTTAATAAATATCATACAGTAATTGTTCGTGGTGAAATTAAAAAGCATTTTTTAACCAAGTATTTGTCAACAAACATTATCGATATTGATATTGGAAAAAGTTTAACTCAACTACCCAATTTTTTCACTAATTGTAGAATACACAAGAAAAAACGTCCACTACGGTGTTCATTAAATAATTTTTTTAAGCTATTTGTATTCTTAGAAAACACAAATTATGAAATATACAGTAATGGTGAAACATGTGTTTAAAATTCAGTAAAAAATAGTTAGTGAACCAATCAGGTTCATTCTTACTATGGATTCCTTTAAGAGTTTTTTTGGAAATGATCCCAGTAAAAAGGGATACAAGCAACTTTTTTATTGTAATTATTGCGGATCTGATACTCATTTCGAGAAGAACTGTGCCAAGAAACGCGACCAGGAGAAACATAAAAAAACCTCGTGTAATTTACAGAACAGTATATAAGAAAATAGTTTTAAATAAAATATTTTAAAATTGATCCTGAATAAAATAAAAGTTTATAATAATACATAAAAAATGTTTACGCAATTTATACAACCTTTCACAATGCTAATTTGTGGCCCATCAGGATCGGGAAAAACAACCTTTTTAGAAAATCGAATTACTAAGAAGAGTGATATTTTTAATATTATTATGGAGAGGAGAGCGCCAAGCCTAATTTTAATAAGGTTGAATACTTTAAAGGAGTTCCGGAAACAATTGAAAATGAAACAAATGAACCTATTCTTTTAATATTGGACGACCTGATGATGGGAGCGTTTAACAAAAATGTGTGTGAGCTATTTACTAAAGGTTCACACCATAGGAATTTATCAGTAGTAGTGGTAACTCAGAACATATTTCATAAATCTTCGCACACGAGAGATATTTCACTAAATACAAAATATATTATTGCTTTTAAAAATCCTCGTGATAAGCTTCAATTTCAATGTTTAGCAAGACAAATTTATCTTGAAAACCCAACTGAGTTATTTAGAATATATAAGGAAGTAACAGAGCAACCACACGGATATTTACTTATTGATCTCACTCAGGGAATTAACGATCTCTTAAGATTTAGATCAGACATTTTTAATTCGGAATATACAGTGTGCTATTCAGATGAAAATGGTTTACAAAAAGAGTCTAAATCGCTTGAAAGCGAACAAACATTTATTGTATGTGCTCAAAAAAGCCGATAATAGATTACGAAAGGCTATTATAAGCAATAGTGATAGTGAGCTCGTAAAAACAATAGTGGAGATTGTATTGAACACATTACAAGGAAACCATAAAGTTACTAAGCCACATCTAAATGCTCTTAAAAAGTATAAAACTGCTTTGCGATATCTTTCAAGTCCAAAGCGTACATTAAACTCTAAGAGAAAAGTCCTTATTCAAAAAGGAGGATTTTTACCTATTCTGATAAGTTCGTTGCTTTCTGGAATTTTCGGAAAACTTTTAAAAAAATGATTAAAAATAAACACAATTTAACCAAAGTTATTTTAATGCAACCTAACGCCTATCAGAAATTGTTAATCAGTGATAGAGGAAATGAGTTAATAAATATAAAATTTTTTCCAATTTTAAATAATAACAAACTAAGTGATTTTAATAAATGGCTCAAAATTCGTCAAGAATTGAGTTACTATCAAAATAAAAAACGTAATAAATCATGGAATGTTCAAAATGACCAAAAAGCTCCTCTTATTTCAACCAGAACAAATGAATCTCAAACCTCCGATTGGATTGATATGAACCCCAGCACATTAAAATCAAAAGGTGAACATTACCCTTAAGAAAAATTACAGTTTCTACCTTTGCCAGCAGAAACTGATGACGAGAATTTAAATTCAAATGCAAAACAAAATGTTTGACCAGAAAAACGAAAGTTAAGAGATACTTCTTTTTTAGATAGTAAAAATCATTTAAAGAAAATAGGATTGGAAAATATAGTATCAAAAGTGAAGCTTACTGAACAACAACGGTAATTAAAAGCAAAACTAGAAAAATTTAAGATCAAGAACTTAAATATATAACAGGACGTTAACTTTTCAAAAATATTGAATATTATCCTTTGGATAAATGGTCCCCAAATGAAATCTCAATACTAATCACGGATTCAAATGGATGCAAGATCCCATTTGAAACTTCCACTGTTCCTATTTTCGTTACTCTTCACTTTAGAAGAAAATAAATAAAGCATATCCAAAAACTCTATAAATAAATCATACGCAAAAAATATTTACTTTGAACACAAATAGTCATCATGGTGAAATCTTATCAGGAATATTATGTAAATCAGTGTGGTGGCGGGTTAAGCAACATCGGAAGTCTTTATGTATCTCCCCGAATAGTGCAACAAGGACGAGGAATAGGAAATTTTTTTAGTGTTCTATTTAATTACATTAAACCACTTTTTCTTTCGGGCATAACAGCTATTAAAAATTAGGCTGCTGAGACTGGTAAGGCTGTAATTAATGAATTTGGGAGAAAGGGAAAATATAACTCAAGAACAGAGTAAAATTGCTTTACAAAATTTGTCAAACAAAGCAATTGATAAAATGACCCGATTTCAAAATGGAAGCGGAAAAAGAAATAAAAAGCGGGGTACTAGAAAAAAACGACTTCATTTAACATCTAAACGAGTACGTAAACATACCCAGACGCATCATAAAAAAAAGAAGAAAATTAAATATTAGAGATATTTTTTTCAAAGCAAAATGAGTAACCATATCGAAGGTATGAAAAGTGAATTGGATTTGTTTGCACCACACCCTACTCAAAGTTCTATTCTAAAAACTGAAGAAGTCTCATATATTCCAATCGATTCCTTGGACGGCGCCTCATCAATCGAATTTGTTTGCTTAGAAAATGGTGAAACGTACAGAGATTTATCAAGTGTTTACTTACGACTTGTGGTGCAACTTAGAAAAAATGATAACAACGTCATTGAAGGAAATGCTGTCGCTGTAGTAAACAATAGTTTACATTCAATATTTAGAAGTGCATCAGTTTATTTAAATAATATACTGGTATCGCAGAGTGATAATAATTATCATTATAGAGCGTATTTACAAAAAATTTTAAACTATGGGGCTGATGCCTCTGAAAGTCACTTAGCCTCCCAAAGTTACTTCCCAAATTTTGGAAGAATAACAGCAGGGAAATATGTTTATCCTAACACTAATGAAACTCTTAAAAATGTATTTCAAAATAGTAATAAGGTTGAATTATTCGGCAAAATTCATGGGGATATATTTAATCAAACCAAACTGCTTGTTAATAATGTTGATTTAAGAATTAATTTCAATATTGAAAAAACAGCATTTTATTTATTGGAAGCCGACGCTGAATCAAATTTGAAAATACTAGAAGCGCAACTCTTCATGAATCACATAACAGTTAACCCAAGCATTTTATTGGCCCATCATCATGTTTTACAAACAAAAAACGCTCTATACCCATACAGCAAAGTTGAAGTCAAATATTTTACAATATATCCGGGCAACAATACACTATCGATAACCGGATTAAAAACCGATCATACTTAGGAAACCGGACCTTAGACCCATTTAACTTTGAACATTTTAAAATTCAACGTTTTAATCTATTGGTTAATGGAGTTCAAGTTCCTTCTCAGGCTCTGGAATTTGATTATTCTAACCCTGAAAAGGTGCAAAGCTCCAGAGGATATAATATGCTATTTAGATCATGTGGAATAAGACATTACGATCGTGGTCTACAAATTACAAAGGAAATGTTTGATACGAACAGTTTTATATTAGCCTTTGACTTAACTGCTGATCAATCAAATTCAACTGTATGTTCAAACTTGATCTCGCAAGGAACTATAAGAATCGAAGGAAGATTTTCGCAACCACTTTCTGAAGCAGTTACTTTTTTGGTATACTGCGAATACGATTCCATGCTTGATATTGATAAGCATAGAAATATTCGGACGCTTTTTTTAAAATGAATACTTTACAAATTCAACATTTGCTTTCTAAGCATTCAAAAACACGATCTATTTTTAAAGGAGTTTTTCCTTCGGACCGGTTACCCTAATCTATATTAAAGTATCCCGCTTTAATAATTGCCAACACCGATACTTCTGATCAGAATGGAACTCATTGGATTGCATTCTATTTTGATAGTCGCAAGTCAGCAGAATTTTTCGATTCAAATGGACAATATCCCCAGAAAAAAGAATTTGTGAAATTCTAACGCTTATAATTTTTTTTTTAATAAGCAACAACTGCAGGGATATTTTTCCAATACTTGCGAACATTATTGTATGCTGTATGGTCTTTTTAAAAGTAAAAAGAAAACACTAAATTGTTTCTTAAAAAACTTCAAGAAAAACGACGTTTCATATAATGATAAATTAATACTAAAAATGTTTAAAAACCATTTCAAAAAATAAAAAAACTGTTTATTAAGTCAAATCAATTTATTTCATTTATGGTTTTGGGACAATTCGTTTGTTCAACTTATAATATTTAAACATAAGATTAAGGGCTTCTTTTTGTAGTACCGGCGGCATATGACGCTGGCATGTGTCTGGTCCAGTTGAAGCATCATCGTCGCTCCAGGGGCAAAGTTTGTAGTGGAATCCAAACTTTGAATGGATTAACTCTTTTTCCTCTAAGTCCTCCAGAGTAGCTTGTAGATATTCCATCCTTCGTTGGTGTTGCCCGAAAAGCACGCCTTCGAATTGCATTAAAAATACTTCGATTTGTAGAGCGTACATTTTTTTTATCAAACTGTTTCTTTTTCAGACTGATTTAAGACTGTTGTTGGATCTTAGAACTCAGTCCTTTATATTGGGGGAATTTCATTTACTTTAGTTATGTACTGATTAAAATGCATTTTGCGCACCGCTATATCTATTCAGACCTGTTCCTTTATATATCATATGGGTAATACCATTTTCAATTAATTTCCTAAAAGGTGTCTTTGAAGAAAATTTGTTTACATAACTTTTAGGTAGAAATATCCAAACATCGTTGTCGTCCTTATCTGTTAAATACAGATCTTTTATAGATCCATATGGCGTCTTTTTCAGCTTACATCCAGTGATCTTATACTCAAATCCAGTACATAGATTTTCAATTTTTGTATAGCCAATCACAGGCTTCAATTCATTTAGGGTCTCTAAGAAGTCCTACAAAATTCACCGGAATTAGTTGATATATATTTATATATAAGTTAGCATGGATCCCAAAGGTGTTGCAAGACCGGATGCAATTCTTCAAATCAGCGGTCCGAAAGAATGAAATCCGAAACGCGAGTCGCTGAGTGGTTGGGGAATGCACCCGGCACGAGGCGCTAAGTCAGCGGTCCCACGCTAGTGCCGTTGACCGAAGCAGCTAAGTAATGCAGCGGGCTATGCAGCACATGGGAAGTACAAGGTCAGCATTCTGCCCATAGCCCCGCCGTCAATTCTGACCATCGCTGCCGACGTCGGGCCTTCTGGCTGACTTTCTTATAGAATATTTAAGTTAGCTTTAATCAGTTCTTAACAGACTCGCAAAGAATCCAAACGGATTCCGGAATAGCTTCCAACGATAATAAATTGAAGTTATCCAAACGGATTTCTTGATAATAAACATTGTAAACCTAACAGAAATAAACTATAGTTATCCAAACGGATTTCTATAGAATAAAGATAATACAGTAACCGGATATAAGTCATGTCTTTACTGGCGCCCAACCGCAAGTTTATGCGAACCCGTTAAGAAATTACAAATAAAATCAATAAAATCAATAAAAAAAACAAGAGAGAACGCTATAGTCGGTTGCCCCGACTATCAGATACCCGTTACTCAGCTAAGGGAGTGCGAGGGAGATAGATATATAAAATCTTTGATCGGACATAATTTTTTAACGAATGGTCCGATTTGAAAAATGTCTTCTACATTTCGATAGGTATTGATAATCACAATAAAACTGCATTATTACTTTACCAAAATCTTTAATGGTGTGTTCGCCAGACACCTTTCAAAAAATGGTTTGGCACCATTTTGAAATAAACTTGCGCTGCGTAGGAACTCCAAGAATATGCATGCAAAATGCCAATCCTCTAGCTTTTATAGTTTCCGAGATCTCAGCGTTCATACAGACGGACAGACAGACGGACAGACGGACATGGCTAGTTCGGCTCGGCTAGTGATCCTGATCAAGAATATATATACTTTATAGGGTCGGAAAAGCTTCCTTCTCCCTGTTACATACTTTTGCACGAATACAATATACTTTTTTACTCTACGAGTAACGGGTATAAAAACACAACCTCAAACAAAAACTTGTGCGAGAATAATTAATAACAAACAAAAAACAAAAAATTAACGAAAACGCGAAATTTTTTTTTGTGAACAAAAAGTTTAGTTTACAAAAAAAATCGAACAAAAACTTGTGCGAGAATAATTAACAACAAAATTTGACGAAAGCTCAATATTTTTATGTGAACAAAAAGATCAAACAATAACTCAGCAATAACTTGTGCGAGAATAATTAATAACAAAATTTGACGAAAGCTCAATATTTTTTATGTGAACAAAAAGTTTAGTTTACAAAAAAATCAAACAAAACTCAAACAAAAACTTGTGCGAGAATAGTTAATAACAAAATTTGACGAAAGCTCAATATTTTTTTACGTGAACAAAAATTTAGTTTACAAAAAATTCTGGAGACGACCTGCTGGACGCGAACGCCTAATAAAAATTAATTTATGAAAAACCTCTAACAAAACTTGTGCGAGAATTAAGAAAAAAATAAACAGAAATTAACGAAACCTCGAAATTTGTTTACAAAAAATTCTGGAGACGAACTGCTGAAAGCAACCGACGGACATCATCTCCAGGAAAGCGCATCTGGTGGATGAGCATATTATATTGTAAAAATTCAAAGTAGAATCTTAACGAAAATCATGTAAAAAACTTTTCTTGAGAACAAAATTATTACTTTAAAAGATATTGAGAATATAACAATTTTCTTCATCAATTAAACCCAAAACAAAATATGAAAATTATTTCCATTCGACTTATCTGAGAATTGAGAATCAAATCTTAGTTTTTTAAGCAAAAACCTATGTCAAATTCTGAGAAAAAACCAATATTCTCACAGTGGAGAGGTAAGAAATCAGATCCAGATAGCAGTGAGGAAGAGGGATTTTCACAAGAAATAGAAGCTATTGAAAATAATACATTCGAGGAATCAGATGAGGATTTGTTAAAAGCTTACAGGAACTTTAATATAAACAAAGATAAAGAGTTAGAAGAATATAATATGTCGACCAATCAGTGGAAACAGATGTTCGAGGTGGCTGCTCAGACAGCGCTTAACCAACAAGCTCAAGTATTTGAAACAAAAATCAGAGAACTCTCGGAACAAATAAATGAGTTAAGGGTTACGTCTCCCACCGTTGAGGTGTATGAACAAATCTCGATAATAGAAGGAATCAAATGCGACGAACCTTTGGACATCGTAAAATCTTTGCCGGAATTTGACGGTAGGCAAGAGCAGTATATTTCATGGCGGCAATCCGCCACAGTGGCATATGATGTATTTAAACCATTTGTAGGTAGTTCAAAACACTACCAAGCCGTTGCTATTATAAGACACAAAATTAGAGGATCGGCAGACGCCGCCCTAGCCTCGTTTAATACTGTTCTGAATTTTAAGGCTATTATAGCCAGATTAGACTTCACTTACGCGGATAAGACGCCCATACAGGTGATTCAACAAGAACTTAACCTTATGCGGCAGGGCGACATGCCCTTGACGAAACATTATGATGAAGTCGAAAAAAAATTAACTCTGTTAACAAACAAAACACTGATGTCTCATGATACTGCAGCTGCAACAGTCTTGAACGAAAAATACAGGAACGACGCACTGCATACTTTTTATTTAGGGTTGAAAAACTCTTAAAAAATGACAGTTTTTCCTGCAAAACCAAAAGATCTGCCCACTGCCCTCGCGCTAGCACAAAAGGCACCTTTGCACGACACGCCGACGAAAAATCGGTAAAACCCCCAAATAAAAATACTAACTGGCGGCAAAACCAAAATTCTAAACAACACAATTTCAACCAAAAAAACGCTAGCTACAGGCAGCGAAATTTTTCGCAAAAAAATCAGGGTCAATCGGTACCGGAACCAATGGAAGTTGATCCTTCCTCACGGTCCCGGCAGACGACAAATTCCTATAAAGGAAAAAAAAGTGAATATCACAACTCAGGAACAAGACTACAACGATGACTATGACAAACATGCGGAAGACAATATAGGAAAATTCGAAGATGATTTACTCCCTACCGAAAACTGTCATTTTTTAGAGGGGAGTCCCTGCTTCCGTATGTAAGCCGAAGGATAGCAGGGAAAACGATTCAACTTCTAATAGATACAGGTGCATCGAAAAATTACATAAAACCTTTGCCAGGTCTGACACACATAAAAAACGTTGAGGAACCTTTTATGGTCTCATCCCTTCATGGCTCCACTAAAATGGAAAAAAAGTAAAATAAACCTTTTTAACGAAAACTCATATTATTTTATTTTAGAAAACTTTAAGGAATTCGACGGCATAGTGGGTCTAGATCATTTAAAGAAAATAAACGCTCGAATCGATCTTAGCACCGGCAAGATTGAACATAATTCAGGCTCGGAGAATTTACAATTTGCTAAATACAAAGACGTTAATTTTATTACTTTAAACGTCGATGACGTACCCACTGAAATAAGAAAAGAATTTAATATTATGATCACCAAGAGAGCTGGGGCATTCGCAGACCCTAACCAAGCTCTGCCATACAATATTAATACGATTGCGACTATCCGCTCAGACGGGGAGCCGGTATTTTCTAAGCTTTACCCCTACCCAATGGGCGTGTCTGATTTTGTCAATGCAGAGGTTGCAGAAAACCATTGACGACAAATACCCTATCCCAAGTATTTCTACGATACTTGCAAATATGGGAAAGGCCCAGTATTTTACAACACTGGACCTTAAATCGGGTTTCCACCAAATTGAGTTAGCATAAATAGATAGGGAAAAAACCGCTTTCTCTGTTAACAACGGTAAATATGAGTTCTGTAGATTACCTAAAGAAGATCATATTAAGGATATAAACTGGGTTCTTAAAAGTTTATATGAAGCCGGTATGAGGGTATCTCAAGAAAAGTCTAAGTTCTTTAAAAAGAGCGTAGAGTACCTGGGATTTATTGTATCATGCGCAGGACTAACAACGTCCCCCGATAAAATAAAGGCCATCGAAGCCTTCCAACCACCTACGTCACTTCATAGCCTTAGATCATTTCTGGGTCTCTGCAGCTATTATAGGTGTTTTATAAAAAGCTATGCCACAATGGCAAGACCTCTAACGGAGATCTTAAAAGGCGAAAATGGTAAAGTCAGCGCTAACCAATCAAGAAAAATTAAAATTGAGTTATCACCCAAACAATTAGAGTCATTTGAAAAACTTAAACAAATCCTAGCATCAGAAGATGTGGTTTTAGCATACCCCGATTTTAATAATCCTTTTGATCTTACTACGGACGCTTCCGCGCACGGCCTAGGGGCCGTGTTATCGCAAGAAAACCGCCCAATAACTTGGATCTCTAGAACAATTCGGGACAACGAATTGCATTTCGCTACAAATGAGCGAGAACTCTTAGCCATTGTATAGGCACTTAAAAATTTAAGAAATTATTTGTATGGGGTAAGAAAATTAAACATTTACACTGACCATCAACCGTTGACGTATGCAGTATCCGAAAAAAATACAAATGCCCTAATAAAACGCTGGAAATCTTTTATTGATGGACACAACGCCAATATATTCTACAAACCAGGCAAACAAAATGTTGTAGCTGATGCCCTCTCTCGACAGAACGCGAATCCCTTACAGGTTAACCCCGAATCTGATATCGCTACCATCTATAGCGAACATTCTCTCACATACACCATAGAGTCAGTAGATAAACCCGTTAATTGTTTTCGTAATCAGATAATCATCGAGGAAGCAGACTTCCCATCTACTAGAACCTTTATTCTATTTAAAGAAAAAACCAGACATTTTATTCGAGTATCCGACCGCGAAACTCTTCTAACAACACTACTAGACATAGTAAAAGCAGATGTCGTCAATGCCATTCATTGCGAACTGCCAATTCTTGCTTTCATTCAGCATAAACTAATCGAGGCATTTCCCTCGACGACATTCAAACATTGCAAATCTCTAGTAACGGATATTCCTGATCAAACAGATCAAAGGGAAATAGTAACTTTAGAACATAATAGAGCCCATCGAGCGGCTCAAGAAAATGTAAAACAGATTCTGCGGGACTATTTCTTCCCAAAAATGCTTCGGCTAGCAACAGAGGTAACACTAAATTGTAAAGTTTGCTTTATGGCAAAGTACACCAGTCACCCTACAAAACAAACAGTTGGCCAAACACCAATCCTCTGTTATTCAGGAGAAATCCTCCATATAGACATATTTTCAACAGATGGAAAACTCTTCCTCACATGTATCGATAAATTTTCTAAGTTTGCTATTGTACAGCCGATCTCATCAAGAGCTATCGTGGATGTAAAATCCCCAATTTTAAATATCGTAAATTTTTTTCATAACACACAAACAATTTTCTGTGACAATGAGAGGTCATTAAATTCCGAGACTATTAAGTCAATATTGTTAAATAATTTTAGCATTAGCATTGCGAATGCACCCCCCTTTCATAGCACCTCGAATGAACAGGTCGAGAGATTTCACAGCACCCTTGCTGAAATAGCGCGGTGCTTAAAAATCGAAAACAAATGAACGACACTGTGGAGGTTATTTTACTAGCAACAGCTAAATACAATAGAACCATCCATTCAGTGACCAATAAAACCCCTATAGAGATAACACACTCTAATTCCACAGAATTTGAGACAAAGATTAGCTCTAAAATACAACAAGCCCAAGTGAAAAGCCTAGACCAAATAAATAAAAACAGAGTTCAAAAAAATACCAGGTCGGCGACAAAGTTTTCTTAAACTCAAATAAACGCCTGGGGAATAAACTGTCTCCCCTATGCTCTGAAGAAATAATTGAAGCAGACCTTGGGACGGCAGCTCTTATTAAAGGGAGGGTGGTCCATAAGGACAATTTAAAATAAAACACTAAAAATTATTTCTCTAGAGTTAATTATACCCGTTACTCGTAGAGTAAAAGGGTATATTGTATTCGTGCAAAAGTATGTAACAGGGAGAAGGAAGCTTTTCCGACCCTATAAAGTATATATATTCTTGATCAGGATCACTAGCCGAGTCGAACTAGCCATGTCCGTCTGTCCGTCTGTCCGTCTGTCCGTCTGTCCGTCCGTATGAACGCTGAGATCTCGGAAACTATAAAAGCTAGAGGATTGGCATTTTGCATGCATATTCTTGGAGTTCCTACGCAGCGCAAGTTTATTTCAAAATGGTGCCACGCCCCCTCTAACGCCCTCAATCGCCCTACACCATTTTTTGAAAGGTGTCTGGCGCCCACACCATTAAAGATTTTGGAAAACTAAAAATGCAGTTTTATTGTGACTATCAATACCTATCGAAATGTAGAAGAAATTTTTCAAATCGGACCATTCGTTAAAAAGTTATGCCTGATCAAAGATTATATATATCTATCTCCCTCGCACTCCCTTAGCTGAGTAACGGGTATCTGATAGTCGGGGCACCCGACTATAGCGTTCTCTCTTGTTTTAAATTAAGATTTTGTTTCTTTCTTTCTTTTTTTTTTAGGTTAATGCTTTGGACCTTTATTCTGACCATGACCTTTTCGAAAATTACTCATTTAAAAATAAATGACTACTCACATTCGGACTATATACCGGTGATGGATGGAGACGTCACTATCTGGGACGAATTTGGGTATCTTGGACACTCCACAAATATTACTTCATATGAACATTACGCACTCGAAACAAAAACTACTATTGATACTTTTATACAAGACCATATGAGACGGATATTGACCGTGGATATCGGACGGATAGATTCCTTAGTGGGTACTTTAAAAGTTCATCAAAGAAGTGCACGGAGCATTAATATGTTAGGATCAGCGTTAAAAGCAATTGCAGGCTTCGACGACTGGGAACAGGTTAAATTTAAACAAAATCACTTAATTGAATCAGAAAGTAATTAAGTGGAAATAAATTCTAGAGTACAAACACGTTCAAACGAATTAATTAAATCAATAAACGCAATTTACAAGTCAGACGAAATAGACAAAAGTCACCTTTTTGAAATAATCTTGGCAAAAAATAGAATTATAATAAACGATCTTGGAAACTTAATATTCTCAATAACATTAGCAAAGGTAAACATAATAAATCCCGTAATACTGAATGAAATTGATATCAAAGAAATTAATCACGAAAAGCTCACAAACTTTAGTATAACTGATCTTTTAGAAGTATCCCAGATAAAAGCATTTCAGAATAATGACATGATACACTTCCTCATAAAATACCCCAAACCTAATGTAGTATGTAAGAAAATATCTATTTACCCAATACAACATAATAATAGGATTTTAGACTTTGGAAAAAACAACTTGGTCGCTGACTGTGGCAGAAAGTCGTTTGCCATCCACCAGTGTGACGCTTCACTTGGAACCACCTTCTGCAGAAAATCTGACTCCTCAACATGCGCTCAAGAATTGGTTTCCGGAACTGTCGCCCAGTGCAGCACCATTCTAGGTCACCTCAGTCCCATAACAACAATCGACGACGGCATACTCATTATCAACGATGCTGCTGCGAAACTTCAATATGACGGCAGCCCAAAACACCTTCCTAGGGGCACATATTTGGTAACGTTCGAAGACTACGTTACGGTAAACGAGACCCTCTTCCAAAACGACTATGGCATACTGAAGAAGAAACCCGCAGTTTCAATGGTAGCCCACGTAAACATCACGGGCCACAAGGAACAGCTGAGCCTGCCTTTTCTTCATGAATTAAGCCTGAAAAATCTCTAACACATTGAGCGCCTTAAAGAAGAAATTGTAACGAAGCCACTATTATCCAGCGGTATTACTTTAGTAATCCTTTCGGTGTGCCTCTTCGTCACCTATCAACTCCACCGACGCTGCGTTCGTAACCGCCAGAGTAAATTTACAGCTGTACTGAAATCTACGCTGAAGAAGTCCGAGGACGGCCTTCACTTAAAGGAGGGAGGAGTTAGCATGGATCCCAAAGGTGTTGCAAGACCGGATGCAATTCTTCAAATCAGCGGTCCGAAAGAATGAAATCCGAAACCCGAGTCGCTGAGTGGTTGGGGAATGCACCCGGCACGAGGCGATAAGTCAGCGGTCCCACGCTAGTGCCGTTGACCGAAGCAGCTAAGTAATGCAGCGGGCTATGCAGCGCATGGGAAGTACAAGGTCAGCATTCTGCCCATAGCCCCGCCGTCAATTCTGACCATCGCTGCCGACGTCGGGCCTTCTGGCTGGCTTTCTTATAGAATATTTATGTTAGCTTTAATCAGTTCTTAACAGACTCGCAAAGAATCCAAACGGATTCCGGAATAGCTTCCAACGATAATAAATTAAAGTTATCCAAACGGATTTCTTGATAATAAACATTGTAAACCTAACAGAAATAAACTATAGTTATCCAAACGGATTTCTATAGAATAAAGATAATACAGTAACCGGAAATAAGTCTTGTCTTTACTTATATACTATACTTATACCATTGTTAAGCAGCGTGAGATTGAATTCGATATGTCTTAGTACCTAACCGTCGTATACTAATTCATTTACCCAAAATTACATGGTCTTTTATACTGATCTCAACTTATAAATATTACTAACATATATATACAATACATATATAGCGAAAAAGATAAGAACATACCCTAAATATAGATATACATAAGTACATATACCAATATGTCATTTAATCCATGTAATTCTTGAGACTGCGATAAGAAAGAGAGAGCAGTATCATCTATCGCTTTTCATATTTATATAAATATGTCAATAAATTATGTAAAAACAATGTAGGTATGACGCTATATAAGACACTCTTTTTATAGAAAATGCAGTTTATTTATTCCAACGTCGAAATGGAAAAGTTTCATTGTGAGTTGTGTTGAGAATCAAAATCCTTTACTACTCGAAACGGTCTAAAAGCGCATACCTTAAAAATACACAACTTCAACTATCAAAAATCGAAATCTTCCTATTACTGTTGTTATTTCTGCCCTGAAGTACGAAAAATTTGGTTGCGAAACAACTATAATATGCACATTCTATTGATGCACAACGAAGAGATAAAAAGTATTCGTAAAGCTGAAGAAAATTACCGAATAAATAAAAAAACGATTATAGAAACTCCATTTCAAAATAGTTTTTATTTTATATAATTTTTTTAATATAAATATAATATAAAATGTTTACAATTAACTTAAGACTCCAGACTAAATAAAACATCCCCGTCATCCAACAAACTCAAAAACTGGTTTGTTTGGTCAAATAAACGCCTGGGGAATAAACTGTCTCCCCTATGCTCTGAAGAAATAATTGAAGCAGACCTTGGGACGGCAGCTCTTATTAAAGGGAGGGTGGTCCATAAGGACAATTTAAAATAAAACACTAAAAATTATTTCTCTAGAGTTAATTATACCCGTTACTCGTAGAGTAAAAGGGTATATTGTATTCGTGCAAAAGTATGTAACAGGGAGAAGGAAGCTTTTCCGACCCTATAAAGTATATATATTCTTGATCAGGATCACTAGCCGAGTCGAACTAGCCATGTCCGTCTGTCCGTCTGTCCGTCTGTCCGTCCGTATGAACGCTGAGATCTCGGAAACTATAAAAGCTAGAGGATTGGCATTTTGCATGCATATTCTTGGAGTTCCTACGCAGCGCAAGTTTATTTCAAAATGGTGCCACGCCCCCTCTAACGCCCTCAATCGCCCTACACCATTTTTTGAAAGGTGTCTGGCGCCCACACCATTAAAGATTTTGGAAAACTAAAAATGCAGTTTTATTGTGACTATCAATACCTATCGAAATGTAGAAGAAATTTTTCAAATCGGACCATTCGTTAAAAAGTTATGCCTGATCAAAGATTTTATATATCTATCTCCCTCGCACTCCCTTAGCTGAGTAACGGGTATCTGATAGTCGGGGCACCCGACTATAGCGTTCTCTCTTGTTTTAAATTAAGATTTTGTTTCTTTCTTTCTTTCTTTTTTTTTTAGGTTAATGCTTTGGACCTTTATTCTGACCAGGACCTTTTCGAAAATTACTCATTTAAAAATAAATGACTACTCACATTCGGACTATATACCGGTGATGGATGGAGACGTCACTATCTGGGACGAATTTGGGTATCTTGGACACTCCACAAATATTACTTCATATGAACATTACGCACTCGAAACAAAAACTACTATTGATACTTTTATACAAGACCATATGAGACGGATATTGACCGTGGATATCGGACGGATAGATTCCTTAGTGGGTACTTTAAAAGTTCATCAAAGAAGTGCACGGAGCATTAATATGTTAGGATCAGCGTTAAAAGCAATTGCAGGCTTCGACGACTGGGAACAGGTTAAATTTAAACAAAATCACTTAATTGAATCAGAAAGTAATTAAGTGGAAATAAATTCTAGAGTACAAACACGTTCAAACGAATTAATTAAATCAATAAACGCAATTTACAAGTCAGACGAAATAGACAAAAGTCACCTTTTTGAAATAATCTTGGCAAAAAATAGAATTATAATAAACGATCTTGGAAACTTAATATTCTCAATAACATTAGCAAAGGTAAACATAATAAATCCCGTAATACTGAATGAAATTGATATCAAAGAAATTAATCACGAAAAGCTCACAAACTTTAGTATAACTGATCTTTTAGAAGTATCCCAGATAAAAGCATTTCAGAATAATGACATGATACACTTCCTCATAAAATACCCCAAACCTAATGTAGTATGTAAGAAAATATCTATTTACCCAATACAACATAATAATAGGATTTTAGACTTTGGAAAAAACAACTTGGTCGCTGACTGTGGCAGAAAGTCGTTTGCCATCCACCAGTGTGACGCTTCACTTGGAACCACCTTCTGCAGAAAATCTGACTCCTCAACATGCGCTCAAGAATTGGTTTCCGGAACTGTCGCCCAGTGCAGCACCATTCTAGGTCACCTCAGTCCCATAACAACAATCGACGACGGCATACTCATTATCAACGATGCTGCTGCGAAACTTCAATATGACGGCAGCCCAAAACACCTTCCTAGGGGCACATATTTGGTAACGTTCGAAGACTACGTTACGGTAAACGAGACCCTCTTCCAAAACGACTATGGCATACTGAAGAAGAAACCCGCAGTTTCAATGGTAGCCCACGTAAACATCACGGGCCACAAGGAACAGCTGAGCCTGCCTTTTCTTCATGAATTAAGCCTGAAAAATCTCTAACACATTGAGCGCCTTAAAGAAGAAATTGTAACGAAGCCACTATTATCCAGCGGTATTACTTTAGTAATCCTTTCGGTGTGCCTCTTCGTCACCTATCAACTCCACCGACGCTGCGTTCGTAACCGCCAGAGTAAATTTACAGCTGTACTGAAATCTACGCTGAAGAAGTCCGAGGACGGCCTTCACTTAAAGGAGGGAGGAGTTAGCATGGATCCCAAAGGTGTTGCAAGACCGGATGCAATTCTTCAAATCAGCGGTCCGAAAGAATGAAATCCGAAACCCGAGTCGCTGAGTGGTTGGGGAATGCACCCGGCACGAGGCGATAAGTCAGCGGTCCCACGCTAGTGCCGTTGACCGAAGCAGCTAAGTAATGCAGCGGGCTATGCAGCGCATGGGAAGTACAAGGTCAGCATTCTGCCCATAGCCCCGCCGTCAATTCTGACCATCGCTGCCGACGTCGGGCCTTCTGGCTGGCTTTCTTATAGAATATTTATGTTAGCTTTAATCAGTTCTTAACAGACTCGCAAAGAATCCAAACGGATTCCGGAATAGCTTCCAACGATAATAAATTAAAGTTATCCAAACGGATTTCTTGATAATAAACATTGTAAACCTAACAGAAATAAACTATAGTTATCCAAACGGATTTCTATAGAATAAAGATAATACAGTAACCGGAAATAAGTCTTGTCTTTACTTATATACTATACTTATACCATTGTTAAGCAGCGTGAGATTGAATTCGATATGTCTTAGTACCTAACCGTCGTATACTAATTCATTTACCCAAAATTACATGGTCTTTTATACTGATCTCAACTTATAAATATTACTAACATATATATACAATACATATATAGCGAAAAAGATAAGAACATACCCTAAATATAGATATACATAAGTACATATACCAATATGTCATTTAATCCATGTAATTCTTGAGACTGCGATAAGAAAGAGAGAGCAGTATCATCTATCGCTTTTCATATTTATATAAATATGTCAATAAATTATGTAAAAACAATGTAGGTATGACGCTATATAAGACACTCTTTTTATAGAAAATGCAGTTTATTTATTCCAACGTCGAAATGGAAAAGTTTCATTGTGAGTTGTGTTGAGAATCAAAATCCTTTACTACTCGAAACGGTCTAAAAGCGCATACCTTAAAAATACACAACTTCAACTATCAAAAATCGAAATCTTCCTATTACTGTTGTTATTTCTGCCCTGAAGTACGAAAAATTTGGTTGCGAAACAACTATAATATGCACATTCTATTGATGCACAACGAAGAGATAAAAAGTATTCGTAAAGCTGAAGAAAATTACCGAATAAATAAAAAAACGATTATAGAAACTCCATTTCAAAATAGTTTTTATTTTATATAATTTTTTTAATATAAATATAATATAAAATGTTTACAATTAACTTAAGACTCCAGACTAAATAAAACATCCCCGTCATCCAACAAACTCCAAAACTGGTTTGTTGGTTGGGGGGGGGGGGGGCTCTACAATTGCATCGAAGATATGATCATCATCTGGGAATTCGTCTAATTGCATATTCTGTTCACTCTGAAATTGATCCCAGGGTTGTAGTGGGGGCTCTACAATTGCATCGAAGATTCCATCATCGTCCGGAAACAGCTCTTCTTCTGCCGTGTGTAGCGCTTGTAGTATTATCGTAAATTTGGAGGCGCCATCTAGGACTCATATAGGGAACTATATTGAGGGGCATATAGAAAGGGGGAGGAGAGTAACAGACCCTAATGTCAACGATTTCGACCATCGCACTGACCAGAAGTATTTTTTTCAAGTGTCCTCCTAAGTCCTGATGAGGGAAATATGTTTTTTTTGGATATAGGCTTGGCGCTTTACAAATCATTTTAAAGTTACGAGATCGGATCTAGAGGCACAACTGAAAAGAGAGGGACGATAAAGCGAAAGAGGGAAATATTGGCGGACCTGACCTACCGCATCGTCGGCGGGAACGAGTGGAATTGGAATTGAGCGGAATTGGCGTTTATTGGTTCTGAGCGCATCAGTAATCGCGCTGCTGCCCAAGAGGGCGCTCAAAAAAATCCGAACGAGTGGGTTTTGTGTGTCGTCGGAAAAGAATCGCTGCCAGAGAAAAATCGTTTTTATGAGTGTGTGGTGAAAAGCGGGAAAAACCCGCGAGAAGAAAAGTATAACCTCCATCTGCGTCCAATTTTGCCTTCTTCATCGTCAAAAGATAGGAAGATCAATTTAAACCTAAAAGAAAAGTAATTTTAACCTAAAAGAAAAGTAATTTTAACCTAAAAGTAAAGTAATTCCCTGCAGTAAATTAAAGCTATTCTGTTAATTGGAAGTAATTCAAATAAGCAAAGTAAAAATAGTATTAAAAAAAATATATAAGTTAGATTATGTAATCTCCTCCCAATAATGGCGTGCGGAAGAAATAACGATGATGAAAGACGGCAATAAGGCAGAACGAGAAGATTTGAGTGATTTTTTTTTATTGGTTTTGAGTGATTTTCTGGCCGGCGACTCGGGGCAATTTTTTTTTATGTGAAATAAAGTGTAAAAACATTTTTTTAGAATCCTTTTACAGCGTTTCAGGACCACCTCTCGGAAAGCGCTTTCTACGAGGGAGTCGAGAATGCTGATTGGTAAGCGAAAAACTTTCGTTTATGTAAACTTTTAAATCCCAAAGAAAAAATTAGAAAAGAAGAAGGGGATAAATCCATAAAAGCAAAAAAAGATGCAGAAAGAAATTTGTGCCCGAGAAATTCGTTGGTGTTAACGTAAATCAAAAATTAAAGGATTAAAGAATAAAGAACCTATTTCTTGTTTGCGCTCAAATCGCTCAGTTTCGTGGCTTTTGTATTTTTTTGCCAACATTTTCTGAGTTTTTTATTACTGCTAATTTAATGCGGTAATGTCGCACTCGTGTCATGAGGAACGACAGGCAGAGGCCTGCTGAATGTCTGCTTATTTGTTTATTGATTGCTTGAAAATTTGTTTATATTTATATTTGTTTTATATTTAAAAGTATCTGGATTTATTCGAAGGTTTATATGCATGTATTCGAAGCATCCTTTTTATCATATTATATTTTTTGTCCCATGATATTCTATATTTTATATTTTTAGATTTTAAATAAACTTTTATAATGTTGTAAGTCCAAGTATTCGACACGGCTAACTTACTCTTTTTAACCCACTAATGCCCAAAGGGGTCGCTCAGTAAATTAAATGATTTTGACAAGAGCGATCACAGGAAGGGAGGGTCATTTGTACCTCAATACCATCGGAGGTTAACAGGCATTAAGGGATTCGACTGGGAGGCAAAAATCATTACTACCCTCTATTCTGGATTCTCTTTTATTTTCCCCATTCTATCGGCTGATGCCTATTTTTGATTGCTATTCCTTTCTCTCCAACTGTTATTGGCTGATTATTTAGGCATGCAACACAATCTTCCCGTAATGATTATTAAAGGCGAATTTTAGGAAAGAGTAGCAAGACCACCACGACCATTTGCCGTCGAGCCAGAGCCAGGATAAATTTAATTGTTGCATGCGCACTCTTTTCAAAGCTATCACCATCGCCAGGGTATACTAGCAAAGGCAGTTTTTTTTTGTTGGTTAGTATAATTAAATAATAAACAGATCGTTACAGAAGTGGCGCCCAACGTGGGGCCTTGTTAATACGTAGCTCACAAATAGCAATTTAAAAGAATTAGCCAAGATTGATAAGTCAGGGTGACGTAGGGTTAAGGCGAGGGATTTTTACTCGGTTAACTACTGTTGGAGTTTCACTCGACTTCTCACTTAAAGCACGCTCTCACTTCGCTCACGCTTAACTCAAACGCATCGGAAACAGACACCGAATTATAAATAGTTGGTCATCTGTCCACGGTTGAGGGAAATACTTAGGCGAAAAATTTATATTTTCTACAATGTTAAAATCCACAGGTTGGGTCATTTAGGCGCATAGGACATGCAGGCAATAGAGGTTTAAAAACTGATTGCCTGGCCACGAATAAATGACATCGACAATTACAAACTCAAAACTATATTTTTTATTTCCCGTTTCGGATTGCTAAACGCTTGGGATTGCAGTGTGAATTTTATTAATTAAATCCACTGACCGCGTTGGACGGTGAAATGAATAGGCCTGAAGTGCAGGGTATTAAGTGACCGCTCGGATTTCAGCTAGGCAATTGCGACTGCAGCCGCTGACCGCGAATCGCTCACGTTGTTGTTGTCGAGGGACAAGAAACAGCGCCGTGCGCTCTCATCGCCGTTATCTTTTTTTTCCTTTTCTTTTGCACGCCAAGTTTAGTTCCTCACTTGGGTGAGAGAGGACTTATGCCAATTGTCGAACATTTATATGTATTTGTTGTTGGTATTGGAATTTGCATTTACTTTTATTTGTGTAGGTTCTTTTGAGTTTATGAGTTTTTAATTTAAGAGCGCTCGAGAAAGAGTTTGGGGTTTAGAAGCGCTCTTGAGTAAGAATCTAACAAAAGGGAAATTCTCTCTTAAATTGGAGAAGAACTTTAATTACTTTTCAGTGCGTTTGCATGGAATGGCATATCAGCTGATCGCATGGTGAGGTCGATGACCTGCGGTAACTGGAGTTTTGATAAGAAAATTAAAATAAAATAAAATAAAATAAAATAAAATAAAATAAAATAAAATAAAATAAAATAAAATAAAATAAAATAAAATAAAATAAAATAAAATAAAATAAAATAAAATAAAATAAAATAAAATAAAATAAAATAAAATAAAATAAAATAAAATAAAATAAAAAAATAAAATAAAATAAAAATAAAATAAAATAAAATAAAATAAAATAAAATAAAATAAAATAAAATAAAATAAAATAAAATAAAATAAAATAAAATAAAATAAAATAAAATAAAATAAAATAAAATAAAAAAAAATAAAATGAAAAGAAAAGAAAATGAAAAGAAAAGAAAAAGAAAAAAAAAAAAAAAATAAAATAAAATAAAATAAAATAAAATAAAAGAAAATAAAAGAAAATAAAATGAAAAGTAAAAGTAAAATAAAAGAAAATAAAATAAAAAAATAAAATAAAAGAAAAGAAAAGAAAATAAAAAGAAAAAAAAATAAAATAAAAAAAAAAGAAAAGTAAAAGAAAAGAAAATGAAAATGAAAATAAAAGAAAAGAAAAGAAAATGAAAATGAAAATGAAAAAAAGTAAAAGAAAAAGAAAAGAAAAGTAAAAGTAAAAGAAAAAGTAAAAAAAAAATAAAATAAAAATAAAATAAAATAAAAAAAATAAAAAAAAATAAAATAAAATAAAATAAAATAAAATAAAATAAAATAAAATAAAATAAAATAAAATAAAATAAAATAAAATAAAATAAAATAAAATAAAATAAAATAAAATAAAATAAAATAAAATAAAATAAAATAAAATAAAATAAAATAAAATAAAATAATTGTTTCTCTTTGATAATCTCGTAAATTTTCGTTAGATTTTAAACAATATTTTTGTTAAATGGACCCGCCTGAAGGTAATGATCCGGCAAATTGCCATTTGTGCGGAAAGAAGTTAGACATAGCCAAGGTTTATAAAACTAAATGTGGGCATGAATTCCATGAAGCCTTTTTGGCTAATCATGCTAAAACCAAAACCACTTGTCCGATTTGTCCAACCGTCTGTTTTAGTACTCCAGCCACACCCTCTCAAAATACTAGAAGAAGACCCAGCAAATCGTGGAGGCAGGAGAGTCTACGCCAAGAAGAGAGGAGCCAAACATCAATCAATCAAAGCTCTATTAAAACGGCTATTCAGGGGATGGAAAAGGATTTATTGGACAAGTTGTCTGAAAAAATGGGTCAATTAATTCAAGAGAATCTCTTGGCAAGGCTCGCACCGCCAGTTGATAATTTAAGAGAGCCTGTTTTGCCATTGAATGATAGAAATGAGTCTTTTGGTCACATACCGGATCTAGTAAGGTCAGGGCAGCTAACTGCAAGAAGCGGGGCGTCTGATCTAGTTCACAGGCCTGACAAAATAGGGCAGATATTGAACAGTTGGAAGCTGAGATTCAATGGTAGTGCTGAGGGTCTTTCTATTGGCGTTTCCATAAGAATTCTTTGGATCGTAGGTGGAACATACTTTGCGCCGCTCTGCGAAGGCAATTCAGAGACGCACGGACGGACATTGATATAAGAGAGGCTATAAGGGATCGGAAGCAGAAGGACCGGGAAAATTTTGATTCTTTTTATGATGCCGTAGTGGATAATTTAATGGATAATTTGGATATGCCTCTTACCGAGCTAGAAATTGTTGAAACCCTGCGCAGAAATCTAAGGCCAGAAATTCGGCATGAGCTGCTCAATGTTCCCATTCTGTCAGTGGCAAAGCTTCGGGAAGTCTGTCGCAGGAGAGAAAATTTCCTTGAGGAAGTGCGGAAAAACCAGCCTTACCAGAGAACTGTCCCATTTAGGAAGCAAGTTGCCGAATTGATAGGAGATATTCCGATGGATGATGCATTGGAGTTCACAGAAGAAGAAATAAGTAGAGAAGTAGGTGCTGTAGCACTCATCTGTTTCAATTGTCGAAAGGAAGGGCATCGGCACAAGGATTGCGTGGAACAGCGCAAAGTGTTCTGTCACGGTTGTGGGGCTCCGAATACTTATAGGCATACTTGTAGTAGATGCCAAAAAAACGGGCGGACGAGCATAGGTCACTCCCGGCAGTCGTCCTGTGCTCACAACAGCAAGACGGACACCGAATTCAGTCCGCAGTAAAATCTCTTATATCTTCCGATATGGAGGTTATCAAGGAGTCTCCAGATACGGAAATCAACGAAGACTTAGGGTCGGTGGCCGAGAATAGAACGGCAATAAAAATAGATTTTTCTCGGGCTAAGGCATCGTCTAGAAATGCAAAGAGATTGAGGGCCTATTGGAGGGCAATTAAAACCATAAATTCAATCAAGTTTAAAGATAAGGATGATCGCCCGTACGCGGAATTTTAGATAGAGTAGTAATAGGTTTGCTAGACACTGGAGCTGCAATTAATGCCATTGGTGGGAATCTGGCAAAGCAGGTCATACTGAATATCCTTCCATTTAAGAAAGTTTTTACTGTAGCTTGTACAGCAGATGGGAAAACTCAAGAGGTTGTAGGTAGGTTTAAAACCCCGGTAACGTTCAAGAATGTAGTTAAAGAGCTCGAATTCCATTTAATACCATCCCTGACCCAAGACTTATATCTGAGAATTAATTTTTGGTCCGTTTTTGACTTGCTGCCATCTTCAATGCAAATATCCGAGATCACATCAAATTCGCATGTTCTTTCTCAGGCACAATAGCGGTGTTTACAAGAAGTAATCGATTTGTTTCTATCCTTTGCAATTGTTGGGCTAGGAAAAACCACGCTCATCTCGCATGAGATAGATGTGGGTGAAGCTAAGCCAGTTAAGCAGCGACATTTTCCGGTGTCACCAGCGATTGAAAAGCTACTATATGAGGAGGTGGATAGGATGTTAAAGTTAGGGGTTATAGAAGAATCACAGAGCCCATGGTCATCTCCGGTTGTGTTGGTTCAAAAGCCTGGAAAGGTTCGGTTATGCCTAGATAGTCGCAAGGTGAATGCGGTTACAAAAAGAGATGCTTATCCACTGCCACAGATTGATGGTATCTTATCTCGGCTTCCAAAGGCCATGTTTATTTCCAGTCTGGATCTCAAAGACGCCTACTGGCAGATCCCATTAGAAGCAGAGTCTAGGGAGAAAACGGCTTTTACGATCCCAGGCAAGCCTTTATACCAATATAAGGTCATGCCATTTGGATTGACGAATGCGTCCCAGTCCATGACTAGCCTTATGGATAAGGTCATCCCAGCTAATTTGCGAAATGACGTTTTTGTCTACCTTGACGACCTTCTTGTTTTGTCAGACACTTTTGAGACGCATTTGAGAGTGCTGAAATTGGTAGCAGAGAAAGTTAAGATGGCTGGACTTACCCTAAATGTTGGGAAAAGTCATTTTTGTATGCGCTCAGTGAGCTATTTAGGACACATTGTGGGTGAGGGGGTGATTCGGACGGATCCAGGAAAGATTTCAGCTATGTCAGAATTTCCGCTTCCAAAGAATTTGAAGTCTCTCCGCAGTTTTTTGGGAATGGTCGGTTGGTATCGCAAGTTCATAAGCAATTTTGCATCCGTGGCTGCCCCATTAACTGATTTGCTGAAGCCCAAAAAGAAGTTTGAGATGACGTCAGAAGCAGAGAAAGCATTTCGAGACTTAAAAAGTGCGCTTTGCTCTGCCCCGGTACTTCATAGTGCCGATTTTAGTAAGCCATTTTTCGTCCAGTGTGATGCAAGCAGTACGGGGGTTGGTGGTGTGCTTGTACAGAAAACCGATCGGGGGGACGAGTATCCCATAGCATATGTGTCCAAAAAGTTGAATCGAGCTCAGCGCAGTTACTCAGTGACTGAGCACGAGTGTCTCGCAGCCATCATTTCCATCAAAAGATTCCGGCCATACATAGAAGGGCATGAGTTCACCGTAATAACGGATCACGCATCTCTAAAGTGGCTTATGTCTCAAACAGATTTGCACTCCCGGTTGGCCCGTTGGGCGTTGAAGCTCCAAGGGTTTAATTTTAAAATAGAACACCGTAAAGGTAGTTTAAATGTCGTTCCGGATGCTCTGTCTAGAGTAAACGAGTCAGAATTGGCTGTCATCGAGAGTGGACTAGGGCTAATGATTGATTTGCAAGCAGTTGAGTTTAAATCCGAAAAATATCTGGAGCTGTTGGATCGTATAACCGCCAACCAAGACAAGTTGCCGGACCTCAGAGTGGTAGATGGTTTGGCGTATCGTAGGTTGGATTATGCAACCGGCGATCAGCTGCATGATTAGCTCAGCTGGAAGTTGTGGATCCCAAATGAATTGGTAGGGGAAGTGCTAAAGAGAACTCATGACGACCGCTAGCTTCGCATGGAGGCGTGCATAAGACGTTGGAAAGGGTACGCCGGTATTATTATTGGCCAGGATTGGTTAATGATGTAAAGGCATATATCCAGTCCTGGGAAGTCTGCAAAACTACGAAGGCATCAAATAAAATTCAGCGACCACCGATGGGAGTGGCACCCGAATCTCAGCGATTTTTCCAGCGTTTATATGTTGATTTTTTGGGTCCTTATCCCCGATCTCGGAGCGGAAATGTGGGTATATTTATAGTCCTAGACCATTATACCAAGTTTGTCTTTTTAAAAGCGGTTAAAAAACTCACAGCCGATGTAGTCATAAAGTATATGCAGCTAGAGTTATTTCACACATTTGGTTTTCCAGAGACGATTGTATCCGACAATGGGTCTCAATTCAAGTCGGAGGCGTTCCGGAAACTGTTAATAGGGCAAAAGATTTTACACATTTTGACCGCGTCCTATTCACCGCAGGCTAATGCGTCCGAAAGGGTAAATAGGTCAGTCATAGCAGCTATTCGCGCATATGTGCGGCCGGACCAAAAGGATTGGGATGAGCACTTAAGTAGCATCTGTTGCGCTCTTCGATCGGCGATGCACTCAGCCATAGGGACTAGCCCGTATTATATGGTTTTCGGCCAGCATTTTGTTGCGTCTGGATCCACGTACAGGCTGTTACGAAATTTGGGGATTTTAGAAGACAAATCCGCGGTCTTTTCCCGAGAGGATTCTTTGGAGATAATGAGAAAGAAAGCACAAGAAATTCTAGGCAAGCAAAACGACAAGAATAAGCGCCAGTATGATCTGAGAACTAGAGATGTAACATATAGAGTAGGGCAGGAAGTATATCTGAAGAACTTCAAGCAAAGCAACTTCACATCTGGGTACAGCGCGAAGTTAGGGCCTTCGTATCTGAAAGTCAGAGTTCGTAAGAAGATGGGAAATTCTTGTTATGAGATAGAAGATCTGCAAGGTCGAATTCTGGGATGTTTTCACGCCAAGGATATGAAACAATAGGGCTAACTACAAGCTTTGTTTGGGATCAGCCTTTGGTTGTTGAACCCAAGTCAGATCTTGGCGGGGGGCTTTGTAGCGCTTGTAGTATTATCGTAAATTGGGAGGCGCCATCTAGGACTCATATAGGGAACTATATTGAGGGGCATATAGAAAGGGGGAGGAGAGTAACAGACCCTAATGTCAACCTGCTTTGGGGCATCTCCCAGATTCGCCATGGGTTACCGCCAGAGCTATGGCGGCATAGTCGGTCTTTCCGATTTCGACCATCGCACTGACCAGAAGTATTTCTTTCAAGTGTCCTCCTAAGTCCTAATTAAAAGAAATAAAATTATACGAAAGTGAAAGTTCGGCGTGCAGCCATCAAAAGTTAGCTCAGCGCTAAGTCCAATTGGGTGAGTTGGGAAGTTGAAGAATAATCCGGTTGGATTTCTGATGAGGGAAATATGTTTTTTATACCCGTTACTCGTAGAGTAAAAGGGTATATTGTATTCGTGCAAAAGTATGTAACAGGGAGAAGGAAGCTTTTCCGACCCTATAAAGTATATATATTCTTGATCAGGATCACTAGCCGAGTCGAACTAGCCATGTCCGTCTGTCCGTCTGTCCGTCCGTATGAACGCTGAGATCTCGGAAACTATAAAAGCTAGAGGATTGGCATTTTGCATGCATATTCTTGGAGTTCCTACGCAGCGCAAGTTTATTTCAAAATGGTGCCACGCCCCCTCTAACGCCCTCAATCGCCCTACACCATTTTTTGAAAGGTGTCTGGCGCCCACACCATTAAAGATTTTGGAAAACTAAAAATGCAGTTTTATTGTGACTATCAATACCTATCGAAATGTAGAAGAAATTTTTTTAAATCGGACCATTCGTTAAAAAGTTATGCCTGATCAAAGATTTTATATATCTATCTCCCTCGCACTCCCTTAGCTGAGTAACGGGTATCTGATAGTCGGGGCACCCGACTATAGCGTTCTCTCTTGTTTTTATTGGTTTTGAGTGATTTTCTGGCCGGCGACTCGGGGCAATTTTTTTTATGTGAAATAAAGTGTAAAAACATTTTTTTAGAATCCTTTTACAGCGTTTCAAGACCACCTCTCGGAAAGCGCTTTCTACGAGGGAGTCGAGAATGCTGATTGGTAAGCGAAAAACTTTCGTTTATGTAAACTTTTAAATCCCAAAGAAAAAATTAGAAAAAAAGAAGGGGATAAATCCATAAAAGCAAAAAAAGATGCAGAAAGAAATTTGTGCCCGAGAAATTCGTTGGTGTTAACGTAAATCAAAAATTAAAGGATTAAAGAATAAAGAACCTATTTCTTGTTTGCGCTCAAATCGCTCAGTTTCGTGGCTTTTGTATTTTTTTGCCAACATTTTCTGAGTTTTTTATTACTGCTAATTTAATGCGGTAATGTCGCACTCGTGTAATGAGGAACGACAGGCAGAGGCATGCTGAATGTCTGCTTTTTTGTTTATTGATTGCTTGAAAATTTGTTTATATTTATATTTTTTTTAGTATCTGGATTTATATGCATGTATTCGAAGCATCCTTTTTATCATATTATATTTTTTGTCCCATGATATTCTATATTTTATATTTTTAGATTTTAAATAAACTTTTATAATGTTGTAAGTCCAAGTATTCGACACGGCTAACTTACTCTTTTTAACCCACTAATGCCCAAAGGGGTCGCTCAGTAAATTAAATGATTTTGACAAGAGCGATCACAGGAAGGGAGGGTCATTTGTACCTCAATACCATCGGAGGTTAACAGGCATTAAGGGATTCGACTGGGAGGCAAAAATCATTACTACCCTCTATTCTGGATTCTCTTTTATTTTCCCCATTCTATCGGCTGATGCCTATTTTTGATTGCTATTCCTTTCTCTCCAACTGTTATTGGCTGATTATTTAGGCATGCAACACAATCTTCCCGTAATGATTATTAAAGGTGAATTTTAGGAAAGAGTAGCAAGACCACCACGACCATTTGCCGTCGAGCCAGAGCCAAGATAAATTTAATTGTTGCATGCGCACTCTTTTCAAAGCTATCACCATCGCCAGGGTATACTAGCAAAGGCAGTTTTTTTTTGTTGGTTAGTATAATTAAATAATAAACAGATCGTTACACGTGGGAAGAGGTTCGTCCAATTCGAATGCCTGTCCACACTGAAATTGTTCCTGGCTTTCATCGTTGATGATCATGGACTCCAGAGCAGCCTGCGTAGCAGTCCCCATCAGGGCTGACAATTCGGGCTCCCTCTCTTGGGTAGAAGCTGCAGTAGGTTGAAAAGCTCGTAGGATTCCATCAAACGAATCTTCTGTCCCAGAAGCCTCCACAACCTCCTGATCCGAGTTTTCAATGATCTCGATATCAGAATCCTGCGTATCCGGTATTTCAAAGGCATCAAGCTCAACCTCAATACTGGAATCAATAAAATCCAATGTCAGATCCATTGGTATGCAGTACTGATGCATTTGAAGAACTGATCCTGAGCAATTTGAGTGGTGTCATTTTTATAGTCTAGAATGTTCACTTAACAGGTTGTCATCTACAGGGAGTGCATACAGGCATGTTGAACTCCTAGGACCAATCCGATTGGTTCTCGAATATACGAATCAGACCAAGACCCCAGTCGAATGGTTATTAGAGGGAAAAGGAAGACAAGGATTGATAACAAAATACCGGGTGGTGAACATTGTGTATCAACTATGAAACAGGTTACTATGGTTTAGGAAAGGTATTCTCTGTGTAAGCAAGATACGAAAGATTGGGCACTTCGGCTCGGGCTAACATTTGCACAAGACGTTGTAATGCAACCATTAGAATTTTCTCAAGCCTTAAGCTGAGAGTAGCTATAACAAGCGGGAGTGGCGGTTTTTTTATTAGTTATACTCGTTACTCGTAGAGTAAAAGGGTATAACTAGTAATTTTCACGATTCTAAAATTAAAATTATACATATTTATTCGCACAAGCAGCCACGCACAAGCAGACACACACAGAAGGACTTGAGGGTAGGGGGCGATACTAGAGTTCGTGGGTGCACGTGCTCTTTCTCCTGCTCATTCTCAGAAGATAACAAGGGGTCATAATATTTTGAAATGCAATAAAACGATAGGATTCCCTCGGATACCAAACACACTGATTATGGGAATTGTATATGTTTGTGGCTGGAAACTAATTTATGATTTTATACAAAACTACATCGATTTAAATACATAGAATAGCAATGACTGTTAAGAACATTAAAATCAGATCGAGCCACCACATATTTCGAAAAATCGGATGGCTTACCCGATTTTTTATACTGTTTATAAGTGTTTATTTTAAGATTTTTAAGTCTTTGAAGCGCATTTGTAAACCAGGGGGGCCTGTTTGGCCTTGGAGGAAGCCTATCAGGAACGCATTCATTAAAAAAAGTGTTTAGAACGCTATAGAAAAGTTCAGTGGCACTTTCGATGTCCATACAGTTATAAAGATTTGTCCAATTATATTGCGAAATCATTAAGTTAAGTTTATTATAGTCACATTTACGAAAGCATCTCATATTAGTTGGAGAAACTAAAGGAGAGAGGGTATCAATGTAGGGGAGGCAAATTGTCAATTCCATTGTTGGATGGTATCGGTTTTCTGGTACCACAAGAGCGTCAATTCTAGATACCGTGACTTCACACGGCTCTGAAACAAACACAAGATCTAACTGTCTATGAATATCGTATAAAGCTAACTTGCTGTAACGATAATTCAGAAAAACAAAAACATGAGCGGATAAGGGAATAGCGACAAGTGAGTCAGTAGAAGGGGACCAAGAAATATCTGGGAGATTAAAGTCACCCAAAACAATCAAAAGGTCTCTGTTGGAAAGAGAGGATAGAATAGTTTTAATAGCAGATAGATGTTGCTCAAAAATTATTAAATCAGAGCCAGGTGGAATATAAGAACATGTAACAAAAATAGACAAGGACTTTTACACTAACAAATTCTATGTCATTGGGGACATGAGAGTGAATTCTCTCCGAATTTAGGGTAGAGGTAACGGCGATCAGAACACCCCCTCACCTACGGGAAAGGCGATCGGTTCTGTAGGTATTAAAGCTGTTTGACAAAACTTCAGAGTCGGTTATCTCTGGATTCAGCCAAGTTTCTGTAAATGCCAGGATATCGTCCGTAAATGCCGAGGAGTCAGCATAAAGCTTGGGTAGCTTCATGTTAAGTCCTCTAACATTTTGGTAAGCCAAGAATAAACTTTTCAGTTTGCCTGTTATTTGCTCTCGGTTTATTTGGAACAAATTCTTTTATAACCAAATCATCATTAAACACATTTAAACACATCAGGCGGAGCAAATATTTTAAAAGATGATATCCTACGAGCGTAAGAAAAACGAAATTGTTCAACAGCAATGTCCTCGGATGGGATTTTTTCACGAATAAATTCCAAAACATCCTCGGATGTTGTATCTGGGGTAAATCTAAATACGAATAGTTGCTTCCTATGTGAAACAACCGACAGTTTTTTACGACCCCCAGCAGGAATCTGAACCTCGCTCGCCTGGGACCCAGAAGCGGTTCCTACTGTATCTATAGGTACAGTCAGCACCGAATTCTGTGCCTCAGGTGGGCTTCCAGAAACAGGGTCACCTCCGGAACTGGCTGTTTCTATAGGCACAGTTGGCTCGCTTACCCCTGTGCTGACAGGAACTGCTGCAGCTACCGTGTAAAGTATTTTGTTCTGCTTCACGGTCTTATTAACTGCACCTGAGCTGGCTTTTTTGCGTTTAGGCGACTCGGTTAATAATAATTTCTTATTATTAAATTGTTCACAAACAGAATTGGACCCGTCATTGGGCTGTTTTAAAACTCGTGAAAGGTTCAATAGACCATCTCGAGTCTGCCTCATAAAGCTACTCATCTCGACTGTCATTTCCTTTCAGGACTCACATGCCCACATGAGACCGGTATGCATTTCAATGAAGTCTTTAACTCTGCCAGTAAATCCTGCACATTTGACGTGCATGACCGATTCGCAGAGCCAGCAGATAATAAAAGAATCTTTAGTTGACATAGGAAGAGAAAAACTTTTCTTGGTACAGATAAGAGCCATTATAAAGAAAAAAAAGTTTATTCATAGAAATAGGAATAAAATGTTGAAAAAATACCTCAAGTAAATTTGGCACTGGGTTCAAATTCCAAAACCGCAAAGACACAAAACAACGAAAATTATAAGAGCGCGAGATTGCGAATTTAATTATAAACAAGAGAGCGCGAGAGAAAAAATCTTCTATCGACTGAGCGTGGCTTGTGGGGCACCAACTACTATACGCACGAACAGCTACAAATGTAAAGCAAGCAAGCAAGCAAGAGAGAGAGAAATTAGAAGTAGCAAGCTCTCAGAGAGTGAGAGCGGGAGAGTAGGAAAGAGATTACAAGAGTTTTAGCAAGTTTAAAGCTTGTAATTTACACTAACAAAGACAAGCGATTAAACAAATCCAATAGAAATGTTAAAATAACTATAACCATGTACCCGTTTATTGGGAGATTTATTTAAAAACACTAACACAGTTGTTAGGCTAAGCTTTGTTTATAAACAAACGCAAGACACTCTCAAAAAATCACTGAAAAACACAAAAAAGCACAAAAGTAAACACAACCGTTCACAAGCGACGCTAAATCGATTTGAACATGCAAATATAAGTGCGGATACCTCTGAGTACAGAGTTTAGAATATGATTGAAATATTACTTACATATGAGTGATTTTTTGTGAAACGTATCGAGATTTTCTTCTTGGTCTCAAAACGATATCTAATTTTTATACCGATAGTACATTATTTAAAAAGGATTTTCAAAAAAGTTAAAAAAAAAATCCATTCGACAGAAGCGAAGATATGACGATGCTATTTTATGATATTATGATTATTATTATTATTATGATTTTAGTCAGAAGTTTGCAACGCAGAGAAGGAGACGTTTCCGACCCTACAAAGAATATATATTATTGATCAGCATCACTAGGCGAGTCGATCTAGCCATTTCCGTCTGTCCGTCCGTCTGTCTGTCTGTCTGTTTCTACGCAAACTAGTCTCTCAGTTTTAAAGCTATTGGAATGAAACTTTCAGAAAAACTTCGATGTATTACAGGTAGTATAAAAGTCGGACCCAGCCGGATCGGACAACTATATCCTATAGCTCCCATAGGATGGATCGAAAAAAATTCTAGATTTGGTGTTTTTTGAAACATAACTTTCTACTTTTGGAAATTTTATTTTTTAAATATTTTTGAATTTCGAATAAAATTTGTAAAAAATTGGATCACTTTATCATATAGCTGCCATAGGAACGCACGAAAAATTAAACGGAAATTAATAGGATTTTGTTGATTTTTATTACATTCTCTTCTTCTCTAAGATATAGCTTATATTTAACACTTCAAATTTTCGAAAGGAAGCTAGCTTCGGGCAGCCGACGCTTATATACCCTTGCTGATCATTCCTATTCATTTACAAAAAACATTAAATTTAAATTAACTTACGTATATGTTACAACAATCCAAATTTTAGCTGCTTTCGGATTACTTTGGAATTAATTTTTTTATCCTTCCTATGGCAGCTATATATATATAGCCGTCCGAATTTCGTTAAATTTATGACAAATTTTGAAATGTTAAAGAAAAGCCTTATCCCAGTGAAGAAAAGAATGTGATACAAATCAACAAAGATATAATTTTTTCCTATTAATTTCCATTTAATTTTCCGACCGTTGCTATGTAGTCATCCGATTTTTAAATAATTTTATTCGAAATTCAGAAATATTAAAAAAAATTGTATTCCAAAAAGTAGAAAGTAATATTTCAAAAAACACCGAAGCTAGAATTTTATTTACTTTTTTTTCGAGCGTTTCTATGGGCGCTATAAGATATAGTTATCCGATCCGGTCGGTTCCGACATATATACTACCTGAAATAAAAAGAAGACTTTAGGGAAAGTTTGAGCCCGATAGCTTTAAAACTGAGAGTCTAGTTTGCGTAGAAACAGACGGACGGACAGACGGACATGGCTAGATCGCCTTGACTTGCTGATCAAGAATATATATACTTTATGGGGTCGGAAACGTCTCCTTCACTGCGTTGCAAACTTCTGACTGAAATCATAATACCCTCTACAAGGGTTTAAAAATGCAGTTTGGTATTACAAAGAAAAACCTACCAATTTCAACGTGAGACAATAATTTCTTTGCTATTTATTTAGTTCTAAAGAAGAACTCTATATCATCATATTGCTCCAACACCTTATAGCAAACTCATTTTAAAAAGCTACTCATTTGCTGAAGACTTTCAAATTTTCCCAAAGCACAAATCATTGTAAGGAGGCTTAAAACAACAGCGGAGCGCCGCCTCAGAGGGAATCAAGGAGCGACACGAACCGAACGAGGTGCGTCATTTACCAGGAGCCTGGAATGGTCTTAGGGTGGATGTAACGTGTTGCTAAATATTCTGCTACCCTCGAGTGTTGTTCCTTAGAATTAAGTAAGTAGCAAGAAGTTATTGTCCCACGTTGAAATTGGTAGGGTTTTCATTGTAATACCAATCTGAATTTTTCCTATTAGTTTTACCTAAATGGGAACGGTCCTAGTCCCGGAAATCATTAACAACGAAAACTGTTCGTCTACAATTAAATAATGTATCTGCATCTAATGATCAAGATATTGAAAACCAGTTTGCGGATTTTTTCCAATCCACCTATTCCACAAATACTCCCAATCATCAATTGTAGCTACTCCTACCAGCTACCCCACACTGACGCCATTTTCAGCCCTCTTATTGATGGAGGAGAAGTTCTGCGTAGCCTATCCTTGATTAAATTATCATTCTCTGCGGGTTCCGATATGGTTCCAAGCTGTGTCCTCAAACATTGCGCCATACCACTTGCAGTTCCATTACTTATGCTTTTTCAAAAGTCGATTGCTATCGGCACATTTCCAGCTATTTGGAAAGAATCCTATCTTATTCCGCTACATAAAAAGGTAGTAAATCTGCTATCAGCAACTATCGCGGGTATAGCCAAACTTAGTGCTATTCCTAAGCTCTTTAAAAAACTTATTTGCGATCAACTGCAGCACCAGTGTCGCTCAATAATATCCTCTAAACAGCATGGTTTCACAAAGTGCCGGTCTACAACAACTAACCTGCTTGAGTTTACGACCTTTATTAGACTAGGCTTTAAATCCACAAAGCAAACTGATGTAATCATTACTGACTTAAGTAAAGCCTTTGATTCGGTCAACCATGAGCTGCTGATCCACAAGCTCCTCCTCCTCGGATTTCCTCCAACTCTACTGACATGGCTTCGTTCTTATTTAACAAATCGTACCCAAAAGGTCCATTACAACAGCATTTATTCAAAAGCTGTTTCTGTAAATTCGGGAGTACCACAAGGATAATAAAAGTAGGTACAAATAATTAGAAGATAGTAAAGCAAAAATAAAGAGCTTAATAATATAAAATGTATGCTAATTCATTAATTATATTTAGTTTAACCAGTTACAACTAAACTTAATTAACATATACCATATTAATGGTATAGATTGTGTACAACTAATTTAAAAATGCTTAATATTATTATAAGTATGGGTTATTTATAAGTAATTAATAATAATATTTTAAGTATAATATAAAAGTATAAGTCTTTATTTAAAAGTACCTAACTATAATATTTTAAGTCTAAGATAAAAATAAAAAATAAAAATAAAAATAGGATAATATCACTTCCTGGAACTATTATTTACAAGGAATTAAAAACTTAATAATTCTACCGAGAAACTAATTTCCTTCAAACGGAAGGGTAGATATAACAATCGCTTTCTGAATGTTTGTACAATGGCTAATCGGAGAAAAATCTAGATTGCATAATTCCATATATTTTTGTTCGAATTCATTAACAGAGATCGGAGTAAACATTTCATTAAAACATATTCGGATCGACTATTGAAATCTGAATCCTTTTTATAAGTCATAAGTTTAGTTAACATTATAGATTGCTTATTCATTGTTTCATTCACTTATCTTCTCGGCACACTTATACTGCAAACGAACGACCGGATTGCACTTTTCGTAATACTCGGACATTCATCGCGATTCGGATTACATGAAGCGCGGCAATAAAAACGAGAATATAGAACACTTCCGCGATTTGTTGATAATGGTCTATTATTTATATTTGGCAATTAGGATCTATGTCCGTAGAGTTCCTTCCTCCCATCGTGTTGGTAATTGTTATTGTATACTCCTTTTTTTTCGTATTCAAGCCCAGAGCGCGTTCGATAGCACTATTATTCCCAGTGTATTTCTTCCTCAAATTGCGCTTGTGCATTACATATGCAATTATAGCCACATTAAGGAGCAAACAGCGATAATGATCAGGACGTTGTATAGTTTATCAATCTGTTCTGAGTGATCAACTACTTGAACATTGTTGACAACGTTAGCTGAGTCGTTGTCGGCCTTCGAGGACTTGCCTCCCATATTGTACATATTTAGCCAGCTATAGATCCTTTAGCCCTTTCTGGCAGGACTATTTTTAGGATTGGCTTCGTCCTTTTCAAGGGGACTGAGGACGTCCTTTTTAGCCAGGACTATGTTTGTTTTTTTTTTATTACTTTGCCAGGATAACTGCCTTTTGTATCCTTTTTAGTTCACGGTTTAATTTTAGCCCGATTCTATTTCTTCCCTTTGCAAATGCGGCCCTTTATAAAGGGTTTTCGGAACTAAGAATGGAAAGAAGTGAATTCCAGCGTTCCTATTGAAATTTTCGTTCCATCTAGAATTCCTTCTCATCAATGCACTCAGCTTGAACTTCCCCTTGGTGAAGTTAGAGTGCAACGCCGGTGCATCCACCTGCAAAGTGTCCAATTTCCGTGTGTCACCACCTGTTCACCATAGGTGTCATCTTCTTGTTTCCGCATTCGGCGCGTGCCGACGGCCACGTGGAATTTTTCTGCATGCTAAGCGTCTTTCACGAAAATCATGTAACTAAGAAGGTGGGGTTAGATATTCTTACGTAATGGACGACAGTGGTTGACACGTGACCCTATTGGTTTTCCACCTGCTGTCTGCATGATCAATTTTATAACTAATTGTCGCCAAATGATCTTCTCCGGATGATGCTGTCACACTTGGTAGATGTAACAGGCTCGAAAGCATCGATGCGAATTTCGCATGGAGTTGTTTCGTAGGAAGAATAACAAAATCTGCTAGTGTGGCGTCCTTTAATGTGTGGCCTCGTCCCATACCCTGAGAGTCTCCTGCTCTTCCGATTAGAGTAGTCGGGCTATTTGGCATTACAGTGTATTGGTACACGGGCCGCCCTGGAACTGTAAAAGCTGTCTTTTCGCGGCTTTTAGCTTCCAGGAGTATTTGCCAAAAGGCGTCTTTCAGATATATTGCCGAAATGTAGTACGTCTCTTGTTGTCGGCTCAAAAGACCTTCAATATTGTGTAACGGATATGCATCTTGGTAGCCCGAGTATTTACTTTGCGAGCATCGGGGCAAAGTCGATTCTTTGTGCCTTTCTGCACTAGGGTCACTGGAGAACTCCAGCTACTGTTGCTTTCCTCAATTACACCCAATTTTAACATCCGATCTAATTCGTCATACACCAGTTTTGTTTTGCTGGTGAGATCGGGTAGTGCCGTTGCTTGATCGGCAAGTCTTCTTCTGTGACTTTGATTATATGTTCCTCGAGGTCAGTTTTGCCTAGTCCCTTATCTAAGCATGAGGGATACTTGTCTATGACTTTGGTCAACTCCTCTTGTTGCGGTGGCGTAAGCGTGTGTGGTGTGTAAGCGGTCTCGGGCTTCGGAGTTCCTTCATCCAGATCGATTTCGGATATTGGAGGCGAATTTTTTATCTCATTCCATCGCTTTCCTATGACTGGTAGGCTGAAAGCGACCCAGAAGTCAATACCAAAGTAGAATCTTTGGTTTAACCCAGGCACGATCAGAAATTCGAGATCCTTAACTTCGCCTTCCCATTCGACCGGTAGAACGATAGCTCCTTTTTGCCCGACCATTTTTGAAATTCTCTTAGTTCGATTCTGTAAGAAGGCTTCGGCCTCTTTTTCGATGCAGTACGTGCCTGCCCCTTAGTCAAGTAGAGCAACTATTTCTTCTCCGTCTACTTTTGTCTGGGCACAAAGCCTGTTGTCATTTCTCTTATGTACCACGGTATCTATGACCTTTTGTTTAAGCCGATGACCATCAGCTCGCCGTCCATATATTGTCTGTATTTTCCGGTGGTCTCGGGTAGCGTTATCTAGTTCTTCTGCGCCTTCAAAAATGCGTTCCCTGATTTGGTAGTACTCCCGCTCTTTTTGAGGAAAGCTTTTATCTGGGGAGGTGTTATTAGGTGTTATTAAAAGGAAAGGTCCAATGGTGGCATTGAGATTTCCTTTCAAGATCTTCACTAGAACAGGCTCCTGAATTTTTTGTCTCATTTTAAAATGCAAGTTGTGCATTGCTGCCAGATAATCTGCTAGTGGTTCGTTGGCCCCCTGGCGACGCTCTACTAACTCCTTGATTGTAACGAAGTCACTGTCGCATGTGGAGAACGCTCTGCGCATTTCCTGGGTCAGTCCATAATAGTCAAAGTCGTATTAATGCATCTTATCCTCCTTTAGTTGCCAATACCACTTTGCAGCGCGCCTGTCAGTAGGCAATGGCATTCCCGGAATACTTGTTCGCGTGAGATTTCGAACATCTCTTGTAGCTTCTCTACGCGGAACAAAAAACTTTCTACGGTCATTCCCTTGCTTGATCCATCAAACTTAAGGTTCCACTTATCTAGGCGTACTATTCGATTGTTCCGGTTGTAGTTATTTCCTTTCCCGGCCCTTGTTCTGTCCATGAGCTCGGTACAGCTGGTGGTGGAACACCATTTTCAAGCTATCTCCCATATTTATCCCGGGGTTATTATTCCGAGCGTCATTGGCTCTGTCCGACTGATTACCACCTCGGTTTTGATTCATTTGACACTGCATCCCGGTCATCTGAGTTTTCATCCCAGTGACTCTTTCAATTCATAATATTGCTTTACCTCTCCCACAGCTCCTCCTACATCTTCCAAATTGCCTAAGTTATCAATTTTGGAATTAAAACTTAGGGATGTATTTTTCCCTGAAACTCTGCTGGTGCTAGTATCCCTACTAGCTCGTCCTGATGCCTCCGCGGCTAGCGCAGCCTGTCGCATAGCAGCAGCTCTGGTATGACGGACCGGAAGTGGTACCGCGTTCTTTCTTTTTGGCCCCCGCCATTGTCACTTTTTACTTCACTTGACACGTATATACTATGTAACGAAAATATAGTAACGCGAGTGCCTAAAATCACACTTCTTTTCGCGAGTTGTATTGAGATAATATACAACAGTAAAGATAATGTAAATACGTCAAACGTAAAAGCCTCTGATAGTCGACGTGACCCAATCAGAGCATACGTAAGTTCAAAAAGTACACACGAGAAAGGTTTTTTATATTAAAATATATATGTAATACAAATATACGTAATTATTTTTCAACAGAATATTGTACACAAATTAATCGAATACAATAAAAAAAATAATTCAGGGGTGCTGAGTTACTGTAAGTAATTTTAAACCCCAAAATAAAAACAAAAAGGTTCCTAACCAACAGTGTAAGTTGAATTTCTGCGCATGTGGTTTGGTTCAACTAACAAACCCTTGTTCTTTCTTCTAAGGAGCCCTTTGGCTGCGGTTCGCTTGTGGAACTGGCTACACCTACAAAAAAGATCCGCCCGAAGCCATTCCCGCCCGTCGTCGAAAATCAGGTCAGATCCGTCCATAACCTCTACTGATCTGGTAGTTGTCTACACCTGCTGCTGTCTGACCGATACATTCGGGATCCACAACAGTTTTCCTATTTCTCTGGACTCAAGCCTCACAGGAGTACCTAGCTTGGCCTACTACCCGCCCAAGTAGTTGTGGCTACCATACGGACTCAAGCCTCACAAGAGTACCTAGCTTAGCCTAGTACATCCGGCAGCGTGGGCCGTATGATTTCCATCAGTCCCCATCCACCCATTCAGTTTGGATCAACAAACGACTGATGTAACCGCACCGCTCCAGATCGGGAATAACATACTATTTAAATCTATTAATAATAATAAAACCCGCTTTAGCTGTGAGTGCGTCATCATATCGTCTGTGCTCCAGCTCTTTCTGTACTCGAGCCTCACAAGAGTACCTCGCTTAGCCAACTACAGTTTATCTACGTTAATTAAAAAGTCTGTCTGCACTTATTTAGGTAGTATCATCGAAAGGACCAAGTATTTCACCAAAACTATTTTTAGAATTGTTCTATTAAAACTTCAATTTTTTAAATAATGTGCAAAAAATCCCTTTTCTGATACTGCAGGTTTCTGAAAACGGAAAGTTTAGTTTGTTTTGTTTGTTAGTTTAGAGATCAAATCTGATACCAAAGTTAAAAACAAAAAAATTAAGGATAATAAACATGTTCTTTGCGTTGGGCGCCATTTCTGTTACGTAGGCGTATTAGTGCCCTGTCCGAAAGACATGGGCCGAGGGAAATGAGTCCGATGTTCAGGCACCATTTGGCCGGCTGAGCTCGTCGGATGGGGTGGGTTTTTGGTAAGCATCTCACCTCTCCCGCATAACCAGAAAGAAATATTTAAAATGCCTGGGAAAAATAATATAGTTCGACTTTTTCTTCTGTCATCTGTCTTAGCTGCCTGTAAGTTTCCCGAGTAGCTAACTCAAGCACTTAATCGAAATACGATCGGCAGCATGTGTTACCATCCCCTTTCACACATCGTGTGCCGTTGGATCAGTGCTAGCCTTGCAATCTGATCCCCTATTGTTAGTGTCGTCTGTCAAGAAGTCTTCGTCATTATTCTAGACCTACTTCACTTGTTGAATCAGCACCCCCTTTAAACGTGAAACTAGCAACTCATGTTGAGGCTTTCCTTCACACGGTAAATCTTAATAAATATATATTGAAACAAGAGAGAACGCTAAAGTCGGGTCCCCCGACTATCAGATACCCGTTACTCAAAGGTGTGCGAGGGAGATAGAGATATAAAACTTTGATTGCGCATAACTTTTTAACGAATGGTCCGATTTGAAAAATTTCTTCTACATTTCGATGGGTATTGATCAACACAATGAAACTGCATTTTTACTTTTCTTTAAAAATGGCTTAAGGCGATTGTGGGCGTTAGAGGGGGCGTGGCACTCGGCTGAAATAAACTTGCGCTGCGTAGGAAGCCAACGAATATGTGTGGGTAATCCCAACTTTCTAGCTTTTATAGTTTCCGAGATTTTAGCGTTCATACGGACGGACAGACGGACATGGCTATATCGACTCGGCTTGTGATCCTGATCAAGAATATATATACTTTATAGGGTCGGAAACGCTTCCTTCTACCTGTTACATACTTTTGCACGAATACAATATACCCTTTTACCCTACGAGTAATGGGTATAATGAATCATAAGGTATAGGCAAAGAATCTTTGTTTATGAGATTGGCATTACCAATTAATGACAATGTAAGAACCAAAGACACTTGTTATTTTTTTTACGGAAGGTATCGAATGGATCGCTTGTATTCACGACAACAAAAGTCGCTCTGAGGGCTAATTATATTTGAACATGCAAATATAAGTTGTAACGAACCGTTTTTGACTGTTTGATCGCTACGTAAACGCCGCGACTAGCTCAGAGATATTGTGTGTTCGTCCCACCAAATTTGTATTGCGTGACTGCCCGTGACCCAAGAAAATGCAGAGATATCCGATTGGGATAAATCGGAAAACTTTATTCAGTTTTACTTTTCGCTGGAATTGGTTTCTTCGTCAGCTGGCTGTTGCGGCTTGCCTGGTCGGCGTCGTGCCTTCCTCGGCTCAAGATCACTTCGTGCGTTTCTCGGCGGCGCTCCTCAACGGCGTCGCTGCTCTCGGGTCGTGCTATTTGTGGACTCCAGCGGCGTCGTTCTCCAACGGCTCCTCTCCAGTTCCACCCGGCTTATAGGATTCAACAAGTCTGCACAACCTTCCTTTGGATTCCGACCAGAATGATCTAGTGACCACCTGTGTCGACGTGTTCCCTGAGGTCCGTCTGGCTCTAGCCTGAGAAACAATTGTCCCGACAGGTCAAATCCGAGGATTCAGCCTTCTCGTCAGTTCACCGTAACCCCGACGCCTGGCACAAACTCTTGATCCGCGCTCACCTTGCCGGTAGCTCGTCCTTCTCTCGTCTCTGCTTCTGTCCTTTCCGCGTCTCTGCTCCTGTCCTTCTCTCGACTCTGTTCCAATCTCTGCGTCCTGCAGATCTCACCGTTGCAGTCTCAGCCTTAGCCTAGCGTCTTGACTCTGGTATCTTGATCTGGGCGTAGAGCACTCGGTTTTCGATACTCTCACGGCCACGCACTCGATCCTTGCACTGGTATTCTTGATCTTTTGGGAAACTGTCGCACTTGTATTCTCGCTCGCGTATCTTGATTGACTGTCTCCCGTCGCTCCTCCGGCTGTCAACGTCGCGTCTTCCGACCGACACATCCCGTGTCTCCTGCCGCGCGTACTCCAACTGACTGCCTCGCGTACTATAACTGCCTCCACCGCGCACTGACTCTGACTCCTCACATCTCCCCCTTCCTTCTGAAATTTTTGAAAATGGTGCTTTCTCCTCCCGGCGCACTCCGTCGACGTGTCTCAGCTTCCTCGTTGTAGTCCTCGTCCTCTCCATGCTCCTAGTTTCTTGTTCCCTACCCCGGGTGTGGGCCATCAGTCCGGACGCAGCGGTGCAATCTCAGCCGTGTCCTGTAGGCGTCTCGACGGCCGCGTCTAACCCTCGCTGACGCCTTTCTCCTGCCGTTGGCCACCGGTCGGATCGCAGCGATGCCAGTCTCAGCCGTGTCCTGTAGACATCTCGACCCCCGCGTATAAATCCTCTCGGCGCCGTCCTCCTTGTTCCTTTTCAGCGGATACCTCCCGCTGAAAAATAAATTTTATTTAATGGAAACGGAATACAGAGTTTACAATATGATTGAAATATTACTTACATATATGATTAACATGGATAATAAAAGTAGGTGCAAATAATTAGAAGATAGTAAAGTAAAAATATAGAGCTTAATAATATAAAATGTATGCTAATTCATTAATTGTATTTCGTTTAACCAGTTACAACTAAACTTAATTAACATGCAAGTATATTAATATTAATGGTATAGATTGTGTACAACTAATTTAAAAATGCTTAATATAATTATAAGTATGGGTTATTTATAAGTAATTAATAATAATATTTTAAGTATAATATAAAAGTATAAGTATTTATTTAAAAGTACCTAATTATAATAATTTAAGTCTAAGATAAAAATATAAATACAAATAAAAATAGGATAATATCACTTCCTAGAACTATTATTTACGAGTAATTAAAACTTAATAATTCTACCGAGAAACTAATTTCCTTCAAACGGAAGGGTAGGTATAACAATCGCTTTCTGAGTGTTGGTACTAATCGGTACTAATCGGAGAAAAAACTAGATTGTATAATTCCATATATATTTGTTCGAATTCATTAAAACATATTCGGATCGACTATTGAAATCTGAATCCTTTTCATAAGTCATAAGTTTAGTTAACATTATGGATTGCTTATTCATTGTTTCATTCACTTATCTTTTCGGCACACTTATACTGCAAACGAACGACCGGATTGCACTTTTCGTAATACTCGGACATTCATCGCGATTCGGATTACATGAAGCGTGGCAATAGAAACGAGAATATAGAACACTTCCGCGATTTGTTGATAATGGTCTATTATTTGTATTTGGCAATTAGGATCTATGTCCGTGGAGTTCATTCCTCCCATCGTTTTGGTAATTGTTATTGTATACTTCTTTTTTAGTTTTCACTTTATTGTTGGGCTTGTCGTATTCAAGCCCAGAGCGCGTTCGATATCACTATTATTCCCAGTGTATTTCTTCCTCAAATTGCGCTTGTGCATTACATATGTAATCATAGCCACATTAAGGAGCAAAAGGACAGCGATAATGATCAGGACGTTGTATAGTTTATCAATCTGTTCTGAGTGATCAACTACTTGAACATTGTTGACAACGTTAGCTGAGTCGTTGTCGGCCTTCGAGGACTTGCCTCCCATATTGTACATATTTAGCCAGCTATAGATCCTTTAGCCCTTTCTGGCAGGACTATTTTTAGGATTGGCTTCGTCCTTTTCAAGGGGACTGAGGACGTTCTTTTTGGCCAGGACTATGTTTGTTTTTTTATGACTTTGCCAGGATAACTGCCTTTTGTATCCTTTAACTTAGCACTTTTCACTTTTGAGTTCACGGTTCAATTTTAGCCCGATTCTATTTCTTCCCTTTGCAAATGCGGCCCTTTATAAAGGGTTTTCGGAACTAAGAATGGAAAGAAGTGAATTCCAGCGTTCCTATTGAAATTTTCGTTCCATCTAGAATTCCTTCTCATCAATGCACTCAGCTTGAACTTCCCCTTGGTGAAGTTAGAGTGCAACGCCGGTGCATCCACCTGCAAAGTGTCCAATTTCCGTGTGTCAGCGGTATTTAAAATCAGGCCACGCTAGTGCATCCACCTGTTCACCATAGGTGTCATCTTCTTGTTTCCGCATTCGGCGCGTGCCGACGGCCACGTGGAATTTTTCTGCATGCTAAGCGTCTTTCACGAAAATCATGTAACTTAGAAGGTGGGGTTAGATATTCTTACGTAATGTGTCAGCGGTATTTAAAATCAGGCCACGCTAGTGCATCCACCTGTTCACCATAGGTGTCATCTTCTTATTTCCGCATTCGGCGCGTGCCGACGGCCACGTGGAATTTTTCTGCATGCTAAGCGTCTTTCACGAAAATCATGTAACTTAGAAGGTGGGGTTAGATATTCTTACGTAATGTGTCAGCGGTATTTAAAATCAGGCCACGCTAGTGCATCCACCTGTTCACCATAGGTGTCATCTTCTTGTTTCCGCATTCGGCGCGTGCCGACGGCCACGTGGAATTTTTCTGCATGCTAAGCGTCTTTCACGAAAATCATGTAACTTAGAAGGTGGGGTTAGATATTCTTACGTAATGGACGACAGTGGTTGACACGTGACCCTATTGGTTTTCCACCTGCTGTCTGCATGATCAATTTTATAACTAATTGTTGCCAAATGATCTTCTCCGGATGATGCTGTCACACTTGGTAGATGTAACAGGCTCGAATGCATCGATGCGAATTTCGCATGGAATTGTTTCGTAGGAAGAATAACAAAATCTGCTAGTGTGGCGTCCTTTAATGTGTGGCCTCGTCCCATACCCTGAGAGTCTCCTGCTCTACCGATTAGAGTAGTCGGGCTATTTGGCATTACAGTGTATTGGTACAAGGGCCGCCCTGGAACTGTAAAAGCTGTCTTTTCGCGGCTTTTAGCTTCCAGGGGTATTTGCCAAAAGGCGTCTTTCAGATCTATTGCCGAAATGTAGTACGTCTCTTGGTCGGCTCAAAAGACCTTCAATATTGTGTAACGGATATGCATCTTTGATAGCCCGAGTATTTACTTTGCGAGCATCGAGGCAAAGTCGATTCTTTGTGCCTTTCTGCACTAGGGTCACTGGAGAACTCCAGCTACTGTTGCTTTCCTCAATTACACCCAATTTTAACATCCGATCTAATTCGTCATACACCAGTTTTTGTTTTGCTGATGAGATCGGGTAGTGCCGTTGCTTGATCGGCAAGTCTTCTTCTGTGACTTTGATTATATGTTCCTTGAGGTCAGTTTTGCCTAGTCCTTTATCTAAGCTTGAGGGATACTTGTCTATGACTTTGGTCAACTCCTCTTGTTGTGGTGGCGTAAGCGTGTGTGGTGTGTAAGCGGTCTCGGGCTTCGGAGTTCCTTCATCCAGATCGATTTCGGATATTGGAAGCGAATTTTGTATCTCATTCCATCGCTTTCCTATGACTGGTTGGCTGAAAGCGACCCAGAAGTCAATACCAAAGTAGAATCTTTGGTTTAACCCAGGCACGATCAGAAATTCGAGATCCTTAACTTCGCCTTCCCATTCGACCGGTAGAAAGATAGCTCTTTTTTGCCCGACCATTTTTGAAATTCTCTTAGTTCGATTCTGTAAGAAGGCTTCGGCCTCTTTTTCGATGCAGTACGCGCCTGGCCCTTAGTCAAGTAGAGCAACTATTTCTTCTCCGTCTACTTTTGTCTGGGCACAAAGCCTGTTGTCATTTCTCTTATGTACCACGGTATCTATGACCTTTTGTTTAAGCCGATGACCATCAGCTCGCCGTCCATATATTGTCTGTATTTTCCGGTGGTCTCGGGTAGCGTTATCTAGTTCTTCTGCGCCTTCAAAAATGCGTTCCCTGATTTGGTAGTACTCCCGCTCTTTTTGAGGAAAGCTTTTATCTGGGGAGGTGTTATTAGGTGTTATTAAAAGGAAAGGTCCAATGGTGGCATTGAGATTTCCTTTCAAGATCTTCACTAGAACAGGCTCCTGAATTTTTTGTCTCATTTTAAAATGCAAGTTGTGCATTGCTGCCAGATAATCTGCTAGTGGTTCGTTGGCCCCCTGGCGACGCTCTACTAACTCCTTGATTGTAACGAAGTCACTGTCGCATGTGGAGAACGCTCTGCGCATTTCCTGGGTCAGTCCATAATAGTCAAAGTCGTATTAATGCATCTTATCCTCCTTTAGTTGCCAATACCACTTTGCAGCGCGCCTGTCAGTAGGCAATGGCATTCCCGGAATACTTGTTCGCGTGAGATTTCGAACATCTCTTGTAGCTTCTCTACGCGGAACAAAAAACTTTCTACGGTCATTCCCTTGATCCATCAAACTTAAGGTTCCACTTATCTAGGCGTACTATTCGATTGTTCCGGTTGTAGTTATTTCCTTTCCCGGCCCTTGTTCCGTCCATGAGCTCGGTACAGCTGGTGGTGGAACACCATTTTCAAGCTATCTCCCATATTTATCCCGGGGTTATTATTCCGAGCGTCATTGGCTCTGTCCGACTGATTACCACCTCGGTTTTGATTCATTTGACACTGCATCCCGGTCATCTGAGTTTTCATCCCAGTGACTCTTTCAATTCATAATATTGCTTTACCTCTCCCACAGCTCCTCCTACATCTTCCAAATTGCCTAAGTTATCAATTTTGGAATTAAAACTTAGGGATGTATTTTTCCCTGAAACTCTGCTGGTGCTAGTATCCCTACTAGCTCGTCCTGATGCCTCCGCGGCTAGCGCAGCCTGTCGCATAGCAGCAGCTCTGGTATGACGGACCGGAAGTGGTACCGCGTTCGTTCTTTTTGGCCCCCGCCATTGTCACTTTTTACTTCACTTGACACGTATATACTATGTAACGAAAATATAGTAACGCGAGTGCCTAAAATCACACTTCTTTTCGCGAGTTGTATTGAGATAATATACAACAGTAAAGATAATGTAAATACGTCAAACGTAAAAGCCTCTGATAGTCGACGTGACCCAATCAGAGCATACGTAAGTTCAAAAAGTACACACGAGAAAGGTTTTTTATATTAAAATATATATGTAATACAAATATACGTAATTATTTTTCAACAGAATATTGTACACAAATTAATCGAATACAATAAAAAAAATAATTCAGGGGTGCTGAGTTACTGTAAGTAATTTTAAACCCCAAAATAAAAACAAAAAGGTTCCTAACCAACAGTGTAAGTTGAATTTCTGCGCATGTGGTTTGGTTCAACTAACAAACCCTTGTTCTTTCTTCTAAGGAGCCCTTTGGCTGCGGTTCGCTTGTGGAACTGGCTACACCTACAAAAAAGATCCGCCCGAAGCCATTCCCGCCCGTCGTCGAAAATCAGGTCAGATCCGTCCATAACCTCTACTGATCTGGTAGTTGTCTACACCTGCTGCTGTCTGACCGATACATTCGGGATCCACAACAGTTTTCCTATTTCTCTGGACTCAAGCCTCACAGGAGTACCTAGCTTGGCCTACTACCCGCCCAAGTAGTTGTGGCTACCATACGGACTCAAGCCTCACAAGAGTACCTAGCTTAGCCTAGTACATCCGGCAGCGTCGGCCGTATGATTTCCATCAGTCCCCATCCACCCATTCAGTTTGGATCAACAAACGACTGATGTAACCGCACCGCTCCAGATCGGGAATAACATACTATTTAAATCTATTAATAATAATAAAACCCGCTTTAGCTGTGAGTGCGTCATCATATCGTCTGTGCTCCAGCTCTTTCTGTACTCGAGCCTCACAAGAGTACCTCGCTTAGCCAACTACAGTTTATCTACGTTAATTAAAAAGTCTGTCTGCACTTATTTAGGTAGTATCATCGAAAGGACCAAGTATTTCACCAAAACTATTTTTAGAATTGTTCTATTAAAACTTCAATTTTTTAAATAATGTGCAAAAAATCCCTTTTCTGATACTGCAGGTTTCTGAAAACGGAAAGTTTAGTTTGTTTTGTTTGTTAGTTTAGAGATCAAATCTGATACCAAAGTTAAAAACAAAAAAATTAAGGATAATAAACATGTTCTTTGCGTTGGGCGCCATTTCTGTTACGTAGGCGTATTAGTGCCCTGTCCGAAAGACATGGGCCGAGGGAAATGAGTCCGATGTTCAGGCACCATTTGGCCGGCTGAGCTCGTCGGATGGGGTGGGTTTTTGGTAAGCATCTCACCTCTCCCGCATAACCAGAAAGAAATATTTAAAATGCCTGGGAAAAATAATATAGTTCGACTTTTTCTTCTGTCATCTGTCTTAGCTGCCTGTAAGTTTCCCGAGTAGCTAACTCAAGCACTTAATCGAAATACGATCGGCAGCATGTGTTACCATCCCCTTTCACACATCGTGTGCCGTTGGATCAGTGCTAGCCTTGCAATCTGATCCCCTATTGTTAGTGTCGTCTGTCAAGAAGTCTTCGTCATTATTCTAGACCTACTTCACTTGTTGAATCAGCACCCCCTTTAAACGTGAAACTAGCAACTCATGTTGAGGCTTTCCTTCACACGGTAAATCTTAATAAATATATATTGAAACAAGAGAGAACGCTAAAGTCGGGTCCCCCGACTATCAGATACCCGTTACTCAAAGGTGTGCGAGGGAGATAGAGATATAAAACTTTGATTGCGCATAACTTTTTAACGAATGGTCCGATTTGAAAAATTTCTTCTACATTTCGATGGGTATTGATCAACACAATGAAACTGCATTTTTACTTTTCTTTAAAAATGGCTTAAGGCGATTGTGGGCGTTAGGGGGGGCGTGGCACTCGGCTGAAATAAACTTGCGCTGCGTAGGAAGCCAACGAATATGTGTGGGTAATCCCAACTTTCTAGCTTTTATAGTTTCCGAGATTTTAGCGTTCATACGGACGGACAGACGGACATGGCTATATCGACTCGGCTTGTGATCCTGATCAAGAATATATATACTTTATAGGGTCGGAAACGCTTCCTTCTACCTGTTACATACTTTTGCACGAATACAATATACCCTTTTACCCTACGAGTAATGGGTATAATGAATCATAAGGTATAGGCAAAGAATCTTTGTTTATGAGATTGGCATTACCAATTAATGACAATGTAAGAACCAAAGACACTTGTTATTTTTTTTACGGAAGGTATCGAATGGATCGCTTGTATTCACGACAACAAAAGTCGCTCTGAGGGCTAATTATATTTGAACATGCAAATATAAGTTGTAACGAACCGTTTTTGACTGTTTGATCGCTACGTAAACGCCGCGACTAGCTCAGAGATATTGTGTGTTCGTCCCACCAAATTTGTATTGCGTGACTGCCCGTGACCCAAGAAAATGCAGAGATATCCGATTGTCTGCACAACCTTCCTTTGGATTCCGACCAGAATGATCTAGTGACCACCTGTATCGACGTGTTCCCTGAGGTCCGTCTGGCTCTAGCCTGAGAAACAATTGTCCCGACAGGTCAAATCCGAGGATTCAGCCTTCTCGTCAGTTCACCGTAACCCCGACGCCTGGCACAAACTCTTGATCCGCGCTCACCTTGCCGGTAGCTCGTCCTTCTCTCGTCTCTGCTTCTGTCCTTTCCGCGTCTCTGCTCCTGTCCTTCTCTCGACTCTGTTCCAATCTCTGCGTCCTGCAGATCTCACCGTTGCAGTCTCAGCCTTAGCCTAGCGTCTTGACTCTGGTATCTTGATCTGGGCGTAGAGCACTCGGTTTTCGATACTCTCACGGCCACGCACTCGATCCTTGCACTGGTATTCTTGATCTTTTGGGAAACTGTCGCACTTGTATTCTCGCTCGCGTATCTTGATTGACTGTCTCCCGTCGCTCCTCCGGCTGTCAACGTCGCGTCTTCCGACCGACACATCCCGTGTCTCCTGCCGCGCGTACTCCAACTGACTGCCTCGCGTACTATAACTGCCTCCACCGCGCACTGACTCTGACTCCTCACATCTCCCCCTTCCTTCTGAAATTTTTGAAAATGGTGCTTTCTCCTCCCGGCGCACTCCGTCGACGTGTCTCAGCTTCCTCGTTGTAGTCCTCGTCCTCTCCATGCTCCTAGTTTCTTGTTCCCTACCCCGGGTGTGGGCCATCAGTCCGGACGCAGCGGTGCAATCTCAGCCGTGTCCTGTAGGCGTCTCGACGGCCGCGTCTAACCCTCGCTGACGCCTTTCTCCTGCCGTTGGCCACCGGTCGGATCGCAGCGATGCCAGTCTCAGCCGTGTCCTGTAGACATCTCGACCCCCGCGTATAAATCCTCTCGGCGCCGTCCTCCTTGTTCCTTTTCAGCGGATACCTCCCGCTGAAAAATAAATTTTATTTAATGGAAACGGAATACAGAGTTTACAATATGATTGAAATATTACTTACATATATGATTAACATGGATAATAAAAGTAGGTGCAAATAATTAGAAGATAGTAAAGTAAAAATATAGAGCTTAATAATATAAAATGTATGCTAATTCATTAATTGTATTTCGTTTAACCAGTTACAACTAAACTTAATTAACATGCAAGTATATTAATATTAATGGTATAGATTGTGTACAACTAATTTAAAAATGCTTAATATAATTATAAGTATGGGTTATTTATAAGTAATTAATAATAATATTTTAAGTATAATATAAAAGTATAAGTATTTATTTAAAAGTACCTAATTATAATAATTTAAGTCTAAGATAAAAATATAAATACAAATAAAAATAGGATAATATTACTTCCTAGAACTATTATTTACGAGCAATTACAAACTTAATAATTCTACCGAGAAACTAATTTCCTTCAAACGGAAGGGTAGGTATAACAATCGCTTTCTGAGTGTTGGTACTAATCGGTACTAATCGGAGAAAAAACTAGATTGTATAATTCCATATATATTTGTTCGAATTCATTAAAACATATTCGGATCGACTATTGAAATCTGAATCCTTTTCATAAGTCATAAGTTTAGTTAACATTATGGATTGCTTATTCATTGTTTCATTCACTTATCTTCTCGGCACACTTATACTGCAAACGAACGACCGGATTGCACTTTTCGTAATACTCGGACATTCATCGCGATTCGGATTACATGAAGCGTGGCAATAGAAACGAGAATATAGAACACTTCCGCGATTTGTTGATAATGGTCTATTATTTGTATTTGGCAATTAGGATCTATGTCCGTGGAGTTCATTCCTCCCATCGTTTTGGTAATTGTTATTGTATACTTCTTTTTTAGTTTTCACTTTATTGTTGGGCTTGTCGTATTCAAGCCCAGAGCGCGTTCGATATCACTATTATTCCCAGTGTATTTCTTCCTCAAATTGCGCTTGTGCATTACATATGTAATCATAGCCACATTAAGGAGCAAAAGGACAGCGATAATGATCAGGACGTTGTATAGTTTATCAATCTGTTCTGAGTGATCAACTACTTGAACATTGTTGACAACGTTAGCTGAGTCGTTGTCGGCCTTCGAGGACTTGCCTCCCATATTGTACATATTTAGCCAGCTATAGATCCTTTAGCCCTTTCTGGCAGGACTATTTTTAGGATTGGCTTCGTCCTTTTCAAGGGGACTGAGGACGTTCTTTTTGGCCAGGACTATGTTTGTTTTTTTTATGACTTTGCCAGGATAACTGCCTTTTGTATCCTTTAACTTAGCACTTTTCACTTTTGAGTTCACGGTTCAATTTTAGCCCGATTCTATTTCTTCCCTTTGCAAATGCGGCCCTTTATAAAGGGTTTTCGGAACTAAGAATGAAAAGAAGTGAATTCCAGCGTTCCTATTGAAATTTTCGTTCCATCTAGAATTCCTTCTCATCAATGCACTCAGCTTGAACTTCCCCTTGGTGAAGTTAGAGTGCAACGCCGGTGCATCCACCTGCAAAGTGTCCAATTTCCGTGTGTCAGCGGTATTTAAAATCAGGCCACGCTAGTGCATCCACCTGTTCACCATAGGTGTCATCTTCTTGTTTCCGCATTCGGCGCGTGCCGACGGCCACGTGGAATTTTTCTGCATGCTAAGCGTCTTTCACGAAAATCATGTAACTTAGAAGGTGGGGTTAGATATTCTTACGTAATGTGTCAGCGGTATTTAAAATCAGGCCACGCTAGTGCATCCACCTGTTCACCATAGGTGTCATCTTCTTGTTTCCGCATTCGGCGCGTGCCGACGGCCACGTGGAATTTTTCTGCATGCTAAGCGTCTTTCACGAAAATCATGTAACTTAGAAGGTGGGGTTAGATATTCTTACGTAATGGACGACAGTGGTTGACACGTGACCCTATTGGTTTTCCACCTGCTGTCTGCATGATCAATTTTATAACTAATTGTTGCCAAATGATCTTCTCCGGATGATGCTGTCACACTTGGTAGATGTAACAGGCTCGAATGCATCGATGCGAATTTCGCATGGAATTGTTTCGTAGGAAGAATAACAAAATCTGCTAGTGTGGCGTCCTTTAATGTGTGGCCTCGTCCCATACCCTGAGAGTCTCCTGCTCTACCGATTAGAGTAGTCGGGCTATTTGGCATTACAGTGTATTGGTACAAGGGCCGCCCTGGAACTGTAAAAGCTGTCTTTTCGCGGCTTTTAGCTTCCAGGGGTATTTGCCAAAAGGCGTCTTTCAGATCTATTGCCGAAATGTAGTACGTCTCTTGGTCGGCTCAAAAGACCTTCAATATTGTGTAACGGATATGCATCTTTGATAGCCCGAGTATTTACTTTGCGAGCATCGAGGCAAAGTCGATTCTTTGTGCCTTTCTGCACTAGGGTCACTGGAGAACTCCAGCTACTGTTGCTTTCCTCAATTACACCCAATTTTAACATCCGATCTAATTCGTCATACACCAGTTTTTGTTTTGCTGATGAGATCGGGTAGTGCCGTTGCTTGATCGGCAAGTCTTCTTCTGTGACTTTGATTATATGTTCCTTGAGGTCAGTTTTGCCTAGTCCTTTATCTAAGCTTGAGGGATACTTGTCTATGACTTTGGTCAACTCCTCTTGTTGTGGTGGCGTAAGCGTGTGTGGTGTGTAAGCGGTCTCGGGCTTCGGAGTTCCTTCATCCAGATCGATTTCGGATATTGGAAGCGAATTTTGTATCTCATTCCATCGCTTTCCTATGACTGGTTGTCTGAAAGCGACCCAGAAGTCAATACCAAAGTAGAATCTTTGGTTTAACCCAGGCACGATCAGAAATTCGAGATCCTTAACTTCGCCTTCCCATTCGACCGGTAGAAAGATAGCTCTTTTTTGCCCGACCATTTTTGAAATTCTCTTAGTTCGATTCTGTAAGAAGGCTTCGGCCTCTTTTTCGATGCAGTACGCGCCTGGCCCTTAGTCAAGTAGAGCTACTATTCTACTACTTCTCCGTCTACTTTTGTCTGGGCAAAAAGCCTGTTGTCATTTCTCTTATGTACCACGGTATCTATGACCTTTTGTTTAAGCCGATGACCATCAGCTCGCCGTCCATATATTGTCTGTATTTTCCGGTGGTCTCGGGTAGCGTTATCTAGTTCTTCTGCGCCTTCAAAAATGCGTTCCCTGATTTGGTAGTACTCCCGCTCTTTTTGAGGAAGGCTTTTATCTGGGGTGATTTGTTTTGGAGTGGGTGCGTTTGTTGTTTCGGGGTTGACTCCGTCTGCTGGTAACCACGTTGTTCGCCGGCAGACTCGTTTGTAAACACGCCGGAGCAGATGTGGTTATAGAATCTCTTAAACCACATGTTCTGCATGTGGTTTCGTGTAAAATTGGAACCACATTTTGGCTTAACAGTCGGATGTTTGATATAATAGTCTACTTCTTTATGGCATTTAAAGCAAGAAAGTACATGGAGTGGTGCCGTGCATGCTTGAGTGGTCTGGAAGGTTGTCCGACCTGAGTTCTGGCTTGTATGCCATTGGCTTCTCACCTGATCTTTGCGGTATTCTGGTCGGCGGTTTTGCTGATAGGCTTCTACCAGTGCCAGATCTGGTTTCGCCTCGTGTTCAGTGTATCCCCCAATTTCATCCACACGCCTTGACCTTCTTTGATTACCTTTTAACCATCTTTGTGCCTTCTCAATTCTGCTACTAATTTTGTAGGTGTTATTAAAAGGAAAGGTCCAATGGTGGCATTGAGATTTCCTTTCAAGATCTTCACTAGAACAGGCTCCTGCATTTTTTGTCTCATTTTAAAATGCAAGTTGTGCATTGCTGCCAGATAATCTGCTAGTGGTTCGTTGGCCCCCTGGCGACGCACTACTAACTCCTTGATTGTAACGAAGTCACTGTCACATGTGGAGAACGCTCTGCGCATTTCCTGGGTCAGTCCATAATAGTCAAAGTCGTATTCATGCATCTTATCCTCCTTTAGTTGCCAATACCACTTTGCAGCAGCGCCTGTCAGTAGGCAATGGCATTCCCGGAATACTTGTTCGCGTGAGATTTCGTACATCTCTTGTAGCCTCTCTACGCGGAAAAAAAAACTTTCTACGGTCATTCCCTTGCTTGATCCATCAAACTTACCTAGGCGTACTATTCGATTGTTCCGGTTGTAGTTATTTCCTTTCCCGGCCCTTGTTCCGTCCATGAGCTCGGTACAGCTGGTGGTGGAACACCATTTTCAAGCTATCTCCCATATTTATCCCGGGGTTATTATTCCGAGCGTCATTGGCTCTGTCCGACTGATTACCACCTCGGTTTTGATTCATTTGAGACTGCATCCCGGTCATCTGAGTTTTCATCCCAGTGACTGTGATTTTGCTTTACGCCTCCCACAGCTCCTTCATCTCTTCCCACATCTTCCAAATTGCCTAAGTTATCAATTTTGTAATTAAAACTTAGGGATGTATTTTTCCCTGAAACTCTGCTGGTGCTAGTATTCCTACTAGCTCGTCCACATGCCTCCGCGGCTAGCGCAGCCTGTCGCATAGCAGCAGCCATGGTATGACGGACCGGAAGTGGTACCGCGTTCTTTCTTTTCGGCCCCCGCCATTGCCACTTTTTACTTCACTTGACACGTATATACTATGTAACGAAAATATAGAAACGCGAGTGCCTAAAATCACACTTCTTTTCGCGAGTTGTATTGAGATAATATACAACAGTAAAGATAATGTAAATACGTCAAACGTAAAAGCCTCTGATAGTCGACGTGACTCAATCAGAGCATACGTAAGTTCAAAAAGTACACACGAGAAAGGTTTTTTATATTAAAATATATATGTAATACAAATATACGTAATTATTTTTATATATGTGGTACACAAATTAATCGAATACAATATAAAAAATTACTTCAGGGGAGCTGAGTTACTGTAAGTAATTTTCCGGTCAAGAAGCTGCTTAATATTTAAACCCCAAAATAAAAACAAAAAGGTTCCTAACCAAGAGTGTAAGTTGAATTTCTGCGCATGTGGTTTGGTTCAACTATCCGAGGATTCAGCCTTCTCGTCAGTTCACCGTAACCCCGACGCCTGGCACAAACTCTTGATCCGCGCTCACCTTGCCGGTATCTCGTCCTTCTCTCGTCTCTGCTTCTGTCCTTTCCGCGTCTCTGCTCCTGTCCTTCTCTCGACTCTGTTCCAATCTCTGCGTCCTGCAGATCTCACCGTTGCAGTCTCAGCCTTAGCCTAGCGTCTTGACTCTGGTATCTTGATCTGGGCGTAGAGCACTCGGTTTTCGATACTCTCACGGCCACGCACTCGATTAGATCCTTGCATTGGTATTCTTGATCTTTTGGGAAACTGTCGCACTTGTATTCTCGCTCGCGTATCTTGATTGACTGTCTCCCGTCGCTCCTCCGGCTGTCAACGTCGCGTCTTCCGACCGACACATCCCGTGTCTCCTGCCGCGCGTACTCCAACTGACTGCCTCGCGTACTATAACTGCCTCCACCGCGCACTGACTCTGACTCCTCACATCTCCCCCTTCCTTCTGAAATTTTTGAAAATGGTGTAGTCCTCGTCCTCTCCATGCTCCTAGTTTCTTGTTCCCTACCCCGGGTGTGGGCCATCAGTCCGGACGCAGCGGTGCAATCTCAGCCGTGTCCTGTAGGCGTCTCGACGGCCGCGTCTAACCCTCGCTGACGCCTTTCTCCTGCCGTTGGCCACCGGTCGGATCGCAGCGATGCCAGTCTCAGCCGTGTCCTGTAGACATCTCGACCCCCGCGTATAAATCCTCTCGGCGCCGTCCTCCTTGTTCCTTTTCAGCGGATACCTCCCGCTGAAAAATAAATTTTATTTAATGGAAACGGAATACAGAGTTTACAATATGATTGAAATATTACTTACATATATGATTAACATGGATAATAAAAGTAGGTGCAAATAATTAGAAGATAGTAAAGTAAAAATATAGAGCTTAATAATATAAAATGTATGCTAATTCATTAATTGTATTTCGTTTAACCAGTTACAACTAAACTTAATTAACATGCAAGTATATTAATATTAATGGTATAGATTGTGTACAACTAATTTAAAAATGCTTAATATAATTATAAGTATGGGTTATTTATAAGTAATTAATAATAATATTTTAAGTATAATATAAAAGTATAAGTATTTATTTAAAAGTACCTAATTATAATAATTTAAGTCTAAGATAAAAATATAAATACAAATAAAAATAGGATAATATCACTTCCTAGAACTATTATTTACGAGCAATTACAAACTTAATAATTCTACCGAGAAACTAATTTCCTTCAAACGGAAGGGTAGATATAACAATCGCGTTCTGAGTGTTGGTACAATGGCTAATCGGAGAAAAATCTAGATTGTATAATTCCATATATATTTGTTCGAATTCATTAACGGAAATTGGAAGTGAACATTTCATTAAAACATATTCGGATCGACTATTGAAATCTGAATCCTTTTCATAAGTCATAAGTTTAGTTAACATTATGGATTGCTTATTCATTGTTTCATTCACTTATCTTCTCGGCACACTTATACTGCAAACGAACGACCGGATTGCACTTTTCGTAATACTCGGACATTCATCGCGATTCGGATTACATGAAGCGCGGCAATAAAAAAGAGAATATAGAACACTTCCGCGATTTGTTGATAATGGTCTATTATTTGTATTTGGCAATTAGGATCTATGTCCGTGGAGTTCCTTCCTCCCATCGTTTTGGTAATTGTTATTGTATACTTCTTTTTTAGTTTTCACTTTATTGTTGGGCTTGTCGTATTCAAGCCCAGAGCGCGTTCGATATCACTATTATTCCCAAGGTATTTCTTCCTCAAATTGCGCTTGTGCATTACATATGTAATCATAGCCACATTAAGGAGCAAAAGGACAGCGATAATGATCAGGACGTTGTATAGTTTAATAATCTGTTCTGAGTGATCAACTACTTGAACATTGTTGACAACGTTAGCTGAGTCGTTGTCGGCCTTTGAGGACTTGCCTCCCATATTGTACATATTTAGCCAGCTATAGATCCTTTAGCCCTTTCTGGCAGGACTATTTTTAGGATTGGCTTCGTCCTTTTCAAGGGGACTGAGGACGTTCTTTTTGGCCAGGACTATGTTTGTTTTTTTTATGACTTTGCCAGGATAACTGCCTTTTGTATCCTTTAACTTAGCACTTTTCACTTTTGAGTTCACGGTTCAATTTTAGCCCGATTCTATTTCTTCCCTTTGCAAATGCGGCCCTTTATAAAGGGTTTTCGGAACTAAGAATGGAAAGAAGTGAATTCCAGCGTTCCTATTGAAATTTTCGTTCCATCTAGAATTCCTTCTCATCAATGCACTCAGCTTGAACTTCCCCTTGGTGAAGTTAGAGTGCAACGCCGGTGCATCCACCTGCAAAGTGTCCAATTTCCGTGTGTCAGCGGTATTTAAAATCAGGCCACGCTAGTGCATCCACCTGTTCACCATAGGTGTCATCTTCTTGTTTCCGCATTCGGCGCGTGCCGACGGCCACGTGGAATTTTTCTGCATGCTAAGCGTCTTTCACGAAAATCATGTAACTTAGAAGGTGGGGTTAGATATTCTTACGTAATGTGTCAGCGGTATTTAAAATCAGGCCACGCTAGTGCATCCACCTGTTCACCATAGGTGTCATCTTCTTGTTTCCGCATTCGGCGCGTGCCTGCTAAGCGTCTTTCACGAAAATTATGTAACTTAGAAGGTGGGGTTAGATAATCTTACGTAATGGACGACAGTGGTTGACACGTGACCCTATTGGTTTTCCACCTGCTGTCTGCATGATCAATTTTATAACTAATTGTCGCCAAATGATCTTCTCCGGATGATGCTGTCACACTTGGTAGATGTAACAGGCTCGAAAGCATCGATGCGAATTTCGCATGGAATTGTTTCGTAGGAAGAATAACAAAATCTGCTAGTGTGGCGTCCTTTAATGTGTGGCCTCGTCCCATACCCTGAGAGTCTCCTGCTCTACCGATTAGAGTAGTCGGGCTATTTGGCATTACAGTGTATTGGTACAAGGGCTGCCCTGGAACTGTAAAAGCTGTCTTTTCGCGGCTTTTAGCTTCCAGGGGTATTTGCCAAAAGGCGTCTTTCAGATCTATTGCCGAAATGTAGTACGTCTCTTGGTCGGCTCAAAAGACCTTCAATATTGTGTAACGGATATGCATCTTTGATAGCCCGAGTATTTACTTTGCGAGCATCGAGGCAAAGTCGATTCTTTGTGCCTTTCTGCACTAGGGTCACTGGAGAACTCCAGCTACTGTTGCTTTCCTCAATTACACCCAATTTTAACATCCGATCTAATTCGTCATACACCAGTTTTTGTTTTGCTGGTGAGATCGGGTAGTGCCGTTGCTTGATCGGCAAGTCTTCTTCTGTGACTTTGATTATATGTTCCTTGAGGTCAGTTTTGCCTAGTCCTTTATCTAAGCTTGAGGGATACTTGTCTATGACTTTGGTCAACTCCTCTTGTTGTGGTGGCGTAAGCGTGTGTGGTGTGTAAGCGGTCTCGGGCTTCGGAGTTCCTTCATCCAGATCGATTTCGGATATTGGAAGCGAATTTTGTATCTCATTCCATCGCTTTCCTATGACTGGTTGGCTGAAAGCGACCCAGAAGTCAATACCAAAGTAGAATCTTTGGTTTAACCCAGGCACGATCAGAAATTCGAGATCCTTAACTTCGCCTTCCCATTCGACCGGTAGAACGATAGCTCTTTTTTGCCCGACCATTTTTGAAATTCTCTTAGTTCGATTCTGTAAGAAGGCTTCGGCCTCTTTTTCGATGCAGTACGCGCCTGGCCCTTAGTCAAGTAGAGCTACTATTCTACTACTTCTCCGTCTACTTTTGTCTGGGCAAAAAGCCTGTTGTCATTTCTCTTATGTACCACGGTATCTATGACCTTTTGTTTAAGCCGATGACCATCAGCTCGCCGTCCATATATTGTCTGTATTTTCCGGTGGTCTCGGGTAGCGTTATCTAGTTCTTCTGCGCCTTCAAAAATGCGTTCCCTGATTTGGTAGTACTCCCGCTCTTTTTGAGGAAGGCTTTTATCTGGGGTGATTTGTTTTGGAGTGGGAGCGTTTGTTGTTTCGGGGTTGACTCCGTCTGCTGGTAACCACGTTGTTCGCCGGCAGACTCGTTTGTAAACACGCCGGAGCAGATGTGGTTATAGAATCTCTTAAACCACATGTTCTGCATGTGGTTTCGTGTAAAATTGGAACCACATTTTGGCTTAACAGTCGGATGTTTGATATAATAGTCTACTTCTTTATGGCATTTAAAGCAAGAAAGTACATGGAGTGGTGCCGTGCATGCTTGAGTGGTCTGGAAGGTTGTCCGACCTGAGTTCTGGCTTGTATGCCTTTGGCTTCTCACCTGATCTTTGCGGTATTCTGGTCGGCGGTTTTGCTGATAGGCTTCTACCAGTGCCAGATCTGGTTTCGCCTCGTGTTCAGTGCATCCCCCAATTTCATCCACACGCCTTGACCTTCTTTGATTACCTTTTAACCATCTTTGTGCCTTCTCAATTCTGCTACTGATTTTGTAGGTGTTATTAAAAGGAAAGGTCCAATGGTGGCATTGAGATTTCCTTTCAAGATCTTCACTAGAACAGGCTCCTGCATTTTTTGTCTCATTTTAAAATGCAAGTTGTGCATTGCTGCCAGATAATCTGCTAGTGGTTCGTTGGCCCCCTGGCGACGCACTACTAACTCCTTGATTGTAACGAAGTCACTGTCACATGTGGAGAACGCTCTGCGCATTTCCTGGGTCAGTCCATAATAGTCAAAGTCGTATTCATGCATCTTATCCTCCTTTAGTTGCCAATACCACTTTGCAGCAGCGCCTGTCAGTAGGCAATGGCATTCCCGGAATACTTGTTCGCGTGAGATTTCGTACATCTCTTGTAGCCTCTCTACGCGGAAAAAAAAACTTTCTACGGTCATTCCCTTGCTTGATCCATCAAACTTATCTAGGCGTACTATTCGATTGTTCCGGTTGTAGTTATTTCCTTTCCCGGCCCTTGTTCCGTCCATGAGCTCGGTACAGCTGGTGGTGGAACACCATTTTCAAGCTATCTCCCATATTTATCCCGGGGTTATTATTCCGAGCGTCATTGGCTCTGTCCGACTGATTACCACCTCGGTTTTGATTCATTTGAGACTGCATCCCGGTCATCTGAGTTTTCATCCCAGTGACTGTGATTTTGCTTTACGCCTCCCACAGCTCCTTCATCTCTTCCCACATCTTCCAAATTGCCTAAGTTATAAATTTTGTAATTAAAACTTAGGGATGTATTTTTCCCTGAAACTCTGCTGGTGCTAGTATTCCTACTAGCTCGTCCACATGCCTCCGCGGCTAGCGCAGCCTGTCGCATAGCAGCAGCCATGGTATGACGGACCGGAAGTGGTACCGCGTTCTTTCTTTTCGGCCCCCGCCATTGCCACTTTTTACTTAACTTGACACGTATATACTATGTAACGAAAATATAGAAACGCGAGTGCCTAAAATCACACTTCTTTTCGCGAGTTGTATTGAGATAATATACAACAGTAAAGATAATGTAAATACGTCAAACGTAAAAGCCTCTGATAGTCGACGTGACTCAATCAGAGCATACGTAAGTTCAAAAAGTACACACGAGAAAGGTTTTTTATTTTAAAATATATATGTAATACATATATACGTAATTATTTTTCAACAGAATATTATCGCATGGATATATGTGGTACACAAATTAATCGAATACAATATAAAAAATTAATTCAGGGGAGCTGAGTTACTGTAAGTAATTTTCCGGTCAAGAAGCTGTTTAATATTTAAACCCCAAAATAAAAACAAAAAGGTTCCTAACCAAGAGTGTAAGTTGAATTTCTGCGCATGTGGTTTGGTTCAACTATCAAACCCTTGTTCTTTCTTCTAAGGAGCCCTTTGGCTGCGGTTCGCTTGTGGAACTGGCTACACCTACAAAAAAGATCCGCCCGAAGCCATTCCCGCCCGTCGTCGAAAATCAGGTCAGATCCGTCCATAACCTCTACTGATCTGGTAGTTGTCTACACCTGCTGCTGTCTGACCGATACATTCGGGATCCACAACAGTTTTCCTATTTCTCTGGACTCAAGCCTCACAGGAGTACCTAGCTTGGCCTACTACCCGCCCAAGTAGTTGTGGCTACCATACGGACTCAAGCCTCACAAGAGTACCTAGCTTAGCCTAGTACATCCGGCAGCGTCGGCCGTATGATTTCCATCAGTCCCCATCCACCCATTCAGTTTGGATCAACAAACGACGGATGTAACCGCACCGCTCCAGATCGGGAATAACATACTATTTAAATCTATTAATAATAATAAAACCCGCTTTAGCAGTGAGTGCGTCATCATATCGTCTGTGCTCCAGCTCTTTCTGTACTCGAGCCTCACAAGAGTACCTCGCTTAGCCAACTACAGTTTATCTACGTTAATTAAAAAGTCTGTCTGCACTTATTTAGGTAGTATCATCGAAAGGACCAAGTATTTCACCAAAACTATTTTTAGAATTGTTTTATTAAAACTCCAATTTTTTAAATGATGTGCAAAAAACAAAAAAATTAAGGATAATAAACATGTTCTTTGCGTTGGGCGCCATTTCTGTTACGTAGGCGTATTAGTGCCCTGTCCGAAGGACATGGGCCGAGGGAAATGAGTCCGATGTTCAGGCACCATTTGGCCGGCTGAGCTCGTCGGATGGGGTGGGTTTTTGGTAAGCATCTCACCTCTCCCGCATAATCAGAAAGAAATATTTAAAATGCCTGGGAAAAATAATATAGTTCGTCTTTTTCATCTGTCATCTGTCTTAGCTGCCTCTAAGTTTCCCGAGTAGCTAACTCAAGCACTTAATCGAAATACGATCGGCAGCATGTGTTACCATCCCCTTTCACACATCGTGTGCCGTTGGATCAGTGCTAGCCTTGCAATCTGATCCCCTATTGTTAGTGTCGTCTGTCAAGAAGTCTTCGTCATTATTCTAGACCTACTTCACTTGTTGAATCAGCACCCCCTTTAAACGTGAAACTAGCAACTCATGTTGAGACTTTCCTTCACACGGTAAATCTTAATAAATATATATTGAAACAAGAGAGAACGCTATGGTCGGGTCCACCGACTATCAGATACCCGTTACTCAAAGGTCGCGCATAACTTTTTAACGAATGGTCCGATTTGAAAAATTTCTTCTACATTTCGATGGGTATTGTTCACACGGTAAATCTTAATAAATATAAATTGAAACAAGAGAGAACGCTATAGTCGGGTCCCCCGACTATTAGATACCCGTTACTCAAAGGTTTCCGCATAACTTTTTAACGAATGGTCCGATTTGAAAAATTTCTTCTACATTTCGATGGGTATTGATCAACACAATCAAACTGCATTTTTACTTTTCTTGGCTCTAAAAATGGCTTAAGGCGATTGTGGGCGTTACAGGGGGCGTGGCACTCGGCTGAAATAAACTGCGTAGGAAGCCAAAGAATATGTGTGGGTAATCCCAACTTTCTAGCTTTTATAGTTTCCGAGATTTTAGCGTTCATACGGCGGACAGACGGACATGGCTATAGCGACTCGGCTTGTGATCCTGATCAAGAATATATATTTTTTATAGGGTGATCAAGAATATATATTTTTTATAGGGTCGGAATGATGAATGAATCATAAGGTATAGGCAAAGAATCTTTGTTTATGAGATTGGCATTACCAATTAATGACAATGTAAGAACCAAAGACACTTGTAATTTTTTTTACGGAAGGTATCGAATTGATCGCTTGTATTCACGACAACAAAAGTCGCTCTGAGGGCTAATTATATTTGAACATGCAAATATAAGTTGTAACGAACCGTTTTTGACTGTTTGATCGCTACGTAAACGCCGCGACTAGCTCAGAGATATTGTGTGTTCGTCCCACCAAATTTGTATAGCGTGACTGCCCGTGACCCAAGAAAATGCAGAGATATCCGATTGGGATAAATCGGAAAACTTTATTCAGTTTTACTTTTCGCTGGAATTGGTTTCTTCGTCAGCTGGCTGTTGCGGCTTGCCTGGTCGGCGTCGTGCCTTCCTCGGCTCAAGATCACTTCGTGCGTTTCTCGGCGGCGCTCCTCAACGGCGTCGCTGCTCTCGGGTCGTGCTATTTGTGTACTCCAGCGGCGTCGTTCTCCAACGGCTCCTCTCCAGTTCCACCCGGCTTATAGGATTCAATAAGTCTGCACAACCTTCCTTTTGGATTCCGACCAGAATGATCTAGTGACCACCTGTATCGACGTGTTCCCTGAGGTCCGTCTGGCTCTAGCCTGAGAAACAATTGTCCCGACAGGTCAAATCCGAGGATTCAGCCTTCTCGTCAGTTCACCGTAATCCGTTGATCCGCGCTCACCTTGCCGGTAGCTCGTCCTTCTCTCGTCTCTGCTTCTGTCCTTTCCGCGTCTCTGCTCCTGTCCTTCTCTCGACTCTGTTCCAATCTCTGCGTCCTGCAGATCTCACCGTTGCAGTCTCAGCCTTGGCCTAGCGTCTTGACTCTGGTATCTTGATCTGGGCGTAGAGCACTCGGTTTTCGATACGCACTCGATTAGATCCTTGCACTGGTATTCTTGATCTTTTGGGAAACTGTCGCACTTCTATTCTCGCTCGCGTATCTTGATTGACTGTCTCCCGTCTCTCCTCCGGCTGTCAACGTCGCGTCTTCCGACCGACACATCCCGTGTCTCCTGCCGCGCGTACTCCAACTGACTGCCTCGCGTACTATAACTGCCTCCACCGCGCACTGACTCTGACTCCTCACATCTCCCCCTTCCTTCGGAAATTTTTGAAAATGGTGCTTTCTCCTCCCGGCGCACTCCGTCGACGTGTCTCAGCTTCCTCGTTGTAGTCCTCGTCCTCTCCATGCTCCTAGTTTCTTGTTCCCTACCCCTGGTGTGGGCCATCAGTCCGGACGCAGCGGTGCAGTCTCAGCCGTGTCCTGTAGGCGTCTCGACGGCCGCGTCTAACCCTCGCTGACGCCTTTCTCCTGCCGTTGGCCACCGGTCGGATCGCAGCGATGCCAGTCTCAGCCGTGTCCTGTAGACATCTCGACCCCCGCGAATAAATCCTCTCGGCGCCGTCCTCCTTGTTCCTTTTCAGCGGATACCTCCTGCTGAAAAATAAATTTTATTTAATGGAAACGGAATACAGAGTTTACAATATGATTGAAATATTACTTACATATACGATTAACATTTTTAGTTTTCACTTTATTGTTGGGCTTGTCGTATTCAAGCCCAGAGCGCGTTCGATATCACTATTATTCCCAGTGTATTTCTTCCTCAAATTGCGCTTGTGCATTACATATGTAATCATAGCCACATTAAGGAGCAAAAGGACAGCGATAATGATTAGGACGCTGTATAGTTTATCAATCTGTTCTGAGTGATCAACTACTTGAACATTGTTGACAACGTTAGCTGAGTCGTTGTCGGCCTTCGAGGACTTGCCTCCCATATTGTATATATTTAGCCAGCTATAGATCCTTTAGCCCTTTCTGGCAGGACTATTTTTAGGATTGGCTTCGTCCTTTTCAAGGGGACTGAGGACGTTCTTTTTGGCCAGGACTATGTTTGTTTTTTTTATGACTTTGCCAGGATAACTGCCTTTTGTATCCTTTAACTTAGCACTTTTCACTTTTGAGTTCACGGTTCAATTTTAGCCCGATTCTATTTCTTCCCTTTGCAAATGCGGGTTTTCGGAACTAAGAATGGAAAGAATTCCAGCGTTCTTATTGAAATTTTCTTTCCATCTAGAATCCCTTCTCATCAATGCACTCAGCTTGAACTTCCCTTTGGTGAAGTTATCAACGCCGGTGAATCCACCTGTAAAGTGTCCAATTTCCGTGTGTCTGCGGTATTTAAAATCAGGCCACGCTAGTGCATCCACCTGTTCACCATAGGTGTCATCTTCTTGTTTCCGCATTCGGCGCGTGCCTGCTAAGCGTCTTTCACGAAAATTATGTAACTTAGAAGGTGGGGTTAGATAATCTTACGTAATGGACGACAGTGGTTGACACGTGACCCTATTGGTTTTCCACCTGCTGTCTGCATGATCAATTTTATAACTAATTGTCGCCAAATGATCTTCTCCGGATGATGCTGTCACACTTGGTAGATGTAACAGGCTCGAAAGCATCGATGCGAATTTCGCATGGAATTGTTTCGTAGGAAGAATAACAAAATCTGCTAGTGTGGCGTCCTTTAATGTGTGGCCTCGTCCCATACCCTGAGAGTCTCCTGCTCTACCGATTAGAGTAGTCGGGCTATTTGGCATTACAGTGTATTGGTACAAGGGCCGCCCTGGAACTGTAAAAGCTGTCTTTTCGCGGCTTTTAGCTTCCAGGGGTATTTGCCAAAAGGCGTCTTTCAGATCTATTGCCGAAATGTAGTACGTCTCTTGGTCGGCTCAAAAGACCTTCAATATTGTGTAACGGATATGCATCTTTGATAGCCCGAGTATTTACTTTGCGAGCATCGAGGCAAAGTCGATTCTTTGTGCCTTTCTGCACTAGGGTCACTGGAGAACTCCAGCTACTGTTGCTTTCCTCAATTACACCCAATTTTAACATCCGATCTAATTCGTCATACACCAGTTTTGTTTTGCTGGTGAGATCGGGTAGTGCCGTTGCTTGATCGGCAAGTCTTCTTCTGTGACTTTGATTATATGTTCCTCGAGGTCAGTTTTGCCTAGTCCCTTATCTAAGCATGAGGGATACTTGTCTATGACTTTGGTCAACTCCTCTTGTTGCGTTTGCGTAAGCGTGTGTGGTGTGTAAGCGGTCTCGGGCTTCGGAGTTCCTTCATCCAGATCGATTTCGGATATTGGAAGCGAATTTTTTATCTCATTCCATCGCTTTCCTATGACTGGTAGGCTGAAAGCGATCCAGAAGTCAATACCAAAGTAGAATCTTTGGTTTAACCCAGGAACGATCAGAAATTCGAGATCCTTAACTTCGCCTTCCCATTCGACCGGTAAACCGATAGCTCCTTTTTGCCCGACCATTTTTGAAATTCTCTTAGTTCGATTCTGTAAGAAGGCTTCGGCCTCTTTTCCGATGCAGTACGCGCCTGCCCCTTAGTCAAGTAGAGCTACTATTTCTTCTCCGTCTACTTTTGTCTGGTCAAAAAGCCTGTTGTCATTTCTCTTATGTACCACGGTATCTATGACCTTTTGTTTAAGCCGATGACCATCAGCTCGCCGTCCATATATTGTCGGTATTTTCCGGTGGTCTCGGGTAGCGTTATCTAGTTCTTCTGCGCCTTGAAAAATGCGTTCCCTGATTTGGTAGTACTCCCGCTCTTTTTGAGGAAGGCTTTTATCTGGGGTGATTTGTTTTGGAGTGGGTGCGTTTGTTGTTTCGGGGTTGACTCCGTCTGCTGGTAACCACGTTGTTCGCCGGCAGACTCGTTTGTAAACACGCCGGAGCAGATGTGGTTATGGAATCTCTTAAACCACATGTTCTGCATGTGGTTTCGTGGAAATTGGAACCACATTTTGGCTCAACAGTCGGATGTTTGATATAATAGTCTACATCTTTATGGCATTTAAAGCAAGAAAGTACATGGAGTGGTGGTCTGGAAGGTTGTCCGACCTGAGTTCTGGCTTGTATGAACTTGGCTTCTCACCTGATCTTTGCGGTATTCTGGTCGGCGGTTTTGCTGATAGGCTTCTACCAGTGCCAGATCTGGTTCATTCTCGTATTCAGTGTATCCCCCAATTTCATCCACACGCCTTGACCTTCTCTGATTACCATTTAACCATCTTTGTGCCTTCTCAATTCTGCTACTGATTTTGTAGGTGTTATTAAAAGGAAAGGTCCAATGGTGGCATTGAGATTTCCTTTCAAGATCTTCACTAGAAGAAGGCTCCTGAATTTTTTGTCTCATTTTAAAATGCAAGTTGTGCATTGCTGCCAGATAATCTGCTAGTGGTTCGTTGGCCCCCTAGCGACGCTCTACTAACTCCTTGATTGTAACGAAGTCACTGTCACATTTGGAGAACGCTCTGCGCATTTCCTGGGTCAGTCCATAATAGTCAAAGTCGTATTCATGCATCTTATCCTCCTTTAGTTGCCAATACCACTTTGCAGCAGCGCCTGTCAGTAGGCAATGGCATTCCCGGAATACTTGTTCGCGTGAGATTTCGTACATCTCTTGTAGCCTCTCTACGCGGAAAAAAAAACTTTCTACGGTCATTCTCTTGCTTGATCCATCAAACTTAAGGTTCCACTTATCTAGGCGTACTATTCGATTGTTCCGGTTGTAGTTATTTCCTTTCCCGGCCCTTGTTCCGTCCATGAGCTTGGTACAGCTGGTGGTGGAACAAGATTTTCAAGCTATCTCCCATATTTATCCCGGGGTTATTATTCCGAGCGTCATTGGCTCTGTCCGACTGATTACCACCTCGGTTTTGATTCATTTGAGACTGCATCCCGGTCATCTGAGTTTTCATCCCAGTGACTGTGATTTTGCTTTACGCCTCCCACAGCTCCTTCATCACTTCCCACATCTTCCAAATTGCCTAAGTTATCAATTTTGGAATTAAACTTAGGGATGTATTTTTCCCTGAAACTCTGCTGGTGCTAGTATTCCTACTAGCTCGTCCTGATGCCTCCGCGGCTAGCACAGCCTGTCGCATAGCAGCAGCTCCGGTATGACGGACCGGAAGTGGTACCGCGTTCTTTCCTTTTGGCCCCCGCCATTGTCCCTTTGTACTTCACTTGACACGTATATACTATGTAACGAAAATATAGTAACGCGAGTGCCTAAAACCACACTTCTTTTCGCGAGTTGTATTTAGATAATATACAACAGTAAAGATAATGTAAATACGTCAAACGTAAAAGCCTCTGATAGTCGACGTGACTCAATCAGAGCATACGTAAGTTCAGAAAGTACACACGAGAAAGGTTTTTTATATTAAAATATATATGTAATTCAAATATACGTAATTATACGTATTTTTCAACAGAATATTATCGCATGGATATATGTTGTACACAAATTAATCGAATACAATATAAAAAATTAATTCAGGTGAGCTGAGTTACTGTAAGTAATTTTTCGGTCAAAAAGCTGTTCAATATTTAAGCCCCAAAATAAAAACATAAAGGTTCCTAACCAAGAGTGTAAGTTGAATTTCTGCGCATGTGGTTTGGTTCAACTAACAAACCCTTGTTCTTTCTTCTAAGGAGCCCTTTGGCTGCGGTTCGCTTGTGGAACTGGCTACACCTACAAAAAAGATCCGCCCGAAACCATTCCCGCCCGTCGTCAAAAATCAGGTCAGATCCGTCCATAACCTCTACTGATCTGGTAGTTGTCTACACCTGCTGCTGTCTGACCGATACATTCGGGATCCACAACAGTTTTCCTATTTCTCTGGACTCAAACCTCACAAGAGTACCTAGCTTGGCCTACTACCCGCCCAAGTAGTTGTGGCTACCATACGGACTCAAGCCTCACAAGAGTACCTAGCTTAGCCTAGTACATCCGGCAGCGTCGGCCGTATGATTTCCGTCAGTCCCCATCCACCCATTCAGTTTGGATCAACAAACGACGGATCTAACCGCACCGCTCCAGATCGGGAATAACATACTATTTAAATCTATTAATAATAATAAAACCAGCTTTAGCTGTGAGTGCGTCATCATATCGTCTGTGCTCCAGCTCTTTCTGTACTCGAGCCTCACAAGAGTACCTCGCTTAGCCAACTACAGTTTATCTACGTTAATTAAAAAGTCTGTCTGCACTTATTTAGGTAGTATCATCGAAAGGACCAAGTATTTCACCAAAACTATTTTTATAATTGTTCTATTAAAATTATGTGCAAAAAATCCCTTTTCTGATACTGCAGGTTTCAGAAAACGGAAATATTCGCACTTGGACTAGTTTTGTTAAGTATACATCTATCAAGTACTACTAGAGATCAAATCTAATACCAAAGTTAAAAACAAAAAAATTAAGGATAATAAACATGTCCTTTGCGTTGGGCGCCATTTCTGTTACGTAGGCGTATTAGTGCCCTGTCCGAAGGACATGGGCCGAGGGAAATGAGTCCGATGTTCAGGCACCATTTGGCCGGCTGAGCTCGTCGGATGGGGTGGGTTTTTGGTAAGCATCTCACCTCTCCCGCATAACCAGAAAGAAATATTTAAAATGCCTGGGAAAAATAATATAGATCGTCTTTTTCATCTGTCATCTGTCTTAGCTGCCCGTAACTCCTTGATTGTAACGAAGTCACTGTCACATGTGGAGAACGCTCTGCGCATTTCCTGGGTCAGTCCATAATAGTCAAAGTCGTATTCATGCATCTTATCCTCCTTTAGTTGCCAATACCACTTTGCAGCAGCGCCTGTCAGTAGGCAATGGCATTCCCGGAATACTTGAGATACGTGAGATTTCGTACATCTCTTGTAGCCTCTTTACGCGGAACAAAAAACTTTCTACGGTCATTCCCTTGCTTGATCCATCAAACTTATCTAGGCGTACTATTCGATTGTTCCGGTTGTAGTTATTTCCTTTCCCGGCCCTTGTTCCGTCCATGAGCTCGGTACAGCTGGTGGTGGAACACCATTTTCAAGCTATCTCCTATATTTATCCCGGGGTTATTATTCCGAGCGATTACCACCTCGGTTTTGATTCATTTGAGACTGTATCCCGGTCATCTGAGTTTTCATCCCAGTGACTATGATTTTGCTAGCCTTGCAATCTGATCCCCTATTGTTAGTGTCGTCTGTCAAGAAGTCTTCGTCATTATTCTAGACCTACTTCACTTGTTGAATCAGCAACCCTTTTAAACGTGAAACTAGCAACTCATGTTGAGACTTTTCTTCACACGGTAAATCTTAATAAATATATATTGAAACAAGAGAAAACGCTATAGTCGGGTCCCCCGACTATCAGATACCCGTTACTTAAAGGTGTGCGAGGGAGATAGAGATATAAAACTTTGATCGCGCATAACTTTTTAGCGAATGGTCCGATTTGAAAAATTTCTTCTACATTTCGATGGGTATTGATCAACACAATCAAACTGCATTTTTACTTTTCTTTAAAAATGGCTTAAGGCGATTGTGGGCGTTAGAGGGGTCGTGGCACTCGGCTGAAATAAACTTGCGCTGCGTAAGAAGCCAAAGAATATGTGTGGGTAATCCCAACTTTCTAGCTTTTATAGTTTCCGAGATTTTAGCGTTCATACGGGCGGACAGACGGACATGGCTATATCGACTCGGCTTGTGATCCTAATCAAGAATATATATACTTTATAGGGTCGGAAACGCTTCCTTCTACCTGTTACATACTTTTGCACGAATACAATATACCCTTTTACCCTACGAGTAATGGGTATATTGAATCATAAGGTATAGGCAAAGAATCTTTGTTTATGAGATTGGCATTACCAATTAATGACAATGTAAGAACCAAAGACACTTGTTTTTTTTTTTACGGAAGGTATCGAATTGATCGCTTGTATTCACGACAACAAAAGTCGCTCTGAGGGCTAATTATATTTGAACATGCAAATATAAGTTGTAACGAACCGTTTTTGACTGTTTGATCGCTACGTAAACGCCGCGACTATCTGAGAGATATTGTGTGTTCGTCCCACCAAATTTGTATTGCGTGACTGCCCGTGACCCAAGAAAATGCAGAGATATCCGATTGGGACAAATCGGAAAACTTTATTCAGTTTTACTTTTCGCTGAAATTGATTTCTTCGTCAGCTGGCTGTTGCGGCTTGCCTGGTCGGCGTCGTGCCTTCCTCGGTTCAAGATCACTTCGTGCGTTTCTCGGCGGCGCTCCTCAACGGCGTCGCTGCTCTCGGATCGTGCAATTTGTGGACTCCAGCGGCGTCGTTCTCCAACGGCTCCTCTCCAGTTCCACCCGGCTTATAGGATTCAACAAGTCTGCACAAACTGCAGAAACAATTGTCCCGACAGGTCAAATCCGAGGATTCAGCCTTCTCGTCAGTTCACCGTAACCCCGACGCCTGGCACAAACTCTTGATCCGCGCTCACCTTGCCGGTAGCTCATCCTTCTCTCGTCTCTGCTTCTGTCCTTTCCGCGTTTTTGCTCCTGTCCTTCTCTCGACTCTGTTCCAATCTCTGCGTCCTGCAGATCTCACCGTTGCAGTCTCAGCCTTGGCCTAGGTTCTTGACTCTGGTATTGTATTCTCGCTCGCGTATCTTAATTGACTGTCTCCCGTCTCTCCTCCGGCTGTCAACGTCGCGTCTTCCGACCGACACATCGCGCGTACTCCAACTGACTGCCTCGCGTACTATAACTGCCTCCAGCGCGCACTGACTCTGACTCCTCACATCTCCCCCTTCCTTCGGAAATTTTTGAAAATGGTGCTTTCTCCTCCCGGCGCACTCCGTCGATGTGTCTCAGCTTCCTCGTTGTAGTCCTCGTCCTCTCCATGCTCCTAGTTTCTTGTTCCCTACCCCTGGTGTGGGCCATCAGTCCGGACGCAGCGGTGCAGTCTCAGCCGTGTCCTGTAGGCGTCTCGACGGCCGCGTCTAACCCTCGCTGACGCCTTTCTCCTGCCGTTGGCCACCGGTCGGATCGCAGCGATGCCAGTCTCAGCCGTGTCCTGTAGACATCTCGACCCCCTCTCGGCGCCGTCCTCCTTGTTCCTTTTCAGCGGATACCTCCCGCTGAAAAATAATGGAAACGGAATACAGAGTTTACAATATGATTGAAATATAACTTACATATATGATTAACATGGATAATAAAAGTAGGTGCAAATAATTAGAAGATAGTAAAGTAAAAATATAGAGCTTAATATATAAAATGTATGCTAATTCATTAATTGTATTTCGTTTAACCAGTTACAACTAAACTTAATTAACATGCAAGTATATTAATATTAATGGTATAGATTGTGTACAACTAATTTAAAAATGCTTAATATAATTATAAGTATGGGTTATTTATAAGTAATTAATAATAATATTTTAAGTATAATATAAAAGTATAAGTATTTATTTAAAAGTACCTAATTATAATAATTTAAGTCTAAGATAAAAATATAAATACAAATAAAAATAGGATAATATCACTTCCTAGAACTATTATTTACGAGCAATTACAAACTTAATAATTCTACCGAGAAACTAATTTCCTTCAAACGGAAGGGTAGATATAACAATCGCGTTCTGAGTGTTGGTACAATGGCTAATCGGAGAAAAATCTAGATTGTATAATTCCATATATATTTGTTCGAATTCATTAACGGAAATTGGAAGTGAACATTTCATTAAAACATATTCGGATCGACTATTGAAATCTGAATCCTTTTCATAAGTCATAAGTTTAGTTAACATTATGGATTGCTTATTCATTGTTTCATTCACTTATCTTCTCGGCACACTTATACTGCAAACGAACGACCGGATTGCACTTTTCGTAATACTCGGACATTCATCGCGATTCGGATTACATGAAGCGCGGCAATAAAAAAGAGAATATAGAACACTTCCGCGATTTGTTGATAATGGTCTATTATTTGTATTTGGCAATTAGGATCTATGTCCGTGGAGTTCCTTCCTCCCATCGTTTTGGTAATTGTTATTGTATACTTCTTTTTTAGTTTTCACTTTATTGTTGGGCTTGTCGTATTCAAGCCCAGAGCGCGTTCGATATCACTATTATTCCCAAGGTATTTCTTCCTCAAATTGCGCTTGTGCATTACATATGTAATCATAGCCACATTAAGGAGCAAAAGGACAGCGATAATGATCAGGACGTTGTATAGTTTAATAATCTGTTCTGAGTGATTAACTACTTGAACATTGTTGACAACGTTAGCTGAGTCGTTGTCGGCCTTCGAGGACTTGCCTCCCATATTGTACATATTTAGCCAGCTATAGATCCTTTAGCCCTTTCTGGCAGGACTATTTTTAGGATTGGCTTCGTCCTTTTCAAGGGGACTGAGGACGTTCTTTTTGGCCAGGACTATGTTTGTTTTTTTTATGACTTTGCCAGGATAACTGCCTTTTGTATCCTTTAACTTAGCACTTTTTACTTTTGAGTTCACGGTTCAATTTTAGCCCGATTCTATTTCTTCCCTTTGCAAATGCGGGTTTTCGGAACTAAGAATGGAAAGAGGTGAATTCCAGCGTTCTTATTGAAATTTTCGTTCCATCTAGAATCCCTTCTCATCAATGCACTCAGCTTGAACTTCCCCTTGGTGAAGTTGGAGTGCAACGCCGGTGCATCCACCTGTTCACCATAGGTGTCATCTTCTTGTTTCCGCATTCGGCGCGTGCCGACGGCCACGTGGAATTTTTCTGCATGCTAAGCGTCTTTCACGAAAATCATGTAACTTAGAAGGTGGGGTTAGATATTCTTACGTAATGGACGACAGTGGTTGACACGTGACCCTATTGGTTTTCCACCTGCTGTCTGCATGATCAATTTTATAACTAATTGTCGCCAAATGATCTTCTCCGGATGATCGATGCGAATTTCGCATGGAATTGTTTCGTAGGAAGAATAACAAAATCTGCTAGTGTGGCGTCCTTTAATGTGTGGCCTCGTCCCATACCCTGAGAGTCTCCTGCTCTTCCGATTAGAGTAGTCGGGCTATTTGGCATTACAGTGTATTGGTACAAGGGCCGCCCTGGAACTGTAAAAGCTGTCTTTTCGCGGCTTTTAGCTTCCAGGAGTATTTGCCAAAAGGCGTCTTTCAGATCTATTGCCGAAATGTAGTACGTCTCTTGTTGTCGGCTCAAAAGACCTTCAATATTGTGTAACGGATATGCATCTTTGATAGCCCGAGTATTTACTTTGCGAGCATCGGGGCAAAGTCGATTCTTTGTGCCTTTCTGCACTAGGGTCACTGGAGAACTCCAGCTACTGTTGCTTTCCTCAATTACACCCAATTTTAACATCCGATCTAATTCGTCATACACCAGTTTTTGTTTTGCTGGTGAGATCGGGTGCCGTTGCTTGATCGGCAAGTCTTCTTCTGTGACTTTGATTATATGTTCCTCGAGGTCAGTTTTGCCTAGTCCCTTATCTAAGCATGAGGGATACTTGTCTATGACTTTGGTCAACTCCTCTTGTTGCGTTTGCGTAAGCGTGTGTGGTGTGTAAGCGGTCTCGGGCTTCGGAGTTCCTTCATCCAGATCGATTTCGGATATTGGAAGCGAATTTTTTATCTCATTCCATCGCTTTCCTATGACTGGTAGGCTGAAAGCGATCCAGAAGTCAATACCAAAGTAGAATCTTTGGTTTAACCCAGGCACGATCAGAAATTCGAGATCCTTAACTTCGCCTTCCCATTCGACCGGTAAACCGATAGCTCCTTTTTGCCCGACCATTTTTGAAATTCTCTTAGTTTGATTCTGTAAGAAGGCTTCGGCCTCTTTTCCGATGCAGTACGCACCTGCCCCTTAGTCAAGTAGAGCTACTATTCTACTACTTCTCCGTCTACTTTTGTCTGGGCAAAAAGCCTGTTGTCATTTCTCTTATGTACCACGGTATCTATGACCTTTTGTTTAAGCCGATGACCATCAGCTCGCCGTCCATATATTGTCTGTATTTTCCGGTGGTCTCGGGTAGCGTTATCTAGTTCTTCTGCGCCTTCAAAAATGCGTTCCCTGATTTGGTAGTACTCCCGCTCTTTTTGAGGAAGGCTTTTATCTGGGGTGATTTGTTTTGGAGTGGGAGCGTTTGTTGTTTCGGGGTTGACTCCGTCTGCTGGTAACCACGTTGTTCGCCGGCAGACTCGTTTGTAAACACGCCGGAGCAGATGTGGTTATGGAATCTCTTAAACCACATGTTCTGCATGTGGTTTCGTGGAAATTGGAACCACATTTTGGCTCAACAGTCGGATGTTTGATATAATAGTCTACATCTTTATGGCATTTAAAGCAAGAAAGTACATGGAGTGGTGCCGTGCATGCTTGAGTGGTCTGGAAGGTTGTCCGACCTGAGTTCTGGCTTGTATGAACTTGGCTTTTCACCTGATCTTTGCGGTATTCTGGTCGGCGGTTTTGCTGATAGGCTTCTACCAGTGCCAGATCTGGTTCATTCTCGTATTCAGTGTAACCCCCAATTCTCTGATTACCTTTTAACCATCTTTGTGCCTTCTCAATTCTGCTACTGATTTTGTAGGTGTTATTAAAAGGAAAGGTCCAATGTGTAGTAGCCGCGAGGTAGGTGTTCACTAGAAATTGGTATAAATCTCCAGCGTATAGACGACTTGGCATTGTGCACTTCTTGCATTTGCTCGGTACAAAGCTCGTCGGATATGGCGTGGGTTTTTTCCTCCTCGTCTATATAGCACACCCGTTCTACTACGAAAAGTTTAAGTGCACTTTCGGTATTCTAAATGATCGGTTTCAAATGTTGGCGATAATCAGATATATATACGGACGGACCCTAATAAAACAGATTCAGAGAGAAATACCAGCGTGTTGGGTGGCTTAGGTGTTATTTGCCCCCATTCTATACCCTCCCATCCTTAGTAACACGATAGATTTTCATTGTTACCCCTTGTCAAATGTCTTTTATTACTTCATTACTTCATGTTCAGAAAACTCGACATTAACTTCGTTGTTCAACGACGGACCGTATAATAGGGCTTAATTACATAATTTCATATTGCTCCAGTTCAATAATATTTCAAATTCATTTCAAGATTTGTTCTAAAGTTACTTTCGTTTCAATTTCAAGATGGGTTTAGTTAAATTTACGTACTATTTTATGTGATGCTCATATGTGTGCCTTAGCGTTAAATCCCGGTTAAATACAAAATGTTCGCATACAAAAAGTAAGCCGATAACGGCGGTCACTTACGGAAATATATCCTTCGCTGCTGTTTCGCTGGGCCCATTGAAGATACAGGTGCTTTGTGAATTAGTCTTGAAAGAGCGTTGTTATTTGTTATTAAACGGGCTAAGTATTGGCGTACATAATAGGCATTCACATGATTTACAAGCTAAATGAAAAGAAAAAACTAACGTAAGAGCAGGGTCGGAATTCAAAGAAAACAAATTATAGATATTAGTGGAAAGCTCAATACGACTTCCTTAGTAGCGATTCCGGGAGCGGTCGCTAGCGGATGGCTGCGCCGGCCCGCATGTTTCGGAGACGACGACGGATTTCACAATAGCATCTCACATGGCCACTTGACTCAAAATGATCCCAATCCTGTTACGTGATCAGCTTGGATCGCCCTCACGCGGGGCTTGTGTTCTGCTTCCGCTGTTGACTCCTTTTCTTTACAGTCGATCTACGAAGGTGGTGATCGGGTGATTCGGGCTGATAGGTTACGGAAGCACGTGGGATGTTGCAGCGCACCACTGTCCAAGAGGGATCAGCGTGGTCGTGGTCTGCCGCCGCTTATCCGTGATCTTCCAAGCAAACGCCAGCCGAATAACTTTCCTCCAGATCAGATCCAAGGGTAAATAGCTATGCCGCCGTGGCTCTTCTTAATCCGGGGACGCTAACAAGTTCCGGAGAGGCGCGCCTGTTGGCTCGGCCCGACCACGTGTCAATTCTTGGCAGCGGAGTCTCAGCTGCACGTGTTGCCTGAGGCACACTTTTGCTGAGTGCAACAATCGTAGCGCTTGGCCGGTCGTAATGGATTAAGAATTCATTTAGTTGAAAGCGCGAACGCGCCTTGCGTACGGACCGGCCTTTTGCCTACACGGAAATTTTCACTGTTAGGTTATGTTCACTGTTTCAGATTTCTGTTTGTATAATACCCGCTGAACTTTATTCACGCGCCGGTGAAACAGATTTATGTTTATATCTCCTTTATACTTTCGTTTGTGGCTCTTTACGGGTACCCAATTTCCACGTGGGGAATGGGCTGGCGATTAGTTTTTCGACTCACAGACGTATGACTTGATTGCCAAAGATCACAAAACGAAATGAACGCGCTGCTGTCCGACAATGCGCTGGCAACGTGCACTGGAAAGTTCGCGAGACGCGAGAAACGGGACTATTCCTGATTTCTCCTCTTTCTCTGTTCTCCTTCGCACGCACCGACTGTACGCAAGGGCGAGAGGGAAGATCTAGCTCTGCGTGTGCAAGTAGTGCGACTAGTATGATCTACGTTTTACTCTAACTTTTGACTTGCGGCGTGTACGAATTGGGATGAAAGTTGAGTTATTCTACGCTCGTAAGGTTTTCTGTTTTCAAAGCCAACCTGACCCCTACACCGCAGTTAATTCTACCAGAGTCTCATCTCGCAGAAGTGTTAACTGAAAAAGGTCAGGCAGATGCTGGTGTTTCGGTTACGTTTTAATGTCCTTCAAATGATAGACGCCCAGATGTTTACCGGACTCGTTAACTAATTCGTAATATATGTGACTTATCTTCTTTGCTACTTTCGCCTTGATAAATACAGGTGCCAATTTGCTACTAAACCTTTTCGCCGCGTTGCTTTGGGCAAAGCTACGCGCGTAAACTGTGTCACCCGCATTTAAAGTTATGGTACGGCTACGCAAATTGTAAACGTTCGCATTGGCTGCATGTGTTTCTCTATTCTTTTCCTTGGCTTGCCTCCGCGCTAATTGTAACAAATCAGGCGTTTTCAAAACGGTATCATCCCTTAGTGAATATAGCTTCCTTAATAGATCATATTCTGTCCGAAACAAAGGAAATATGGGGAAAACCCTGTGCTTCGATGAACACTGGCTCTAAGAGATGCGCTAATTTCGTCCAGATTCCTATCCCAATTAGTATGGTCTGCTCTAATGTAAGCCCGAATCGCTGCCAAAACGGATCGGTTGACTCGTTCGCTCGCATTCGCTTGCGGCGAGTATATGGCCGTACACACATGCGCGACACTGAATCGAGTTAAGAATGCTTTGAAATAGCCAGACTTAAATTGGGATCCGTTATCCGTTAGTATAGATTCCGGAACACCGAAGGTGTAGAATACATGTTTTTCTAAGAAGTCGCAAATCTTATCCGATGTGAATTTTCGCAGCGGGTGCAGGAAGTGAAACTTTGTACAGTGATCGACAATTATCAGAATACCTACATTGCCACTTTTAGAACGGGGGTATGGGCCTAAGAGGTCCATATACAGTTTTTGAAATGGTCGTTCGGAAGATGTTGGGTTACCCATGGGCGGTCTTAAAATCTGGTTGGGACTCTTAGTGGACTTGCAGACTGAACAATTGGATACGTAGTCTCTAATCTGCGTCACCATACCGGGCCAAAATAAATATCGTTTAAGTTTCTCTATCATTTTAGTCATTCCTACATGTGCGGAGTCAGGACAATCATGAGCGCGATATAAAACTTGCTCGGTCAACGACTTCGGCACCCACAGTTTCCATGATTCAGCATCTTGAAGAGCATCGCCCTTAGACGGCTCGGTTCGTTTGTAGACAAACTGGTCAACCACTTTTAAATCAGGTAGCCTGCCCTGATTCTCCCTAATCCGTCGGATGAGATCTAGGTACGCTTCAGATTGGAAATCTTTAGCAGATAAATCAACTATGGGACCTGGATCTACAACTTCGCAGATTTCCATTTCTTCGCGACGCGACAAAGCGTCGGCTACGACGTTTTGCGAACCGCTTCTGTGCTTTATCGTAAATGAAAATCCTTGCAATCGAATCGACCACCTGGCTAAGCGTCCCGCAAGGTCCTTTTGCTTCATAAGCCATTGCAAAGACGCGTGATCGGTCACGACACAAAATTCCTGCCCTTCTATATAGGCTCGAAATTTGTTAATCCCCTTGATCACAGCTAGGCACTCAAGCTCGGTTACAGAGTAATTACGCTGCGCCTTCGTCAGCTTCTCTGACATGTACGCAACTGGTAGCTCGATTCCGTCCTCGTTCTCTTGTGCCAACACGCAGCCAAGACCATAAAGACTTGCATCGCAGAGCAAAATAAATTTCTTATTAAAATCAGGTGTTCTTAATACCGGCGAAGCAGTTAGCTTTGACTTAAGTACTTTTAACGCCTCTTCTGCTTCAGGGTTCCAGCTGAACGACTTGTTCTTTTTGAGCAACTCGGTCAAAGGAAAGGTGATCGACGCGTAATTATCAACAAAGCGCCTATACCACCCGGCAAGTCCGAGGAACCTGCGGAGCTGTTTGACCGTGGTCGGAACTGGGAAGTTATCGATGGCGCTGACTTTACTTGGATCCACTTTCAGCTGTCCGTAGCCGATTATAAATCCAAGATACTTTATCTCTGTCATACAAAATTTCGATTTCGCGACGTTGATCGTAAGATTAGCCTTACGAAGGTACGAAGCGATCTCTTCCAGTAGCTTCATATGAGATTCGAAATCGTCTGATAAGACTAGGAGGTCGTCCAAGTATACGAACACCCTAGTACGCAAGCTAGCTGGTATAACTAAGTCCATAAGCCTACACAGTGTTTGTGCGGCGTTACAAAGGCCAAATGGCATAACTTTGTTCTGATACAAAGGCCTGTTCGGAATCGTAAAGGCTGTACACTGCCTTGACTTTTCCTCCATCGGAATCTGCCAGAACGCGTGCTTCATGTCCAGTCCCGTGATATAACGCGCTGGTGGAAATCTGCTGAGGATTCCGTCTACGTGAGGGAGTGGATGAGCATCCTTTACGGACAGCTTATTCACTTCTCTCGAGTCTAAACACAATCGAATTTTCTCACCCCGCTTAACTAGGACGCAGTTGCTGCTCCAAGGGCTTCGCGATTCTTCTATGACTCCTAAGGCAAGCATTTTCTCGATTTCGGCAAACATCATTTTCTCCTTTGCAGGTGAAATTGGCCAGTGGCGTTGCTTTACCGGCTTCGCCTCGCCTACGTCGATGGAATGTTCTATTAACTGCGTTCGACCTAATCCCTCGGTCTCATATGAAGGCAACCTGCTGATTACGGCTTCTAGCTTCACTTGTTGTTCGTTTGAAAGAGTATGAACTTTCGGGGCTTCTACTAAATCATCCTCCCGACCTACGTCAAGTTCAGAGACTGATTCTTTTTCGTCTATTATCTTGTTTAGCAGACCTAAATCACGCCAGAAATCCATACCGAGGTACACGTCTTGTTTGAGATCAGGTATTACGAAAAATTCGACTTTATCGGTGCGATTCCGATATGTGACGTCGATAATAAGTCTGCCAACGACAGGACACTCTGCGTTATTCGCAGTTTTGATACGCCCTGAACATTTACGCAATTCCGGACAACATGCTATATCTTTAGCGGCGTTGCCACCAATGCAACTGATAGTCGCACCCGAATCGAGCAAGGCTACGTATCGTCTGTCAAAAATATCAATTTCGGTGTATAGGCGGTTATCAGAATTGAGAAAAACAGCTGCTACTAGCTTTTTCCGGCTTTGTTGCACGTTTAACCAAAACTGCCGCATACGGGATGTTGAACGTCTGGGTTCTCGAGATACTCTACAGCTGCTAACGTCTCCAAAAATTCTTTTCCTAGCTGCTGCATATAGTTCTTCTCGGATATGATAGGGCTGGTGAGGTTTAAATCTGTCAGAAGTGGGTTTTTCGAGACTACTACTTTGAATCTTCAGACCCGAACTCTCGAAAAGATCGGTCTGCGTACCACAGTTCTTTGTTAATGGTTCGGATGCGGCGCGTGGACTTTTATCGACGCATCCCGTTGACGGTTTTCCGGCTGTTTACAGTTCGGACAGTTCAGCTTGAAAGTGTTTTTAGCTACGCAACCATAACAGAAGATACTGCGGTCCTCAAGACACTCGTCGAAACGATGTCCCATCTTTTCACAATTCCAACATTTTATTGAATTTCGCTGCAAGGCGGAAACTTCTCCAGCATCACTATCCTCTGTCTCCTGTTCGAGCTGGGAGATGGTGGGACGTGCGGGAAAATTGCTCTTACCTACATGCGGTCTATTCTGCTTACAGAACTGTTCGTGAGTACGTATCTCTTCTCTCAATCTCACTAACGTGGTAATACGCAAGTGCATTAACTCATATCTAAGAGAGGGTTTTGCATGACGGATGAGAAGTTGGACCAAAGATTCTTCGGAAATCGTGGTACTTACACGCGCAACTAACTTTTCTACTTGGAACTGGTATTCCTCGAATGGTTCCCTTTCCGCTTGGCGTCTGTTGTTTATCGCTTCCCATATGTCCATGTCTGTGTCTACATCCTTAAACTTTTCCCTAAACTCTAGACAAAACTCATTCCAAGTAAACTGACGGCAAGCTCGGTGGAATTTCCAATACCACTCATTGGCCTTGCCTACGAAATTGCCGTTTCGGCACCCACAGTTTCCATGATTCAGCATCTTGAAGAGCATCGCCCTTAGACGGCTCGGTTCGTTTGTAGACAAACTGGTCAACCACTTTTAAATCAGGTAGCCTGCCCTGATTCTCCCTAATCCGTCGGATGAGATCTAGGTACGCTTCAGATTGGAAATCTTTAGCAGATAAATCAACTATGGGACCTGGATCTACAACTTCGCAGATTTCCATTTCTTCGCGACGCGACAAAGCGTCGGCTACGACGTTTTGCGAACCGCTTCTGTGCTTTATCGTAAATGAAAATCCTTGCAATCGAATCGACCACCTGGCTAAGCGTCCCGCAAGGTCCTTTTGCTTCATAAGCCATTGCAAAGACGCGTGATCGGTCACGACACAAAATTCCTGCCCTTCTATATAGGCTCGAAATTTGTTAATCCCCTTGATCACAGCTAGGCACTCAAGCTCGGTTACAGAGTAATTACGCTGCGCCTTCGTCAGCTTCTCTGACATGTACGCAACTGGTAGCTCGATTCCGTCCTCGTTCTCTTGTGCCAACACGCAGCCAAGACCATAAAGACTTGCATCGCAGAGCAAAATAAATTTCTTATTAAAATCAGGTGTTCTTAATACCGGCGAAGCAGTTAGCTTTGACTTAAGTACTTTTAACGCCTCTTCTGCTTCAGGGTTCCAGCTGAACGACTTGTTCTTTTTGAGCAACTCGGTCAAAGGAAAGGTGATCGACGCGTAATTATCAACAAAGCGCCTATACCACCCGGCAAGTCCGAGGAACCTGCGGAGCTGTTTGACCGTGGTCGGAACTGTGAAGTTATCGATGGCGCTGACTTTACTTGGATCCACTTTCAGCTGTCCGTAGCCGATTATAAATCCAAGATACTTTATCTCTGTCATACAAAATTTCGATTTCGCGACGTTGATCGTAAGATTAGCCTTACGAAGGTACGAAGCGATCTCTTCCAGTAGCTTCATATGAGATTCGAAATCGTCTGATAAGACTAGGAGGTCGTCCAAGTATACGAACACCCTAGTACGCAAGCTAGCTGGTATAACTAAGTCCATAAGCCTACACAGTGTTTGTGCGGCGTTACAAAGGCCAAATGGCATAACTTTGTTCTGATACAAAGGCCTGTTCGGAATCGTAAAGGCTGTACACTGCCTTGACTTTTCCTCCATCGGAATCTGCCAGAACGCGTGCTTCATGTCCAGTCCCGTGATATAACGCGCTGGTGGAAATCTGCTGAGGATTCCGTCTACGTGAGGGAGTGGATAAGCATCCTTTACGGACAGCTTATTCACTTCTCTCGAGTCTAAACACAATCGAATTTTCTCACCCCGCTTAACTAGGACGCAGTTGCTGCTCCAAGGGCTTCGCGATTCTTCTATGACTCCTAAGGCAAGCATTTTCTCGATTTCGGCAAACATCATTTTCTCCTTTGCAGGTGAAATTGGCCAGTGGCGTTGCTTTACCGGCTTCGCCTCGCCTACGTCGATGGAATGTTCTATTAACTGCGTTCGACCTAATCCCTCGGTCTCATATGAAGGCAACCTGCTGATTACGGCTTCTAGCTTCACTTGTTGTTCGTTTGAAAGAGTATGAACTTTCGGGGCTTCTACTAAATCATCCTCCCGACCTACGTCAAGTTCAGAGACTGATTCTTTTTCGTCTATTATCTTGTTTAGCAGACCTAAATCACGCCAGAAATCCATACCGAGGTACACGTCTTGTTTGAGATCAGGTATTACGAAAAATTCGACTTTATCGGTGCGATTCCGATATGTGACGTCGATAATAAGTCTGCCAACGACAGGACACTCTGCGTTATTCGCAGTTTTGATACGCCCTGAACATTTACGCAATTCCGGACAACATGCTATATCTTTAGCGGCGTTGCCACCAATGCAACTGATAGTCGCACCCGAATCGAGCAAGGCTACGTATCGTCTGTCAAAAATATCAATTTCGGTGTATAGGCGGTTATCAGAATTGAGAAAAACAGCTGCTACTAGCTTTTTCCGGCTTTGTTGCACGTTTAACCAAAACTGCCGCATACGGGATGTTGAACGTCTGGGTTCTCGAGATACTCTACAGCTGCTAACGTCTCCAAAAATTCTTTTCCTAGCTGCTGCATATAGTTCTTCTCGGATATGATAGGGCTGGTGAGGTTTAAATCTGTCAGAAGTGGGTTTTTCGAGACTACTACTTTGAATCTTCAGACCCGAACTCTCGAAAAGATCGGTCTGCGTACCACAGTTCTTTGTTAATGGTTCGGATGCGGCGCGTGGACTTTTATCGACGCATCCCGTTGACGGTTTTCCGGCTGTTTACAGTTCGGACAGTTCAGCTTGAAAGTGTTTTTAGCTACGCAACCATAACAGAAGATACTGCGGTCCTCAAGACACTCGTCGAAACGATGTCCCATCTTTTCACAATTCCAACATTTTATTGAATTTCGCTGCAAGGCGGAAACTTCTCCAGCATCACTATCCTCTGTCTCCTGTTCGAGCTGGGAGATGGTGGGACGTGCGGGAAAATTGCTCTTACCTACATGCGGTCTATTCTGCTTACAGAACTGTTCGTGAGTACGTATCTCTTCTCTCAATCTCACTAACGTGGTAATACGCAAGTGCATTAACTCATATCTAAGAGAGGGTTTTGCATGACGGATGAGAAGTTGGACCAAAGATTCTTCGGAAATCGTGGTACTTACACGCGCAACTAACTTTTCTACTTGGAACTGGTATTCCTCGAATGGTTCCCTTTCCGCTTGGCGTCTGTTGTTTATCGCTTCCCATATGTCCATGTCTGTGTCTACATCCTTAAACTTTTCCCTAAACTCTAGACAAAACTCATTCCAAGTAAACTGACGGCAAGCTCGGTGGAATTTCCAATACCACTCATTGGCCTTGCCTACGAAACAAAGATGTAAGTGATCGCATAGCAGCTGGTAATTGCCGTTTAGGTTCTGCTGTGCTAGGGATTGTACTCTATAAAGAAAATCTTCCATCTGTAACCCATCCTTGGCTCCGTCGAATTTCACGTGCCAGCTTTGGATGATACTGGGGACTTTCTTCGGCTGTACCGTTGAGTAAGACCTGACTGAATGGTGGCTCGCTTGGCGAATGCCAGAGCTAACGTTTTGGTTTACGGTAGGCGGATTCAGCCCTAATGGTGGTTGCGATTGACCGGCTAAGAACGCTGGCCTGTTTGTATCGTCGCCAACCCTTCTCCTATCCGGGGAATTCGGATGACTGCCTACCTGCAAATTAGACAGTTGCGACTGAATAAACTGCGTGAGGTCATCCCTCAGTTGTCGCTGCTGAGATTGCATTGCTGCTTGTACTGCTCTTCCTATTTCTTCCGAATTATCCGCTCTGGAAGATTCCAGAAAAGAATCCGTGTTTGCGCTTCTATCGTTCTGTTGACCTGTACCCTGTTGTTGTTGGGACCTAGTAACCATGCCTTTGCGTGGTGCAGAGCCTCTTCCTCGACCTCTTCTTTCACCCCTGCCTCGGCCTCGATTAACGATTTGGCTATCGCCTCTATCAGCTGCAAGATTATCTGTTGCTAAGTTCGCACTATTTGTTCTGTGATCCGCATCAGTCATTTCTGCTAGTATAATATGATAAGATACAGACAACTGCTGCACGGTGCATGCCTGATTACAGGTTGGGCATGAATTCGATAATATTAAATGATCCGTAATACATTGGTGGTGAAATCTGTGGTCGCATGCCGAAACTGCTGTTAGGTCTTCAACGTTTAATGATCTCGCGCATAAAATGCAAACCGCTATATCCTCGTTCGCAACGGTTGCCAGATTCTCAGTACTATGGCGTACTGACATGTTTCAATCCAAAAAAAAATCAAATAATTTCTTTAAATGTTCTTCAAATTGGTCCGTGTTTTCCAACGAGTTAATTATCGGTTTCGTCCGCTTGGTATTCTCTCTAAATGCTCTATACTAATGAATTATTAACATTGAAATGGTTCCTAGAACATGGATTCGCTGTCCTGGTCAAGTAACGAAGTTCCTCCGATCTATTGCATCTCCTAGGTACGCGCGCTATGTTCTAGTATAGGTAACTAAAGATTCCCATGAAATTGGCTTCCTGCGGCTGGTTTGTGCCGGTCGTTCGTACCGTAATGACTCGATAATCGAACGCTCTTCCTAGCTACAACTTCCTAGCTCGCTTCCTTCCGACTACAAATTGAAATCTAGTGTTCCGAAGTTAATTTTGTATTTTAATATTTCCCTAGCGAATGAGTGCGCTTCGGTCGCCTTAATCCGTAACAACTCGAATTGCAGTCGCCTTTTCCGGAAACCACACTTCAAAACACTTCCGGTTAACATTCAATACAAAATAGCTATCAACGGATTTGAATTACTACAAATTACTAATGCTAAATGGATGTATAATTGAGCAAAATCGCTAGGCTAGTACCTTTCGAGGATCCTATTGTTAAAGATTACGGCCCCTCGAAATTCTACTACATGGGTTTTATTTCTTACTTAATCTCCCAAATGCGGTAATCGGTTTCTAGCCCCACGTTGGGCGCCATTTTCTGTAGTAGCCGCGAGGTAGGTGTTCACTAGAAATTGGTATAAATCTCCAGCGTATAGACGACTTGGCATTGTGCACTTCTTGCATTTGCTCGGTACAAAGCTCGTCGGATATGGCGTGGGTTTTTTCCTCCTCGTCTATATAGCACACCCGTTCTACTACGAAAAGTTTAAGTGCACTTTCGGTATTCTAAATGATCGGTTTCAAATGTTGGCGATAATCAGATAAATATACGGACGGACCCTAATAAACCAGATTCAGAGTGAAATACCAGCGTGTTGGGTGGCTTAGGTGTTAGTTGCCCCCATTCTATACCCTCCCATCCTTAGTAACACGATAGATTTTCATTGCTACCCCTTGTCAAATGTCTTTTATTACATCATTACTTCATGTTCAGAAAACTCGACATTAACTTCGTTGTTCAACGACGGACCGTATAATAGGGCTTAATTACATAATTTCATATTGCTCCAGTTCAATAATATTTCAAATTCATTTCAAGATTTGTTCTAAAGTTACTTTCGTTTCAATTTCAAGATGGGTTTAGTTAAATTTACGTACTATTTTATGTGATGCTCATATGTGTGCCTTAGCGTTAAATCCCGGTTAAATACAAAATGTTCGCATACAAAAAGTAAGCCGATAACGGCGGTCACTTACGGAAATATATCCTTCGCTGCTGTTTCGCTGGGCCCATTGAAGATGCAGGTGCTGTGTGATTTAGTCTTGAAAGAGCGTTGTTATTTGTTATTAAACGGGCTAAGTGTTGGCGTACATAATAGGCATTCACATGATTTACAAGCTAAATGAAAAGAAAAAACTAACGTAAGAGCAGGGTCGGAATTCAAAGAAAACAAATTATAGATATTAGTGGAAAGCTCAATACGACTTCCTTAGTAGCGATTCCGGGAGCGGTCGCTAGCGGATGGCTGCGCCGGCCCGCATGTTTCGGAGACGACGACGGATTTCACAATAGCATCTCACATGGCCACTTGACTCAAAATGATCCCAATCCTGTTACGTGATCAGCTTGGATCGCCCTCACGCGGGGCTTGTGTTCTGCTTCCGCTGTTGACTCCTTTTCTTTACAGTCGATCTACGAAGGTGGTGATCGGGTGATTCGGGCTGATAGGTTACGGAAGCACGTGGGATGTTGCAGCGCACCACTGTCCAAGAGGGATCAGCGTGGTCGTGGTCTGCCGCCGATTATCCGTGATCTTCCAAGCAAACGCCAGCCGAATAACTTTCCTCCAGATCAGATCCAAGGGTAAATAGCTATGCCGCCGTGGCTCTTCTTAATCCGGGGACGCTAACAAGTTCCGGAGAGGCGCGCCTGTGGGCGTGGCCCGACCACGTGTCAATTCTTGGCAGCGGAGTCTCAGCTGCACGTGTTGCCTGAGGCACACTTTTGCTGAGTGCAACAATCGTAGCGCTTGGCCGGTCGTAATGGATTAAGAATTCATTTAGTTGAAAGCGCGAACGCGCCTTGCGTACGGACCGGCCTTTTGCCTACACGGAAATGTTCACTGTTTCAGATTTCTGTTTGTATAAATACCCGCTGAACTTTATTCACGCGCCGGTGAAACAGATTTATGTTTATATCTCCTTTATACTTTCGTTTGTGGCTCTTTACGGGTACCCAATTTCCACGTGGGGAATGGGCTGGCGATTAGTTTTTCGACTCACAGACGTATGACTTGATTGCCAAAGATCACAAAACGAAATGAACGCGCTGCTGTCCGACAATGCGCTGGCAACGTGCACTGGAAAGTTCGCGAGACGCGAGAAACGGGACTATTCCTGATTTCTCCTCTTTCTCTGTTCTCCTTCGCACGCACCGACTGTACGCAAGGGCGAGAGGGAAGATCTAGCTCTGCGTGTGCAAGTAGTGCGACTAGTATGATCTACGTTTTACTCTAACTTTTGACTTGCGGCGTGTACGAATTGGGATGAAAGTTGAGTTATTCTACGCTCGTAAGGTTTTCTGTTTTCAAAGCCAACCTGACCCATACAAATGGTGGCATTGAGATTTCCTTTCAAGATCTTCACTAGAACAGGCTCCTGAATTTTTTGTCTCATTTTAAAATGCAAATTGTGCATTGCTGCCAGATAATCTGCTAGTGGTTCGTTGGCCCCCTGGCGACGCTCTACTAACTCCTTGATTGTAACGAAGTCACTGTCACATGTGGAGAGCGATCTGCGCATTTCCTGGGTCAGTCCATAATAGTCAAAGTCGTATTCATGCATCTTATCTTCCTTTAGTTGCCAATACCACTTTGCAGCAGCGCCTGTCAGTAGGCAATGGCATTCCCGGAATACTTGTTCGCGTGAGATTTCGTACATCTCTTGTAGCCTCTCTACGCGGAAAAAAAAACTTTCTACGGTCATTCTCTTGCTTGATCCATCAAACTTAAGGTTCCACTTATCTAGGCGTACTATTCGATTGTTCCGGTTGTAGTTATTTCCTTTCCCGGCCCTTGTTCCGTCCATGAGCTTGGTACAGCTGGTGGTGGAACACCATTTTCAAGCTATCTCCCATATTTATCCCGGGGTTATTATTCCGAGCGTCATTGGCTCTGTCCGACTGATTACCACCTCGGTTTTGATTCATTTGAGACTGCATCCCGGTCATCTGAGTTTTCATCCCAGTGACTGTGATTTTGCTTTACGCCTCCCACAGCTCCTTCATCACTTCCCACATCTTCCAAATTGCCTAAGTTATCAATTTTGGAATTAAACTTAGGTATGTATTTTTCCCTGAAACTCTGCTGGTGCTAGTATTCCTACTAGCTCGTCCTGATGCCTCCGCGGCTAGCGCAGCCTGTCGCATAGCAGCAGCTCCGGTATGACGGACCGGAAGTGGTACCGCGTTCTTTCCTTTTGGCCCCCGCCATTGTCCCTTTGTACTTCACTTGACACGTATATACTATGTAACGAAAATATAGTAACGCGAGTGCCTAAAACCACACTTCTTTTCGCGAGTTGTATTTAGATAATATACAACAGTAAAGATAATGTAAATACGTCAAACGTAAAAGCCTCTGATAGTCGACGTGACTCAATCAGAGCATACGTAAGTTCAGAAAGTACACACGAGAAAGGTTTTTTATATTAAAATATATATGTAATTCAAATATACGTAATTATACGTATTTTTCAACAGAATATTATCGCATGGATATATGTTGTACACAAATTAATCGAATACAATATAAAAAATTAATTCAGGGGAGCTGAGTTACTGTAAGTAATTTTTCGGTCAAAAAGCTGTTCAATATTTAAACCCCAAAATAAAAACATAAAGGTTCCTAACCAAGAGTGTAAGTTGAATTTCTGCGCATGTGGTTTGGTTCAACTAACAAACCCTTGTTCTTTCTTCTAAGGAGCCCTTTGGCTGCGGTTCGCTTGTGGAACTGGCTACACCTACAAAAAAGATCCGCCCGAAGCCATTCCCGCCCGTCGTCGAAAATCAGGTCAGATCCGTCCATAACCTCTACTGATCTGGTAGTTGTCTACACCTGCTGCTGTCTGACCGATACATTCGGGATCCACAACAGTTTTCCTATTTCTCTGGACTCAAGCCTCACAGGAGTACCTAGCTTGGCCTACTACCCGCCCAAGTAGTTGTGGCTACCATACGGACTCAAGCCTCACAAGAGTACCTAGCTTAGCCTAGTACATCCGGCAGCGTCGGCCGTATGATTTCCGTTAGTCCCCATCCACCCATTCAGTTTGGATCAACAAACGACGGATGTAACCGCACCGCTCCAGATCGGGAATAACATACTATTTAAATCTATTAATAATAATAAAACCCGCTTAGTCTGTGCTCCAGCTCTTTCTGTACTCGAGCCTCACAAGAGTACCTCGCTTAGCCAACTACAGTTTATCTACGTTAATTAAAAAATCTGTCTGCACTTATTTAGGTAGTATCATCGAAAGGACCAAGTATTTCACCAAAACTATTTTTAGAATTGTTCTATTAAAATTATGTGCAAAAAATCCCTTTTCTGATACTGCAGGTTTCTGAAAACGGAAATATTCGCACTTGGACTAGTTTTGTTAAGTATACATCTATCAAGTACTGCTAGAGATCAAATCTAATACCAAAGTTAAAAACAAAAAAATTAAGGATAATAAACATGTCCTTTGCGTTGGGCGCCATTTCTGTTACGTAGGCGTATTAGTGCCCTGTCCGAAGGACATGGGCCGAGGGAAATGAGTCCGATGTTCAGGCACCATTTGGCCGGCTGAGCTCGTCGGATGGGGTGGGTTTTTGGTAAGCATCTCACCTCTCCCGCATAACCAGAAAGAAATATTTAAAATGCCTGGGAAAAATAATATAGATCGTCTTTTTCTTCTGTCATCTGTCTTAGCTGCCCGTAAGTTTCCCGAGTAGCTAACTCAAGCACTTAATCGAAATACGATCGGCAGCATGCGTTACCATCCCCTTTCACACATCGTGTGCCGTTGGATCAGTGCTAGCCTTGCAATCTGATCCCCTATTGTTAGTGTCGTCTGTCAAGAAGTCTTCGTCATTATTCTAGACCTACTTCACTTGTTGAATCAGCACCCCTTTTAAACGTGAAACTAGCAACTCATGTTGAGCCTTTCCTTCACACGGTAAATCTTAATAAATATATATTGAAACAAGAGAGAACGCTATAGTCGGGTCCCCCGACTATCAGATACCCGTTACTCAAAGGTGTGCGAGGGAGATAGAGATATAAAACTTTGATCGCGCATAACTTTTTAGCAAATGGTCCGATTTGAAAAATTTCTTCTACATTTCGATGGGTATTGATCAACACAATCAAACTGCATTTTTACTTTTCTTTAAAAATGGCTTAAGGCGATTGTGAGCGTTAGAGGGGGCGTGGCACTCGGCTGAAATAAACTTGCGCTGCGTAGGAAGCCAAAGAATATGTGTGGGTAATCCCAACTTTCTAGCTTTTATAGTTTCCGAGATTTTAGCGTTCATACGGACGGACAGACGGACATGGCTATATCGACTCGGCTTGTGATCCTGATCAAGAATATATATACTTTATAGGGTCGGAAACGCTTCCTTCTACCTGTTACATACTTTTGCACGAATACAATATACCCTTTTACCCTACGAGTAATGGGTATATTGAATCATAAGGTATAGGCAAAGAATCTTTGTTTATGAGATTGGCATTACCAATTAATGACAATGTAAGAACCAAAGACACTTGTTATTTTTTTTACGGAAGGTATCGAATTGATCGCTTGTATTCACGACAACAAAAGTCGCTCTGAGGGCTAATTATATTTGAACATGCAAATATAAGTTGTAACGAACCGTTTTTGACTGTTTAATCGCTACGTAAACGCCGCGACTAGCTCAGAGATATTGTGTGTTCGTCCCACCAAATTTGTATTGCGTGACCCAAGAAAATGCAGAGATATCAGATTGGGACAAATCGGAAAACTTTATTCAGTTTTACTTTTCGCTAGAATTGGTTTCTTCGTCAGCTGGCTGTTGCGGCTTGCCTGGTCGGCGTCGTGCCTTCCTTGGCTCAAGATCACTTCGTGCGTTTCTCGGCGGCGCTCCTCAACGGCGTCGCTGCTCTCGGATCGTGCTATTTGTGGACTCCAGCGGCGTCGTTCTCCAACGGCTCCGCTCCAGTTCCACCCGGCTTATAGGATTCAACAAGTCTGCACAACCTTCCTTTTGGGTTCCGACCACCTGTATCGACGTGTTCCCTGAGGTCCGTCTGGCTCTAGCCTGAGAAACAATTGTCCCGACAGGTCAAATCCGAGGATTCAGCCTTCTCTCGTTTTGAAAATGGTGCTTTCTCCTCCCGGCGCAATCCGTCGACGTGTCTCAGCTTCCTCGTTGTAGTCCTCGTCCTCTCCATGCTCCTAGTTTCTTGTTCCCTACCCATTGTGTGGGCCATCAGTCCGGACGCAGCGGTGCAGTCTCAGCCGAGTCCTGTAGGCGTCTCGACGGCCGCGTCTAACCCTCGCTGACGCCTTTCTCCTGCCGTTGGCCACCGGTCGGATCGCAGCGATGCCAGTCTCAGCCGTGTCCTGTAGACATCTCGACCCCCGCGAATAAATCCTCTCGGCGCCGTCCTCCTTGTTCCTTTTCAGCGGATACCTCCCGCTGAAAAATAAATTTTATTTAATGGAAACGGAATACTTACATATTTGATTAACATAATAAATATAATAATAAAAGTAGGTGCAAATAATTAGAAGATAGTAAAGTAAAAATATAGAGCTTAATAATATAAAATGTATGCTAATTCATTAATTGTATTTCGTTTAACCAGTTACAACTAAACTTAATTAACATGCAAGTATATTAATATTAATGGTATAGATTGTGTACAACTAATTCAAAAATGCTTAATATTATTATAAGTATGGGTTATTTATAAGTAATTAATAATAATATTTTAAGTATAATATACAAGTATAAGTATTTATTTAAAAGTACCTAATTATAATATTTTAAGTCTAAGATAAAAATAAAAATAAAAATAGGATAATATCACTTCCTAGAACTATTATTTACGAGCAATTACAAACTTAATAATTCTACCGAAAAACTAATTTCCTTCAAACGGAAGGGTAGATATAACAATCGCTTTCTGAGTGTTTGTACAATGGCTAATCGGAGAAAAATCTAGATTGTATAATTCCATATATTTTTGTTCGAATTCATTAACAGAGATTGTAGTGGACATTTCATTAAAACATATTCGGATCGACTATTGAAATCTGAATCCTTTTCATAAGTCATACGTTTAGTTAACATTATAGATTGCTTATTCATTGTTTCATTCACTTATCTTCTCGTCACACTTATACTGCAAACGAACGACCGGATTGCACTTTTCATAATACTCGGACATTCATCGCGATTCGGATTACATGAAGCGCGGCAATAAAAACGATTATATAGAACACTTCCGAAATTTTGTTGATAATTGTCTATTATTTGTATTTGGCAATTAGGATCTATGTCCGTGGAGTTCCTTCCTCCCATCGATTTGGTAATTGTTATTGTATACTTCTTTTTTAGTTTTCACTTTATTGTTGTATAGTGTATAGTTTATCAATCTGTTCTGAGTGATCAACTACTTAAACATTGTTGACAACGTTAGCTGAGTCGTTGTCGGCCTTCGAGGACTTGCCTCCCATATTGTATATATTTAGCCAGCTATAGATCCTTTAGCCCTTTCTGGCAGGACTATTTTTAGGATTGGCCTCGGCCTTTTCAAGAGGACTGAGGACGTTCTTTTTGGCCAGGACTATGTTTGTTTTTTTATGACTTTGCCAGGATAACTGCCTTTTGTATCCTTTAACTTAGCACTTTTCACTTTTTAGTTCACGGTTCACTTTTAGCCCGATTATTTTTCTTCCCTTTGCAAATGCGGCCCCTTATAAAGGGTTTTCGGAACTAAGAATGGAAAGAGATTAAAATTTTCGTTCCATACAGAGTCCCTTCTCATCAATGCACTCAGCTTGAACTTCCCCTTGGTGAAGTTAGAGTTGTAGCATACAACCTGGAAATACATCTGCTAGGTTTTTGCCACCCGAGCTGATGAAGGTTGTGTTCATAGGATAGTCGCACGTGCTGGTTCCGGCTGTATTATCGGTAGAAGGTGGGGTTCTAGAGAATCCTTGGACAACTTGATCGCAAGCTTTTAAATCTTAAAAAAAAAATCACGTGCTAATCTTTAATTCAATCAAGAGGAGGGTAAACTACTAAGGATACATAAGGAGAGTATCTTTACTTAAACCCTCTTGTGAGAGACGACGCTCTAGGGTTTCGTTGTGTTTGCGCTGAGCAGTTGTGAAAGCTGCAGCGGATGCCCACCCAACCATGATCACCAAATTCCACTTAAAATTCATTGGTAATCCCAATAACAACAAACAAACTATTTTATTCTCCCTCTACCTTCTTTTGATGCATGACTCCCAAATTGATAACGCTTAGTGTTGCATTATTACCTCAAAAACAAAGTATTTATTCATTAAAATTAACTTAAGGTGTTCCTAAACACCAACTCATTGTGTAGGCAAATAATTAATAAATTGGATATATTTTACCAACAGTAAATGTGTATAGGTATACAAGAATTAAATTAGTTATATATATTCTGTTTATTTTATAGGTAGGTTTACTTTATATGACTGATGCATTCCATTTTACTTCCTGTGATTCAATATAGGTATATTTATATATTTCGTTTCTCTTTAAAAATAGGTTAGGTAACATAATAATTTTTCATAACTTAAATAATTTGTGATTGAAAATAGGAAATGAAATCAAAATTAAGATCCAAAGACTAGTTTACCCTGGTATGTGCAAGAAAAAAAAAACAAATGGAATGAAAATTCAGAATAAATATTTGTTTTCCGTTTCAATGTTTGGTTTTAACTTAAATTATTAAATATTTATATTTTTTTTCACATTTATTTGAATTCCAAGATTTTAAAGTTTTATTTAACTTTTCCCAACGGCTCTAAAACTGTATGCATGTATGCAGATAGGAAGTGTGGTTTTGTTTTCTTTCTTTTCTTTTCTTTTATTTTATTTTGTTTTAGCACTTTTTCTTATCTGCACACGGCTGGGCATTTTCAAGAAAGTATACGAAAAACTGCTTTTAACCAAACATTAAAACTCTATTTGGTTCCGCTTAGAATTCACAAATCCTCTACGTATGTATAATAAAAGAGAATAAGTACACTTACATATTTTATCCACGTCCAAAATATCTTTTGCGGGGATGAGTGTGCTCTGTTGGTGTAATTTTCAATAAAGGTGTGTATTAGGAGTTCACTGCGCTGGCTCTGCGAAATAAGTCCCCAAGAAATAAGTCCCCAAAAAAAAAATGAAATAAGGCCCCAAAAATTGGGGAGTTGTTTCATATGAAATAAGTCCCCAATTTAAAAAACGAAATAACTCCCCAATCCCAAAAAGTCGGCAATACAAAAAAAATGAAATAAGGCCCCAAAAGGTTTGGGGAGTTATTTCATATGAAATAAAGTTCCCAATTCAAAAAAAAAAATAACACCCCAAATTTGTTTTAGTTCTTTTGATGTGTGTATTTTATGTTTTCTTTTTAAATTATTTAAAATTAAATAAAGACTTGCATGGTATCTTCAACATCTTTTCTGCAATAAGGGCACTTGTAATGCTCTAAGTTACTTGCAATTGCTTCTCCTTGTAGTTTTAGATGACATTCAGCGCAAGTTTTTAAATGTTTGCATGGAAAAAATAAAATATTTGGAACCAAGTCCAAACAAACCACACATTTACGATCGTCAGTTGTTGCTATCGGATTATTAGCGGCTTCCTCCTCATCTGAATTTTCGTCTGCCGAATCGTCATCTACATCATCAAAAATGTTTTTTTTTTCCATCATGTTGGCACAAATGTCATTATCCTTATACACCATCCGAGAAAGAAAGGAAGCTGCATTTAGCTTTCCTTCCTCCAATAGCAATGTTGCTTCCTTAATCTTTTTATCTTTTTCAATATTCTCCTTTCGTCTTTTATGTGTCGAAGAACCTCCACTCTCAGTTAGTTGTATAAATTGGCGACTTTTAAAGTATTCCTCGTCCCGAATAACTTTAACAAATTTAAAGAAATTGCCATTTGGCAACACAGAACGCCCTAAAACACCATTGTATCCTTCCACAGCTGCTGTCGTGCGAGTATTTTCCTTATAAACTGAAAAGTTATTGCAGCCCACCTAATTACAATTTCAGAAATAAGTTAATATTTTTAATATTTTACGTTAAGAGGTGTTACCTTCTTAATCCACTGCTTGTCGAAATAAGTTAAAAAATTGCGAAAATCGTTGTTAACATCAAACATAAAAATTCTAATCTTGATTTCGTGAAAAGCGCTTTCAATTAAATACGGAGGTAGCAATGGTAAAGCCAATATTTTGTGAAAATCCGAACTAGCTAGTTTTGAATTCCTAATAAATTCTAGCAAGGACTTGCGTTTGCTCATATTTCTTCTTAATGCTTGGCAAAAATGGAACCTTAAAACGAAAAAAATGTAATCGAAAATAAAAACGGCAATTTACATACCAGCAACCAACAGTTTTAACTGTGGGATACACATTTCGGATGGCTTTTCTCATGGCTGCCTCATAATCTGTTATTATTGTTGAAGGCTCCAAATCGAATACATTTTCTTTGATATATTGTAATAATTCTTCATAACATTTTTTATTTTTTTTATTCATTAAAATGAAAAATACTGGAAATACCTAAGAAGAAAAGGTTTAATTCTTAACACCCTCAACTTCCAAGAACTTATAAAAAGCAAAAAGTCTATAATATTACCCATAAGTATATATGAAATCATATTTATTCAATATCAAGCTGCGCCGCAGGCGAGCAATTTTTTTTTTAAAAATCGCGCGATTTTTAAAAAAAAAATTGCTCGCCTGCGGCGCAACTTGACCTTTCCATCGTTAAGCATGTTAAATATTATATATTTATGAATTCATTAATATTCTATTTGTTTGGAAAGAATGCAGTTATTTACCTCCTCAAAATATTGAATATAAATAACAAGTAGCTGTTTAAAGCACCCTTTTGGAACTATTTTAAAAGTTCCATCCATTAGGAATCTTCTATTCTGTGGAGGTATGTTTTCTTTTATTCCACTTATTATTTTTAAAGAGGAAAATATGCAAAAAGCTTGTTTTTCCTCCTCGAATATACAAGCGGTAAAGAATGGCAGTGGATTTGACATATCCTTGGTTAGACCAAAAGAAGTCCACACATGCTCAAAATTGAATGCCTCTATAACTTGCACTGGAAGTTGAGGTGAAGTAATGAAGGTTTGGCTAGCGATATATTGTAAGCCGCGTCGAATTTTGCCAAACTCAATGTTTTTTGTATCTTCTGGGAACCTACAAAATAATGAATATTTTATAAAGTTGCATAAGCACAATATCAATAAATACCTTTCGCAGGTATTACGATACGCTGATCGAATGCAACTGATGGCACTATTTTCTGCTCCTAGAACGCCATTTACGTTAGAACATTGTTGTTTCATATCATTTAGAGCCATTATTTTTAAATACGCCTCTTCCTCGTTTTCATGGTTATGTTCAATAAATTTTAAAAATTTAAAATTCATATCTGAACTTTTATGACATATGCTATAACGAGTATGCATAGATATTGCGGATGGGGGGAGAGCCTAACCCCCGGTACCCCACACTCCGCTCTAACTACGCCTCTGTATAGCAAATATTAATATGAAAAAATTTTAAACAAAACCAAATTGGTGCTGTTTTGGTAATTTATAGCATCTTTGGAACTTTATAGGAGTACATAGTACCACTTTATTTAATATTAGTTATTATTTACGAAGTGCAGAACATATTCTGAGACTTTGCTGCAAACATTATGTTTAAACAGTTTACAAATAAATAACAGAAATATAAATCATTCTTAAGATTTTTATGAAGTTATTTTTGTATTAATATTTGGTCAACCACCAGTTTTTGTTAATAAAAATCAGTTGGTTTACCTGATTTGGTTTAAGGTATGCCCTACGGTCAGATATAAATAGAGCAGCTTTCGAGAAAATTCTTTCTGACTCCGTGGAGCTTGCGGTGATACAAAAAGTTTTTCGTTACGCAGACCGATAGTATTGTGATAGTTGAAAAACTCGATAGTATCGATAGTTTCATCGATGTTTTCACAGCTCTAGCTTGCCTTATTGATCCTGAAAGTTCAGTTGCATCTGAAAGTAGGGATGTCAAATATTTTTAAAATATCGTATCGCTGATATATTTTCCTTAAGAAAAATATTAATACGATATTAAATATATCGCCAAAAATATCGATATATCAGATTTTTTGATATTTTTTTACTTAAATTTCCAAATTTTTGCCGCTTAAATAAGCTAGCAGCAAGGAAACAAGACTTTTGCCATAAAATGAAAGTAAAAGTACTAGAAAGTATAAGAAATGAAATAAATTTTTTTGCATTTGTTATTTACATTGGTTTCCACATGGATTTTAAGAATATGGTGAACAGGTGGATGCACTAGCGTGGCCTGATTTTAAATACCGCTGACACACGGAAATTGGACACTTTGCAGGTGGATGCACCGGCGTTGCACTATGGGTAATTTGTACACTTTCTTTGGCCAAAACCCATTTTTCAAAAGTCGTTAGAAATTGGTTTTGTCCATCACAATGTATTAAGATAACATCAATGTCAGATGTTATTAACAGAAAAGTTTAACAGTGCACATCGCTGTTAAATTATCAGCTGTGAAAGCCTGCTAATGCTTCAACGAGATGGCAGCGCTGGTAAATCGCATATTTTGATTAAAAGTTTAAATTGTCAAAAAGTGTATAATGAAACAATGCAGCGCTGTTTTTGAAATGCAGTTCAATCAGAGGGGCTTGTAACTTTTTTTTGTGAGCGTACTGATGTATTTATTGATTGTAGTGTTCCTATAATCTTGGTTAAGATCTAACCTCAAAAAACATTAAAATTGATATTCAATTTTTATTTTTAAATGGAGCTACAAAGTGAGTCCAGCTGTTTCCAGCTCTGGAACCTTTTTTATCTTGTAGATTACTTAATTATCTTTAAACTCAGCAAGTATAAAAGTGCACTTTTGCGCACTTTCTCTGAAATAAATGTTTTAAGATCTCCATCAAAACATGAATAATTACCATATTTTTGTATGGTTAATGTCAGTTACGATGCAGTCTTTGCAAAAGCGGTATGCAACTATATTTCTTATTAAATAATAATCATCTAAAAATTATGTTACATCATTGTTTCACTGAAATAACTTTGTTATAAAGGTCTATAGTATTTTTGTTAGAAATTATAATGGCAATAATTATAAAAATTAAGTTTTAATAAAAAATTACAAATATGGAAAACTTGTAAATATTTTTAAAAACTGAATATGTTGTTCTTATTATTATAATTTAAAAAAATATTTTTTTTTCTTTACGTTTATGAAAAAAAAAATTTTTTTCTCAAAAAAAAGGCGGTACCACGCCTATTTTTCCAACAAAAATTCCTTTAAATTTAATATAGTAAAATCAAAAAACAAAATGGTTAAATATTGCGTCGTTTTTAAGTTATTAATTAATGCCATAAAAAGTGGTCAAATTCCCCATAGTGCGTTGCACTCTGTAGTGCGCTTGGTCAACCAGATGATCCTAAAAGTATACCTCGTAATACGCCGTATCAGGCTAAGCTTTAGATAATGCTCTCTTCAAGGTAACGCCAGATCTGAAATATGCAATTTATCTCATATTTCCAGTTATCTTTCCACTGCTCACGCCACTCGATTTCCAAATTTTGCACTTGACTGTATTCAAATTCCTCTTTGCTATTTCTATTACCTCGTGGCTGCCTAATTGAACAGACCTACAGTGCGAAGTAAAAATGTCCATTTTGTGACCTTAACGTAGCAGCATTTATATTAATATTGTGCTATACACGGATTAATACAAAATACGTGCTTCACGTAAAATAAAATATAACCAGCTTGGAGTTCTTCTTAGGATTTTGGGTGCCACTATAAGGTATTTAGTTTTTTTTAGAAAAAAAACACATGTGCCTACATTCGTTATACCCTTTCATTTAGGCACCCAGTTCCCGACCAATTTAAAGTCAGTCTACTGCGGTATAGTTGACTCTACAGTCTCGACGGCCTTAAGAGTTGTCTGGAGATTATCTGGCTAGTACTCAAACTTATTCGGCTTGAAGGTTACCCTTGCACGTGTCTCGGAGTTGGCCGTAAATAGCCCCATTTCGACCTGTCCTCCATTCCTCCACGTGATCTCTGGCGGACCCTACACATATGCAGTGCTTAACCCCTAAAACTACAGGGAGGTCTGCCTAAGAGGAATTAAGTGCCAGTCGTAGAAGTTTCCCTTTTAAGTTTCACCGCCTTTATTTGGAAAGGATCAGTGCACCTAGGCGTCAGTAAAAAAAAAAAAAAAACTAAAAAAAAAATAATGTTATGTAAAAATCAAATCAAATAAGAAAAAGGGGTTTTACAGGCGTTCATGCAAATTTTTGTGGTAGATAAAGGCCTGGCCGCATTCCAATATATTTTTATAATAAATAAAACAAAAAGAAAAGAAATATTGAATATTGTAAAAGTGAAATCAAATTCCCAAACACTATAAAAAAAGACAATCGGCAAGAACTAACAAAATTGAATGATAAATCCTATCTAAAACAAGAGAGAACGCTATAGTCGAGTGTCCCGACTATCAGATACCCGTTACTCAGCCAAAGTGAGTGCGAGGAATATGGAGATAGACATGGCAAAACTTTTTAATGAATGGTCCGATTTGAAAAATTCCTTCTACATTTCGATAGGTATTGATAAACACAATTAAACTGCTTACTTACTTTTCCAAAATCTTTAAAGGTGTGCGCGCCAGACACAGACACACACACACATAAAATCGTTTAAGGCGATTGTGGGCGTAGAGGGGGCGTAGCGCTCGTCTGAAATAAACTTGCGCTGCGTAGGAAGCCCAAGAATTTGTGTTGTTAATCCCAAATTTCTAGCTTTTATAGTTTCCGAGATCCTAGCGTTCATACGGACGGACAGACGGACAGACGGACATGGCTAGATCGACTCGGCTAGTGACCCTGATCAAGAATATATATACTTTATAGGGTCGGAAACGCTTCCTTCAACCTGTTACATACTTTTGCACGAATACAATGGCTCTGCGAAATAAGTCCCCAAGAAATAAGTCCCCAAAAAAAAAATGAAATAAGTCCCCAAAAATTTGTATGGGGACAACAACAACGATTTTAGATGTCATTTTGGGGAAGTATTTCATTTTTTGGGGGAAAAAAAATTGGGGACTTATTTCATATGCAATAAGTTCCCAAAAGTGGATATGAAATAAGTCCCCAAACCCAATTTTTGGGGACTTATTTCATTTTTCTTGTTTGACAGAAAATAGGTCTAAGTGTGCCAGGCAACGCCTGACAGCTATCACATCATAACCTAGCCTTGGTTTACTAGTAATTGCGCGACTTGTACGTGAACTATGGAGTGCGAGAGAATTATAGGTCTACGCCGAACTGGCCATTTGTTTTATGTTAGAGAGCAAAAAATGTTGTATATGAAAAAATCGAGTTATAATAATATAACAAAACTAGAATGCCGAAAAAAAACTTGCCGCGCTCGGTTAAATCTTTTGGAAAACGGTACCTGCGAACTGCCTACAAAATTTATTGAACATAACCATGAAAACGAGGAAGAGGCGTATTTAAAAATAATGGCTCTAAATGATATGAAACAACAATGTTCTAACGTAAATGGCGTTCTAGGAGCAGAAAATAGTGCCATCAGTTGCATTCGATCAGCGTATCGTAATACCTGCGAAAGGTATTTATTGATATTGTGCTTATGCAACTTTATAAAATATTCATTATTTTGTAGGTTCCCAGAAGATACAAAAAACATTGAGTTTGGCAAAATTCGACGCGGCTTACAATATATCGCTAGCCAAACCTTCATTACTTCACCTCAACTTCCAGTGCAAGTTATAGAGGCATTCAATTTTGAGCATGTGTGGACTTCTTTTGGTCTAACCAAGGATATGTCAAATCCACTGCCATTCTTTACCGCTTGTATATTCGAGGAGGAAAAACAAGCTTTTTGCATATTTTCCTCTTTAAAAATAATAAGTGGAGTAAAAGAAAACATACCTCCACAGAATAGAAGATTCCTAATGGATGGAACTTTAAAAATCGCGCGATTTTTAAAAAAAAAATTGCTCGCCTGCGGCGCAACTTGACCTTTCCATCGTTAAGCATGTTAAATATTATATATTTATGAATTCATTAATATTCTATTTGTTTGGAAAGAATGCAGTTATTTACCTCCTCAAAATATTGAATATAAATAACAAGTAGCTGTTTAAAGCACCCTTTTGGAACTATTTTAAAAGTTCCATCCATTAGGAATCTTCTATTCTGTGGAGGTATGTTTTCTTTTATTCCACTTATTATTTTTAAAGAGGAAAATATGCAAAAAGCTTGTTTTTCCTCCTCGAATATACAAGCGGTAAAGAATGGCAGTGGATTTGACATATCCTTGGTTAGACCAAAAGAAGTCCACACATGCTCAAAATTGAATGCCTCTATAACTTGCACTGGAAGTTGAGGTGAAGTAATGAAGGTTTGGCTAGCGATATATTGTAAGCCGCGTCGAATTTTGCCAAACTCAATGTTTTTTGTATCTTCTGGGAACCTACAAAATAATGAATATTTTATAAAGTTGCATAAGCACAATATCAATAAATACCTTTCGCAGGTATTACGATACGCTGATCGAATGCAACTGATGGCACTATTTTCTGCTCCTAGAACGCCATTTACGTTAGAACATTGTTGTTTCATATCATTTAGAGCCATTATTTTTAAATACGCCTCTTCCTCGTTTTCATGGTTATGTTCAATAAATTTTGTAGGCAGTTCGCAGGTACCGTTTTCCAAAAGATTTAACCGAGCGCGGCAAGTTTTTTTTCGGCATTCTAGTTTTGTTATATTATTATAACTCGATTTTTTCATATACAACATTTTTTGCTCTCTAACATAAAACAAATGGCCAGTTCGGCGTAGACCTATAATTCTCTCGCACTCCATAGTTCACGTACAAGTCGCGCAATTACTAGTAAACCAAGGCTAGGTTATGATGTGATAGCTGTCAGGCGTTGCCTGGCACACTTAGACCTATTTTCTGTCAAACAAGAAAAATGAAATAAGTCCCCAAAAATTGGGTTTGGGGACTTATTTCATATCCACTTTTGGGAACTTATTGCATATGAAATAAGTCCCCAATTTTTTTTCCCCCAAAAAATGAAATACTTCCCCAAAATGACATCTAAAATCGTTGTTGTTGTCCCCATACAAATTTTTGGGGACTTATTTCATTTTTTTTTTGGGGACTTATTTCTTGGGGACTTATTTCGCAGAGCCATTGTATTCGTGCAAAAGTATGTAACAGGTTGAAGGAAGCGTTTCCGACCCTATAAAGTATATATATTCTTGATCAGGGTCACTAGCCGAGTCGATCTAGCCATGTCCGTCTGTCCGTCTGTCCGTCCGTATGAACGCTAGGATCTCGGAAACTATAAAAGCTAGAAATTTGGGATTAACAACACAAATTCTTGGGCTTCCTACGCAGCGCAAGTTTATTTCAGACGAGCGCTACGCCCCCTCTACGCCCACAATCGCCTTAAACGATTTTATGTGTGTGTGTGTCTGTGTCTGGCGCGCACACCTTTAAAGATTTTGGAAAAGTAAGTAAGCAGTTTAATTGTGTTTATCAATACCTATCGAAATGTAGAAGGAATTTTTCAAATCGGACCATTCATTAAAAAGTTTTGCCATGTCTATCTCCATATTCCTCGCACTCACTTTGGCTGAGTAACGGGTATCTGATAGTCGGGACACTCGACTATAGCGTTCTCTCTTGTTTTAGATAGGATTTATCATTCAATTTTGTTAGTTCTTGCCGATTGTCTTTTTTTATAGTGTTTGGGAATTTGATTTCACTTTTACAATATTCAATATTTCTTTTCTTTTTGTTTTATTTATTATAAAAATATATTGGAATGCGGCCAGGCCTTTATCTACCACAAAAATTTGCATGAACGCCTGTAAAACCCCTTTTTCTTATTTGATTTGATTTTTACATAACATTATTTTTTTTTTAGTTTTTTTTTTTTTTTTTACTGACGCCTAGGTGCACTGATCCTTTCCAAATAAAGGCGGTGAAACTTAAAAGGGAAACTTCTACGACTGGCACTTAATTCCTCTTAGGCAGACCTCCCTGTAGTTTTAGGGGTTAAGCACTGCATATGTGTAGGGTCCGCCAGAGATCACGTGGAGGAATGGAGGACAGGTCGAAATGGGGCTATTTACGGCCAACTCCGAGACACGTGCAAGGGTAACCTTCAAGCCGAATAAGTTTGAGTACTAGCCAGATAATCTCCAGACAACTCTTAAGGCCGTCGAGACTGTAGAGTCAACTATACCGCAGTAGACTGACTTTAAATTGGTCGGGAACTGGGTGCCTAAATGAAAGGGTATAACGAATGTAGGCACATGTGTTTTTTTTCTAAAAAAAACTAAATACCTTATAGTGGCACCCAAAATCCTAAGAAGAACTCCAAGCTGGTTATATTTTATTTTACGTGAAGCACGTATTTTGTATTAATCCGTGTATAGCACAATATTAATATAAATGCTGCTACGTTAAGGTCAAAAAATGGGCATTTTTACTTCGCACTGTAGGTCTGTTCAATTAGGCAGCCACGAGGTAATAGAAATAGCAAAGAGGAATTTGAATACAGTCAAGTGCAAAATTTGGAAATCGAGTGGCGTGAGCAGTGGAAAGATAACTGGAAATATGAGATAAATTGCATATTTCAGATCTGGCGTTACCTTGAAGAGAGCATTATCTAAAGCTTAGCCTGATACGGCGTATTACGAGGTATACTTTTAGGATCATCTGGTTGACCAAGCGCACTACAGAGTGCAACGCACTATGGGGAATTTGACCACTTTTTATGGCATTAATTAATAACTTAAAAACGACGCAATATTTAACCATTTTGTTTTTTGATTTTACTATATTAAATTTAAAGGAATTTTTGTTGGAAAAATAGGCGTGGTACCGCCTTTTTTTTGAGAAAAAAATTTTTTTTTTCATAAACGTAAAGAAAAAAAAATATTTTTTTAAATTATAATAATAAGAACAACATATTCAGTTTTTAAAAATATTTACAAGTTTTCCATATTTGTAATTTTTTATTAAAACTTAATTATTATAATTATTGCCATTATAATTTCTAACAAAAATACTATAGACCTTTATAACAAAGTTATTTCAGTGAAACAATGATGTAACATAATTTTTAGATGATTATTATTTAATAAGAAATATAGTTGCATACCGCTTTTGCAAAGACTGCATCGTAACTGACATTAACCATACAAAAATATGGTAATTATTCATGTTTTGATGGAGATCTTAAAACATTTATTTCAGAGAAAGTGCGCAAAAGTGCACTTTTATACTTGCTGAGTTTAAAGATAATTAAGTAATCTACAAGATAAAAAAGGTTCCAGAGCTGGAAACAGCTGGACTCACTTTGTAGCTCCATTTAAAAATAAAAATTGAATATCAATTTTAATGTTTTTTGAGGTTAGATCTTAACCAAGATTATAGGAACACTACAATCAATAAATACATCAGTACGCTCACAAAAAAAAGTTACAAGCCCCTCTGATTGAACTGCATTTCAAAAACAGCGCTGCATTGTTTCATTATACACTTTTTGACAATTTAAACTTTTAATCAAAATATGCGATTTACCAGCGCTGCCATCTCGTTGAAGCATTAGCAGGCTTTCACAGCTGATAATTTAACAGCGATGTGCACTGTTAAACTTTTCTGTTAATAACATCTGACATTGATGTTATCTTAATACATTGTGATGGACAAAACCAATTTCTAACGACTTTTGAAAAATGGGTTTTGGCCAAAGAAAGTGTACAAATTACCCATAGTGCAACGCCGGTGCATCCACCTGCAAAGTGTCCAATTTCCGTGTGTCAGCGGTATTTAAAATCAGGCCACGCTAGTGCATCCACCTGTTCACCATATTCTTAAAATCCATGTGGAAACCAATGTAAATAACAAATGCAAAAAAATTTATTTCATTTCTTATACTTTCTAGTACTTTTACTTTCATTTTATGGCAAAAGTCTTGTTTCCTTGCTGCTAGCTTATTTAAGCGGCAAAAATTTGGAAATTTAAGTAAAAAAATATCAAAAAATCTGATATATCGATATTTTTGGCGATATATTTAATATCGTATTAATATTTTTCTTAAGGAAAATATATCAGCGATACGATATTTTAAAAATATTTGACATCCCTACTTTCAGATGCAACTGAACTTTCAGGATCAATAAGGCAAGCTAGAGCTGTGAAAACATCGATGAAACTATCGATACTATCGAGTTTTTCAACTATCACAATACTATCGGTCTGCGTAACGAAAAACTTTTTGTATCACCGCAAGCTCCACGGAGTCAGAAAGAATTTTCTCGAAAGCTGCTCTATTTATATCTGACCGTAGGGCATACCTTAAACCAAATCAGGTAAACCAACTGATTTTTATTAACAAAAACTGGTGGTTGACCAAATATTAATACAAAAATAACTTCATAAAAATCTTAAGAATGATTTATATTTCTGTTATTTATTTGTAAACTGTTTAAACATAATGTTTGCAGCAAAGTCTCAGAATATGTTCTGCACTTCGTAAATAATAACTAATATTAAATAAAGTGGTACTATGTACTCCTATAAAGTTCCAAAGATGCTATAAATTACCAAAACAGCACCAATTTGGTTTTGTTTAAAATTTTTTCATATTAATATTTGCTATACAGAGGCGTAGTTAGAGCGGAGTGTGGGGTACCGGGGGTTAGGCTCTCCCCCCATCCGCAATATCTATGCATACTCGTTATAGCATATGTCATAAAAGTTCAGATATGAATTTTAACTATTATATTATGCTTTTTATTATATTATTGTACAATAAGATTAGAAGAACGCCATTTTGCAACAGTTTTTCCGAGTTGAAAGCCCCCTTCGTTAATGTTGAGATAAGCAACAGCTCTTCAAGTCAGCTGTTATCGGATGGTGGATGGTGGATGTGCTCTGTGAGAACACGAGTTTCACATTTGTCAAAAATCCCAACCGTTTCACACGTATGGACTCTATGGGAAGAGGCCATAAAATAACGACTGCTTATTTAAAAACTTGCCACTTCTAAAGGAACACCCCTAATATTTACATATACAGAATAACCTTAATGTTGTAGTTTACTAAGGAGCGATAGTATCGTGTCAGTATCGATGTTTTCACAGCTCTAAGGCAAGCTAAGGCATGTACGTCAAAATAGCGTCGATGGAAAGTTAAAAGTGGAACGGTGGAGCTTAGAACACTGGGGCTATTTTTATTTTAAAATTTGCTTGCTATTTGAGGGCCGAATCGAAAAATGTTTGTGCAAAATTGTTTACAATAAAAATATCTATCGATCTATATAGGTAGGAGACAAATCCGAGGTCTACAAGTGTTTCAAAAATGCATTATAAAAATCGGGTATCCACCATTTGGTTAACTGCTCCCCTCATAGAGGTTGTGCCAATATGCACGCTAAACCAGGCTATTAAGCGTTAATTCAAGCTTGTTGTCTGAAAGTTTAATCAAAATCAAACCCACAGATTTTGAGAAAAACGCCTAGCAGTGAACCAACCTCAGATTTCCCCATACAAAAAAGAGGGACAAAAATGAATTCACCCGCGGCTCCCCTCGTAAAGGTTGTGCCAATATGCACGGTATATGGGCAGATTAGGGATCGTCTTAAAAACGTTTCGTGGAAATTTCATGAAAATTAAACCCACAGTTTTTGAGAAAATTGATTTACAGTGGGGTTGTTAAATGGTCAATATTTAAAAATTTGCCGTTTCCCACAGCCCGCGCCAGCGAGAATTCTCACACCCATGACATCAACCATGTAAATATACATATATAATCTTTACGCAATTAATACAGCTCTCATAGAGGTTGTGCCAACTTCGCATTCGAAGCGGCATAATTATAGCTGTTTTGTGAAATAATTTTAGCGATATTAAACCCACAGATTTCGAGAAATTCAAGCCTTTTCCCTTGCGGTCACACTGTCCAGCCAGCGAGACAGCGTACGACCCTGTAATGGGCGCTTGTGTAGATGCGGATGCAAATGTTGCTGAGAGAAATGTTGCCGAAGCATGTGTCTAAGCATTGGCAACATATTGGCGACGCTTAGCAACATAGCCATCAAGCGCGGGAATTTGCTGAGCGCCTATCCCCGCTCTTGTGGAGATCGGGAGATTTGAGGGTCAAAGTATGAGTGGGCAAACACTCCATGGCATTTAGACCAGTGAAAGGGATGATAGGCTTTCTCCCTCTGATGTGGGGAAATGGGTCAAGCGGCGTCCCTATAAAAGCTGCGCACCGCAAGCCCAAGCCTCACAAATGTGATTTCATAGTGGCAGTGCAAAGTGCGGTAAGCGGAAAATTGTCCGCCCGGTTAAAAAAATTAGTCAAAGTTATAGTTTTCTTTGTTTTGTAGTGATCTTTTTATAATCTCAACGGATCTTGGCCTCAGTAGCAACCAGTCCGCTGAGAGGGCAAAGCCTTCGGGTAAGATAGACCAGAAAGTTGGTAAGACAGCAAATTAATAGAGAAACCAATTTGCAGTTCTTCGAACTCGTCGTCAAGGGAATGAAAATTTTCAATACAACGAACAGAGATCTACAGCTGGCAGCGCAGAGAATATTGGGAGGCATCCTCGACGTTTTCTTCACCAAGGGGTGGCTCAAATTGCCACAGTTTTTATTTAACAAACCCCACAAATCGCCCGATTGCCAAAGCCAGCTTCATTTTTAAACTGCCAGCTTCCAAATTCCAAGTCACACCAATCACGCAAACAGCCGCCGCCCCAAAATATACAAAAGGTCCGGCAGTCACAGACTCAGCGTCGTCTGAAAAGGCGATCGCTTTTAGGTTTAAGTAACAATTAATTGATATTTTTTTTGTAATGTATTAGCATATTTTTTTTGTCTAATATTGGTAGCGTGAGAGAGTCCAGCTAAAAGCGCTTAGGCGCAATCGCAAATGCAAAGAGAATGATGAGCTGTCGACTTACTCGTTTTGTGTCAAGGTTGTGGTTTTGTGCGGCAAGGCAAAGGGCTGTACACCTTTAAATTCTTTTCTCCCAAACAGATTTACTGCGGTCTCGAGGAAGCGCTTTCATCGGGGATCGCACCAAAGTAGTAATTCTTTTTATTGTTCTATTCCGGAGCCGTTCAGTTGCGGCGCAGGCAGAAGCTCGGCAAGCTAAGCAACAACAAAAAGAAAGATGCACTCTCAAGCGCACCAATAGCTAGTCTTGTTTACCTTTTCAAAGCGCAGCTGCGCTGCGACAGTTTTTTTCCGTTTAATCTATTTGTTAGGTATAAATTAGATTTAAATTGGTGTTAGATGTTCCACGTTTATTTTTAAACTTAATGTCCCTTCGAATTAAAGTATCTTTATGTTTCGTGTATTTTTTATATGTTAAGGAATAAATATTATAATGTTTAGTGAGTAGACTTTATTTATGTTAAACTCAGTGCTGTCTTAGGTTTTAAAACATTTGTAAAAGGGGTCATCAAGAGTAACATACTTTTAGGAGAAGATGATCACAGGCAGGGTGGGCTATGCAGTCACAACAATACTGTGCAATACTTTTTGTTTGTCTGTCGTTTCTCTGTCCGGTTGTTGTGTGCGTATCTAGGTGGTCTTTGTGTGCCTTGATCGTATCATGTTAGTCGCAAGCACGCTAAGTTTATAGGAGAGATGATGAAACAAATAGGGCAGGACAGCAGTGGCTAAATTCCACACCCAGCGACGAGCACTAGCCGGCAATATATAGCGTGCGCTGCTGCTAGTCCTAAGTAACATCCGCCCCATGGTCATGGCTTTGCCTTACCAAAAATTTAAAACATCATCGCTTATAATGGCGCCCAAACGTGTTGGCTCAATGGTCGAAAATTTATATTTTTAAAACTATGAGACTCACCAACGAACAGTCAAACAATTCTTTTTTTTCCTTTTCATGCTTCCCGAACCTAGAATTGAATATGTGTAATACAGAATAGAGAAAATTTCGATTCATCTTCTGACCATATCGTAGTCAATTCAAGGTTTGCCTAAAGATGTATTCAGACAAATTTATATTGACTCTTGGAACTTATAACATAACGCCCAGGCTCAGGTTTAAACCAGGTCATATTAGTTGTCTGATGCACGAACGATGGCCACTTCATTATTTTCAGATAACCTGGAATTTTGGCAAATATTTCAGAATTTTATCATACCAGCACTCAAAAGAAAAATGAAGAGTTCATCGTAGAATGCTTTTGTCGGATGGCGGAGTTTGTGCATAGGTTTGCGAACCTTAACAAACGCATCAAAAAAAAAAAAAAAAAAATGGCATACTCTTTTCTAAAACTCTTAAAGACACATTCTTTCAGATATGCAAATGTTTTAGGTCTAAAGTCATGCATTGAGTTTAACGGTTTAAATTTGATTTTTATTTGTTTGGAATTTTTAACATTATTTACATTTTTACATCTTATTAATTTTTAAAATTATTTATTATTTGTGACCTCTTTGATTAATTGTCACCTTATATTTTATCATTTATTATTTAAACATTTTTTTAATTGCATCAGAATGGGACTTGATAACACTGATGATGAAGCTGGTGGCAAAATCACTTGCACGCTGTGCAAAACTGTGATTAAAAGCGAAGGGGATGCCTATAAAACAGTTTGTGGGCATAGTTTTCACAAGATTTGCATTAGAACTCATTTTATGGCAAAAACAACATGTCCCAGCTGTAATACCGTTTGCATTAGCAAGCTGTTAGAAAGACCATCGGCGGGCGGCTTAAACACAAGATCCCAAAGCCAGTTTAGCTTACAGGCAGGATCAGAAATGGAAATTCCTGTCACATCAAATCACACTCCCGATAATACGGCAAATTCTACTGGTCTAGATCAACTGAACAGTATGGAAAACCGAATCTTAACCACCTTGACGGATAAATTGGCCCAATTAATAGAAAAAAATGTTCAGGACTGCTTTCAGCGCCTAAATATTGGCTCCGGCATAGAAGAAACAAACCACAATCAGGAAAGGCAAATGCATACTTGGCGAGATGATAATTCGCAAAGAGCTAGAGAGGATTCGATGGGCAGAAGTGTTGGAAGTGGAGGCTCAGACTTATCACAAAGACCGGATAAGGTGGGTCACATAATGAATGGGTGGAAGCTTACTTTTTCCGGCACAGGTTTATCCATAGATAATTTTATTTATCGAGTAGATGCCCTTACTAACCAGACGTTAGAGGGAAACTTTGAGGTCATGTGCCGCAATATTAGCTCTTTATTCGAGGGAAAAGCCAAATAATTCTTCTGGAGGCATCACAAGTCTGTCAGAAATATAAACTGGAACGGACTTTGTGTAGCTTTAAGGCAGCAGTTCCGAGATGATAGAGATGATGGGGATATAGAGGAACTCATAAGTCAAGGAAAACAAAAAGAACAAGAAACCTTTGACCACTTCTATGACGAGATCTGTTCATTGTTGGATAAGATGGACACGCCCTTATCAAACAGCAAGCTTGTTAGGATTCTTTAGAAAACCTTGCGTCCTGAAATTCGTCATGAGATCCTTAACGTAGACATCACCAGTGTGTCACATCTTCGCGAAGTATGCCGACGTAGGGAGTCCTTTTTGGAGGATGTTAAGCGCACCCATGGATACGCAAAAAGAATGCCCTTTAAAATAGATATAGCGGAAATACAGGATGATCTGGTAGAAGTTGGACAGATATCTGATAGTGAAGTAGATGTTGAGTGTGAAATAGGTGCGATAGAATTTTGTTGGAATTGCCGTCAAGAAGGTCACTGGCATATGCAGTGCAAGCAAGCAAAGCGGGTGTTTTGTCATGGATGGGGGTTAGCAAACGTGTATAAAATGAATTGTAGCAAATGTCTGGCAAAAAACCTACACGGGAGCACGCAGATGCAGCAACACAAACAGAATGCTCCGCGTGCTCAGAACTCAAACCCGAATCCTGCTCACCCAGAGTCGCAAGTCTAGAAGATGGCGTTAAATCCTCAGAATTTGTAGATTTAGTAGGAAATGATTCAGCAAGTCAAAGCGAGATCGATGAGGAAAACGACGTAGATTCAGATTTGGAAACGTACGAGTCTGCGACAGAAACATCTGCAAGTTCTCTCAATAGTTCATATGACCACATGTGCTTACCAGGAGATGAGCAGGAAATTGAAGTAGGGACCGAAAATTCTAGAACAGACGATCACCAGACGGATTCTCGGAGCATAGCGAGGATGAAAACATTCTGGTCAGAAATGAAGCAGCTGCAGAGTCACATCAAAGAAATCAATGCTTTAGAAGACCCAAAAGCTGATCCACGACCGTTTGTAGCTGTGCAGCTGATGGAACAACTAGTGAAGGGTCTGTTAGATTCAGGAGCAGCCGTGAGTTGTCTAGGAGGGAATTTGGCTCAAGAATTTCTTCCAAATAGTATAAACTTTAAGAAAATAGCAGCAAATGTTAGTACGGCAGATGGAAATAAACAAGAAATAGTTGGCAAAGTGAGGCTTCCAGTATGCTATGACAAAAGTACAGAAGAATTAGACATTTACATAGTCCCAACACTGAAACAAAACCTTTATTTGGGTATTGACTTTTGGCGCAAGTTCAATCTACTTCCTACATTGGCTAGCATATGCGAACTGGACCTAAAATCCGTAGAGCATGACCTTGCTAGTGATCCGAGAACGGAACTGTCAAATGTGGTGAACTTGTTTCCTTCATTTACTCAAAAGGGATTGGGGAAAACCAATTTGATCACTCATGTGATAGACGTAGGCAGTGCCAAGCCCGTGAAGCAAAGGCACTATCCGGTTTCGCCAGCAATGGAAAAATTAATATATGCTGAGGTAGATCGAATGTTAAAGTTAGGAGTCATCGAGGAATCCGAGAGTGCTTGGTCATCACCTTTAGTGATTGTACAAAAGCCAGGGAAATTTCGTTTGTGCCTGGACAGTAGGAAAATAAATGCATTGACCGAAAAGGATGCGTATCCGCTGCCCCAGATTAGTGGAATTCTAAGCAGGTTGCCCAAGGCTGAATTTATTACAAGTCTTGACTTAAAGGACGCCTACTGGCAAGTCCCCTTAGATGAGGCATCAAGGGATAAAACTGCATTCACTGTTCCCGGAAGACCCCTGTACCAGTTCAAAGCGATGCCTTTTGGACTGTGCAATGCGACACAAACCATGTCCAAATTGATGGATAGGGTAATTCCACCACAGCTGCGAAACGAAGTTTTTGTTTATTTGGACGATTTACTTTTAGTTTCGGCTACCTTCGAACGGCATTTAGAAATCCTCAAACAAGTAGCTTACCATATTAAAAGAGCTGGTCTGACCATAAACATAGGGAAGAGTTAATTTTGTGCTAAGAGGGTTAAATAATTGGGTCATATTATAGGAGACGGTGGAGTACGAATGGATCCTATTTTTTTTCCTATTTTTTTTCCTATTCCCAAGTCCCTCAAAGCGTTGCGAGGTTTCTTGGGTCTATGCGGGTGGTATAGAAAATTCATTAGCAACTTTGCTGCAATTACATCGCCGTTAACGGATTTGCTTACTCCAAAGAGGAAGTTTTTATTTACTGAAGCAGCATTCAAGGCGTTCGAAGAGCTTAAAGTAAAATTTTTCACAGCCTTTCTACATACATTGCGATGCCAGCAAGACCGGGGTTGGAGGAGTGCTAGTACAACTTTCGCCTGAAGGAGACGAGTGTCCAATAGCATTTGTTTCTAAAAAACTCAACAAGGCTCAACAAAACTACTCTGTGACCGAGCAGGAATGCTTAGCAGCCATTGTATGTTTGAAAAGTTTCAGGGCATATGTAGAAGGCCAGGATTTTACTATTATAACCGACCACGCTTCCTTAAAATGGCTTATGTCGCAATCTGGCCTGAGTTCCCGCTTGGCCAGGTGGGCTCTAAAATTGCAGGCATACAAGTTTAAAATTGAGCACAGACGAGGAAAGCTTAATGTGGTGCCGGATGTATTGTCCAGGGTACATGAAGACGAATTAGCAGCTTTAGATTTTCAAAATGGTTTAATTGTCGATTTGGGATCTGAGCATTTTAAGTCTGCGGAATATTTGGATTTGGTGGGTCGAGCTAAAGAGATGAGCAGCACTTTTCCCGACGTTAAGGTCTGCGATAGAATGGTCTACAGACGAACGGAGCACTCAGTTGGAGAGCCTGTCCATGACAGCTACAATTGGAAATTGTGGATTCCGAAAGGGCTTGTTGGAGAAGTTTTAGCGAAAGCGCACGATCAGCCCTTGTCGTCTCACGGGGGAATACACAAGACTATTGAAATAGTCCGTCGTTACTACTTTTGGCCAGGCTTAGTAGGGGAAGTGAAAAGATATGTTAGCGCCTGTGAAACTTGCAAGGCTTCGAAAGCCCCTAATCTGGCGTTTAGGCCACCTTTAGCAAAGCCTTCAGAATCGCAGAGATTCTTCCAAAAGCTTTATATTGACTTCCTGGGACCATACCCTCGCTCACGAAGCGGCAATATAGGCATTTTCATTGTTTTGGATCACTTTACGAAGTTCGTTTATCTGCATGCTGTGAAGAAGATGTCCACTAACGTGGTGGTGAAGTATCTGGAGTCCAATCTTTTTCACACCTTTGGTGTCCCCGAGACGATTATTTCAGACAACGGAGCTCAATTTCGTTCAGAAGGGTTCCGAAAGCTTTTGGCGAGCTACGGGATTAACCATGCTTTAACTGCAGTTCATGCCCCACAGGGAAATTCGTCAGAACGGGTTAACCGGTCGGTAATCGCGGCAATTAGGTCGTATGTCAGAACTGATCAAAAAGATTGGGATGAATTTTTGCCACAAATATGTTGCTCGTTGCGGTCTGCTATTCACTCGAGTTTAGGAACCAGTCCATAATATATGGTATTTGGGCAGCAGATGATCACTTCTGGGTCGGCCTACGCTCTGATTAGAAAACTAAGCTTGTTGGAGGATCGAACCATACATCTTAGCCAAAAGGATTCACTGGATGTAGTGCGCGATAGGGCCTGTGAAATTAGGCAAAAGCAGTATCTGACTAATGAAAAGCAATATAACTTGAGAGCGCGAGAAGTCGTCTACAAGGAAGGTCAGGAGGTGTTTAGGCGGAATTTTAAACAAAGCAATTTCGAGGCCGGCTACAATGCAAAATTCGGACCCAGTTTTCTCAAGGCTAGGGTTCGTAAGAGATTAGGAGAAGCCTACTATGAACTTGAGGACATGCAGGGAAAACTTCTTGGAAAATTTCATGCTAAGGACATAAGGCAGTAGTTTGCAAAATAAGGCCACAAGCGGTATCAGACCTGTCGCTCAGTCGGTAAGCCCCAGTCTGATTTTAGCAGGGGGGAATTGTAATGGGCGCTTGTGTAGATCCGGATGCAAATGTTGCTGAGAGAAATGTTGCCGAAGCATGTGTCTAAGCATTGGCAACATATTGGCGACGCTTAGCAACATAGCCATCAAGCGCGGGAATTTGCTGAGCGCCTATCCCCGCTCTTGTGGAGATCGGGAGATTTGAGGGTCAAAGTATGAGTGGGCAAACACCCCATGGCATTTAGACCAGTGAAAGGGATGATAGGCTTTCTCCCTCTGATGTGGGGAAATGGGTCAAGCGGCGTCCCTATAAAAGCTGCGCACCGCAAGCCCAAGCCTCACAAAAGTGATTTCATAGTGGCAGTGCAAAGTGCGGTAAGCGGAAAATTGTCCGCCCGGTTAAAAAAATTAGTCAAAGTTATAGTTTTCTTTGTTTTGTAGTGATCTTTTTATAATCTCAACGGATCTTGGCCTCAGTAGCAACCAGTCCGCTGAGAGGGCAAAGCCTTCGGGTAAGATAGACCAGAAAGTTGGTAAGACAGCAAATTAATAGAGAAACCCATTTGCAGTTCTTCGAACTCGTCGTCAAGGGAATGAAAATTTTCAATACAACGAACAGAGATCTACAGCTGGCAGCGCAGAGAATATTGGGAGGCATCCTCGACGTTTTCTTCACCAAGGGGTGGCTCAAATTGCCACAGTTTTAATTTAACAAACCCCACAAATCGCCCGATTGCCAAAGCCAGCTTCATTTTTAAACTTCCAGCTTCCAAATTCCAAGTCACACCAATCACGCAAACAGCCGCCGCCCCAAAATATACAAAAGGTCCGGCAGTCACAGACTCAGCGTCGTCTGAAAAGGCGATCGCTTTTAGGTTTAAGTAACAATTAATTGATATTTTTTTTGTAATGTATTAGCATATTTTTTTTTGTCTAATATTGGTAGCGTGAGAGAGTCCAGCTAAAAGCGCTTAGGCGCAATCGCAAATGCGAAGAGAATGAGGAGCTGTCGACTTCCTCGTTTTGTGTCAAGGTTGTGGTTTTGTGCGGCAAGGCAAAGGGCTGTACACCTTTAAGTTCTTTTCTCCCAAACAGATTTACTGCGGTCTCGAGGAAGCGCTTTCATCGGGGATCGCACCAAAGTAGTAATTCTTTTTATTGTTCTATTCCGGAGCCGTTCAGTTGCGGCGCAGGCAGAAGCTCGGCAAGCTAAGCAACAACAAAAAGAAAGATGCACTCTCAAGCGCACCAATAGCTAGTCTTGTTTACCTTTTCAAAGCGCAGCTGCGCTGCGACAGTTTTTTTCCGTTTAATCTATTTGTTAGGTATAAATTAGATTTAAATTGGTGTTAGATGTTCCACGTTTAATTTTAAACTTAATGTCCCTTCGAATTAAAGTATCTTTATGTTTCGTGTATTTTTTATATGTTAAGGAATAAATATTATAATGTTTAGTGAGAAGACTTTATTTATGTTAAACTCAGTGCTGTCCTAGGTTTTAAAACATTTGTAAAAGGGGTCATCAAGAGTAACATACTTTTAGGAGAAGATGATCACAGGCAGGGTGGGCTTTGCAGTCACAACAACATCCGTGACGGCAACACATCTGAGGGAATGTGCAATACTTTTTGTTTGTCTGTCGTTTCTCAGTCCGGTTGTTGTGTGCATATCTAGGTGGTCTTTGTGTGCCTTGATCGTATCATGTTAGTCGCAAGCACGCTAAGTTTATAGGAGAGATGATGAAACAAATAGGGCAGGACAGCAGTGGCTAAATTCCACACCCAGCGACGAGCACTAGCCGGCAATATATAGCGTGCGCTGCTGCTAGTCCTAAGTAACATCCGCCCCATGGTCATGGCTTTGCCTTACCAAAAATTTAAAACATCATCGCTTATAACCCATAACATAAAACATCAATATATTAATATTTTTGATATTTTGCTCGGTATATTAATAGAAGGGGCATAATTTTAAGTAATTTTTGAATTAATTTCAGCGAAATCAAACCCACAGATTTTAAGAAATTCCAGTCTTTTCAATTATGGATCTTCTCACGCGTTCACACTGGCCAGCCAGAGAGTCAGCGAATATAGCCAAGACATTTATAAAAAATAACGTAATTATATAATATATACTGGGCATTACTTCGAAAGTAACGGGGATTGTTTTCAGCCATACTGCTGCTCCACGATCGCAAGCCATTAGAAAGCAACAAAATATCATTTACAAATAATATCGGTATTCAATATTTCGGCCCAAAAAATATGTCTATAATAATTTTTTAAATTTTATCGATATATCGATGTTTTGATATACTTTCGACATCCCTAGTGGAGACTGACGGATAGTACAACGGAAAACAAGAATTAAAAAACAAATTTTCTTTTGAATAAAAAAATTTATAACAATATCCATATTATGGCATGAGTAGAGATTGGACCAATCAAAGCCAGATATATAAAAGTTTAACCTCCAAAAGTCGGCCTAGCGAAAATAAAATAATCGCTTTATAGACTTCTTTGATTTTTCTTCTAACACAGTACCAGTGTCGATTAAATACGCATGCAGAAAACAACAACACAAAACAGCACTGTAGCATTGACGGACATCGCAAAAACAAAATACACAATATTAAAATTGGAAAGTGTTTGAATGAACTTGTGCACCTTTGATTTGTGCGCCTTTGATTTATTTGAAGTGTGTTGGAGAGTGTAAGGCGGTTCGTTCGTTCTTTTGTGGTCACTCTGGCTCAAAAACTTAAACAAACCTAAAATTCAAATTTTTAACTTTTGTTTTACAAGCGGAATCAACCGTTTGCTGTAATATAATCTATTGTTACAGTACTCGATAGTCATTGTAAATAGTCTTCTGCCTATAAGAGTGTATTTTATTTAAGGATATAACTAGGTTGTTATCGGAATAGATCGGTAGCTGAAGAAATATCTAAAATGAATTATTTCTTGAACGGTATTTTTTTATATTTAGTTATTGGTTTTGGACGACATTTTGTTGGGTTGAGTACTAGCCCTACGATTGGCTTAAGCAGGCCACCCACAGTCGAATTTGTAATGATCGCTTTCAATTTTCATAGAAATTTGTTCGACGTTTTGTTTGACAAAGATAGATACGATTCAATCTTCCCTGTGAAAATGTTTGTCGAACAAATTTGACTGTGGATGGCCTGCTTTAATAGCCTCTTCCCATAGAGTCCATCCATGTGAAACGGTTGAGATTTTTTACAAATGTGAAACTCGTGTTCCCACATCCACCATCCGGTAACAGTTGACTTGAAGAGCAGTTGGTCAACTCAACATTAACGAAGGGGGATTTCATCTCGGCAAAACGGACGTAAAATTGCGTTCTCCTAATCTAATTGTACAATAATACAATAAATAGCATAAGATAATAGTTAAAACAAGAAAGGAAGCCAGCTTCGGCCAGCCGAAGCTTATATACCCTTGCAGATCAAGGTCATCAAGATCATCAACAAAGATATAATTTTTGTCCTATTAATTTCCATTTAATTTTTTGACCATTTCAATGGCAGCCATATGATATAGCAATCCGATTTTTAAAAAATTTAATTCGAAATTCATAAATATTAAAAAAATAATATTACCAAGAGTATAAGGTAATATTTTAAAAAGCACCGAAGCTAGTATTTTTTTAGTCGATATTTTTCCGATTTTTCCTATGGGAGCTATATGAGATAGTTGTCCTATCCGGCCGGCTTCGAGATATACTACCTGCAATAGAAAGAAGAGTTTTGGGAAAGTTTAAGCTCGATAGCTTTAAAACTGAGAGACTAGTTCGCATAGAAACGGACAGACGGTGCTGATCAAGAATATATATATACTTCATGGTCGGATACGTCTCCTTCACTGCGTTGCAAACATCTTACTGAAATTATAATATTATTATATATTATTATTATTAATACCCCTGCAAGGGGTTAGTTAGTATATACAAAGTGCAGAACATATTCTGAGACTTTGATGAAGAAAAGAGTACATTTTAGACAACTTATACCAACACTATTCCGCTCATAACAAACTACAAATAATTCATGAATAGCCAAAAACAATGACCTTAAGAACATATTCTGAGACTTTGATGAAGAAAAGAGTACATTTTAGACAACTTATACCAACACTATTCCGCTCATAACAAACTACAAATAATTCATGAATAGCCAAAAACAATGACCTTAAGTATTATTTATTTTTTTCCCGCCATCGATTTGATTTGTTCTCGTAGTCAACGTTCCATTTTTCACAGTCAAGAGGAAGAATTCAGAGTTGCACCGAAAAAACATCGCCTAAATATCGCATAAAAGAGCCCGTCAAAGTGCGTCAAATTTGGATAGCAGACTAACTGGGAAATTTTCGGAACGTCAAAACCTTACGGACCATCCGTTCAACGGATGGTAGATGGTGGATGGATCTCTGTGGGAAGACCCTATTAGGAATAAGTTCTATGAAAACCAGGTGTGTGTGTGTGTGGGACTGGGCTATAAATCCTATTCATTCCGCTGGGATGTGGCATAACCATACAAGACGAAAATCGTTACATGTCTCAATGCATCCGATGTACGTATGTACGTTTTATGAATTCAACGTTTTTCCGTGATATTTTGCTTTATGTGTTTTGTTTTTATTCTAGGAATATCAACAAGAAAGAAGTAATGTAAGTTAACTAAGTATATGTAAATATAACTTTTATTGGTTAATAAACAAATGTGTCACTTCTATGTATAACTTAACGTCTATGTGTATATGTACGTACATGTATGTATGTATGTTTAACATTTCAAAATGTTAATTATGTGTGCATCAAGTTTATGTACATAAATGACTGGGGTGCATAAATTTGTAGTGTTTCTATACAGTGTTCATACCTATTAAGGGCTTTAAACATAGTAAGTACTATTAGTGATTGAATCATATGTATGTATGATATATACGAAAACATTTCGTTTAAACGACAATTGAATGAATATGTACATATCTACACAGTATGTACGTACATACATGTTATGTACATATGTACTTACATTCGTTTGAATAATCTAAATCAGCGGTCGGCAGCGTCCTATTAAGTGAGCAAAGGGTTTTGTTCTGCTCACCCTCTGCCCACACATATACTGTAAATCTGCGGTCAGCACACGCACACTGTTGAGCTGTTCCGTGCAATTTACTCACACTAATATAAAACAAAATGTCATTTTATGTGTGTGCCGACCGCTGATCTAAATGAAAATCTATTGCAAACAAATCCCAATGCCGAAAACCCCAATTTTGGGGTTCGGCAGAAATTATTTATTGCTAAAAAAATATTGACATCGTATCGATAATTTTGAATTTTTTTGTACAGAAAGGGGATACCCTGAACAATAAATATAAGCATAAAAAACAAATATTGAACCAATTTTGTTCAGGGGTTTATTTTGCCTGTGTATTTAATCATTTAATTGTCATCGTTTATTGTATATATATATACATAAGTATAAAAAAGTCCAGAATAGAATAAAAATACTTTGTTTATAAGGTCACTTTTCTACTGGCCTAATAAACAAACAAAAATTATTTAAAACAAGAAAAGAAGTTAACTTCGGCCAGCCGAAGTTTATATACCTTTGCAGGTAAAATAAATACATTACACCTAAATAAAATGTTGTTTTTAAAATGTCAAAAATCAAAGCACCTACTTCCTACAAAGTTACAACGTTTGATTTTGATTATTTCAATGGGAGCCATAAGATATAGTGGTCTGATCCAGCTCGTTCTTACACATTTACTACCTGCAATAGAAAGTAGACTTTTGGGAAAGATTCATCGCGATAGCTTTAAAACTGAGAGACTAGTTCTTAGTTTCTATGAAACGGATAGACGGACATGTCTAGATGGACTCGGCTTTTGGTGCTGATTAAGAATATATATATTTTATGTGGTCGGAAACGTCTCCTTCACTGCGTTGCAAACTTTTGACTGAAATTATAATACCCTCTGCAAGGGTATAAATATACATACACTTGCCAGAAAAATATTTTCCGCAACTTTGAAGCTTAAAAAACGTGTTAAAAAGTCGTAAAAATTTCACTTTGATTTTAACATTTAGCACATTTATTAAGCTTTAATTTGAGGTAACTCACTAATTTCTTACACTTTTCCTCATATAAACAAAAATGTAAAAATGGGCGGATTTTGCATCAGAAAAAGTATGCGTACAAACTGTACAAAGCTGTATTTTCTGCAAAGTACGTCGAATTTGGTATGAAGTTTGATACCATTTATGTTTCATAACTTCTGTCTTCCTATTTGGCATCGATTGGACCAATATCCTTGATTCCTTCACAGTTATTTGATTTTATTTCTTGACATTAGTTTTTTCAGGATGTCCTTGGTTGTAAGGGTGTGTAGGCGAAACCTGCAGGACATCCTTAAAATGCTTTACGCATTGATAAGCTACGGCTGGCCGAAGCTGGCTTCCTCTCGTTTTTAAAAATTATTTTCATACTTTTACATTAAATTAAAAGATTTTTCATGTATATCCGCATCCTCTCCGGAGGCTCTGTAGGGTCCACCTGACCAATAGGATCTGAATTTGGAATTTGTTTTTATAATATTATATAACGAGGCAAGAACGATAAAAATTTTACATGCACTTTGTACCATCATCTTGACATAAAAATATTAAAAATAAATGATAATATAAAAATGAAAAGCTATTGTAAATAAGATAAGACAAAGTTTCAATAAACTTGAAAAATTCTTACCTAAAAATGTTTAGGTAAATGTTTAAATGTTTAAACTCGAAAATAACTAATTACAGCAATGCTACTCCTTTAAAAGCTAAAACGCAGTTGAAAACCGTAGAAAAACGGCGCCTTCCTTCGAGAAATAGAAAAGGAATACTGAGCGAGTAAAACAACATCAATTCCAATCTCTCTTGTTGTTATCTTCCCTTTGTCACGATCGCCCATGCCAAATTTGTCTCTAACCTTGCCCAGGCAGTAGAGGTGCAAAAACATCGATGTTTGCAGACATCGATGTTTTTCGATCTTTTTCAAAAAACATCGAGTAAAACATCGATGTTATTCAAAATTTGTTATATTCTAATATATAACTTAAAAATCTCAATGGAATTTATCCATCGTTTAGAGATTAAGCAGCGCCTACACCACCAATACTATTACCTATACATTCAAGAAAATAATTACACATTATAATTATCATAATACGAACAGGAATGAAAGCTTAAATTCCCTTGCAGATCATTCCTATTAATTTACAAATTTAGATTTACCTGTAAATTTTAGCTGCTTTCGTATTATTTTGGCATTTATTTTTTGATCCTTCCTATGGCAGCTCTATAAAACAGCCCTCCAAATTTTGTTAAATTTAATTGGAAATTTTGAAAAGTTTAAGAAAAGCTATATATATCCCAGAGAAGAAGAAAGTGTAATAAAAATCAAGAAAAATATAATTTTTTTCATATTCATTTCCATTTAATTTTCCAAACATTCCTATTGCAGCTATATGATATAGTGATCCGATTTAAAAAAATGTAATTTGAAATTCAGAAACATTTAAAAAAGAATTTTCCGAAGAATAAAAGGTAATATTTTAAATAACACCGAAGCTACATTACGTTTTACCTTTTTATACCCGTTACTCGTAGAGTAAAAGGGTATATTGTATTCGTGCAAAAGTATGTAACAGGTAGAAGGAAGCGTTTCCGACCCCATAAAGTATATATATTCTTGATCAGGATCACCAGCCGAGTCGATCTAGCCATGTCCGTCTGTCTGTCCGTCTGAGATTTTCCGAGTGCCACGCCCCCTCTAACGCCCACAATCGCCCACTAACGATTTTAAAATGTGTCTGGCGCCCACACCTTTAAAGATTTCCGAGAAGTATAAATGCAATTTTGTTGTGCATATTTATACCTATCGAAATGTAGAAGATATTTTTCAAATCGGACCATTCATTAAAAAGTTATACGCAATCAAAATTTCTATATCTATCTCCCTCGCACTCCCTTTAGCTGAGTTACGATTATTAGTCGGGACACCAACCCGAGTACAGAGTTTGCACTCCCTTTAGCTGAGTGACGGGTATTAGATAGTCGGGACACGAACCCGACTATAGCGTTCTCTCTTGTTTTTTGTCGATCCTTCCATTGTGAGGTATAAGATATAGTTGTCCGATCCGGACGGATCCTACTTATATACTAGATAGAAAAAAAGACTTTTGGGAAAGTTTCATTCCGATAGCTTAAAAGCTGAGAGACTAGTTTGCGTAGAAACGGACGGACGGGCATGGCTAGATCGACACATCTAGTGATGCTGATCAAGAATATATATACTTTATGGGGTCGGAAACATCTCCTTCACTGCGTGAAAATGTAACAAATTATAAACCTTTAGCGTGCCTTCTTCTTTGAACAGTGATGGCTCTATTAACATCGATGGCCCAAAAAAACATCGATGTTTTGAAAAATTGGAAAAACATCGATGCATCGATGTTTCCATCGATGTTTCTGCACCTCTATCAGGCAGAGCTAAACAGGCGAAGTTCTACATTTTGTTTCGTTTTCTATCATTTTAAGAGAGAAATTTGGGAGAGCGTCGTTACTGGCGCCGCACAGTGGCGCCTTGGGCCCAAAAACGTGCAATAAATCAAAATCTCGATTTTGATTAATTTGATCCCTCTTCAAATATGTAACACATTTAAATATATGATTTTTTTAAGATACGCATCTTCAAAGCTGACCAATTTTTCGCTTTACAAAAAACGCAATTTTTGGCCAATTTAGGCCACTTCTAGGTGGAATATCTTAAAAATTAAGTATCGAACGGTCTTGATGTTTGGTTTCCCTAATTGGTGTGTTTATTTAGTACAAATTACGTAAAAACAAATATCAGTTCGATATCCGCATCTCATGGGTTTTCGATATTTGATAAAGGTCAATTTTTTCACTAATTTAAAACTTTGGATGGAGACTAAAAAAAAATATATCATAATATATTTTTAATACTTCCCTAAAACGTTTTTTGAACATTACTTTTGATTTTTGGAAAGTTCCAGCAGCAAAAAGACGTAGTGTCAGGTGTTGTACTTGGGTGCATCCCTGGTAAAATCAAGACCTTTTTTCAGGAAATCCGTTACTGTGTTCTTATTTTTTAATAAATATTAGTTTTATTTTATTTTGTTAAATATATGTTTGAACTGAAAATTAGTTTGATTTTAACAATAAAAAAACAAAATTAATTAAAAAAAAAAAAAAAAAAAAAACCAATTTTACAAACATTTTTTTGATTTAATATTAGTGTTTAAAATTAAAGCCCTAAAAACAGAAACAAACAAAATTTTATTTTAAATTTTTTTTGGAAAAAAATGGACTTGTTTAAATTTTGACTTTGCTGGTTTGTAAGTACGCCTCTGCCACGCCCACTACCTGTTTTTAACACTCATTTTAAAGGTAAAACAATTATCTACTATTTCGCCGGCGTCGCAGTCGACTCAGTGGTATTTTAGCGCTTGGGCTGAATTCGGGAACTGCAGAGATATTTGTGTGGGTAATCTGCACGGGGCAGCTCATCGATGTGTGTGTAAGACCGCTGTTCTACATTGTACGTGAGCAGTTCCAACAACAATTTCCATACATAATAGTTTGCTAGGTCCACTTGTCTACTTGTGTAGAAATATTGGTTTAAAACAGCGGTCGGCACACACATACAATGACATTTTGTTTTATAATTTTGTGAGTAAATTGCACGGGGCAGCTCAACATTGTGCGTGTGCAGACCGCAGTTTTACAGTATACGTGTGGGCAGAGGGTGAGCAGAACAAAACCCTATGCTCACTTAATAGGACGCTGCCAAACGCTGGTTTAAAATATAGGTTTTAAATACTACAAAAATACTAAAAAGTCGGGGTTGAGTCTAAGGTTATGTCAACCTAAAATCTAATTGACGCCTTAGAATTCGCGTATAAATTTTGTTGCTCTACTTTTGGCGACCAATGTTTTTTTCTTGGTAAATGGTATTGTTAAACGATGCAGTTATAGCTTCTGTATGACAAAGAATTCGCGGTTTATTTTCGGTTTTCTTGATAGTTAATTGAGGACTTAAATAAGACAGTAAGGAAATGACAGTCTTGACCAAGAAGTTGGCTCGCGGCTTAACCAAATTATTGGTGAAACCTAATAAGAATGACTATAATACCGGTATTGTCCGACCTCAAGCATTTAACGCCTAAGAAGTCGCGGACTTCTCATATAAAGTAAAAAGGGGGTAATTTTTATGTACATATGTCAATTTTATTTTAGGCAAAGCCTCCCTTAATTTTCTTTTTTCCTCAAAATTCTTAAAGCAATACCAAAAATATGAAGTTAGCCTTTTCATGTACGTCAATATCTTGCAACTATTTTTGAAACAAGGTCGTTCACAATTTTCGTATGGCAAACTTACAAATTTTACATTTTTGCAACGCAATTGAATACCCTAATTGTCTGATTGTAAGAAAATAACCAGACTCTATATTATTATATGTCAAACAAAGCTTAACATCCATCAGCATACATTAGTACACGAGAATGTGTTATGAAAGAGGGAAGAAAGTTAATAAACAAAGTAAACAGCAAAGGGCCCATATCCCTGCAAGCATTTTCTATCGCTAAAGTCACTTTTTAGTGACGTCTAGAAGATGAAAACGATCGTCCGCGATATCGCATTCGGATCGCCGAAGTCACCCCCGTCGGGAAGAAATGTTCCACTACGGCGACACTTCCCGAAGTCACTTCTGAGTGACTTCCCGAAGTGTCGCCGAAGTCACTTCTGGAAGTGACTTCCGCGACACTTCTAGAAGTGCCGCCGTAGTGGAACATTTCTTCCCGACGGGGGTGACTTCGGAGATCCGAATGCGATATCGTGGAAGTCACTTCTGGAAGTGCCTTTGGCGACACTTCTGGAAGTCACTCAGAAGACGCTTGTAGAAGATACCTAGAAGAGCCTTTTCCAATTAGAAATTTAAAAAATATATTTTTTAGTTTCCTTTTTTTTATTTATTTGTATTTATGTATTTCGATTACAGGGGTTTTTGCCGTTTGTACACCCGGTCCCTCGCGTGCAAAAAATGTTGCTGAACCACTTTATTTACCTCCATCTCAGTAGCATTTGTAAATTTGAGAATAGCCATTTCTAAAAGAAACAGAAACAAAAATGGGTTTATATTCAATCAAAATCCAAATAAGATTGGAGGCATTACCTTTTATAATATAGTACGTGGAGAACATTTGAACGCTGGGTTTCTCAACTGTTCCACGCCAGGTTATATCCACCGCTAACCTATCTGATATAACAGCTTTGATGGCCAGTCGCGTAAATGTTGGAACATCTTGGCCTCCAACCATTTTTATTTTTGATTTCTGGAAATAGGCAAAAAAATATTTGTAAGATGACCATAAAGATACAACATTAAAAAAATTACCAGCTCTCTCCGCAGTTCATCATCCGTGTATAACTTCTGATCGAAATCTTGGAAGGGATTCAAAGACTCAAATGGGAGCATATTGAGACGGCTATTCTCAGGCTCGGCAACCGGGAAGGCTTTTAGCTGCCTTACCTCGCCACGAAGCATAATTATTTCTTCTGTGAGCGTTTTAAGCAGCTTTTTGTTTTCTTCCTCCCTTCGCCTGCTGTCCTCCAATTCCTTCAAAATGAGCTCTTCCCGTCTTCTAGACATTTTCAGCTCGTTCATAATTTCCTCCAAGACGGAATCTGAAACATTTTTAATAATTAATAATAATAAGACGAAACCAATATTTTGTAAATATGCACTTACTGTGGGGTGAAATCGCGTCAAATAGCGAACGACCTAGAAAATAAAAGTTATTATTTTGCAATAAGCATACACTCAATAAGGTATTTGCCCTGAATTTGAAATCTGCGTCAATGGCAATTTTATTCATTTTAGACCAATATTTATTTCACGTTTTATTTTTTTAATTTTTAGAATTGACAATAATAATATTTTACGTTATATACAAACAAATTAATATACCGCAAACTTTCTAAAATTCAGGGCAAACACTTTTTTGAGCATTTCAATCAGTTTTTAAATTTTGTATCGTTTTATATTTAAAACAGATTTATTTTTAATATTTTTGATAGAAAATCTAAACATACAAATAAGATACAAAATTTCAAAAAATAAATGCAATTAAATTTATTCAACAGTTAATTTAAAAATATAAATAAGTATTTAATGATACAAGTATTACTTACCTGCATCCTGGCTGTAACTCATTTTTACTTTACTTACTAAACGAATGGAAAGATAGCAAAAGAGTTTTGTCTGTTTTTAAGCATTATTGCTTTGCTTTTTATATCGTTAAGGTTTAATCTAATAATTTCGTTAGCTACAATCTCATCTACCTTAAAAATTCCAAAATTGGTTGAATCAAAAGGTTCCTTGAAAAGTGGTTGTAAATTTGTAATAATTTTTCCTTCAATTAATGGGACCTTTTCTATTTTTTTAATTTTTTCAATCAGAACAACATTTTTATCGACATAACAAATATTGTTGGGAAAATCTATGGAAAAATAGAAGTCTTCTGTTTTTAAAAAAGTATATAATTCTTCCTCATCAGCAATTTGTCGACCAAATATTATATTAAAATTTGTTTGCTTCCTTTTGAGGGTATAACTTTTTTCAACATGTCTATTGTAAATTTGGGCAGCCGCATTGTTTGATTTTTTAACCTGTTTCTTTATCATTTGCAGGTAATTTTCAAATCGGAAAGCGCTTATAGTTTCTATCGACCCAAAAGATAATGCCTCTTCATGAATATGTAGCAAATAATGAAAATTACAAGTCATAAAGCAAGGATCGTACAGCGAGGATACTTCTATTACAAAACCTATTAATAGATTTTGGGCCATTTTAATTTCTTCTAAAGCACAATTTTTATGTAACAATAAACGAATTGCTAGGGATAATTTCAAAAAATTTTGGTATCGGTTTTCGGATAGAATTGGCTTTAAAACAAACGGTCCGTAATACAACAAAAACTGTCTAAGTTCCGTTGCTTTAAAGCGATCAAGCTCGTCTAACGACCTAGATTTACGAGAAAATTCGTAAGGGCAAGACTTTTTTAAATTTTTTAGTTCGCTTGACAGTTCATTTATTTTCCATGAAGTCAAGGAATATTGCTCTCCTTTTTTTTAACCCAAGACTTAAGAAGTGTCTTTACTACTCCAAGGCAAACAACATGCATATAGTCCAACCCAACTTGCTTTACAATATCGATAGAAAGTTCTTCTAAAATAGTTACTTCTTTCCTGTTATGGTGTTCTGGCTGGCCTCTACTTCTAAATGACTTGTCATCCCGAATGGGGTCCATCCCAATTTTTAAAAAAACAACTCGATTTTTATGCATTTCTCCTTTTTGAAGGCACCTTGTACAAGAATAATAACCAGAATGGCCTTTTATTCCTAAAATAAATGCTCGAGCTGGAGCATCCATAATAAAGCATCTGATGCCTACGCTATAAAATTTGTTTTTATATTGGAACCCAGTTTCGGCAAGTTCCTTTACTTCTTTTATAAATTCACTTAGGTATTCGTCAGCGTTTTTCGGCTTAGAATATCCCTCGTAAACACCTATTAACAAAACTTCTGGATATCCAGGAACATTACATAATATGGGCCAAACATTTTTTGTGTAACTTTTACATAAAGGCAAACCATCAACATTTACGTCAATATTTATTTGTTCAGACTCGTAGTCATTTACTATTAAAAAATCTGTAAGTGCGTCAGACAAACTGTAATGAGTATAAAAGCCGTCGCCCATACTTCGGCTTACAACTTCTTTTGGCGTTTTTTTAAGGGTTCTAGAGTCTTTGGGCACATTCATGTTATTATTCCTTAATATTGTCAACAGTTCATTTAATACATTATTAGCAATGTTGTTTTTAATTGCCCACTGCCTTAGCTGCTCAGGGAAAGTCTCTTCGTTATTGAAGTCACCGTCACTATTCTCGTCAGAACTGCTATAAATATTGTCAAATTCGTCAGGGACATTAACATTTACTGAGTCAGGTACATTTATATTGACTTCCACGTCACAATAATAATCTACTACACTCACAGGTACATTATTAGTTGCTGTTTTTTCACAAGCATCTAAACATATTTTTTTTGAAGAGCTAGCAACAATTGCTGAGTCCTCAGTCTCGTAAAGCGCTGAAAATAATCGCGCAGCTTCACGCTTAGCACGTAATTTTGCAGCCTTTGTTGGGAGAGACATTTTAATATTTTATTAAATTAAGAAACACAACACAATAAACAAAAAAACAAAGCAATAATTTGTAAACACACAAATTTGACACAAAACAGCACTGACCACAGACAAATCGCGAATCGAAGTGACGCTTGGGCGAAAAATAATAGCGTGGGCCAAAAGGGAGACCCGAGAAATAAAGGGAAAACGGTAGATTATCGCGACCTCCTTTTAACCCGCTCGCGTCGTTTTTGAAGACACAGTGAACATTCTATTCAGTGAACCATTAAATATAAACGGCTTTTGCTAAATATGTAGACTATCTTCACTGAAGAGATTGGAATACCTATTTTATTTATATTTCATTTTGTTGAAGTAAATATATTAATAATTTTTTTATTAAATATTTTTTTAAAAATATTAAATTTTTTAAATTTAATAAATTATTCAATAAAAACTAATACTTAAAGATATATTAATATATAAAATATATTTACCTTATAATTTTTTAAACATTACACATAATAAATAAGTGTGTTCATCAAGAAAGTGTTTACTGTTTCGCGCAATGTACCTGCTGAGACGCAGACTGGACGCCAAAGAAAAAAGACAACAACTTACAATAACAAAATAAATGTTTGCAAATTCCTTTCTATCTTCTTTTCAACTTCCAGAAGTAATTCGGAAGACAGTTTTTTTTATCCTCAATATTGTTTTTGTAAAATGTGTTCTATCGTCTTTCTATCGCCCAGAAGTGTCTCAGAAGTTACTTCTTCGCGATCGCAACCCTTTTTAGGTAGTCAAATGTGTTCTATCGTATTTCTATCGCCTAGAAGTGCCTTAGAAGTTACTTCTCCACGATCGTGACCCTTTTTGTTTTTGTAAAATGTGTTCTATCGTATTTCTATCGCCTAGAAGTGCCTTAGAAGTTACTTCTCCACGATCGTGACCCTTTTTGTTTTTGTAAAATGTGTTCTATCGTCTTTCCATCGCCTAGAAGTGCCTTAGAAGTTACTTCTCCACGATCGTGACCCTTTTTGTTTTTGTAAAATGTGTTCTATCGTCTTTCTATCGTCCAGAAGTGACTAAGAAGAGACTTCTTCGCGATATATGTATATTTTGTTTTTGTAAAATGTGTTCTGTCGTGTTTCTATCTTCCAGAAGTTACTAAGAAGTGACTTCTGGACGATAGGCGATAGAAAGATCGCCTCTTTGCTTGCAGGGATATGACTACCCAAATACACTTTCTAAAATTTTCTCATTCGGCCCGCCCTAGCGAACTATTCGCCTTTTCCGTCTTCACTCTTCACAGGCATTTTCTATTGCAGCGTGCCGAATGAGAAAATTTTAGAAAGTGTATTTAATGACGAGTGTAATAATTTTTCGTCACAAATGTTGATATCAGAACTTTTGTATGTTGAAGGTGCGATCGTCACTAGTTTTTTACCTCGTTAAGAGGTGTTTTTATTTGATATCCGAAGTTTTTGTTTGTTGACATTTGATCTCACAGGAGCTAATATATTAATTTAAATTTAAATGGTTCAACCATAATTCTTAAACTATTGGATTTAAACGAATTAACTTAAAAAGGCGTCCAAGTATTTTAAAATAACTTTTAAACGAGGTATAGCACATCTCTGTAGCTTAAGTAGTGTTGAACTTACGATATAACGAAATGTAGCTATTTTTAGCTTTTTTCCCGCTAAAGCAGCGGGTTTTTCCAAAAGTCGTAAAACAAAAGTTTCCTATTTGTAACTCCTTAAAATAATTGAAATGATTCCATGACCCTAAAATACAGTTTGCATACGCACATACCAAATTTAATGCTTGGGCAGCATTAATTGTTATGAGCTGGTAAAAGTGGCTATTTTCGTTTCTTAATAACTTTTAAACTTGACTTTTTACAATAATCTGTTATATAACAAAATTTAAGGAAACTCAGGGGCTATATAGTTTAAAGTTTTAAAGAAAATCGTTAGAGCCGTTTTTGAGAAAAATAAAAAAAGCTAAAAATAACCTTAAAATAAAAATGGTTTTGTGCATAACTTTTTAGATATTGCATACACAAAAATAGTATTGTGATGGCGTTTATTGTACTTCAAAATACCTTTAATATGAGGTAAAGCACAAGTCTGTAGCTTAAGTATATCGCAAGTAATGGGCCATTTATAGCTGCTTTCCCGCTAAACTAGCGAGTTTTTCCAAAAGTGGTAGAACTAATGTTTTTTATATCGAGCTGTTTAACACCAAATAAAATTTCCTCGATTTTAAACCAACGTTTTGGGACAAACAGACACACTCACAAACTGACAAACAGAATTAAATTTTCATTTTGGGAAGAAGAAGAAAATCTTATCTTGGCTATAACTTTTGAACGGAGCATCATTCGACGCGTATTTGCAATTGGAACACAACTAAAACAATGCGAGGAGGCATTTATCCCCACCGGACCCAACCGCTCCAAAATTCGAAATTTTCTTTTTTTTACTTTCTCTGCTTTCTCTCCCAAGCCAATTGATTTTCTTTATGTCTTGGTATGCAAGTTTAGTTTTGTTAGTTCTTGCGATACCTTTCGAATGGTGTATTACTCATTATGATCGGACCATCACAGCAGATTTTCAATTCTGCAGCTATATATAGTAGTCGCCTTCGCACACTCTCCTTGTGCGCTTCGTCACTACATCACAGCAGATTTTCAATTCTGCAGCTATATATAGAAGTCGCCTTCGCACACTCTCCTTGTGCGCTTCGTCACTACATGGACTGCCGTCCATAGTGATAGCCGCAAAAGTGAAAATCTGCTGTAGTAGTCTAAAACCTAAAGGATTGCATACCAAGACCTGAAGAAAATCAATTGGTTTGGGAGAGAGAGTGGTGAAAGTGTAAAAGTGGAAATTTAGAAATTTGGATCTGTTGGGGCCGGCGGGGATAATTGGCCCCCCGCACTACGCTTGTTGTATTCCTACTGAAAATGCGCTTAACTTGAGGGGTCATATCGTAAAATCCGATGTTCCGTTAAATGACGCACCTCGTTCGGTTAGTGTCGCTCCTTGATTCGCAATGCGACGGCGCTTCGCTGTTGTTTTAAGCCTCCTTTCAATGATTTGTGTTTTGGAAAAATTGGTACTTTTAAGAACGTGGAATAGTCTTAGCGTGGATGTAACGTGTTCTTCTTTAAGCCCTAGTACTAACTTCAATCGAAAAGCCTACGAAATGAAAATCTCTATACAAAATTTCGATCACGAAATTTTCCGCCTGTCATTTTTTGTATTTGTACATTTGTATAGAAATTTTTGTTTCGTCGCCTTTTTGATTGAGGTGAGTACTAGGCTTTAGAACTAAATAAGTAGCAAAAAGTTATTGTCCCACGTTGAAATTGGTAGGGTTTTCTTTGTAATAACAAACTTCATTTATCCTATTAGTTATACCATAATAAGAACGGTCGTTTTACCGGAAATCATCTAGAACGAAAATTGTTCGTCTAACATAATTTAATGTATAACAACGAAAAACTGCTTTGTTTTTTGCATAATAAATTATGCAGAAAGTAATGGAGGTCCCATGACGAAACTTTCAGGAGCCAACAATAATTATGTTTACAACATTATACTATTTATACCCGTTAATCGAAGAGTAAAAGGCTATATTGTATTCGTGCAAAATGATGTATCAGGCAGAAGGAAGCGGGCACCCGACTATAGCGTTCTCTCTTGTCTTTTATAAAGATTAAAAATGCCGATTTGCAGAAAATCGCGAATGAATTTTTTTTTTAAATTCGGACTATATTTTGCTCTAGAACCATTATGGGTGTTATTTTTATCTGAAAGCTTGGCAAAAATAATAATTTTTGGGTATTTTTATTGATTTTTTACCCCATGAATTAAACAAAAAACAAGAGAGAACGCTATAGTCGAGTACTTCGACTATTAGATACCCGTTACTCAGCTAAAGGGAGTGGGAGAGAGATTAAAATATGCACGCGTCAAAGCTACTAGCGCCATCTAGTGGCTGTTTCATTTTTTGCTCATAACTTTTTAATGGATTGTCCGATTTGAAAAATTTCATCTACAATTCGATAGATATTGATAATCACAATAAAACTGCATTTTTACTTTTCCAAAATATTTAAAGGTGTGGGCGCCAGACACCTTAAAAAAAATGGTTTAGGTCGATTGTGGGCGTTAGAGGGGGCGTGGCCACCGTCTGAAACAAACTTGTGCTGCGTAGGAAGCCCAAGAATATGTGTGGGTAATCCCAACTTTCTAGCTTTTGTAGTTTCCGAGATCTCAGCGTTCATACAGACAGACAGACAGACAGACAGACAGACAGACGGACATGGTTAGTTCGACTCGGCTAGTGATCCTGATCAAGAATATATATACTTTATAAGGTCGGAAAAGCTTCCTTCTCCCTGTTACATACTTTTGCACGAATAAAATATACCCTTTTACTCTACGAGTAACGGGTATAAATAGCATCGCCATGTCTTGGCTTCTGTCAAATTGATTTTTTTTTAACTTTTTTAAAAATCTTTTTTAAATGGTGTGATATCGTCAAAAAAATTTGATATCGTTTTGAGACCATGAAGAAAATCTCGATACGTTTCATAAAGAATCACTCATATAACACATTACTGTAAAAATTCACGTTTAAAAGTTATTCAGAAAAGAAAATAGCAACTTTTGCAGCTGAAAAGAATAAACGCTACCTAAGCATAAAATTTTTTATGTGGGCGGTTCTTTTACAAACCAAACACCTTTTTTTTGGGTCACATTTTTGATTTGCCTGAAACTTTTTACGTGTACTATTCGGAAAATAAGTAAACACGAGTATCAGGACGTGATACGGGACACAAGATTTTTTAATTTCTTAAAAATAAAAACAACTTAAGATTAAAAAAAAAATTTTAACATTATCAACACCAAAAAAAAATGTTTTTTAAATTTAACAAATGCGCCATATTGTTAGTTACAATCGGTTTTTGTTAAAAAAAGCAGCGCTTGCAAGTATCGGTCAACCCTTTCAAAGTGTTTGAGGAAAACCTGTCATTTACAAACACTTTGAACTGGGAGTGAGCTAACACATTCAAAGGGTTTTTGATTAACAGCTGTTATGCTGTTTCTACTGACTACTTTGCTCGGTCTGTTAGGGAAAACGGTCTTTTGTGAATGTATGCGTGCGTGTGTGTGACCTGATCAGTAATGCTTCAGTCGTAACATTGCTTTTTGATTATTCAAATTAAAAAGGGTAATGGAAAATCCGTACTATGTATTTTCTAAAGCTGAATCTGTAAGATTAGCCCATTTACCATTAAATTCCGATATTTTACATATTTATACCCGTTACTCGTAGAGTAAAAGGGTATATTGTATTCGTGCAAAAGTATGTAACAGCTAGAAGGAAGCGTTTCCGACCCTATAAAGTATGTATATTCTTGTTCAGGATCACTAGCCGAGTCGATCTAGCCATGTCCGTCCGTCCGTCTGTCTGTCTGTCCGTCCGTATGAACGCTGAGATTTCGGAAACTATCAAAGCTAGAAATTTGGGATTAACAGCACAAATTCTTGGGCTTCCTACGCAGCGCAAGTTTATTTCAGACGAGCGCCACGCCCCCTCTTAAACGATTTTATGTGTGTCTGTGTCTGGCGCGCACACCTTTAAAGATTTTGGAAAAGTAAAAATGCAGTTTTATTGTGTTTATCAATACCTTTCGAAATGTAGAAGAAATTTTTCAAATCGGACCATTCGTTAAAAATTTATGTCCGATCAAAGTTATATACTCCCTCAAGCTGAGTAACGGGTATCTGATAGTCGGGGCACCCGACTATAGCGTTCTCTCTTGTTTTATATATACATTTTTTATATATTAAATAAATTTCTTCTGCGAAGTTTGCGTGGTTTTCCTAATTCCTCCTCATTTCCGATTGGATTTCCGTTTTCGTTCCTCTATCTAGCTGTACTGGATATCGAGTTCTCTATACCATTTAATGTCCTCCTCGAGCAGGAGTATATTATCCTGCACTGATAGTATTGATGCCTTCATCGATTCTACCCCCTGTATGGATTGTTCTACTTTAGAAGAATCGACATATCTTGCTTGATTCAAAAGCGTCTCGGAAAAGTAAAAATTCGTTAAAAAGTAATGCCCGATCCAAGTTTTATATATCCATCTCCCTCGCACTCCCTTTGGATGAGTAACGGGTATCTGATAGTCGGGGCACCCGACTATAGCGTTCTCTCTTGATTTTTATAATATTTTTAACATTCCAAAACTCCACTTTTTGCTTATCTTTCTCATGTAGTAATTAATAACTGCAGCAAAAAGTAGAGCTTTATAACAGGTTAAACCTCCTTTAGCAGTTGAAAATTTTGTTTATGCAGCTTTAAATCAATTCCTATCTATTTAAGAATATCTTCACAACATTAGGGGCTGTCCATATATTACGTAATCACACTTTCCCAGGGGGCGGCAAGTTTAAAAACGATCGCTTGAGCAGTTTAGAAATGTCGATGATCACGGTCTTTCAAAACGTGGTTTCGAGAAAAACGCACTTAAACATGTAACATGAAAAACACACATAGAGCACTTAAAAAAAGACGTTTTGCGGTGATCACTGTATCTCCGCCAAAAATGATCGGATTTTCATTCTGCTTTTGCATTTCGTTTAAGTTAGGAAAAAACCCGCCCCCTGGGAAGTTTTTATTTTTATTTTTTAACTTAAAATATGTTTTTTAACCGTTTAAAATAAAAACATTTTTTTTGTAGGAAAATTTTACTATTACTAATTTTAGCCCAACTTCTAAAGTTTTTGTCCGATTGACTTAAAACTTTTTTGTATATTCTTAAGTTGTTACAAAAAAAAACAATTTAAGTTTTTTCCCCAGATTATGCTTTGTTTTATTTAGAACCGCAATTGTCTCTAGATAATTATACCCGTTCCTCGTAGAGTAAAAGGGTATACTGAATTCGTGCAAAAGTATGTAACAGGTAGAAGGAAGAGTTTCCGAACCTATAAAGTCGAGTCGATCTAGCAATGTCCGTCTGTCTGTCTGGCGCTCACATCTTTAAAGATAAAAGACAAGTATAAATGCAATTTGGTTGTGTTTAAAAATACACATTAAAATGTAGAAGACATTTTTTATATCGGACCATTCATTAAAAAGTTATGAGCAAAAATTGATATTGTGTTTCTCCATCTCCCTCGCACTCCCTTCAGCTGAGTAACGGGTATCTACGCAGCGCAAGTTTGTTTCAGCCGAGGGCTGTTGCAGTTTGCAGCAGGGTTCGGAAATACCATACAAATGTATAATACTTGAAAATGATTGATACGCACAGTATACTATTCCTTGTGTATTATACATGTGTGAAATAAAATGTGACGTATTCTATTCAAATAAAAGACACGAGAAAAATACATGTATTTTATTCTGACATGTACAATAAGTCGTGTACTTTATTTGTGACGTGTACGAAATAATTTCTATTTCGTACATCACTGTTATGTTAACACTTAACATTCTTATTAAAAACATTTACCCAATGTAAAAACCACGAATTCTTTAGGAGATGATGGTCATTTACTAAGAGGCTTTATTAAACAAGATTAAAAACCGCGAATTCTTGTCACTTGTATATTTACTCGTAAAACACTATCACTTAGGACTTAGAGGCGTTATCATACAAGATAAAAAACCGCGAATTCTTGAGGAGATGATGGTCAATTATTAAATAACAGCGTTTCCATGGCTCATTATCATAAAAGAAGAAAAACCGTAAATTCTTCAGAAGATGATGGCCATTCATATATTTACTCGTACAATAGCATATCCAATGGCGCTTTATCATAAAAGATGAAAACTGCGATTTCTTTAATAGTTAATAAATAGTAAATAATATATTCGGAAAATGGTAATTTTACAGTCGAACAAGTATGTTAAGTATAAACAAAACAGTGATGTACGAAATAAAAATTATTTCGTACACGTCACAAAAAAAGTACACGACTTATTGTACATGTCAGAATAAAATACATGCATTTTTCTCGTGTCTTTTATTTGAATAGAATACTTCACTTTTTTTTTTACTGTGCGTTAGAAATTTTGATGTACTATACATATGTATTGTTTTCCGAACCCTGGTTTGCAGTTTTATTGTGTTTATCAATACCTATCGAAATGTAGAATACATTTCTTAAATCGGACCATTCGGTAAAAAGTATGCGCGATCAAAGTTGTATATCTCCATCTCCCTCGCACTTCCTTTAGCTGAGAAACGGGTATCTGATAGTCAGGGCACCCGAGTATGATAAAACCTATTCCTTTTAGCAGGCAGTGGTGATGGAATATATCATTTCGGAGCACTTATGCGCAGTGTGATTTCTGTGTCACCCCGATTATAATATTTTTTAACAAAAAAAATGGCAAACTTGTTATATTCCAGAATCCTATGACTCTTACCAAAAGCCTTGTTCTAACATAGTATTAGTATTTTTAAAATACGTAGACAAAATATTAATAATATGTAATCAAAAAAATTAAACTCAATAACTATAATCACAATGACTCTAATCATAATAATTATTGATCATTTTCATTTATTTTACTCAATAACAAAACTCGCCGTGCAACACGGCATGAATAAGATTATGTTCCAAATTGATTTCAAGTTCATGTTACGCGACCCCAAATCTACAACCTGGATTTCATAAAATATTAAAAAATATTCAAGAAATAATACAAATAATAATAATTGAGATGATGAAATTAAAAATAAATTCTAGAGTAAAGCCGCGGTCGGACGATCAAATTGTTTGATCAAATTTAAAAAGGATTGCCATTGAAATCAATTATAGTATTTTTACATTTTTAAACATTTTCTATGAAATAAAATAATTTGATCGTCAGATCGAGGCCATTTTTAAGTATTACTAAAATATAAAAATTCGTGTTGGAGTATGACATGAAATTGAAATGCCGAACAATACATAATATATTTATAATATACGTAACCTTTAATGATTACGGTCCCTGAAATATATTATTTAAACGAAATATTTATTCGCGGGCAAAGTATGACCTTAAGTTACAACGAAATTATGACCAACTATTGTCTTTCTTCGGATTGTTGTTATTATCAAATATATGATGTGCGGTCACATCAGTATAAAATTTCGTGAAAAAAAAAAAATGAAATTTTAATTTTAAAAACAAGAAAAAGGTGAGTGATAAAATAAATGTTGTCGTTTAGTAACCTTTATTTCAGCGTTACAGAGGTTAGTACCAAAGATAGTTTTCGCCATTAATAAATAAATTCACCTCCAGATGCTATTTTCAACTGAAATTCTGCATATCAGTGTCACTTGAAATGTTTTTAGTCTTAGTTCTTTAACATAATCAAAATATTACATTTATTTCAGCCAGGTCGATTGAGACTTCTTGGGACCAGAACTGTTGCGCCTGCATTTGCCATATTTAATTTGTATACCCTTGCAGAGGGTATTATGATTTCAGCCAGAAGTTTGCAACGCAGTGAAGGAGACGTTTCCGACCCCATAAAGTATACATATTCTTGATCAGCATCACTAGACGAGTCGATCTAGTCATGTCCGTCCGTCTGTCTGTCTGTTTCTACGCAAACTAGTCTCTCAGTTTTAAAGCTATCGGGCTCAAACTTTTCCAAAAGTCTTCTTTCTATTGCAGGTAGTATACGTTATATGTAGGAACCGACCGGATCGGACAACTATATCTTATAGCTGCCATAGGAAGGATCGAAAAAAAAAACGTAAAAAAAATATAGCTTTGGTGTTTTTTGAAATATAACCTTCTACTTTTGGAATACTATTTTTATAATATTTCTGAATTTCGAATAAAATTTCTTAAAAATCGGATGACTATATCATATAACTGCCATAGAAACGGTCGGAAAATTAAATGGAAATTAATAGGAAAAAAATTATATCTTTGTTGACTTTTATTACATTCTCTTCTCTGGGATATGGCTTTTCTATAACATTTCAAAATTTCGTATTAAATTTAACAAAATTCGGACGGCTATATTATGTAGCTGCCATAGGAAGGATCAAAAAATTAATGCGAAAATAATACGAAAGCAGCTAAAATTAGGAATGTTGTAACATATACGCAAATTAATTTAAATTTAATGTTTTTGTAAATGAATGGAAATGATCTGCAAGGGTATATAAGCTTCGGCTGGCCGAAGCTAGCTTCCTTTCTTGTTTCTTCTCATTTAGAAACCTGACATAAAACAGCTTATCAGAGGGTAAATGATCGGCCATGGCATAATTTCTGGAGAGATCCCTTAATTTTGTACGGATATGTAATAGTGGTAATTACTCTTATTATTATTCCTAGTCTTACATTCATATCTTAATTATTTTTGATATTTTCAGAAGACAGCCCTACCAGACATGGATACCTAAGACCTGCAGTCGGGTAAGCAAAAGTCTGGAATGCTTCAGTCATTAACAATTTTTAATTCCAATGCTTTACTGTAAATTATATTATTAAATACACATACAAATATATCATTAAAAATGTATTTTTATTGTGGGAAATCAGATACTGCAAAGCAGTGGAAAACAAAAACTGGGAGCGTGTGGAAAAGCAGATATTGCACGTAGAGAAAAACCATAACTAAGTACGTGTGGAAAACCCATATTGCGAAGGGGAAAAACCAGTGGAATTGTTCCTGCATTCTACTGCCAGAGATCCACAAAGAAACCTCATTTACCCCTTACTTTTTGTGTCACTCCCGTGTATTTTGAAACCAGAGATGGAAGAAATGTAAGGGGTAAATGAGGTTATGTCCCTTCCGCTTGTATGGAAAAAAAAAATCATCACTATTTTGTAATTTGAGGATAACTCATGAATTGTCTGTATATGTATGAATGTACCCAGCGGGAAAATTCCACTGGAAAATATGTAATTTTCATAAGGTTCCTCCATACAGTCGGAAGGGACAAAACATCCTTTACCCGTTACATTTCTTCCATCTCTGGTTTCAAAATACACGGGGGTGACACAAAAAAGTAAGGAGTAAATGAGGTTTCTATGTGGATCTTTGGCAGTAGAATGCAGGTACAAATCAACTGGTTTTTGCATTATGCATTATTCCCGCATTATGGGTTTTCCACACGTACTCAGTTACGGTTTTCCTCTACTTGCAATATCTGCTTTTCCACGCGCTCTTAGTTTTGGTTTTCCATTACTTTGCAGTATCTGATTTCCCACAAAAAAATACATATTTTCATGTCATATTTGTACGTGTATTTATTAATAATATTTACAGTAGAAGCATTGGAATTAAAAATTAGGAATCTTAGGAATCCATGTCTTGTAAGGCTGTCTTCTGAAAATATCAAAAATAATTAAGATATGAATGTAAGACTAGGACTAATAATAAGAGTAATTACCACTATTACATATCCGTACAAAATTAAGGGATCTCTCCAGAAATTATGCCATGGCCGATCATTTACCCTCTGATAAGCTGTTTTATTTGATTATCAGCTGTAATAATCAAATATGGCAAATGCAGGCGCAACAGTTCTGGTCCCAAGAAGTCTCAATCGACCTGGCTGAAATAAATGTAATATTTTGATTATGTTAAACAACTAAGTTTATACAACCATTTAATGAACACCGCACACCATTTACCACTGGTGAAGACTAAAAACATTTAAAGTGACACTGAAATGCAGAATTTGTGTTGAAAATATCATCTGGAGGTGAATTTATTTATTAATGGCAAAAACTTTCTTTGGTACTAACCTCTGTAACGCGGAAATAAAGGTTATTAAACGACAACATTTATTTTATCACTAACCTTTTTCTTGTTTTTATACCCTTGCAGATGGTATTATGATTTCAGTCAGAAGTTTGCAACGCAGTGAAGGAAACGTTTTCGACCCCATAAAGTATATATATTCTTGATCAGCATGACTAGGCGAGTCGATCTAGCCATGTCCGTCTGTCCGTCCGTCTGGCTGTCTGTTTCTACGCAAACTAGTCTCTCAGTTTTAAAGCTATCGGGCTCAAACTATCCCAAAAGTCTTCTTTCAATTGCAGGTAGTATATATGTCGGAACCGACCGGATCGGACAACTATATCTTATAGCTTCCATAGGAAGGATAAAAAAAAAACGTAAAAAAATGCGAGCTTTGGTGTTTTTTGAAATATAAAATTTTCCTACAAAAAAAAATGTTTTGATTTTAAACGGTTAAAAAAAATATTTAAAGTTAAAAAATAAAAATAAAAACTTCCCAGGGGGCGGGTTTTTCCTATTCTTAAACGAAATGCCAAAGCAGAATAAAAATCCGATCATTTTTGGCGGAGATGTGATCACCGCAAAACGTTTTTTTTTTAAGTGCTCTATGTTTTTTTTTTTCATGTTACATGTTTAAGTGCGTTTTTTCGCGAAACCTCGTTTTGAAAGTCCGTGAGCATCGGCATTTCTAAACGGCTCAACCGATCGTTTCTAAAATTGTCGTTTTCAAACTTGCCGCCCTCTGGGAAGAGTTTTCATTTATTTTTTAACTTTAAATATTTTTATATATTTTTCTGCTTAAAAAAACCCGCCCCTGGAAAGAGTTCTCATTTATTCTTTAAGTATTTTATTATACCCTTGCAGAGGGTATTATAATTTTGGTCAGAAGTTTGTAACGCAGTGAAGGAGACGTTTCCGACCCCATAAAGTATATATATTCTTGATCAGGATCAATAGGGGAGTCGATATAGCCATGTCCGTCTGTCCGTCTGTTTCAATACCGTTTGCGAGCTCAGTTTAAAAGCTAGCGCCTTGAAACTTTCACAGTCGTCCTAAAACATGTGTACGCAGATTAAGTTTGAAAGCCGACCCGATCGGACGTCTATATCCTATATATATATAGATATAGCTTTCACAAAATGAAGATATTTCGCTCAGTGTAAGAGCTATTGACAAGAATCTTTCTAAATCTTATTATTTTACGCATACCTTGATCAGGGTAAAAGCGCGTGCCGATCGGACGTCTATATCTTATAGCTCCCATAGGAACAATAGGGTGAAATCGGTCAAAATTTGTCGTTTTTCAGGATATTTCGCGCAGAATATAAGCTATTCCCATGAAACTTTCCAAATCGTATTTTTTTGTGCGTACCTTGATCAGGGTAAAAGCGCGTGCCGATCGAACGTCTATATCTTATAGCTCCCATAGGAACAATAGGGTGAAATCTGCAAGGGTATTAAAACTTCGGCTTGCCGAAGTTAGCTTCCGTCCTCGTTTTTAATCAAAAAGTCGAATTTTTTAGGTCAAATACGCATTTTTTACTTTGGAAGATCAAAAAAAATCTTAAAAATAAAAAATTACAAATCGAGCTTCCCAGGGTTATTTTAATTCTTAATCTGATCATTTTTGGCGGAGATACAGTGAGCGCCGCCAAACGTCTTTTTATACCCGTTACTCGTAAAGTAAAAGGGTATATTGTATGTAACAGGGAGAAGGTGGCGTTTCCGACCCTATAAAGTATATATTTTCTTGATCAAGATCACAAGCCGAGTCGATATATGAACGCTGAGATCTCGGAAACTAAATGCTAGAAAGTTGGGATTACCCACACATATTATTCTACGCAGCGCAAGTTTATTTCAGCGGAGTGCCACGGCCCCTCTGACGCCCACAATCGCCTTAAGCGATTTTAAAAGATGTTTGACGCCCACACTTTTCAAAATTTCGGAAAAGTAAAAATTCGTTAAAAATTTATGCGCGATCAATGTTTTCTATCTCCCTCGCACTCCTTTGAGTAACGAGTATCTGATAGTCGTTTCACCCGACTATAGCGCTCTCTCTTGTTTTAAATATATTAGCTGATAGTATCGGCTATTAAAATTGGGGGATAAATCCGACCAACCAGTTTTTTTTTAGAAAAAATCGCAAAGTTAGTTGATTTTTTGTCCTTTACGCCTTTTTGTACTTGTTTCTCGTTCAGATAAAGTGAAAGAGTTAAGAAAACCGATTTACTTATATACCAGTTTATCTGCTGTTAAAGATTTTGGACAGAAAATAAAATGACAGAAATATAAATGCGAGTCTAAAGAAACATTGATATGTGTATAAATAAATTTGAGCAACAACTATCCGAAGATTGGCGGGCACGATTAAAAAAAGTATTTAACCTATCGAATTGAACTATAGCTCGTTTTTTTCATTGCTTTGAGTGAACTTCACTGTTGGTTAAAAATAAATTTAAAAAAAAAACTGTTAAAATTTTATTTTTTTAAAGCTTTTAACTTGCTGAAGTGTTGAAAATTTATCAGAAAATTTCAGCAATTAAGGGAACAACCCTAAATGGTTCCTGTTGAATTTTCAAGCAGCTGTTATTTGTTGAAAAGTTTCACGAAACTTAAAACATGTAAAGCTCGATTTCTTATTGTTAAATACTGTCTAAAACAGCCTTGAGGCTGTTAAATTGAAAGTTGACTTTGTATGTAACAACTGATTAACAACTGACCAAAATTCTAAAATTCCGCAGTTTAACAGTTTATGGGATACACAGAGTATAAAATATTTGTTAAAATTTTAACCAAAATTACCCAAAGGCCTGTGCTCTTTTCCGCTAATGTTCGTGTTTTTTGATCTGAGTACTCGGCTTTATCTTATTGAAATAATGTTGTCTCGTGTACCCAGCCCTAAGAAATCTTTTTCACGATTACCATAAACACCCTGTTTGCAACCTAATAAAATCTTGAGGTACTGTGTTTGCATCTTGATTGGGAGACGCTGTTCCCTTTGCTAGCAATATTATTTGTTAATCAAGTTTAAAACAATCGTCATAGTTTTTGGTTATTTTTTTAAATAGTTTTATGTACTTCCTTAATGCATCTGCGAATAATGAACGTCGCTATTTTGCAATTTACTGAAAAAGGAAATTAATTATTCTTCGGCGACGCCATTTTGTTCGACTGTTAATTTACTGTTTTAAAAATGGAATTAGGAAAAAAAAGGTAAATGCTCCTAAATTCAGGGTTAATTTAACATTCAATATTTAATTATGTTCTTCTATTTTGATATGAATTTTAAGTAAGAAAAAATGGCATCCAAAGATTTTTAGTATAATTAACTTTTCCTTTAAAAGTGTATATATGTATGTATGTATGTAAGAAAGTAATGTAAAGTACATAGATTGTTTATTAATGATTTATGCCTTATTCAGTTCATGCATAAGTGTGCTTAACTGCCAATTCACATATGTACGTGTTTACCTATGAATGAAAATACATAAACATACATACATATACATTTGTATATATGCTTTCTCATATACCCATAATTAAGAATTTTCATTTCGATGTTACTTAAAAATCGTATAATCTTGAACTTTTTCAGGTATAAGGGTGGTCGGACACCTTCTATTAGGTCCAGTGAAAGGCGACGTCCTCAAAGTGTTTCATCAATATCCACACTATCGCCGAGAGTTGTGTTGTCAAGATTGGAACCCAGGGAGTTTGAACGTCTTCGATTATCCTACAAAGTTGCAATTGACCAAAGAAGATCCAGAAGCTGCCGTGGCATGAACATGGGTCAAAAAATTAGTGGTGGAGTCAAAACAGTTAGTCGTAATGATTCACAGTCGACCTTTAAACCAATAATACCAAGAGAGTTACAAGCTGATTTTGTCAAACCAGCGCGCATTGATATTTTACTTGATATGCCACCAGCGTCTCGAGAACTACAAATGAAGCATTCATGGAACTCAGAAGATAGGTCGTTAAACATTTTTGTGAAGGAAGACGACAAGTTGACATTTCATAGGCACCCAGTCGCTCAAAGCACTGATTGTATTCGTGGAAAAGTCGGACTCACAAAGGGTTTACATATCTGGGAAATCTATTGGCCGACAAGGCAAAGAGGAACACACGCTGTTGTGGGCGTATCCACTACAGATGCGCCATTACATTCAGTTGGATACCAAAGTTTAGTCGGATCAACTGAACAAAGTTGGGGTTGGGACTTAGGAAGAAACAAACTGTACCATGACTCAAAAAACTGCGCTGGTGTCACATATCCAGCTATTTTAAAAAACGATGAAGCTTTTTTAGTTCCAGACAAGTTCTTAGTAGCTTTAGATATGGACGAAGGGACACTAAGCTTCATTGTTGATCAGCAATATCTTGGTATTGCATTTAGAGGGCTGCGAGGGAAAAAACTATATCCAGTTGTTTCGGCGGTTTGGGGTCACTGTGAAATAACCATGCGCTATATTGGTGGATTAGATCGTGAGTACATTCAAAATATTATAAAAAAATCCAATTAAAAACCAAATTCGAAAATTATGTTTACTCTGGTTTCTATATAAAAAATGATCTCTAATTATTACATACTTCCATTTCGTCGCTCGAAAAAATTGAAAAAAAATTCAGATTTTAATTTTAACAATGAATCCTATAGTTGGGTACCCCGACTATCAGATACCCGATACTCAGCTAAAGGGAGTGCGAGGGGGATTGGTATATAAAACTTGGATCGGGCATAACTTTTTAACGAATGGTCCGATTTGAAAAATTTCTATATTTCGATAGGTATTTATAAACACAAAAAAACTGCATTTATAGTTTCCCAAAATCTTTAAAGGTGTGCGCGCCAGACACAGACACACACACACATAAAATCGTTTAAGGCGATTGTAGAAGTTAGAGGGGGCGTGGCGTTCGGATGAAATAAACTTGCGCTGCGTAGGAAGCCCTAGAATTTGTGTTGTTAGTCCCAAATATCTAGCTATTGTAGTTTCCAAGATCTCAGCGTTCATCCAGACAGAGAGACGGACATGGCTAGATCGACTCGGCTAGTGATCTTGATCAAGATCAAGAATTCTTTATAGGGTCAGAAATGCTTCCTTCTAGCTGTTACATACTTTTGCACGAATACAATATACCCTTTTACTCTACGAGTAACGGGTGTAATAATGGGTTTGACTTTTCACTCTTTCCAAGCTCTATTTTGTATAAAAATTTTTTACCACGTTTAGTTTTTGAGATATCGTTAAAAAGCTGCCGTATTCGCTCGGGACAAAAATAGAAGTGGATTTTGCAGAAGTACGTTCAACACCAAGTTTTAGCGAATTCTCATGAAATATTTTATTGCCATTTTTTTTAGGATGTTGTCCAAATATGTCGCTGTGAAATGGTTTTGGTTTTACCCAAATGTTGTTTGAATTTTTTTTTAATGCAACACATTTGCTCAGGACATTTTTTCTCACCGTTTTGTGATGTGGATATCTTACCCCCTGGCCTTCAATTGGTGGCTTTTGCTTTTAATTTAATAGTTTAACATGAGGAATTCAGTACAGAAAACTGTCACATATTGGCATTCCTATAGGATAAATTAACAACAGAAGACAGGTCCAAATAATAACAAGAAAAAACCAAAAACTAACTTTTGCGTATATTGATAGGTTTTGTCATAAAAATAATTAAATAATTTTGTACTAAAGCTTAGGATCAATTTAATTAGAAAATAATAACGGGGCAAAATCAAGTGGAAATATGTTTTATTGAAATTTCAATGTTTTTGGCTCAGTGGACTCTTTCGTGGAAGTTCCCTTGAACATTGAATGTTACAAACAAGTGGTCCAAACAAACTAAGCACGTGCTAGTCCCGGGTCCGGTAAAATAAAATTTTAAATTTTGTACACGTTAGACCATCATTTAGTTTTTTTTGTCCACATCAAGTTGCAAAATATGAAATTTTCCAAAAATTTCCGAAAATTAAAAAGTTTAATTTTTCACTTTTTTTTAAAGTTTCCCTTTTTCAAAATTCTAAAGGGTGGACAAACGGTTTTCTAAAGTTTTGACTTTTTCAAAATTCTAAAAGGGTGGCAATGGTAAACAAACGATTCCATGTAAAAACAATAGAGATCCAGTACCTTGACTATCAGATACCCCTTACTCAGCTAAAGAAAGTGCGAGGGAGATGGAGGTGTGCATGCAGCAAAGCGACTGCTTGAACTGCTTGAATTCCATTGTTTGGTCATAAATTTTGAATGAATAGTTCGATTTGAAAAATTTCTTACACATTTCGAAAGATACTAATAAAGTATAAATTTTAGTTTTCTATACCGGCATAGAAGTTAATGTACAAACTTAGTCTCTATTACAAAGAACGCTAAAGGTCTCGTTCAGACTAGAATTGAATGTACATCGTGGCAGTTAATAGGATATTGATCGGGTTGGTCTAACGGGAACATTAAAATTTTGGCGGGCTTCCAAGATAAGAATATGCACAATAATAATACCAAGTTTTGTTCTACGATTTAGAAGAGTAGGCAAATTAAATCTAACTCGATTAATATTCTCTTAACTTGCCACGATTTGTTTATTATTGCCAGTCTTTTAGAATTTTAAAGAAGTAAAAACTTTAGAAAATACAATACATTTACGTTTTTAGTGAATTTTAAACAATTTTAAAGTTGAATTTTTCAAAATTTTTTTTTGCGTTTGTTTACTGTTTGTCCACCTTTTAGAATTTTGAAAAAGAGAAACTTTAGTCGGGGGCCCCGACTATCCAATACCCGTTACTCAGTTAAAGGGAGTGCGAGGGAGATGGGGATATAAAACTTTTATTGCGCATAACTTTAGAATGAATGGTCCGATTTGAAAATCTACATATCGATTGGTATTGATAAACACAATAAAATTGCATTTATACTTTTCCTAAATCTTTAAAGATGTGAGCGCCAGACATATTTAAGCGCGTGGCGCTCGGCTGAAACAAACTTGCGCTGCGTAGGAAGAACAAGAACATGTGTGCTCATCCCAACTTTCTAGCTTTTGTAGTTACCGAGATCCCAGAGTTCATACAGATGGACATACTCAACGAGTAAAGGGTATAAAAATGTGAAAAATAATTCAACGTTTTAATTTTCGAAAATGTTTGAGATTCCATATTTTAATTTTACCCGACCCACCTTCATAAAGCTCCCCGCACGTGCTTGGTTTCGTTGGACCACTTGTTTGTACTTGTCATAGTGCATCAATGTGCGTCTGCCGACTTTTTCAGAAGCAGAAGCAAAAGCAACTTCCAGAAATTTTTGCTAGCTGCTGCTTCGACTGTTGCTACTGACTGAAAGCAGCAGCACAGGAGCAGCTGAAAATCAGAAAGCAACGACTTGCTATTGCTTCGACAGTCGTCAGTGATCGGATTTTGCTTTTGCTTCGACAGCGACTGCCGAGTTTTTCAGAAGCAGCAGCAAAAGCAGTAGCTCATATTAAAAAGTTACAGGAAGTCGAAGCAAGAAAAATTCAAAATGTTGTGTCTTTTGCTACTTCGACCGCAGCATTTTAAACACAGCTTTCAGGAGCCAACAAGAATTATGTATAGAACATTATACTATTTTTTTATAAAGATTAAAAATGTCGCTTTGCAAAAAATCACGAATGAAATTTGGTTTTTTAATTTTTGACTTTTTTTTTTGCTCTGAAACCATTGGGTGTTATGGGTGTTATTTTTATCTGAAAGCTTGGCAAAAATAATCATTTTTGGGTATTTTTATTGATTTTTTACCCCAACGTAATTTAAAATTATAAAAGAATTAAACAAAAAAATAGCATCGCCATATCTTCGCTTCTGTCAAATGGATTTGTTTTAACTTTCTCAAAAATTTTTTTAAAATTGTGTGATATTGTCATCAAAATTAGATATCGTTTTGAGACCATAAAGAAAATCTCGATACGTTTCACAAAGAATCACCCATATACAAAATATCAGGCAACTACAGGTTACAAAAAAAAATTCAAATCGAAGCATAAAGAAATGCATCATTTTTAGAAATGCTGCTTGCTGCTGCTAATATTTCAGGCAAATTTTTGGAAAAAGATACTGACTTCGTTATGTATAACGATTTTGTTTGTATCCGAATCTTGTACGTTTTCAAAAACATTACGACATTTTAATGTCAGTTGTTGCTTAGAAATAATTTCTTATCATATTTCCTTTTGATCTATAAAATTATGAAAATAACTAATTTATATTTAACTCAACTTGTATCTTTTAAGCCGAGCCATTGCCACTAATGGATCTTTGCCGAAGAACAATTCGACAAAAAATTGGTCGTGCGAACATGGAGGAGCGCATACAACAACTTCAACTTCCTCTATCGATGAAAACATATTTATTGTATAAAAACCGTAGATAATATTTTTATTCAGTAAGAGCAAAACCAATTTAAATTTTTTCTGCATGTGATGAAAGCAGTAAAAAGTAATTGTGTTAGCTTATAATAGTATTAGATCAATGTTAGTTTGTCTGTCCTTTAACAGGAAAAACATAGGTATACAATTCTTAATAATACTTTAATTTAGCTGTAACGGTTTATTGTATATTAAGAAACATGCAAGTAATAGTATGTATACAGTATGACATCTCATTTTGCAATAAATTGGAGAATTCTTTTTCTTCATGTAACATTATTTAAAAAATTATACTCTCTTCGTGTTGTATAAAAAAAACTCCCCTTCGCTCACTCGAACGGTACGCCTCGTCTACGTGAACTGTCCTTCACAGAGATACGTTTATTTATAATGTAAATGCTTTGAAAATTATTGGATTCCTTTATTTGAAAATCAGTGTTGCTTGATACGTGCTATTAAGTTTCACTTGTACCATGAAAAATCGAGGTCTGTCTTTAATAGTTTTTTACCGGTTACTCGTAGAGTAAAAGGGTATATTGTATTCTTGAAAAAGTATGTAACAGTTAGAAGGAAGCGTTTGCGACCGTATAAAATATATATATTTTTGATCAGGATCACTAGCCTAGTCGTTTTAGCCATGTCCGTCTGTATGAACGCTGAGATCTCGGAAACTACAAAATCTAGAAAGTTGGGATTACCCACACATATTCTTGGGCTTCCTACGCAGCGCAAGTTTGTTTCAGCCGAGTGCCACGCCCCTCTAACGCCCACAATCGCCCTAACCGATTTTAAAGGGTGTCTGGAGCTCACATTTTGTTTATTTATACATATCAAAGTGTAGAAGATATTTATCAAATTTACTAAAAATTATAAGTAATAATGGAATTCAAGCAGTTCAAGAAGTCGCTTCGCTGCATGCATTACTCCGTCTCCCTTGCACTCCCATTAGCTGCGTAACGGGTATCTGATAGTCAGGGTACTCGACTTAAGCGTCCTCTCTTGTTTTTTCTGTATTTCCCCTGGTTACTTTAATTCTAACGTTCCGATATTTATAAAATGTCTTGTGACAATTTAAAACAAGAGATAACGCTATAGTAGATATAGATAGTAGATATAGATAGTAGATATAGATAGTAGGGGCACCCTACTATCAGATACCCGTTACTCAGCTTAAGGGAGTGCGAGGGAAATGGAGATATAAAACTTTGATCACGCATAACTTTTGAACGAATGGTCCGATTTGAAAAATTTCTATCGACGGATAGACGGACATGGCTAGATCGACTCGGCTAGTGATCCTGATTAAGAATATATATATTTTATAGGGTCGGAAACGCTTCCTTCTTCGTGTTACATGCTTTTGCACGAATACAATATACCCTTTTACTCTACGAGTAACGGGTATAATAATACAGATTTTTGATCCGGTACAAGTGTATATAACTCCTTACTACCTAAATATAAGTAATAGCTTAAGGGGTTATATACCTTTTTGAGCGAAAAAAATTGAGGGAACTTTGGATTTTTTTTCAGGTGTGTAGCAATTATTTTATGAAACTGAAGTTATTATTTATTGATAGTACATGTTTTTATCGAAACAACAAGCGTTTGATCTTGAAAATATATGAATAATTTACAAAGTTATGGCAATTCTCTCGGAACCCTTTTTTTTATAGCAACTTGCGGTGACCACGATTGCACAAGAACTATTTGATCGATCTTCTTCATTTTTTTTAAATTATTCGTAATGATTGTGCCGAGTTCGTGAACGATTCAGTTTTTATGCGTCAATTTTGATTTCGCAGAAAAAAATTTTTTAATAAAATTTTTAATACTCGAAAAATTAACTTTTTGGAAAAATTGTTACTGTATGCAGAAAAAAGCAAATATTCTTGAAAATAATCGTTCACGAACTCGGCACAATCATTACGAATAATTAAAAAAAAAATGAAGAAGATCGATCAAATAGTTCTTGTGCAATCGTGGTCACCGCAAGCCGCTATAATCCAAAGTTCCCTCAATTTTTTCGCTCAAAAAGGTATATAACCCCTTAAAAAATCGAATATTTTTGTTTTGTATCGTTTCGTAATTCTACACATTTAAGAATGAATAAAGAAGACAAAAGTAAGCGAAACATACGAATTGAACGCTACGTGATGTCTGCTTGTCTGTCTGTCTGTCTGTCTGTCTGCCTGTCTATCTGTCTGTCTGTCTGTTTTTCTGTTTTTAGGAGTAGATAAAAAAATCAAACAACAGTTTTATAAATTATAAAAAAATCCAATAAAATATCTTCATAAAAACGCTTTAAAACGAAATTATAGCATACAATGAACCAGACATTTAATAAATAATAAAAATTAGTTCCATTTAAGATTTAGTTCGCAGAACTCCTGTTTCATCACAGAAATTTTGAAAATTTTGGGAGTTTCAACTTTGGCGTCGAATTCCAAAGAAATGGGGAATGGTTCACGATGTGACTATTTTTATACCCGTTACTTGTAGAGTAAAAGGGGATATTGTATTCGTGCAAAAGTATGTAACAGGAAGAAGGAAGCGTTTCCGACCCTATAAAGTATATATATTCTTGATCAGGATCAAGTCGATATAGCCATGTCCGTCTGTCCGTCTGTCCGTCCGTATGAACGCTGAGATCTGAGAAACTATCAAAGCTAGAAAGTTGGGATTACCCACACATATTCTTTGGCTTCCTATGCAGCGCAAGTTTATTTCAGCGGAGGGCCACGCCCCCTCTAACGCCCACAATCGCCTTAAGCGATTTTAAAAGATGTCTGACGCCCACACCTTTTCGGAAAAGTAAAAATGCACTTTTATTGTGCTCATCAATACCTATCGAAATGTAGAAGACATTTTTCAAATCGGACCATTCGTTAAAAAGTTATGCGCGATCAAAGTTTTTATATATCTATCTCCCTCGCACTCCTTTGAGTAACGGGTATCTGATAGTCGGGGCACCCGACTATAGCGTTCTCTCTTGTTTTGTAGTGCCCTTATGTATTGAGAGTAGGACCTACCGAAAATAATAAAGGTAAGTCCAATTATATAGGCCACGTAATTCAAAATGTCGGAAACATCGGTTTTTACTCTCTTTTTACTTTTACTCAGGAGCACCCAAACATCATGGAAAAGTTAAAATGGTTCATGGAAATTTTTGGCTGTGTACCACTGTACCTGTGTTATTTACGGTCCCTGGTTAACACACACAGCCGACTTGTGTTATAAACACAACGTGTTTTTAACACGCTGTGTTTTTTATAAAATGTGAAAGTAAGTATAGCTGTTAACATTTTAGAAAAGTCTATACTCGATTAAATATAAAACAAAGGAAAGACTTGTTGATTAAGGTGTCAGAACACTTCACCAACAAGTACAATTTTTATACCCTTTACTCGTAGAGTAAAGCTTTATAAACAAAGCTTAGCCTAACAACTGTGTTAATGTTTTTAGATAAATCTCCCAATAAACGGGTACATGGTTATAGTTATTTTAACATTTCTATTGGATTTGTTTAATCGCTTGTCTTTGTTAGTGTAAATTACACGCTTTAAACTTGCTAAAACTCTTGTAATCTCTTTCCTACTCTCCCGCTCTCACTCTCTGAGAGCTTTGCGGTTTTGGAATTTGATCCCAGTGCCAAATTTACTTGAGGTATTTTTTCAACATTTTATTCCTATTTCTTTGAATAACCTTTTGTTTCATTCTGTACCAAAAAAAGTTGTTCTCTTCCGATGTCAACTAAAGATTCTTTTATTATCTGCTGGCTCTGCGAATCGGTCATGCACGTCAAAGGATTTACTGGCAGAGTTAAAGACTTCATTGAAATGCATACCGGTCTCATGTGGGCATGTGAGTCCTGAAAGGAAATGACAGTCGAGATGAGTAGCTTTATGAGGCAGACTCGAGATGGTCTATTGAACCTTTCACGAGTTTTTAAACTGCCCAATGACGGGTCCAATTCTGTTTGTGAACAATTTAATAATTTCTTATCTCAGGTGCAGTTAATAAGACCGTGAAACAGAACAAAATACTTTACACGGTAGCTGCAGCAGTTCCTGTCAGCACAGGGGTAAGCGAGCCAACTGTGCCTATGGAAACAGCCAGTTCCGGAGGTGACCCTGTTTCTGGAAGCCAACCTGAGGCACAGAATTCGGTGCTGACTGTACCTATAGATACAGTAGGAACCGCTTCTGGGTCCCAGACGAGCGAGGTTCAGATTCCTGCTGGGGGTCGTAAAAAACTGTCGGTTGTTTCACATAGGAAGCAACTATTCGTATTTAGATTTACCCCAGATACAACATCCGAGGATGTTTTGGAATTTATTCGTGAAAAATTCCCATCCGAGGACATTGCTGTTGAACAATTTCGTTTTTCTTACGCTCGTAGGATATCATCTTTTAAAATATTTGCTCCGCCTGATGTGTTTATAGAACTTCTTTCTGAAAGCTTTTGGCTTAATGATGATTTGGTTATAAAAGAATTTGTTCCAAATAAACCGAGAACAAATAACAGGCCTCCCATGGTGCCAAAAAACTGAAAAGTTTATTCTTGGCTTACCAAAATGTTAGAGGACTTAACATGAAGCTCCCCAAGCTTTATGCTGACTCCTCGGCATTTACCTACGATATCCTGGCATTTACAGAAACTTGGCTGAAACCTGAGATAACCGACTCTAAAGTTTTGACAAACTGCTTTAATACCTATAGAACCGATTGCCTTTCCCGTAGGGGAGGAGGTGTTCTCATCGCCGTTACCTCTACCCAAAATTCGGAGAGAATTCACTCTCATGTCCCTAATAACATAGAATTTGTTAGTGTAAAGTTTCCCTGCAATCCTTGTCTATTTTTGTTACATGTTCTTATATTCCACCTGGCTCTGACTTAATAATTTAGGAGCAACATCTATCTGCTATTAAATCTATTCTATCCTCTCTTTCCAACAGAGACCTTTTGATTGTTTTGGGGGACTTTAATCTCCCTGATATTTCTTGGTCCCCTTCTACTGACTCACTTGTCGCTATTCCCTTATCCGCCCATGTTTTTGTGGATGGCCTTTCTGAATTATCGTTACAGCAAGTTAGCTTTATACGAAATTCATTAAATAGACAGTTAGATCTTGTCTTTGTTTCAGAGCCGTCTGAAGTCACGGTATCTAGAATTGACGCTCTTGTGGTACCAGAAGACCGATACCATCCAACAATTTGCCTCCCCTACTTTGATACCCTCTCTCCTTTAGTTTCTCCAACTAAAATGAGATGCTTTCGTAAATGTGACTATAATAAACTTAACTTAATGATTTCGCAATATAATTGGACAGATCTTTATAACTGTATGGACATCGAAAGTGCCACTGAACTTTTCTATAGCGTTCTAAACACTTTTTTTTAATGAATGCGTTCCTGATAGGCTTCCTCCAAGGCCGAACACGGCCCCCTGGTTTACAAATGCGCTTCAAAGACTTAAAAATCTTAAAACAAACACTTATAAAAAGTATAAAAAATTGGGAAAGCCATCCGATTTTTCGAAATATGTGGTGGCTCGATCTGATTATACCCGTTACTCGTAGAGTAAAAGGGTATATTGTATTCGTGAAAAAGTATGTAACAGGGAGAAGGAAGCGTTTCCGACCCTATAAAGTATATATATTCTTGATCAGGGTCACTAGCCGAGTCGATCTAGCCATGTCCGTCTGTCCGTCTGTCTGTCCGTCTGTATGAACGCTGAGATCTCGGAAACTACTAAAGCTAGAGGATTGGCATTTTGCATGCATATTATTGAAGTTCCTACGCAGCGCAAGTTTGTTTCAAAAAGGTGCCACGCCCCCTCTAACGCCCACAATCGCCCTAAACCATTTTTTGAAAGGTTTCTGGCGCCCACACCATTAAAGATTTTGGAAAAGTAAAAATGCAGTTTTATTGTGTTTATCAATACCTATCGAAATGTAGAAGAAATTTTTTTAAATCGGTCCATTCGTTAAAAAGTTATGCCCGATCAAAGTTTTATATATCCACCTCCCTCGCACTCCCTTAGCTGAGTAACGGGTATCTGGTAGTCGGGGCACCCGACTATAGCGTTCTCTCTTGTTTTAATGTTGCTAACAGTCATTGCTATTCTATGTATTTAAATCGTTGTAAATATGCAGTTTTATAACTTTGTTAACCCTAAACGTAAGTCATCGGCTTTGCCTTCATCGGTTAGTGTAATGGCGGGGGGCGGGCTTTTCCAGCAGGGGTTGTTTTTTTAGTTCCGATTGAAAATTAGAACGCGCTTTTTAAACGTTATAAAATAAAAAGACTCCACGGTTTATTCGAACTTCACTTGTACACTTGTAAATTAGAACTAACTTAAGCTACGGAATGGAAGTTTTTGAGCGGCGTCGTTGCTGGAAAGGCGATCGGCGAGTTATCGCGGGCATCTCGTGCATGTGGAGCAAGGTGTGATGATCCTGTCCACATTTTTTGCAGGCGTCGCCACTGCGGCATTTCCCTCCAGAGTGTTGATGAGCCAAACAATAGTGGCAGTATCTGTTTACCAGTACTGCTCGGAGACGCTTCTCCGAACTTAGCCTCAGGAACCGGTTGCATTTCCGTAGCGGATGTATATCCTGGCAGACTCGGCAGCGGTAGGATTTTATACCTCGAGAACATCTGCTGACAAGGGTCTGGGAAGTGCGTGGGCGAGCACGAGGAGCCATTCTGAACTTCTTGGAAGAGAAAGCAAAAAAACAACGAACATATCAGAAAGGGAGTCGCTTTAGTGATGGTTACTGGGAGGACAGCGGGAACAGAAGGCATTATTGTGGAGATTTAGAGGTTGCCTTAGCCTCCATAGGAAGGAGAACTACTTTGTGGACCGGACGTTGGATGGTTCCACGAGAAGTAAGAATATCTACGACGCGTACTCTAGTATCAGCTCCTGGGATAGCAGCTACGATTCTGCCGAGCCGCCAGTCATTTGATGGCAAGTTATCGTCCTTGATGACCACCATGTCGTCGATTTGTAGATTTCTGGATGGACTTAGCCACTTGTTACGCTTGTGGAGTTCCTTTAGATACTCTTCTTTCCATCGCGAACTAAATTGTTGATGCTGGGCCTTGAGATGTTGCCATCGATTTATAATCGACTTGGCTTCGCCTTTGATTTCGGGCTCCGCCGTGGAAAGCAACGGACCCCCGATCTGAAAATGGCCTGGCGTCAGTGCCAGCAAGTCTGTCGGGTCCTCTGACATTGGAGAGAGTGGTCTGGAATTAAGGCAGGCTTCAATCTTTGTCAGAAGCGTGGAAAGCTCTTCGAAGGTATACTTGCGAGCGGACGTGGATTTGTAAAACAGCGTTTTAAAACTCTTTACTCCTGCCTCCCACAGGCCTCCCATATGAGGAGCTCCTGGGGGTATGAAACGCCACACGAGTCCCTGATGGCTATACGCATCAGTCACTGACTCCTTTAGTGCTTGCGTAAAATCACGGGAAATAAGACTTGAGGCACCAAGAAATGTTTTGCCGTTGTCGGAATGGACCCGCTGAGGACAACCTCTTCTAGCTACAAAACGCGCAAACGCTGCTAGAAACTTCTCAGTTGTAAGGTCGGAGGTGTGTTCCAAATGGATGGCCTTCGTAGAAAAGCACACAAACACACAAACATATCCCTTAGTAATGAGTAGACATCGGATTATATGCAAAATCATATTTTTAACGGCTTGTCGAAATCAAATTTCGATTGGACTGAAATTCGTTTCACGTTAAAATAATAAGATTAAGGCCATGTTGTTTTTGCATATTCGACATATCTTGCATAACAAGAACATATCCAACATATTTTACGACATATTATCAAAGCAGGCTTTTGTCAGAATGTTTAAGTATTCAAAAAATCATTTCAAAGAGAGTTTGTTGTGAAGAGTTGATTATAAAACAAGAGAGGACGCTATAGTCGGGTGCCCCGACTATCAGATACCCGTTACCAGCTAAGGGAGTGCGAGGGAGATGGATATATTAAAACTTTGATCGGTCATAACTTTTTAACGATTGGTCCGATTTAAAAAATTTCTTCTACATTTTGATAGGTTTAGATAATCACAATAAAACTGCATTTTTACATTTCCAAAATCTTTAAAGGTGTGGGCGCCAGACACCTTTCAAAAAATCAGGGGGCGGTTAGAGGGGGCGTGGCACCTTTTTGAAATAAACTTGCGCTGCGTAGGAACTCCAAGAATATGCATGCAAAATGCCAATCCTCTAGCTTTTATAGTTTCCGAGATCTCAGCGTTCATACAGACGGACAGACAGACGGACAGACGGACATGGCTAGTTCGACTCGGCTAGATGTCCTGATCAAGAATATATATACTTTATAGGGTCGGAAAAGCTTCCTTCTCCCTGTTACATACTTTTGCACGAATACAATATACCCTTTTACTCTACGAGTAACGGGTATAAAAATGCCGAAAACTCAAAAGAAAGGTGATCGGCTTAAGGAATGTTTGAAAGACATTAACGAGTCTGCCATTACAGTAATTGACGACAATCTATACTGCAAGTCCTGCCAAAAACATGTAAGAAATGTAAATATATTAAATTATATTCTATCTTATAATTTTATGTCCTAGATTGGTAGTGATCGTAAGTCGCAACCTTTACAACACATAAGAACAGAATTACATAAGCAAAAGCCAAATAGTATAACATCTAGAAACGAACAAGAATCTCCGTTTTTTTCCGATCTGTGTGAAGCCATGATAGCAGTTAACCTACCATTTAAATCAATTAACAACAACATTTTTAGAACTTTTTTACACAAATAATACCACACGAAAGTACCATACGCAAAAACTATCTAGACAGAAGCTATCAAAAAGCCCTCCAAGAAATTAAAAATGAAATAGGGAATAACGCAATTTGGATATCAGTAGACGAGACAACCCACAGGAATGGACGTTATATAGCAAATTTAATAACTGGATCACTGGATGAGAAGAAGTCAACGCGTCCATATTTGATTGCTTGTCGTCAAATAGAAAAAGTCAACAACCGTACAATTTCTAGATTTGTAAACAATGGATTGAGAACTCTATGGCCAGACCTAAATGAAGAAAATGTACTGCTTATGGTTACAGACGCAGCTGCTTATATGATAAAGGCTGGTCAAAACTTGAAGGTATTTTATCCCAACATGATACATGTGACTTGCTTGGCCCACGGATTGCATCGGGTCGCAGAAACTATTCGAGGACATTTCCCAAAAGTCAACAAATACATATCGAACGTTAAAAAAATATTTCTGAAATCTCCCCACCGTTGCGCCCAATACAAATTGATGCTAGATATTGAATTACCGCCGGAGCCAATAATAACGAGATGGGGAACTTGGATTGAGGCTGCATGCTTTCATGCTACAAACTTTAATGGAATCAGTCGTGTAGGTTATTCTTATTTATTGACAGTAACTATTTACTAAATATATTTGTAGGTTGTAACTTCTCTAGGAAGCGACGATGCTCAACCTATTCAAAATGTTCAGGAGCAACTAAAGGACTTAACTGTAAAAAGGGAACTCCTAACTATTCAGGATTACTTTTGCACCATGCCGTCAATAATTGAAAATTTAGAAAAAGGGTCCAATTCTCTGAAGCAAAATATGGTTCAGCTGAGCAAAGCTCAAGAAATGATAAATGACGTTCCAGAAAGCTTGGGAGATATATTAAAGAAAAAATTAAAGGATGTACTATTGAAAAGCCCGGACTTTAAAACGATTGAAAAACTGAATGACTCAATTAACAGCATAGATGGAATGAATTCGATTGACGATTTAAACATGGAAAATATCTATAAATATAAATATGCTCCATTGACGTCGTGCGATGTTGAAAGAAGCTTTTCCGCATTTAAGCTTTTACTCACAGACAAAAGAACAAAATTAACTGTTGAAAATATAGAAAAAATTTTGGTCACATATTGTAAACAAAATTACAACTAAAATGTACTTTAACATCCTAACTATTGCTTAGCGTGATCCCCAAAGCACTAAATACACTCATATTAAATACGTATTTTTTCTGATTTTTTTGGTGTAATGGCTAATATATAAATTTGTTGCGTGTGGTTTTCAACAATTTTTTTTTGTTTAAAACAAATTCCAGCCGAATTGGGGCTTTGCACTTTCAATTTCCCTGTGGATCGGCTAATGTGGCGGGTACAGTTTTCAAAAATTATATTGATTGGTCCAACTTTTTAAATTATAGAAATAAGCAGTAGTTTGATGAAAATGTTCACAAACTAACACGATTTTTGAAACCGATTTTCTTAAGATACGGTGGTGCGATTGTAGCTATTTTTATGTATACCCCTTCTGTCAGCTACAGAAATACATTTTAAACATTTTTACCATTAAGCTCGAAATATATGTGCCTGTAAGAGACAGAAACATTTTTGACATATTTTGCATATTCTCGACATATTTTACATATTCTCGACATATTTTGCATATTCTCGACATATTTTGCATATTCCATTGCATAAAAAATGCATATTTGCGATATGTCGTCGTCATTCGAATACCAATTTAATATAGTGCCTAAATCCAAAATTTGGCGGTATTTTAAGCAAAAATGAAGAAAAACATATAATCCGATGTCTAGTAATGAGACATGCTCTCCCTGTGTAGTTTTTTAGTTCAAAGGGGCCGGCGTAATCGACGCCGGTGTAAGTAAATGGCCTGGAAAAAGAGGCTCGATCAGTCGGAAAATCGCCCATCAATTGGGTCTGCAGTCTTTTTTTATAAATGGTGCACACCTTGCATGAATTCACCACGCCCTTTACCAGATTCTTGACTTTAGGAATGCAATATTTGGATCGCATCAAGCGCACTATCAATTGGTTGCCGCCATGAAGCGTAATCTGGTGCGTGAATTGGACAAGAAGACGAGATAACCGACAGCTGTACGGGAGTAATACAGGATAGCGCTCGTCATACTGCAGGACCTTGGAGGCAGTTAAGTGACCACATGCTCTTAAGAGTCCATGTTGGTCTATAAATGGAAACAAATTAGCAATTTGGCTTGATGCGGGTATGGATTTTTTGCTTCGCAACAATCGAAGCTCGAGCGCGTACTCTTCACGCTGGGCAAGTATTATGTAGGTCCTCTCAGCCTCCCGGTTTTCCCGATTACTGAGCTGCTTATCCGGACTTACCGGAGCCTTACGACAGCGATTTAGGAACCTTTGGACGTAAGCAAGGACTCGTAAAGCCTTGTCTAGTCTGGAAAAACGGTCAAGGACATCATCAGCGGGGAGCTTTACGAAATGAACCTTCACCGCGCGCTGCTCTAACTCGGTGACTGGGTGTGGATCCGAAGTTTCTGGCCATTGAAGTTTGGGCAATTGTAACCACTGGGGCCCATGCCACCAGAGGGTGCTATCGCCCAGCTCTTGCAGGAACACGCCGCGACTAGCTAGGTCGGCAGATGTGACCAATTCTCAATCTTTGTAGCTTGAGCTATTTTGGTTACGCGGTTGGCTACGAATGTGGTCCAGGAGCAGGCTGGTTTTTTTAACCATGCCAGGACAATGGTGGAATCTGTCCAGCAGAAAATCTCAGAGCTTTTTGACAGCATATTTGGAAGGATGGTAGATGTCATATCTGCCAGCAATAGGGCACCTCGAGTCGGGGGAGGGATACAGTTTTCACAGGGGCAACCCGGGTCTTTGCCGTAAGCAGATTAGTCAATATCTGCTGACCGACTTCAACCCTGACATACAGCGCAGCCCCATAGGCTTTTTGGGAAGCGTCACAGAAACCGTGAAGCTCGATTTTTACCTGGGGCTGGTAACCGACCCATCTCGGAATACGGATTTGATCGAGCTCGGAATAACTTTGCAGGAACACTTGCCATCTATGGCTCATTTCGTCGGGAAGGTTGTCATCCCAGCCTAACTCTTGCAGCCAGATCTCCTGCATAAAAATTTTGGCCCGGACGATGAACGGAGCAAGCCATCCAGCGGGGTCGAACAGCTTTGCGATCTGGGAGAGAACTTCTCTTTTAGTATAGGAGGACTTGACGGATATTTCTGGGGGCACGAAGTAGAACTCGTCGGTGATTGCTCTCCAACGAATGCCGAGAGTTTTGGCTGTGCTTTCGGCATCAATATTCAGGAACTCAGAATGGAGAAGATGCTCATTTGGAATGTCCTTTAAAACCCCCTTGTGGTTGGAAGTCCACTTTCTAAGCGGAAAACCGGCCGAATTCAAAGCGGTTACTAACTCCTGGATGGTAATTTGAGCTTCTTGTTGAGAATTAGATCCTGCTAAAACGTCATCAACATACATGAAGTTGCGGATTATGTGACTGGCCTTTGGAAACTGCTGATCGACGTCATCAGCCAGCTGTTTCAGCACTCGGATGGCGAGATGGGGCGCGCAATTGACACCAAATGTTACGGTTTTCAGCTCGTAATCTCGAATGTCACCTTCCTTTTTTTTTAATATATATGATGGACGTTGATGCACTACGAGCAGTACAAACAAGTGGCCCAACGATACCAAGCACGTGCTTGTTACGCGCGGGACCCTTTATCAATTAGGGCAAAAATGCGAGTTCGCGAGGAAAATATATGAAACAAATACTACAACTAAGATTGAAGCAAATGAGATAAAATTTTTGTTTTTAATACGGGGATAGATGTTGTAGTGCAAATTAAATAATAAAGATTGTTATAATTTTTACATAGAACACGAAAGGGCTCATGCAGAGTAAAATTTGATGTACATCGAGGCAAATTAAGAGGGTAATAATTTCGTGTAAGTCTAACGGGAACATTAAAAGTTAAACGGTTTACCAGTTCTACGGAGTCAATATCACCTTTTATAAGATTTTTCATAAAAATAGTACCATGCATTATTCTACGGTTTTCAAGTGTAGGTAAATTAAGCAATAGTAATCTACTCTGGTAGGAAGGTAGCGTTACGTTTTGATCCCAGTTCAAACTACGAAGGGCAAAAAGAAGAAATTTTTTTTGCACCGACTCAATACGGTCGATGTGCACTTGATATTGTGGACTCCAAACTGAAGAACAATATTCCAAAATAGGACGGACAAGGGAGGTATATAATAATCTGGTTGTATAAGGGTCATCAAATTCCTTTGACCAACGCTTTATAAACCCAAAAACACTCATAGCTTTATTGACAGTGGCCATTATGTGGCAATCAAATTTAAGTTTTGGGTCGAGAAGAACACCTAAATCGTTAATTGAATATATACGGTCGAGTGGTGTATTTTGAAGAGAATAACTAATAAACGTAGGGTCGGAAAAGCTTCCTTCTCCCTGTTACATACTTTTGCACGAATACAATATACCCTTTTACTCTACGAGTAACGGGTATAAAAATGCCGAAAACTCAAAAGAAAGGTGATCGGCTTAAGGAATGTTTGAAAGACATTAACGAGTCTGCCATTACAGTAATTGACGACAATCTATACTGCAAGTCCTGCCAAAAACATGTAAGAAATGTAAATATATTAAATTATATTCTATCTTATAATTTTATGTCCTAGATTGGTAGTGATCGTAAGTCGCAACCTTTACAACACATAAGAACAGAATTACATAAGCAAAAGCCAAATAGTATAACATCTAGAAACGAACAAGAATCTCCGTTTTTTTCCGATCTGTGTGAAGCCATGATAGCAGTTAACCTACCATTTAAATCAATTAACAACAACATTTTTAGAACTTTTTTACACAAATAATACCACACGAAAGTACCATACGCAAAAACTATCTAGACAGAAGCTATCAAAAAGCCCTCCAAGAAATTAAAAATGAAATAGGGAATAACGCAATTTGGATATCAGTAGACGAGACAACCCACAGGAATGGACGTTATATAGCAAATTTAATAACTGGATCACTGGATGAGAAGAAGTCAACGCGTCCATATTTGATTGCTTGTCGTCAAATAGAAAAAGTCAACAACCGTACAATTTCTAGATTTGTAAACAATGGATTGAGAACTCTATGGCCAGACCTAAATGAAGAAAATGTACTGCTTATGGTTACAGACGCAGCTGCTTATATGATAAAGGCTGGTCAAAACTTGAAGGTATTTTATCCCAACATGATACATGTGACTTGCTTGGCCCACGGATTGCATCGGGTCGCAGAAACTATTCGAGGACATTTCCCAAAAGTCAACAAATACATATCGAACGTTAAAAAAATATTTCTGAAATCTCCCCACCGTTGCGCCCAATACAAATTGATGCTAGATATTGAATTACCGCCGGAGCCAATAATAACGAGATGGGGAACTTGGATTGAGGCTGCATGCTTTCATGCTACAAACTTTAATGGAATCAGTCGTGTAGGTTATTCTTATTTATTGACAGTAACTATTTACTAAATATATTTGTAGGTTGTAACTTCTCTAGGAAGCGACGATGCTCAACCTATTCAAAATGTTCAGGAGCAACTAAAGGACTTAACTGTAAAAAGGGAACTCCTAACTATTCAGGATTACTTTTGCACCATGCCGTCAATAATTGAAAATTTAGAAAAAGGGTCCAATTCTCTGAAGCAAAATATGGTTCTGCTGAGCAAAGCTCAAGAAATGATAAATGACGTTCCAGAAAGCTTGGGAGATATATTAAAGAAAAAATTAAAGGATGTACTATTGAAAAGGCAGGACTTTAAAACGATTGAAAAACTGAATGACTCAATTAACAGCATAGATGGAATGAATTCGATTGACGATTTAAACATGGAAAATATCTATAAATATAAATATGCTCCATTGACGTCGTGCGATGTTGAAAGAAGCTTTTCCGCAATTAAGCTTTTACTCACAGACAAAAGAACAAAATTAACTGTTGAAAATATAGAAAAAATTTTGGTCACATATTGTAAACAAAATTACAACTAAAATGTACTTTAACATCCTAAATATTGCTTAGCGTGATCCCCAAAGCACTAAATACACTCATATTAAATACGTATTTTTTCTGATTTTTTTGGTGTAATGGCTAATATATAAATTTGTTGCGTGTGGTTTTCAACAATTTTTTTTTGTTTAAAACAAATTCCAGCCGAATTGGGGCTTTGCACTTTCAATTTCCCTGTGGATCGGCTAATGTGGCGGGTACAGTTTTCAAAAATTATATTGATTGGTCCAACTTTTTAAATTATAGAAATAAGCAGTAGTTTGATGAAAATGTTCACAAACTAACACGATTTTTGAAACCGATTTTCTTAAGATACGGTGGTGCGATTGTAGCTATTTTTATGTATACCCCTTCTGTCAGCTACAGAAATACATTTTAAACATTTTTACCATTAAGCTCGAAATATATGTGCCTGTAAGAGACAGAAACATTTTTGACATATTTTGCATATTCTCGACATATTTTACATATTCTCGACATATTTTGCATATTCTCGACATATTTTGCATATTCCATTGCATAAAAAAATGCATATTTGCGATATGTCGTCGTCATTCGAATACCAATTTAATATAGTGCCTAAATCCAAAATTTGGCGGTATTTGAAGCAAAAATGAAGAAAAACATATAATCCGATGTCTAGTAATGAGACATGCTCTCCCTGTGTAGTTTTTTAGTTCAAAGGGGCCGGCGTAATCGACGCCGGTGTAAGTAAATGGCCTGGAAAAAGAGGCTCGATCAGTCGGAAAATCGCCCATCAATTGGGTCTGCAGTCTTTTTTTATAAATGGTGCACACCTTGCATGAATTCACCACGCCCTTTACCAGATTCTTGACTTTAGGAATGCAATATTTGGATCGCATCAAGCGCACTATCAATTGGTTGCCGCCATGAAGCGTAATCTGGTGCGTGAATTGGACAAGAAGACGAGATAACCGACAGCTGTACGGGAGTAATACAGGATAGCGCTCGTCATACTGCAGGACCTTGGAGGCAGTTAAGTGACCACATGCTCTTAAGAGTCCATGTTGGTCTATAAATGGAAACAAATTAGCAATTTGGCTTGATGCGGGTATGGATTTTTTGCTTCGCAACAATCGAAGCTCGAGCGCGTACTCTTCACGCTGGGCAAGTATTATGTAGGTCCTCTCAGCCTCCCGGTTTTCCCGATTACTGAGCTGCTTATCCGGACTTACCGGAGCCTTACGACAGCGATTTAGGAACCTTTGGACGTAAGCAAGGACTCGTAAAGCCTTGTCTAGTCTGGAAAAACGGTCAAGGACATCATCAGCGGGGAGCTTTACGAAATGAACCTTCACCGCGCGCTGCTCTAACTCGGTGACTGGGTGTGGATCCGAAGTTTCTGGCCATTGAAGTTTGGGCAATTGTAACCACTGGGGCCCATGCCACCAGAGGGTGCTATCGCCCAGCTCTTGCAGGAACACGCCGCGACTAGCTAGGTCGGCAGATGTGACCAATTCTCAATCTTTGTAGCTTGAGCTATTTTGGTTACGCGGTTGGCTACGAATGTGGTCCAGGAGCAGGCTGGTTTTTTTAACCATGCCAGGACAATGGTGGAATCTGTCCAGCAGAAAATCTCAGAGCTTTTTGACAGCATATTTGGAAGGATGGTAGATGTCATATCTGCCAGCAATAGGGCACCACATAGCTCGAGTCGGGGGAGGGATACAGTTTTCACAGGGGCAACCCGGGTCTTTGCCGTAAGCAGATTAGTCAATATCTGCTGACCGACTTCAACCCTGACATACAGCGCAGCCCCATAGGCTTTTTGGGAAGCGTCACAGAAACCGTGAAGCTCGATTTTTACCTGGGGCTGGTAACCGACCCATCTCGGAATACGGATTTGATCGAGCTCGGAATAACTTTGCAGGAACACTTGCCATCTATGGCTCATTTCGTCGGGAAGGTTGTCATCCCAGCCTAACTCTTGCAGCCAGATCTCCTGCATAAAAATTTTGGCCCGGACGATGAACGGAGCAAGCCATCCAGCGGGGTCGAACAGCTTTGCGATCTGGGAGAGAACTTCTCTTTTAGTATAGGAGGACTTGACGGATATTTCTGGGGGCACGAAGTAGAACTCGTCGGTGATTGCTCTCCAACGAATGCCGAGAGTTTTGGCTGTGCTTTCGGCATCAATATTCAGGAACTCAGAATGGAGAAGATGCTCATTTGGAATGTCCTTTAAAACCCCCTTGTGGTTGGAAGTCCACTTTCTAAGCGGAAAACCGGCCGAATTCAAAGCGGTTACTAACTCCTGGATGGTAATTTGAGCTTCTTGTTGAGAATTAGATCCTGCTAAAACGTCATCAACATACATGAAGTTGCGGATTATGTGACTGGCCTTTGGAAACTGCTGATCGACGTCATCAGCCAGCTGTTTCAGCACTCGGATGGCGAGATGGGGCGCGCAATTGACACCAAATGTTACGGTTTTCAGCTCGTAATCTCGAATGTCACCTTCCTTTTTTTTTTTAATATATATGATGGACGTTGATGCACTACGAGCAGTACAAACAAGTGGCCCAACGATACCAAGCACGTGCTTGTTACGCGCGGGACCCTTTATCAATTAGGGCAAAAATGCGAGTTCGCGAGGAAAATATATGAAACAAATACTACAACTAAGATTGAAGCAAATGAGATAAAATTTTTGTTTTTAATACGGGGATAGATGTTGTAGTGCAAATTAAATAATAAAGATTGTTATAATTTTTACATAGAACACGAAAGGGCTCATGCAGAGTAAAATTTGATGTACATCGAGGCAAATTAAGAGGGTAATAATTTCGTGTAAGTCTAACGGGAACATTAAAAGTTAAACGGTTTACCAGTTCTACGGAGTCAATATCACCTTTTATAAGATTTTTCATAAAAATAGTACCATGCATTATTCTACGGTTTTCAAGTGTAGGTAAATTAAGCAATAGTAATCTACTCTGGTAGGAAGGTAGCGTTACGTTTTGATCCCAGTTCAAACTACGAAGGGCAAAAAGAAGAAATTTTTTTTGCACCGACTCAATACGGTCGATGTGCACTTGATATTGTGGACTCCAAACTGAAGAACAATATTCCAAAATAGGACGGACAAGGGAGGTATATAATAATCTGGTTGTTAAGGGTCATCAAATTCCTTTGACCAACGCTTTATAAACCCAAAAACACTCATAGCTTTATTGACAGTGGCCATTATGTGGCAATCAAATTTAAGTTTTGGGTCGAGAAGAACACCTAAATCGTTAATTGAATATATACGGTCGAGTGGTGTATTTTGAAGAGAATAACTAATAAACGTAGGAGTACCCCTATAAAAAGTCATAACGTTGCATTTAAGGCAGTTCAGATTTAAAAGATTGTACTCACACCATCCCTGAAAACAATCAATATCTGACTGTAAGTTGAAACCGGACCCTACATCTTTATATGATAAACAAAGCTTAACATCGTCAGCGTACATTAGTAAACGAGAATGAGCTACGATAGAGGGAAGATCGTTAATAAACAAAGTAAACAGCAAAGGGCCTAAATGACTACCTTGAGGAACTTTAGATGTCACGTTGATCATTTTAGAAACAGCGCTCTTAAATATAACCCTCTGAGTCCTACCATTCAAGTAACTTGAAATCCAAGTTAATAGATTACATGGAAACCCAAGCTGATCTAATTTGAATAAAAGGAGAGAGTGGTTAACAGAGTCAAAGGCCTTACTTAAATCTGTATATATAACGTCAGTCTGCATGTTATTCTTATATCCATTTATTACAATAGATGACAATTCAAGAAGGTTGGTGGTGGTCGATCTTCGCTTAACAAAACCATGCTGACACGGTGATATTAGCGAGGAACATAAATGCTGCAAATGAGAAGTAATAATACATTCAAATGCTTTAGGAATTGCCGACAATTTAGAAATGCCTCTATAATTCTGGGCATCCGCCTTCGCACCCTTTTTGTGGAGTGGAATAATGAAAGAGTTTAGTTGGAAAAACTGATGATGAAATAGACAAATGAAAAAGTTTAAGAATCGGTTTACAAATGGTTGAAGCACAAAACTTAAGCACACTCCCAGGGAGTCCATCAGGACCGGGAGAATACGTTGGCGTTGTTCTTGCTAAATCCTTTAAAAGAGAACTTTCGGTAATTACAGGGGTAAAAATACAATTAGCCCTATTTAAGGGGTTAGGGTAGATAGGGTTTGACCAAGCAGCCGAACTATAAGTAGTTTGGAAAAACTCGGCAAATAAATCCGCAATTTCAGAATCCGACGATGCCTCTTTTGAGTTTAAACGTACCGATGAAGGCAATGCCGAAGACTTACGCTTGGCATTAACGAAGTTATAAAACTGCTTCTGATCATTTGAAAACTCGAATTTACATCGATTTAAATATATGGAATAGCAATGACTGTTGAGAACATTAAAATCTGATCGAGCCACCACATACTTCGACAAATCAAATGGCTTACCCGGTTTTTTATACTTTTTATAAGTGTTAGATTTAAGATTTTTTAGTCTTTGAAGCGCATTGTTAAACCAAGGAGGCCTGTTTAGCTTCGGAGGAAGACTGTCAGGAACGCATTCGTCAAAAAAAGTGTTTAAAACGCTATAGAAAAGTTCAATTGCACTGTCAATATACATGCAATTGTACAAATCAGTCCATTTATATTGCGAAATCATGTAGTTTAGTTTATTATAGTCACATTTACGAAAGCATCTCCTTTTAGTTTGAGGAACTAAAGGAGAAAGGGTATCAGTACAGGGGAGGCCAATTGTCAATTCCAAAGTTGGATGATATCAGTGACTTCATGCGGATCTAAAACAAATACTAGATCTAATTGTCTATTTAATGAATTTCGTATAAAGCTTACTTGCTGTAACGATAATTCTAAAAGGCCATCCACAAAATCATGGGCGGATAAAGGAGTAGCGACAAGTGAGTCAGTGGGAAGAGACCAAGAGATATTAGGGAGATTAAAGTCACCCAAAACAATCAAAAGGTCTCTGTTGGAAAGGAAGGATAGAACAGATTTTATAGCAGACAGATGGTGCTCATAAATTATTAAATCAGAGCCAGGAGGAATATAAGAGCAGGTTACAAAAATAGATAAGGATTGAATGGAAACTTTGACACTAACAAATTCAATATCGTTAGGGATATGAATGTTAAGTCTCTCCGATGTTAAACTAGAGGTAACGGCAATCAATACACCACCCCCCCTACGCGGGAAGCGATCGGTCCTGTAGGTGTTAAAGTTCATTGACAAAACTTCAGAGTCAGATATCTCCGGTTTCAGCCAAGTTTCCGTAAAAGCCAAAATATCTTCAGTAAATGCAGAGGAGTCAGCATAAAGCTTTGGTAGCTTCATATTTAGTCCTCTAACATTTTGATAAGCCAAAAATAAACCTGTTAGTTTTTTGGCACAGCGGAAGGCCTATTATTAGGCACAGTGGAAAGCCGATTATTAGGCACAGTGGGAGGCCTGTTATTTGTTCTCGGTTTATTGGGAACAAATTCTTTTATTACCAAATCATCATTAAGCCAAAAGCTTTCAGAAAGTAGTACATTAAACACATCAGGCGGAGCAAATATTTTAAAAGAAGATATCCTACGGGCGTACCAAAATCGAAATTGTTCAACTTCAATGTCCTCGGATGGGAATTTTTCACGTATGAATTCCATAACATCATCAGATTTGGTATCCGGAGTAAATTTAGAAACAAACAATTGCTTCCTATGTGGAACAACTGAAAGTTTCTTACGCCCCCCAGCAGCAGTCTGAACCTCACTCGGCTGGGACCCAGAAGCGGTTCCTACTGTATCTACGGTCAGCACCGACTTCTGTGCCTCAGGTTGGCATCCTCGGATGGGAATTTTTCACGTATGAATTCCATAACATCATCAGATTTGGTATCCGGGGTAAATCTAGAAACAAACAATTGCTTCCTATGTGGAACAACTGAAAGGTTCTTACGCCCCCCAGCAGCAGTCTGAACCTCACTCGGCTGGGACCCAGAAGCGGTTCCTACTGTATCTACGGTCAGCACCGACTTCTGTGCCTCAGGTTGGCATCCAGAAACAGGGTCACCTCCGGAACTTGCTGTTACCATAGGCACAGGTGGCTCGCTTACCCCTGTGCCGACCGGAACTGCTGCAGCTACCGAGTTCAATGTTTTGTTTTGTTTCACGGTCTTATTAACCGCCCCTGAGCTGACTTTTTTGCGTTTAGGCGACTCGGTTAATAATAATTTCTTATTATTAAATTGGTCACAAACTGAGTTGAACCCGTCATTGAGCTGTTTGAAAACTCGAGAAAGGTTCAATAGTCCGTCTCGAGTCTGTCTCATAAAGCTGCTCATTTCGACTGTCATTTCCTTGCAGGACTCACATGCCCACATGAGACCGGTACGCATTTCAATGAAGTCTTTAACTCTGCCAGTAAATTCTGCACATTTGACGTGCATGACCGAATCGTAGAGCCAACAGATAACAAAAGATTCTTTGGTTGACATCGGAAGAGAACAACTTTTCTTTGTACAGATAAGGGCCATTTTATAGGAAAAAGAGGTTCGTAAGAAGTTTGTCTAAGGACGCCTCATTTGTTTTTGTAACTTGAGTCGTAAAGGCTGAGACTCGGTTGCTCGTGGACATGGACACTGCACCAGTGAGCACCCACCCGAAGATGGTCTCTTGCCCAAAAAGAGATCCGCAGATGTTGGTCTTTGTGCCGCTCAGCAGCACGGATGGAAGAATATCAGCTCCGATAAGAACGTCTATCTGGGAACTCTGAAGAAATGTGGGATTTGCCCATTGAAGGTTTGGCAAATCTCTCAGGATATTTTGTGGAATAGAATGTGAGGGTAATCTGCCTGCTAGTTCTGGCAGAACATACGCTGCGGTGTCTAACTGCAGGCCCGGCTTAGTAGGAGAACGAATGGCGAAATGGCAAAGCCGTGTTGACTGGGCAGAAACGGTCTGATTTAAACCAGACACTTGAGCTTGAATGGGGCGGAACGGCAGATTGACCAACTTGAAAAGACGCTCCGTTATGAACGTCGCTTCAGATCCCGAGTCGATCAGAGCGCGTGCTCGGAAATGGGTGCCGAGGTGGCAGATGTCAATCATTGCCGTGCCCAAGAGAACTGCCTTAGAGCCTGAGGCAAAACAGACTTGTACATTTGAGTGTCTATCGGGATTGTCTGAGCCTCCCGCCGAAGGATCGGGTCTAGATCTCGAATTTCCAGAGGAACTTGGATTGTTGGAAAAAGGGTTGCCTCGATGCAAAAGCGTGTGATGTCTCCCTCGGCATACGAAACAGCTGTGCGTACTGGAACAATCCCGGAGCTGATGACCTCTCGCGAAGCAATTCAAGCATAACTGCTTCTTTTTTATGGAGCTTTCCCGCGCCTCGATTGCCATCTGAATGAAGCAAGGGCACAACCGCACTGGGTGACTCTCCTTCGAGCACAAATCGCAGCTCTTTGGTTTGGTACTCACTTTGGCTTCAAAGGAGTGAAGCTTCTTCGTAACTTGGGAATTTTTGGAAGTTGACGGACCCCCAAGACTCTGCTTCATATCCTCAATGGCTTCTAAGGTTCTATACCTATCGCTAAGGAACGCGTTCATCTCATCCCATGTAGGAATATCGGACTTTGATGTAAGGGATTGTTCCCACAAGGAAAGGGTCAATCTGGGCAACTTACTGGCGCACAGGTATACCAGCAAGTAATCCCAATTTTCGGTTGATATTTTGGAGTGGGCTAATGCTGTCAGGCACCCTTGGATGGTGCTCTGAAGCTCTTTTATGGAGTGGCCAGTTTCGGCATGAACGGAACTCAAGTTAAATAGGAGCTTGAGCTGACTGTTCACTAAAAGTCTTTTGTTTTCGAAACGGTCTCGAAGCGCCTCCCAAGCGGAAGCGAAACCATCATTAGTGAGCGGGGACTTGAAAACAATTGCCTTTGCCTCACCGCTCGTTTTCGCATTGAGATGGAATAACTTCTCGACCGGCGTCAACCGTGTGTTGTTGACGTAGACGGCAGTGAAAAGGTCCCTGAATGTTGGCCATTTGAGATAGTCTCCCTCGAATACTTCTGTATCACATGGAGGCAACCGGCACCCAGACGGAATGTACGCGGACTGATTGTCGGTGCTCGACAACGGTTGCTGTGAACTGGCTCGGTCAATTAACTCGCTGAGCTGAACCGATAGCTCCTCGTACACCGAATAGCAATATTCATATTTTCGGTGCAGAGTCGCCAAAATATCCGCCGCCTCTTCAGTCGTAAGGCTGGAAATCGTGTCTAGACACGCTTCAAATTCCTTCTCGGCTTTGTCCCAGAGTGAACGGACTTGTTCTTTACGGACTTTGCAGGTGTGGACGGACGGAGCAGCAGCTCCTGGAGTTTCAATGGTCGCTCTGAAATCGCTCATACGGTCGGACACCGTGATGAACCGCGCAAGGGCTGCAATTGCGATGTCGTTGCTCATTTTTGCTTGAGAACGAGTTGCTAGCGGCTTTACGGACATGGTCTGGATTTGCGACCTAACCTTAGGCGTCAGCGGACTTAGAGACAATCGTTTCTGATGGATCGTAGGAACAGACAACTTCTTGTCGCCTGTTTGGCTGGCTACTGAAGTTTCGCTCTTTGCCTTTGATATTGGTTTTGGGGCTACTGGGCTTGAGGTGCGCGCGCGTGTTGATGCGGATAGCGATCGCGTTTTATTTGCAGACGGAACTGATAACTTTGTTTTGTCTCCTGGCATTCCAGAAAAGTCTGTCCTGGAATGTGGTCACGCTGTTGCGGATCACCGGGATTGATTCGTAAAGAAAAAAGATCGACGAAATGGATAACTTCCGGAAGATACAGGTGCGGCCCCAAAATTTCGAAAATCCTAACAGCTGAATGTTAACAATGTCAATGTATAGTGGAGCGAGGCGACAAAAAATCGTATGGAATGTATTTGACTTTGTTTAAAAAACCAAAAAAAAATTAATATATCGCAGTGGCGCTTTAGATTCCTCGGTATAGATTGCAAGCGGTCCGCTTGGAAACGAAACACCAGTACAAATTTTAAAGTTTTCGGAACAACTATTTTTATGTGCGGGGAAAATAACGCTGATTTGGAAAAAATATTCTGCAAGATATTTGCAATTGGTTGTTGTGCTGTGAAAATGAGCGGAAAATATATCTATAACGCGCACCGTCACGGCTTTTACAAAAAAAAGTATTTATTTATTTTTATTTTAATGGATGTTAGCCGACGGTGTGTGCGTTGCTGAAATAAATATCATGCAAAATTTGGAAAGGCGTATCGTGGTGATGGGTTCAGTGGAAACAGGTTATTTTGGTATTGTGTATAATATAATTAATTGTGTTGGGTGGAAAATATATATAATTATATATATGATGGACGTTGATGCACTACGAGCAGTACAAACAAGTGGCCCAACGATACCAAGCACGTGCTTGTTACGCGCGGGACCCTTTATCAATTTGGGCAAAAATGCGAGTTCGCGAGGAAAATACATGAGACAAATAGAGACGGGACATATAAAGATTATAAAGATTATGAACTAAGATTGAAGCAAATGAGATAAAATTTTAGTTTTTAATACAGGGATAGATGTAGAAGTGCAAATTAAATGATAAAGATTGTTATAATTATTACATAGAACACGAAAGGGCTCATGCAGAGTAAAATTTGATGTACATCGAGGCAAATTAAGAGGGTAATAATTTCGTGTTAGTCTAACGGGAACATTAAAAGTTAAACGGTTTACCAGTTCTACGGAGTCAATATCACCTTTTATAAGATTTTGCATAAAAATAGTACCAAGCATTATTCTACGGTTTTCAAGTGTAGGTAAATTAAGCAATAGTAATCTACTTTGGTAGGAAGGTAGCCTTACGTTTTGATCCCAGTTCAAACTACGAAGAGCAAAAATAAGAAATTTTTTTTGTACCGACTCTATACGGTCAATGTGCACTTGGTATTGTGGGCTCCAAACCGAAGAACAATATTCCAATATAGGACGGACAAGGGAGGTAAATAGTAATTTGGTTATATAAGGGTCGTCAAATTCTTTTGACCAACGCTTTATAAACCCAAAAACACTCATAACTTTGTTGACAGTCAGCATTATGTGGCAGTCAAATTTAAGCTTCGGGTCCAGAAGAACGCCTAAATCATTTACTGAATATATACGGTCAAGTGGCAAGTTCTGAAGCAAATAACTTATAAACGTAGGAGTACCCCTATGAAAGGTCATTACGTTACATTTCAGGCAGTTCAAATTTAAGAGGTTATACTCACACCATACTTGAAACTTATCAATGTCTGATTGTAAGCTGAAACCAGACTCTATATTATTGTATGTCAAACAAAGCTTAACATCATCAGCATACATTAGTACGCGAGCATTTGTTATGATAGAGGGAAGATCGTTAATAAACAAAGTAAACAGCAAAGGGCCTAGATGACTACCCTGGGGCACTCCAGATGTCACGCGGATCATTTTAGAAACAGCGGTTTTAAATATAACCCTCTGAGTCCTCCCATTTAAATAACTTGAAATCCAAGGTAAAAGATTACATAGAAACCCAAGCAAGTCTAGTTTGAATAAAAGAAGAGAGTGGTTAACGGAGTCAAAGGCTTTACTGAAATCTGTATATATAACGTCGGTCTGCATTTTATTGTTAAATCCATTAATTACAATAGATGACAATTCAAGTAGGTTGGTGGTAGTCGATCTTCGCTTAACGAAACCATGCTGACACGGTGATATTAGCGAGGAACATAAATGTTGCAAATGGGATGTGATGAGACGTTCAAAGGCTTTTGGAATTGCCGACAGTTTAGAAATTGTTCTATAATTCTGGGCATCCGCCTTCGCACCCTTTTTGTGAAGTGGAATAATAAAAGAGTCCTTCCAGATAGTTGGAATAACTGATAATGAAATAGACAAATGAAAGAGTTTAAGAATAGGTTTGCAAATGGTTGATGCACAGAACTTAAGCACACACCCAGGAAGTCCATCAGGACCGGGAGAGTAAGTTGGCGTTGTTGTTGTTAAATCTCTAAAGAGAGAACTTTCGGTAATTATAGGTGAAAAAATACAATTTGCCCCTTTTAAGGGATTACGGTAGTTTGATTCTGACCATGAAGAAGAGCTATAAGTAGTTTGGAAAAAGTCGGAAAATAAATCTGCAATTTCAGAGTCAGTCGATGCCTCCATTGAGTTAAATCGGACCGATGAAGGCAAAGCTGATGACTTAAGCTTTGCGTTGACAAAGTTATAAAACTGCTTCGGATCATTTGTAAATTCAAATTTACAACGATTTAAATACATGGAATAGCAATGACTGTTAAGAACATTAAAATCAGATCGAGCCACCACATATTTCGAAAAATCAGATGGCTTACCCGATTTTTTATACTTTTTATAAGTGTTTGTTTTAAGATTTTTTAGTCTTTGAAGCGCATTTGTAAACCAGGGGGCCTGTTCGGCTTTGGAGGAAGCCTATCAGGAACGCATTCATTAAAAAAAGTGTTTAGAACGCTATAGAAAAGTTCAGTTGCACTTTCGATGTCCACACAGTTATAAAGATCTGTCCAATCGTATTGCGAAATCATTAAATTAAGTTTATTATAGTCACATTTCCGAAAGCATCTCATTTTAGTTGGAGAAACTAAAGGAGAGAGGGTATCAAGGTAGGGGAGGCAAATTGTCAATTCCATAGTTGGATGGTATCGGTCTTCTGGTACCACAAGAGCGTCAATTCTAGATACTGTGACTTCAGACGGCTCTGAAACAAACACAAGATCTAATTGTCTATTTAATGATTTTCGTAGAAAGCTAACCTGCTGTAACGATAATTCTAAAAGGCCATCCACAAAATCATGGGTGGATATAGGTAAAGCGACAAGTGAGTCAGAAGGGAGGGACCAAGATATATCAGGGAGATTAAAGTCACCCAAAACAATGAAAAGGTCTCTATTGGAAAAAAAGGACAGAATAGATTTAATAGCAGAGAGATGTTGCTCATAAATTATTAGGTCAGAGCCAGGCGGAATATACGAACATGTAATAAAAATAGACAAGGATTGCAGGGAAACTTTCACACAAACAAATTCAATGTCATTAGACGCATGAAAGTGAATTCTCTCAGAACTTATGGTGGAGGTGACGGCAATTAAAACGCCGCCCCCCCTACGGGAAAGGCGATCGGTTCTGTAGGTATTAAAATTGTTAGACAGAACTTCAGAGTCGGTTATCTCTGGTTTCAGCCAAGTTTCAGTAAAAGCCAAGATATCGTCCGTAAAGCTTGGGTAGCTTCATGTTAAGTCCTCTAACATTTTGGTAAGCCAAAAATAAACTTTTTAGTTTTTTGGCGCCATGGAAGGCCTGTTATTTGTTCTTGGTTTATTTGGAACAAATTCTTTGATTACTAGATCATCATTAAGCCAAAAGCTTTCAGAAAGTAGTATATTAAACACATCAGGCGGGGCAATAATTTTGAATGAAAATCTAAATCTAAATTGTTCCACCGCAATATCCTCGGATGGGAGTTTTTCTCGAATAAATTCCATAACATCCTCAGATGTGGTATTAGGCGTAAATCTTGAAACAAACAATTGCTTCCTATGTGGGACAACTGAGAGTATCTTACGTCCCCCAGCAGCGGTCTGAACATTTCCCAGCTGTGAGCCAGAAACGCCTCGTTTGGGTACAACTGGGAGTTTCTTCCGCCCCAAAGCGGCAGTCTGAACGTCACTCGGCTGAGAGACAGAAACAGCACCTACTGAACCTGTGGGCATGATCGGCACCGAATTGATTGACTCCGCCGGCTCTGAGGATTTTATTGGAGCCTGACTTTCATATATAGGGATTACACCGGACCTAGCTGAGTCTATTGGCACAGGATGTTCACTTACCCCTGTGTCAGCTGAAGCGGGTGCAGCTACCAGGTTAGGATTTAAGGTGGCTTCTACATTCGCATTTACTGTCGTTGAGCTAGCTTTTTTTCGTTTGGGCGACTCGGTTAAAAGTTTTTTGTTATTAAATTGGTCGCAAACGGAATTGAACCCGTCATTAAGCTGTTTAAAAACTCGTGAAAGGTTCAATAGGCCGTCTCGAGTCTGCGCCATAAAGCTGCCCATCTCAGTTGTCAATTCCCTGCAGGACTCACATGTCCACATGAGACCAGTACGCAGTTCAATGTAGTCTTTTACTCTGCCGGTAAAACCTGCACATTTAACGTGCATCATCCCTTCGCAGAGCCAACAGAAAATAAAAGGGTCTTTAGGTGTCGTCGAAAGAGTACAATTTTTCTTAGAACAGACAAGAGCCATTATAAGAAACAAGGTAATTAAAAAGAGTACAAAAAAATTCAAATTTGAAAATGTGAAAAATACCTCGAGTAAATTTGGCACTGGGATAAAATTCCAAAACCACAAAAACACAAAACACGAAAGTATAAGAGTCTAAAAAAATTTGGCAGGTTCCGAGAGAGCGACATTACAGTTATAATAGAGCGGAAAAGAGAGAGAGAGAAAGACAGAGAATACAAGAGCAATTTTAGAGAGTGCAAATAACAAATAACACCAACAAAGCCAAGATATTAAACAAATCGAATGGAAATTGTTAAAATAACTAAAACCACATACCCGTTAACAGGGAGATCTATTTAAAACACTAACGCGATTGTTAGGCAAAACTTTGTTAGTAAGCTAACACAAAACACTTGCGAATAAATCACAAAAATAAATCAAAACTCAGAGCACAAAGGTAAACACAACCGTTCACAAGCGACGCTAAATCGTTTATCGATGCATATATTAATATGTGTATCAGCATCAGGATTATATGTTTTTAATTTGTGTATATATATTGTATATCTTATATTCGGAAATTATAAATGATGTGGGCTGTATTTTAAATGTCGATTTGGAAATGTTTGTAGTGTGTACCGCTAAGGAACGTACGTGTTATCGTGCATACGTTGCCTTACGTTACGTTACGTGAATTTTCCCTTATGTACGTACGTTGAAATGGATATGTGGATATGTACGTACATTAATAAGCATGCATTTGGATTATGTATATGTGTGTATGTATGGGCGTATGGATGTGTGTTTTAAAAAATGTAATTTTTTAATAAATTTGGAAACTGGAGATAATGTGGACTGTATGGTAAATGTCGCTGTAGAAATGTTCGCATTGTGTAACGCGAATGGAAGTTTGTGTATGTTAACTTACGTACATATGTTGCGCTGGTCAGGCATATATATGTACGTACATTAAAAAGTGTGCATCTGGATTGTATGTCCGTATGAACCCGAATATGGAAATGGGGAAATACGAAAAAAGAAGCCGGAAAATGGCGACCGTATGAAAATGGAAATGGCAATACGAAAAAAGAAGCCGGAATCTGGCGATCGTATGCACAAATGGAAATGGCCGATCAGACAGATATAAGAAAATTGGGTTCTTGGGAAATATCTGACTGGTCGGCAATGGAATAAAGGAATATTCGTACTTATCTTGAAATAGAACTGGAACTGGGAAAATCCGCCGATTGAACGCTGGTACTGTAGAACTTCTCCTCTTTTGGAATTATCCTCGAAGGACCATGTAATGGCGGGGGGCGGGCTTTTCCAGCAGGGGTTGTTTTTTGAGTTCCGATTGAAAATTAGAACGCGCTTTTTAAACGTTATAAAATAAAAAGACTCCACGGTTTATTCGAACTTCACTTGTACACTTGTAAATTAGAACTAACTTAAGCTACGGAATGGAAGTTTTAGAGCGGCCTGGAGAGCGGAGTGGAGACCCCTTAACAGTACGAGAGAGCGAGATGCAAGCGATCTGAAGGAAACTGTTCTCTCGTCTGTTAAGACTCCAGGGCCGGTTCCCAGGAAACGGGAAGCGCCGTTTTGGCGCGAACAGTTAGTTTTAACTCAACGCCTTTGAATGTATTATCACTTCTTATTTGCAACATTTATGTTCCTCGTTAATATCACCGTGTCAGCATGGTTTCGTTAAGCGAAGATCGACTACCACCAACCTACTTTAATTATCATCTATTGCAATAACGGATTTAACAATAAAATGCAGACCGACGTTATATAAGTTAACACCCAACATTACATAAGTAAGACGATTATTGGCCAATGCATTACGTATTGTTCTTGTTGTATGCACTTGGCTGGGTTCGATCAACTTTGGGAATATGCCATTCCGCATTTCCTGCCAATGCATTTAATATTGTTCTTGTTGTATGCACTTGGCTGGGTTCGATCAACTTTGGGAATATGCTATTCTGCATTCCCACGATCGCTGACCAAAAGGTGCAAGCTCAGCGCACGTGGCTAAGCCCGGATGAACTTTATCGAGGGCATTGGTTGCAGGCCAGCGACAGCGACCAAAAGTAACAGCCAATCAGAATAAGAAACGTCAACAGAAGCAGCAGCAGCGACAGAGACGGTGGCAGCGATGGATCGACGCGTAGTTGTAATTAATAATTGTTTAGCTAAACCGGGCTTAGCCACGTGCGCTGAGCTTGCACCTTTTGGTCAGCGATCGTGGGAATGCAGAATAGCATATTCCCAAAGTTGAAGTTAAAGTTAATTCTTAACACATATTAAAATAAAATTCATTCTTTTAACTGGCGCCCGAACAGGGACCTGATTAAAAGTCGCGAAAGGCAACAAGTTCCGCGTCCCGCGAAGTACAGAAAAAACTCTGACGTTTCGTTCAAAGCCTCAACCTAATCCGTGTGAAGTGAGAAGAAAAATCCGAGACCCGGAAGTGAAAAAGTGCCGTTAATAATAACGCCGCTATACCGTCACTCCTAGAAAAGGACTTTTGCCAGGTGAATTAATCAGGCCGACATCATCGCCGTGATCCCTTTAGTATCCGTTCGAAAGGAAAGTGAAAAGAGTACCGAGGAGGGCCCACAGTTAAACCGCACTGAGGAGAGATCGCTACAGCGCAGGATAAACCGGAATCTGCCAATCCTGTCTTCACGAGAGCACGCCGAAATATGATTTTACTGTAAGAATAGTTTTAAGAAAATTTATCGAAACATAAAAGAAAAAATTCTAAAGGAAACAAATATTACACAAATAGAAATTAAGAAAGATACAAACTATAGGAAAAAAATCCTTGCAAAACAATTGACAAATCCACACTACAATCAAACCCATAATTGATTAGGAAAAGAACTTCCGAATTCCGAGCAACTAAAATTAAAATCTAATCTCAATTCTTTAGTGCTCATATATCTCAAATGACCGAACTAGATCTAGCAGACAGACTCGCGAATCTTGCCGTACCCTCGTCAGTAAGCAACGTACAAGTAAATCCGCGAATCATGACCGAGAAAGATATTGAGGAAAAAATTAAACTTGTCCTAGAGGCAAATCTTAGTAATCTAGTAAAAGAAATACTTAATCCCAATAAGGATTTTTCCAAGTATACAGATCAAACAATAAAGAGAGAATTATCGCAGAATCTTAGTGACTTAGACAAACTACCAGACATTGTACGGACACTTAGGGATTTCTCAGGAAATAAAAGCGAATATTCTTCATGGAAAAAAAGTGTAGAAAGGGTGTTGAAAATTTACTAAGTCAGAATCGGCTCGCCTAAATACTACGGAATTCTGTTGGCAATCCGAAACAAAATTATTGGACAATCAGACGCAGTCTTAGAATCATATAATACACCCTTAGATTGGACGGCCATATCAAAATGCCTAACAGCGCATTTTGCGGACAAGCGGGACCTAAAGACTTTGGAATATCAGCTTTATGCTCTTAATCAGGGTAGCAATAGTATAGTCGATTACCAGACAGTGTATCAACAGCAGTCATTGATTTTAAACCAGATCGCTAACTTAGATGCCTCACAAGAAACTGTGCAATCTCTAACAGCTATGTACAGGGAAAAAGCTTTGGACACTTTCGTCAGAGGCCTTAACGGAAATTTGGCACAACTGTTGGCTATTAAAGAGCCACACGATTTGGGACACGCTTTACATTTGTGTAGTTTACTTGAGAATCAAAACACTAGGAACAGTCAGACGCCAAAAACTTCATATTTAACAAGGGCACCTATATTACCACCCAAGCCCCAACAGCCATACAAGGCGGTAGCCGTCAAACAAAGCTTTCATCCACAGCTGTACCATAACCCAAACCAAATACAGTGGGTACCCGTAACTGGAGCAAATATAATTACTCAGGCTAACCAATTTAAATCTTACAAACAACCCTATTCAAACCAAGCCAGTGCAATAGCATCTTACAACACACCAAAACCTCCCCCATGACCCCAACCGAAACCGGTACCTATGGATGTCGATCAGTCAGTTCGCTCGCGTCATATAAATTATATGAACAAGCCGGCAAATAATGACTTCGTCGGGAAAAGACCTCTTAGCACTGCCAACGTCCCAAATACCAATAAAATGCCAAGACAATTCCACATTCAACCAGAGATAGAAAATACTGCGCAGCCAAATCTAGAAGGAGGTACACCAAACTCAGAGCAGGAATATTATCAGTTAGTAGAGGAAAACAATATAAATGAGCTTCAGGAAGAATACGTATGGCAAAATGATACTGAACAGCAGGAATACATAGATATGTCAGAGCTCTATTTTTTAGAATAAATCGTTCCTCATTGCCTTACTTTAGAGTAACCACGGGGAACGGAAAAATCCTAAAATTTTTAATAGATACGGGATCAAATCAAAATTATATTCAAAATCAATTAGTACCAAAACCAAAACCAAATGAGGAACATTTTTCCGTTAGCTCAGTTGGACGCACTACTAAAATTACACAACACGCAATACTTAAACTCCCTAACATTTCGGATACTCCCATGAAATTTTTTTTTACTAGAAACCCTAAAAACCTTCCACGGTATATTGGGCAACGACACAATGAAAAGACTAGGAGCAATTATAGATGTGAAAAACGATACTTTAATACTTGGAAATAAACGCAAAATTAAAATTCACCAATTAGCAACACAAGCAGTAAATACAATTGGACCGCAAGTTAGCCACATGACCGAGTCTCAAAAATCAATTATAAATACCCTCGTACAAAGTCACAAGACCCTCTTTGCAGATCCCGATACAAAGTTAGCATACACAACTAAAGTTGTAGGCGAGATCAGAACTTCGTCAGATTCCCCAGTTTACGGAAAACACTACCCATATCCAATATCATTAAAACAGGAAGTAGAAAAACAAATAAATGAGATGCTAAGAGACGGCATTATAAGACCCTCAAGATCACCATATAATGCACCAGTCTGGGTAGTTCCGAAAAAGTCCGGACAACTTGGCGACAACAAGTATTTCTCGGTATTAGATCTCAAGAGTGGCTTTCACCAAATACCATTGAAAGACACGGACATAGAAAAAACAGCATTCGCTGTAAACGGCGGAAAATACGAATTTACGAGACTTCCGTTCGGCCTAAAAAACTCTCCATCAATTTTCAAAGAGCTTTAGATGACATACTGAGAGAATACATAGGGAAAATTTGCTATGTATACGTAGACGACATCATAGTCTTTAGCAAAAACGAAGTAGATCACGGTCAAAATCTTGAAAAGGTATTTTCAACCCTACAAAACGCAAACATGAGAGTCCAAATAGAGAAATGTCATTTTTTCAAAAACGAAGTATATTTTTTGGGGTACACAATATCAGAAAACGGAGTTAAAACTAACATAGATAAAATAAAAGCAATTACAAAATTTCCAGTCCCGAAAACATTAAAAGAGCTCCGTTCTTTCCTAGGCATGACAGGTTATTACAGGCGGTTTATAAAATATTATGCAAAAATAGCAAAACCTTTAACCATTCTCCTAAGAGGCGAAAAAGGCCGTATATCCAAGACCAAGTCAAGCAAAACTGCTATTAACCTGAGCAGGGATGCGATTACAGCATTCGAGAAACTTAAAAATACCCTCGTCTCCAGAGACGTAACCCTTGCATACCCAGATTTCGGAAAAGAATTCCAGCTGACTACCGATGCCTCAAGCTACGCAATAGGCGCAGTATTGGAACAAAACCATAGGCCAATAACATTTATTTCGCGCACTCTGTCAAAAACCGAAGAAAACTACGCAACCAACGAACGAGAGATGCTCGCTATCGTTTGGGCTTTGCAAAGTTTAAGACATTATCTTTACGGGTATTCGAAGGTGGTAATATACACGGACCACCAGCCCCTGAGTTTCTCAAATAGCGTAAATAACCACAACGCTAAGCTAAAACGCTGGAGAGACCTCGTTGGCGAATATAACCACGAGATCAGGTACAAGCCCGGAGTAGCTAATGTAGTGGCAGATGCTTTATCCCGAGCCCCCGCTGAAGTAAATTCAATCAGCTCCTCAGCATCAGTCCATAGCGACGACAGCTCGTCACACAACCTCATATTTTCGGTAGAAGCCCCAATTAACGTATTTAAAAACCAGATATATTTACTGACAGCTGACACAGATTCCTATAGTTTTGAAATACCATTTCCAACGTACCACAGACATATAATTAAACAAAAATCTTACACAGAAGAAAAACTTATTGCAATTCTAACTACCAGACTTGATCCTAAACTCATAAACGGAATCATTACATCTGAAGAAGTAATGGGAAAAATTCAAAACATTTACCCCACGTACTTCAAAATACGATAGACACCCCCCAAAAGGAGAAATACAACCGACCCCTATTCCTAATTACCCAGGAGAAATAGTTCACATTGATATTTATATTACAGAAAAACATAGAGTCTTAACAGGAATTGACAAATTTTCAAAATATGCTCAAGTAAAAATTTTAGAGTCAAGAGCATCTGAAGACATTAAAAACCCGCTGAGGGAAATGTTAATTGCCTTCGGTATGCCAAAACTGATAATAATGGACAACGAACGCTCATTAGGCTCAGCAGCAATCAAGTTTATGTTAGAGGACGAACTCAAAATATCAGTACACACGACTGCTCCGTATGCATCAACAAGCAACGGACAAATAGAAAGGTTCCATTTAACGTTAACCGAATTCATGCGATGTCTTAAAAAAGACAACGGGAGCATATCATTCGAGAACTTAATTTTTAAAGCCGTTCAGGAATATAACAAATCAATACATTCTGTAATTAAAGATAGCCCCATAAATATATTTTTTAGAAAAACAATATCAAGTTCAGCTGAAGACATAGAAAAACAAGAGAGAACGCTATAGTCGGGTGCCCCGACTATCAGATACCCGTTACTCAGCTAAGGGAGTGCGAGGGAGATAGATATATAAAATCTTTGATCGGGCATAACTTTTTAACGAATGGTCCGATTTGAAAAATTTCTTCTACATTTCGATAGTCACAATAAAACTGCATTTTAAGTTTTCCAAAATCTTTAATGGTGTGGGCGCCAGACACCTTTCAAAAAATGGTGTAGGGCGATTGAGGGCGTTAGAGGGGGCGTGGCACCATTTTGAAATAAACTTGCGCTGCGTAGGAACTCCAAGAATATGCATGCAAAATGCCAATCCTCTAGCTTTTATAGTTTCCGAGATCTCAGCGTTCATACGGACGGACAGACGGACAGACGGAGATGGCTAGTTCGACTCGGCTAGTGATCCTGATCAAGAATATATATACTTTATAGGGTCGGAAAAGCTTCCTTCTCCCTGTTACATACTTTTGCACGAATACAATATACCCTTTTACTCTACGAGTAACGGGTATAAAAACGAGAAGAAATTAAACTTAAAATCCAGAAAAAACAAGCTGCCGACTTCGAATATCACAATCAGGGCAAAATGCAACCAAAACTTTTTAAACCAGGCGACACAATACACGTAAAAATAGACGAAAGGTTAGGAACTAAACTGACACCTAGATATAAAGCCGAGAAAGTAGCAGAAAACAAAACGACCACTATTAAAACTCAAACGGGAAAAATCATACATAAGAATAATATTAGAACATAATTTTTCAGACTATTTTTACCAACGTGCCTGGGCATAACCACAGTCCTAGATTACTCCAACTCACAAATCATCTCACTTGAAACCGGACTAGCAGCTAAACAAGACGGGACATTTAAAATCATCCACATCTTTAACTTAACTAGCTATGAAGAAACTCTGGCGAAGTTAGAAGAATCATCTCATCTACTCACCGCATCTCATCCATTACATCCCTACCTTTCATACCGACTACCTTTCATACCGACTTACGCATTCTCCAAAATCAAAAAAGACAAAAAAGGGCAATAGAAGCAATAGGTACAGCATGGAAATGGCTGGCGGGATCTCCAGACCATCACGACTACGAGATCTTGGAAAATAAGATAAATGAGCAATTAGAATACAACAATAAACAAGTTATAATAAACAGATTAATCAATCAAAAGATTAATCAACTAACTAATGTTACAAATGCAATAATAAAAGTTACCCAGAGCTCGGAAGAAATAGTTAATCAAAAAGCAAATATTTTAAAGTATAAAATTCAATTATTAAAAGAAGAAATAACTAACATTATATATGCAATTACATGGGCAAAATCTAACACAATAAACTCTTTTGTATTCACAAGCACAGAAACCACACTGGTAGAAAATATATTTAAACAAGAAAATGACTTATTTTTTAACATAGAAGAATTACTAGAATTTGCTAAAGTTAAATTAGCCACAAATGGCAACGACCTCATTTATATTATCAGTCTCCCAACCATCAAAACAGATAATTGTAGATCTTTAAAAATCAAAGCAATAAAAAAAGCACAAATAATCAACGATATAAAATACGAAAATTTGCTAGAATGTAAGAGGCAATTATTTGCAATTTAAAAACCTTGCCAATCCCATAATGATAAGACCATTTGTAATTCAGAAAATTTATTAGATTTAAGCAATGACACTTGCGTAAACGCTCTCCTGAACCTTCGAGAACCCGAATGTAAGACGATCAACAATCAACACATACCGAATTTCGAGGAAATACTGCCAGGCACCATACTGCTAAACGACTTCAATGGGCTAGTCTCGCTAGACGAAAAACTCCTGCAACTACAAGGCTCCTTCATAATACAATATCGTAATTCAACAGTAACTATTGGGGAAACAACTTACAAGTCGAGAGAAATCAACATAGTCGAACCAGAACCTCCAATATTCCAACTAATGGGAGAAAAGACGAAGTTAGAGGAAGTTCTCTCACTACAAATGGTCAAGGAACTCAACATTAACAACACAAAAGCGCTGGAAAAATTAAGAAGCAAAACCACTATGGAATCTTCCGTTAGCTACGGATTCGCCATCATCCTACTTCTACTAATAATAGGATCGATCACCGAACTCCTAAGAAGACGTAAAGCTACGGAGACTACAGCAGCTTCCGTGCCAGAAACGCAAGAAAAACCCCCGCATTCTGGACCCATACTCTACTACGTTGCGACCGAGGACAGTCGCGTTTAAGGAGGGAAGAGTTAACACCCAACATTACATAAGTAAGACGATTATTGGCCAATGCATTACGTATTGTTCTTGTTGTATGCACTTGGCTGGGTTCGATCAACTTTGGGAATATGCCATTCCGCATTTCCTGCCAATGCATTTAATATTGTTCTTGTTGTATGCACTTGGCTGGGTTCGATCAACTTTGGGAATATGCTATTCTGCATTCCCACGATCGCTGACCAAAAGGTGCAAGCTCAGCGCACGTGGCTAAGCCCGGATGAACTTTATCGAGGGCATTGGTTGCAGGCCAGCGACAGCGACAAAAAGTAACAGCCAATCAGAATAAGAAACGTCAACAGAAGCAGCAGCAGCGACAGAGACGGTGGCAACGATGGATCGACGCGTAGTTGTAATTAATAATTGTTTAGCTTAAGTAAAGTTAATTCTTAACACATATTAAAATAAAATTCATTCTTTTAACTGGCGCCCGAACAGGGACCTGATTAAAAGTCGCGAAAGGCAACAAGTTCCGCGTCCCGCGAAAAACAGAAAAAACTCTGACTCTCTAACTCTCTAATCCGTGTGAAGTGAGAAGAAAAATCCGAGACCCGGAAGTTAAAAAGTGCCGTTAATAATAACGCCGCTATACCGTCACTCCTAGAAAAGGACTTTTGCCTAGTGAATTAATCAGGCCGACATCATCGCCGTGATCCCTTTAGTATCCGTTCGAAGGGAACGTGAAAAGAGTACCGAGGAGGCCCCACAGTAAACCCGCACTGAGGAGAGATCGCTTCAGCGCAGGATAAACCGGAATCTGCCAACCCTGTCTTCATGAGAGCACGCCGAAATATGATTTTACTGTAGGAATAGTTTTAAGAAAATTTATCGAAACATAAAAGAAAAAATTCTAAAGGAAACAAATATTACACAAATAGAAATTAAGAAAGATACAAACTATAGGAAAAAAATCCTTGCAAAACAATTTACAAATCCACACTACAATCAAACCCATAATTGATTAGGAAAAGAACTTCCGAATTCCGAGCAACTAAAATTAAAATCTAATCTCAATTCTTTAGTGCTCATATATCTCAAATGACCGAACAAGATCTAGCAGACAGACTCGCGAATCTTGCCGTACCCTCGTCAGTAAGCAACGTACAAGTAAATCCGCGAATCATGACCGAGAAAGATATTGAGGAAAAAATTAAACTTGTCCTAGAGGCAAATCTTAGTAATCTAGTAAAAGAAATACTTAATCCCAATAAGGATTTTTCCAAGTATACAGATCAAACAATAAAGAGAGAATTATCGCAGAATCTTAGTGACTTAGACAAACTACCAGACATTGTACGGACACTTAGGGATTTCTCAGGAAATAAAAGCGAATATTCTTCATGGAAAAAAAGTGTAGAAAGGGTGTTAAAAATTTACGAAGTCAGAATCGGCTCGCCTAAATACTACGGAATTCTGTTGGCAATCCGAAACAAAATTATTGGACAAGCAGACGCAGTCTTAGAATCATATAATACACCCTTAGATTGGACGGCCATATCAAAATGCCTAACAGCGCATTTTGCGGACAAGCGAGACCTAAAGACTTTGGAATATCAGCTTTATGCTCTTAATCAGGGTAGCAATAGTATAGTCGATTACCAGGCAGTGTATCAACAGCAGTCATTGATTTTTAACCAGATCGCTAACTTAGATGCCTCACAAGAAACTGCAATCTCTAACAGCTATGTACAGGGAAAAAGCTTTGGACACTTTCGTCAGAGGCCTTAACGGAAATTTGGCACAACTGTTGGCTATTAAAGAGCCACACGATTTGGGACACGCTTTACATTTGTGTAGTTTACTTGAGAATCAAAACACTAGGAATAGTCAGACGCCAAAAACTCCATATTTAGCAAGGGCACCTATAATACCACCCAAGCCCCAACAGCCATACAAGGCGGTAGCCGTCAAACAAAGCTTTCATCCACAGCTGTACCATATCCCAAACCAAATACAGCGGGTACCCGTAACTGGAGCAAATCCAATTACTCAGGCTAACCAATTTAAATCTTACAAACAACCCTATTCAAACCAAGCCAGTGCAATAGCATCTTACAACACACCAAAACCTTCCCCACGAACCCAACCAAAACCGGTACCTATGGATGTCCATCAGTCAGTTCGCTCGCGTCATATAAATTATATGAACAAGCCGGCAAATAATGACTTCGTCGGGAAAAGACCTCTCAGCACTGCCAACGTCCCAAATACCAATAAAATGCCAAGACAATTCCACATTCAACCAGAGATAGAAAATGCTGCGCAGCCAAATCTAGAAGAAGGTACACCAAACTCAGAGCAAGAATATTATCAGTTAGTAGAGGAAAACAATATAAATGAGCTTCAGGAAGAATACGTATGGCAAAATGATACTGAATAGCAGGAATACATAGATATGTCAGAGCTCTATTTTTTAGAATAAATCGTTCCTCATTGCCTTACTTTAGAGTAACCACGGGGAACGGAAAAATCCTAAAATTTTTAATAGATACGGGATCAAATCAAAATTATATTCAAAATCAATTAGTACCAAAACCAAAACCAAATGAGGAAAATTTTTCCGTTAGCTCAGTTGGAGGCACTACTAAAATTACACAACACGCAATACTTAAACTCCCTAACATTTCGAATACTCCCATGAAATTTTTTTTACTAGAAACCCTAAAAACCTTCCACGGTATATTGGGCAACGACACAATGAAAAGACTAGGAGCAATTATAGATGTGAAAAACGATACTTTAATACTTGGAAATAAACGCAAAATTAAAATTCACCAATTAGCAACACAAGTAGTAAATACAATTGGACCGCAAGTTAGCCACATGACCGAGTCTCAAAAATCAATTATAAATACCCTCGTACAAAGTCACAAGACCCTCTTTGCAGATCCCGATACAAAGTTAGCATACACAACTAAAGTTGTAGGCGAGATCAGAACTTCGTCAGATTCCCCAGTTTACGGAAAACACTACCCATATCCAATATCATTAAAACAGGAAGTAGAAAAACAAATAAATGAGATGCTAAGAGACGGCATTATAAGACCCTCAAGATCACCATATAATGCACCAGTCTGGGTAGTTCCGAAAAAGTCCGGTCAGTCAGAAGAAAAAAAGTAGAGATTAGTAATCGACTATAGGAAACTTAATGAAGTTACAATCTCAAACTGGTACCCGATCCCCGAAATTGGCGAAATTATTGCACAACTTGGCGACAACAAGTATTTCTCGGTATTAGATCTCAAGAGTGGCTTTCCCCAAATACCATTGAAAGACACGGACATAGAAAAAACAGCATTCGCTGTAAACGGCGGAAAATACGAATTTACGAGACTTCTGTTCGGCCTAAAAAAAATCTCCATTAATTTTTCAAAGAGCTTTAGATGACATACTGAGAGAATACTTAGGGAAAATTTGCTATGTATACGTAGACGACATCATAGTCTTTAGCAAAAACGAAGTAGATCACGGTCAAAATCTTGAAAAGGTATTTTCAACCCTACAAAACGCAAACATGAGAGTCCAAATAGAGAAATGTCATTTTTTCAAAAACGAAGTAGATTTTTTGGGGTACACAATATCAGAAAACGGAGTTAAAACTAACATAGATAAAATAAAAGCAATTACAAAATTTCCAGTCCCGAAAACATTAAAAGAGCTCCGTTCTTTCCTAGGCATGACAGGTTATTACAGGCGGTTTATAAAATATTATGCAAAAATAGCAAAACCTTTAACCATTCTCCTAAGAGGCGAAAAAGGCCGTATATCCAAGACCAAGTCAAGCAAAACTGCTATTAACCTGAGCAGGGATGCGATTACAGCATTCGAGAAACTTAAAAATACCCTCGTCTCCAGAGACGTAACCCTTGCATACCCAGATTTCGGAAAAGAATTCCAGCTGACTACCGATGCCTCAAGCTACGCAATAGGCGCAGTATTGGAACAAAACCATAGGCCAATAACATTTATTTCGCGCACTCTGTCAAAAACCGAAGAAAACTACGCAACCAACGAACGAGAGATGCTCGCTATCGTTTGGGCTTTGCAAAGTTTAAGACATTATCTTTACGGGTATTCGAAGGTGGTAATATACACGGACCACCAGCCCCTGAGTTTCTCAAATAGCGTAAATAACCACAACGCTAAGCTAAAACGCTGGAGAGACCTCGTTGGCGAATATAACCACGAGATCAGGTACAAGCCCGGAGTAGCTAATGTAGTGGCAGATGCTTTATCCCGAGCCCCCGCTGAAGTAAATTCAATCAGCTCCTCAGCATCAGTCCATAGCGACGACAGCTCGTCACACAACCTCATATTTTCGGTAGAAGCCCCAATTAACGTATTTAAAAACCAGATATATTTACTGACAGCTGACACAGATTCCTATAGTTTTGAAATACCATTTCCAACGTACCACAGACATATAATTAAACAAAAATCTTACACAGAAGAAAAACTTATTGCAATTCTAACTACCAGACTTGATCCTAAACTCATAAACGGAATCATTACATCTGAAGAAGTAATGGGAAAAATTCAAAACATTTACCCCACGTACTTCAAATCATATAAAGTAAGGTTTACTCAAAACGAAATAGACGACGTAACTTCAGAATCTTAACAAAACGAAATAATTACACTCGAACATAAAAGAGCCCATAGGGATGCAAAAGAAAATAAAATACAAATCCTAAAAAATTATTTATTTCCACAAGCAATGAAGAAAATTCAAGCAGTAGTTCAAGCCGGTCAAACTTGTAAAGAATCAAAATACGATAGACACCCCCCAAAAGGAGAAATACAACCGACCCCTATTCCTAATTACCCAGGAGAAATAGTTCACATTGATATTTATATTACAGAAAAACATAGAGTCTTAACAGGAATTGACAAATTTTCAAAATATGCTCATGTAAAAATTTTAAAGTCAAGAGCATCTGAAGACATTAAAAACCCGCTGAGGGAAATGTTAATTGCCTTCGGTATGCCAAAACTAATAATAATGGACAACGAACGCTCATTAGGCTCAGCAGCAATCAAGTTTATATTAGACGACGAACTCAAAATATCAGTACACACGACTGCTCCGTATGCATCAACAAGCAACGGACAAATAGAAAGGTTCCATTCAACGTTAACCGAAATCATGCGATGTCTTAAAAAAGACAACGGGAGCATATCATTCGAGAACTTAATTTTTAAAGCCGTTCAGGAATATAACAAATCAATACATTCTGTAATTAAAGATAGCCCCATAAATATATTTTTTAGAAGAACAATATCAAGTTCAGCTGAAGACATAGAAAAAAAAAGAGAAGAAATTAAACTTAAAATCCAGAAAAAACAAGCTGCCGACCTCGAATATCACAATCAGGGCAAAATGCAACCAAAACTTTTTAAACCAGGCGACACAATACACGTAAAAATAGACAAAAGGTTAGGAACTAAACTGACACCTAGATATAAAGCGTCGCTTGTGAACGGTTGTGTTTACCTTTGTGTTCTCAGTTTTGATTTATTTTTGTGATTTATTCGCAAGTGTTTTGTGTTAGCTTACTGACAAAGTTTTGCCTAACAATCGCGTTAGTGTTTTAAATAGATCTTTCTGTTAACGGGTATGTGGTTTTAGTTATTTTAACAATTTCCATTCGATTTGTTTAATATCTTGGCTTTGTTGGTGTTATTTGTTATTTGCACTCTCTAAAATTGCTCTTGTATTCTCTCTCTTTCTCTCTCTCTCTCTTTTCCGCTCTATTATAACTGTAATTTCGCTCTCTCTGAACCTGCCAAATTTCTTGTAGACTCTTGGGTGCTTTTCTCATAGTCTCTCTCTCACTTGCTTTACATTGTAACTGTTCGTGCGTTTAGTTGTTGGTGCCCCACAAGCCACGCTCAGTCGATTGAACACTCTTCTCTCGCGCTCTCTTGCTCTCGACTTAATTCGCGATCTCGCGCTCTTATACTTTCGTGTTTTTGTGGTTTTGGAATTTTATCCCAGTGCCAAATTTACTCGAGGTATTTTTCACATTTTCAAATTTTAATTTTTTTGTACTCTTTTTAATTACCTTGTTTCTTATAATGGCTCTTGTCTGTTCTAAGAAAAATTGTACTCTTTCGACGACACCTAAAGACCCTTTTATTTTCTGTTGGCTCTGCGAAGGGATGATGCACGTTAAATGTGCAGGTTTTACCGGCAGAGTAAAAGACTACATTGAACTGCGTACTGGTCTCATGTGGACATGTGAGTCCTGCAGGGAATTGACAGGAATTGAGATGGGCAGCTTTATGGCGCAGACTCGAGACGGCCTATTGAACCTTTCACGAGTTTTTAAACAGCTTAATGACGGGTTCAATTCCGTTTGCGACCAATTTAATAACAAAAAACTTTTAACCGAGTCGCCCAAACGAAAAAAAGCTAGCTCAACGACAGTAAATGCGAATGTAGAAGCCACCTTAAATCCTAACCTGGTAGCTGCACCCGCTTCAGCTGACACAGGGGTAAGTGAACCACCTGTGCCAATAGACTCAGCTAGTTCCGGTGTAATCCCTATATCTGAAAGTCAGGCTCCAATAAAATATTCAGAGCCGGCGGAGTCAATCAATTCGGTGCCGACCATGCCCACAGCTTCAGTAGGTGCTGTTTCTGTCTCTCAGCCGAGTGACGTTCAGACTGCCGCTTTGGGGCGGAAGAAACTCCCAGTGGTACCCAAACGAGGCGTTTCTGGCTCACAGCTGGGAAATGTTCAGACCGCTGCTGGGGGGCGTAAGATACTCTCAGTTGTCCCACATAGGAAGCAATTGTTTGTTTCAAGATTTACGCCTGATACCACATCTGAGGATGTTATGGAATTTATTCGAGAAAAATTCCCATCCGAGGATATTGCGGTGGAACAATTTAGATTTTCATATGCCCGTAGGATATCGTCATTCAAAATTTTTGCCCCGCCTGATGTGTTTAATATACTACTTTCTGAAAGCTTTTGGCTTAATGATGATCAAAGAAACCAAGAACAAATAACAGGCCTTCCATGGCGCCAAAAAACTAAAAAGTTTATTTTTGGCTTACCAAAATGTTTGAGGACTTAACATGAAGCTACCCAAGCTTTATGCTGACTCCTCGGCATTTACGGACGATATCTTGGCTTTTACTGAAACTTGGCTGAAACCAGAGATAACCGACTCTGAAGTTCTGTCTAACAATTTTAATACCTACAGAACCGATCGCCTTTCCCGTAGGGGGGGCGGCGTTTTAATTGCCGTCACCTCCACCATAAGTTCTGAGAGAATTCACTTTCATGCCTCTAATGACATTGAATTTGTTTGTGTGAAAGTTTCCCTGCAATCCTTGTCTATTTTTATTACATGTTCGTATATTCCGCCTGGCTCTGACCTAATAATTTATGAGCAACATCTCTCTGCTATTAAATCTATTCTGTCCTTTTTTTCCAATAGAGACCTTTTCATTGTTTTGGGTGACTTTAATCTCCCTGATATATCTTGGTCCCTCCCTTCTGACTCACTTGTCGCTTTACCTATATCCACCCATGATTTTGTGGATGGCCTTTTAGAATTATCGTTACAGCAGGTTAGCTTTATACGAAAATCATTAAATAGACAATTAGATCTTGTGTTTGTTTCAGAGCCGTCTGAAGTCACAGTATCTAGAATTGACGCTCTTGTGGTACCAGAAGACCGATACCATCCAACTATGGAATTGACAATTTGCCTCCCCTACCTTGATACCCTCTCTCCTTTAGTTTCTCCAACTAAAATGAGATGCTTTCGGAAATGTGACTATAATAAACTTAATTTAATGATTTCGCAATACGATTGGACAGATCTTTATAACTGTGTGGACATCGAAAGTGCAACTGAACTTTTCTATAGCGTTCTAAACACTTTTTTTAATGAATGCGTTCCTGATAGGCTTCCTCCAAAGCCGAACAGGCCCCCCTGGCTTCAAAGACTAAAAAATCTTAAAACAAACACTTATAAAAAGTATAAAAAATCGGGTAAGCCATCTGATTTTTCGAAATATGTGGTGGCTCGATCTGATTTTAATGTTCTTAACAGTCATTGCTATTCCATGTATTTAAATCGTTGTAAATTTGAATTTACAAATGATCCGAAGCAATTTTATAGCGTTCTAAACACTTTTTTTAATGAATGCGTTCCTGATAGGCTTCCTCCAAAGCCGAACAGGCCCCCCTGGTTTACAAAGACTAAAAAATCTTAAAACAAACACTTATAAAAAGTATAAAAAATCGGGTAAGCCATCTGATTTTTCGAAATATGTGGTGGCTCGATCTGATTTTAATGTTCTTAACAGTCATTGCTATTCCATGTATTTAAATCGTTGTAAATTTGAATTTACAAATGATCCGAAGCAATTTTATAGCGTTCTAAACACTTTTTTTAATGAATGCGTTCCTGATAGGCTTCCTCCAAAGCCGAACAGGCCCCCCTGGTTTACAAATGCGCTTCAAAGACTAAAAAATCTTAAAACAAACACTTATAAAAAGTATAAAAAATCGGGTAAGCCATCTGATTTTTCGAAATATGTGGTGGCTCGATCTGATTTTAATGTTCTTAACAGTCATTGCTATTCCATGTATTTAAATCGTTGTAAATTTGAATTTACAAATGATCCGAAGCAATTTTATTACTTTGTCAACGCAAAGCGTAAGTCATCAGCTTTGCCTTCATCGGTCCGATTTAACTCAATGGAGGCATCGACTGACTCTGAAATTGCAGATTTATTTTCCGACTTTTTCCAAACTACTTATAGCTCTTCTTCATGGTCAGAATCAAACTACCGTAATCCCTTAAAAGGGGCAAATTGTATTTTTTCACCTATAATTACCGAAAGTTCTCTCTTTAGAGATTTAACAACAACAACGCCAACTTACTCTCCCGGTCCTGATGGACTTCCTGGGTGTGTGCTTAAGTTCTGTGCATCAACCATTTGCAAACCTATTCTTAAACTCTTTCATTTGTCTATTTCATCATCAGTTATTCCAACTATCTGGAAGGACTCTTTTATTATTCCACTTCACAAAAAGGGTGCGAAGGCGGATGCCCAGAATTATAGAAGAATTTCTAAACTGTCGGCAATTCCAAAAGCCTTTGAACGTCTCATCACATCCCATTTGAAACATTTATGTTCCTCGCTAATATCACCGTGTCAGCATGGTTTCGTTAAGCGAAGATCGACTACCACCAACCTACTTGATTTGTCATCTACTGTAATTAATGGATTTAACAATAAAATGCAGACCGACGTTATATATACAGATTTCAGTAAAGCCTTTGACTCCGTTAACCACTCTCTTCTTTTATTCAAACTAGACTTGCTTGGGTTTCCATGTAATCTTTTAACTTGGATTTCAAGTTATTTAAATGGGAGGACTCAGAGGGTTATATTTAAGAACGCTGTTTCTAAAATGATCCGCGTGACATCTGGAGTGCCCCAGGGTAGTCATCTAGGCCCTTTGCTGTTTACTTTGTTTATTAATGATCTTCCCTCTATCATAACAAATTCTCGCGTACTAATGTATGCTGATGATGTTAAGCTTTGTTTGACATACAATAATATAGAGTCTGGTTTCAGCTTACAATCAGACATTGATAATTTTCAAGTATGGTGTGAGTATAACCTCTTAAATTTGAACTGCCTGAAATGTAACGTAATGACCTTTCAAAAAGCTCTGAGATTTTCTGCTGGACAGATTCCACCATTGTCCTGGCATGGTTAAAAAAACCAGCCTGCTCTTGGACCAAATTCGTAGCCAACCGCGTAACCAAAATAGCTCAAGCTACAAAGATTGAGAATTGGTCACATCTGCCGACCTAGCTAGTCGCGGCGTGTTCCTGCAAGAGCTGGGCGATAGCACCCTCTGGTGGCATGGGCCCCAGTGGTTACAATTGCCCAAACTTCAATGGCCAGAAACTTCGGATCCACACCCAGTCCCGAGTTAGAGCAGCGCGCGGTGAAGGTTCATTTCGTAAAGCTCCCCGCTGATGATGTCCTTGACCGTTTTTCCAGACTAGACAAGGCTTTAAAATGATCCACGTGACATCTGGAGTGCCCCAGGGTAGTCATTTGGGCCTTTTGCTGTTTACTTTGTTTATTAACGATCGTCCCTCTATCAAAACAAATTCTCGTGTACTAATGTATGCTGATGATGTTAAGCTTTGTTTGACATACAACAATATAGAGTCTGGGTGAAATGTAACGTAATGTCCTTCCATAGGGGTACTCCTACGTTTCATATTCAGTAAATGATTTAGGCGTTCTTCTGGACCCGAAGCTTAAATTTGACTGCCACATAATGTTGACTGTTAACAAAGCTATGAGTGTTCTTGGGTTTATAAAGCGTTGGTCAAAGGAATTTGACGACCCTTATATAACCAAATTATTATTTACCTCCCTTGTCCACTCTTTATTGGAATATTGTTCTTCTGTTTGGAGCCCACAATACCAAGTGCACATTGACCGTATAGAGTCGGTACAAAAACAATTTCTTCTTTTTGCCCTTCGTAGTTTGAACTGGGATCAAAACGTAAGGCTACCTTCCTACCAGAGTAGATTATTATTGCTTAATTTACCGACACTTGCAAATCGTAGAGAAATGCTTGGTACTATTTTTATGCACAATCTTATAAAAGGTGATATTTACTCTATAGAACTTTTAAGCCGCCTAAATTTTAATATTCCCGTTAGACTAACACGTAATTATTATCCTCTTAATTTGCCTTGATGTACATCAAATTTTAGTCTGCACGAGCCCTTTCGCGCTCTATGTAATAATTAAAACAACATTTATCATTTAATTTGCATTTCAACTTCCATCCCGGTATTAAAAACTAATACTTTAACTCATTTGCTTCAATCTTAGTTGTAGTATTTGTAGTATTTGTTTCATATATTTTCCTCGCGAACTCGCATTTTTGCCCTAATTGATAAAGGGTCCCGCGCGTAACAAGCACGTGCTTGGTATCGTTTGTTTGTACTGCTCGTAGTGCATCACCATCCATATATATAACTCAGGTATAAATTATCGTCTTTGCCAGATCGCTAGAAATTAACTTGCCCTTAAAAGGTTGTTTCTCCACTCAACGACACTTTTTTCTATTGTTCATTTTGAAAATAAGTGGCGTTAGTAAAGAATCTGGTGGCGGTGGTGGTCAACTTCCGTTGGCCTACTATAGTTGGATGGCAAATCCGTATGGTGGTCGGAATTTAACACACATTTTAAAAACATGAAAAATTGTATTTACAGTGGTCCACCAATTTGGTTTCTCATTACGGAATTAAATACTTACATGTCTCTTCTATATGGTCCTTTTTGCAAATGCAATCTAACTTAACCACAAGAAAAGGTGGGCGCACTCAAAATTTTAAAGTCACAGAAAAGTTTTAAAATCCTTTTTTGTAAACAGCGTTTAAAAATAAAATAAAAATATTTTCTTCTACAATGTATTTTTGACCCAACGATACCTTATGTTCTTAATATTTATTCCACTAACTTCCTTCACAGTGACTATTCACAAACTGAGCCCAAACCTGTCACTATTTTAAATAACAGGGACCAAAATAACAGTTATTTCAAATTTTCCGGACTGAAAAAATCATTCACTTAGAAAAGTGCAAAAAAAAAAAAAAAAAAAAACACCATTGAGTTCTAAATTGGTCAAGCTATGCAAATCTGCAATGATTTTTATTTTGTGAGTTTTATTTTTTAAAATCAATGCTAAAAATTATTTTTTGCGATTTATTATAACATATAGGCAGTAATCGTTATTGATGAGTAAAAAAAAATAAAAATTATCAATTATTACACAATGCAGCATCAAAAATGTACCTCGCTGGATGCTATATTTTTGGATTCGTTACGAATTCCCAAGTTTTCCAAAAAGTTCCCCGCCGCAAGGATTCTTAGCAAAAGGACCTCAAAGTTCGAAAAATGCTGAAATTGGCCAACTTTCCAGAGATCTCAGAGGCAAACGGATGCATGGTTTGATTCGATGTTAAAGTTTTTTAAAAGATACACTTATCTTTCAAACCCCATACTTTGAATAATTTTAGGATTTTTTTTAAAGCAGAAACAAATTCTAGAAAACATAGTCAAAAAACATAAAAGTATACAGCTGCGGTCAAAATAGTAGTAGTGTTGCCGCCCTGCGTTTTTAAAAGTTTCATGTTGTAACTTTTTTTATCCAATTAGTCTAATAGTAAAATTATAATCAATACAATATTACCAGGAAAAGATCAATTACAACAACTCAACAACTCAATTTGAATATGATTTAAATCGGATTTTGTTTGTTTGGCCATGTAGTTTCAATACATAAAATAAAAAACAGTATATTTTAACATTAGGCTATTTTTAAAATTGATTTAAGGTGGAAAATGGCCCTTTTTGTACAACTTTTTTGTGTAAGCAGGACAAATATTGGTTTTTATGGATCTGATAACTTTTGATTAAGTTGCAAGATCTTTGAAGTCGTTTGCAATACAAAGTAAAGCCGGAAGAATTCGCGGATTTAATTTTATCCATTCTTGCATAAAATTATGACGTCAAAATGTCATGATCATAATTGAGATATAATTTAAAACGAAGGAATGTATTGAAACATTGCAGTTATGTGACTATTCTCACCATTCGCCATTCATTTGACTTGAAGAATTCGCGTATTTTTTGACCTGAAGAATTCGCGGATTGATTAACCTGAAGAATTCGGATGTCTAAGCTCTTTTTAGTTGAAGAATTCGCGACTTGAATTTTTCCCCAAAACGCCAAATCAAATGTCGCTCCTTGATGTCTTCTGCGGTGGGTCTCCTTGACGGCGTCGCTCTTCGTCGGGTCCTTCTGCTTCTTGACGCGGTCTGCGGCTATACTCCTTGATGGCGTCCTTGTCTGGAACTCTGAATGCTGGGCTTCCAAGGACAATCGTAATCCTTTAACCCTAGGACTGCTCACACCAGATCCAGGACGTCAGGTTTTAAAAGAGCATGACCGGGGTCGGATCGGTTGCAATCAGCAGGGATGTATATATTTCCTACATTTTACTTTCGTCATCAGATATATCTTTAGATTAATTGGAAACAGCAGTATATTGGCATTTTAATGCAGCTTATGAGAAAATAGCCTTAAAAAACCCCTGAAGGTAGCAAAAATCTAAAATCTTTCATAAATTAAAAAAAATTTCTTTCCAATGATTGCCTTGACCATGTTGAGTATCGACAGGATCTATCAATACTCTAGCAAATCCGCCATTATGTCCATCTTGTCACATCTTCCTTGGTATGTCTTTTCCATTGTTTTTATGTCCTGGTGAAATCTTTCGCCCTGCTCTTCACTTACATCTCCCAGATTCGGCGGAAACCGGGAGATAATGGTCTTTACTGCTCATGTTGCAGCCAAGTTTTTGAAAACCAGTTAACATACTTGTTACTAATGTTTCATAGTTACTCGCTTTTCTATTCCCTACAAAATTCTGAGCTACTTCAACGAATGATGTCCATGCTTCCTTTTTAATATCATTAATTTTTGTAAGGAAGATTTTGTCTTTCATCAGCTCCCTTATTTGAGGTCCATCGAAAATTCCGGCTCGAACTTTATCTTTGCTGACGCCTGGAAGAGTATTCCTTATGTGACCGAAACACAAGCCTTCTTGGTCCAAGGCTTTAACGAACTGCTTCATTAATCCCAGATTTATGTGCAACGGAGGTAGTATAATTTTATCCTTTGGAATAAGGGGTTTATAAATTATATTGTTTTTTTCCAATTGTCTCTGTTTTTCGTTTTGGCCAGTCAGTTTTATTCCAAAAGCAATTTTTAGGCCGACTGTCCCAAAGACTCAAAAAGCATGGGAACTAAGTGTAACCACTTCGATGGCCCAACAGGAAATTTTTAAACAACCACTGGTGTTTATCGTATTTCATTTTTTGAAGGACATATTCTATATTTGAATATATGTTGCCGCAACAAGACACACTTTAGACTTCTATTAGAACTGTCTATAAATAGACGCCATTTATTTGGTAAGTAACCTTTTATGCCCATTTTACTCATTAAACCACTTACATCGCTGCAATATACTCGTTCATCTGGATTTTAAATCCAAAATAACTCAAATAGGCGTCCTCCACATCTTTAGTTATTTGTTTTTTATTTTCTTTAAAGGTATATTGGCCACTTTTAAAATATACTAAATTTAAGTATCGATATATACTAAGAACACATTGTACTCATCCCCCATCTCTAAGTCTGATGCCGCAAGCTTGTGTGCGAGTCGCCATTGAAAAACAGGAAAAATTACCAGAGCCAGAAGTGCTGAAAACGAAAATGATGGAAGAATACGAAGCGAGTAAAAGAAAAAACATTGAACCGGTACACGACGCCATGTTTACGCGGAAAAATTATAAATTCGCTCCAAATGCAAATACAAACTTAAAATTCCAGTGCTTTAATTGCGGAAAAATAGGGCACAAGGCCAGAGAAAAAAGAGAGAGAATACAACGGCGAACCGAAAAACAACAGTGCGGTCGCTATGCAAGTGTTTGCAGACAAAGGACAGTGGTGTTTCGATTCAAGGGCAACATCGCACATGTGCTTTTAAAAGGAGTAATTCGAAAACATTAAAAGTAAATAGCTAAACTTAAAATTAGCAAACGATGAATCCGCTCCAGTTGTCGGCAGTGGAAAAGTTCTTCTAGAAACTTCGATTGTGACGGCAAGCCTAGAAGAAACTCTATATGTACCACAACTTCGGTCAAATTTAATGTCAGTGTCAAAAATCACAGATCACGGTTTTGAAGTCACGTTTCGCCGCGAGGGTGCCATCATTTCTGACCAAAAGACCGGTAAAATGATCGCAACAGCACGGCGTAAATCCAATCTGTACTTCATAAATCAATGCAATCAACGGCACTTGGTTCGACAAGCCCCCTCTGAATGCTGATGTGCCAGGCAATTGGGACAGTATTTATTGATTAACACTGCCCGCATACGACGCTCCGCATTCAACCGTAGGAAACGAGAGCAAGTCCGTAGAGGATGTATTCCTGTGCAGACTCGGCATCGGAACGATTTAGTTCCTCGAGAACATCTGCTCTCCGTTGATTGGGCGCTTCGGTGAGACGGCATTGTCCGATGACGTAAAGGAAAAAAAGCGAGAAAAAAGTACTGAAGACTGAAGGAAAAAAAGTAAAAGGATTGGATTAGCGGATGCGAAAAAAAGTTATTGACATTTAACACATAGACTCTGCACGTTGTTGTCTACGGGGGAGGAACACCACCTTACTAGTAGGTCTTTTAAGGAGTATTCCGCGAGTAGAGCGAATATCCACTACGCGAACGTTGTTATCAGAGCCAGGATAGACCTTTTCAATACGACCAAGTCTCCAATCACATGATGGCGTGTTGTCCTCCTTAACAACGACCAAATCGCCTTCTGTCAAGTTTTTTGTTGGAGTCTGCCATTTGCTCCTTTTGTGGAGCTCTTGGAGATATTCTGTTTTCCATCTCCTCAAAAACAGTTGGCTCAGAGCCTTAACTCGCTGCCATCTGTTCAGAATAGAACTGGCTTCGCCGGTCACAGGTGGTTCGACAACCGCTAGTTATGGTCCACCTGTTAGGAAATGCCCAGGAGTGAGCGCAAGGAGGTCAGAGGGATCATCAGACATTGCCAATATAGGTCTCGAATTGAGACACGCTTCGATGCGACACAAGAGAGTGGATAACTCTTCAAATGTTCATTTAAAATGTCCCGTCGTCTTGTAAAAATGCGTTTTGAAACTCTTAACTCCCGCTTCCCACAAACCTCCCATATGAGGCGCACCGGGGGGGTTGAAATGCCAGGATAGGCTTTGATGGTTAAACGGCGAAGTGACCTTTGCCCTCAGGGTCTCATGGAAGTCTTTGTTCAATAAATTTTCAGCTCCGACAAAGGTCTTTCCATTATCGGAGTAAAGGTGAAGAGGGCAGCCTCGCCTTGACACGAATCTAGAGAACGCACCTAGAAATTTCTCCGTTGTCAGGTCTGAAGTAGTTTCCAAATGTATCGCTTTGGTAGAGAAACACATGAGGACACAAACATATCCTTAAGTGATGCGGCAGGCTCGGCCAGTGTAACTCTTTACTTCGAAAGGCCCCGCGAAATCAAGGCCAGTGTGCGTAAAAGGCCGTGAGAATGTGCTTCTGGGTTTTGGCAGCCTTCCCATCAATTGTGACTGCACCTTATTTCGATGAATAAGGCAAACTTTGCATGTGGTCGTCACCTTCTTAATAAGATTTCTAAGTTTCGGAATCCAAAACTTCGCTCGAATGAGACGCAACATGAGTTGGTTACCACCGTGAAGAGAAATACGGTGTGTAAAACGGACCAAAAGCTCAGCCATTCGGCAGTAGTATGGCAAAATAATCGGATGACTCTCATCGTAAGACAGCGAGTCAGACGCTGTCAAACGACCACATGATCGGAATCAAGGAACGGATTCAGGTTGAGGATACAACTTGATGTAGGAAGTTTTTTCTTGGATTGAAGAAGTTTCCTCTTGATAGTCATTTTGTTGGGTCTGAATGATTAGGATTCGTTGGACATTGGATATTTCATCTGCGCTTAAATCTGGCGGATAGGTGCTGCGAAAACGTCGGCATCGGTTTATAAAACGCTGCCCAACCGCCATAACCCTTATTATGCGGTTGAAATCGGAGAATCTATCAAGAATGTCCCATATTGGACATGCAAAGTGGCAACGCACTGCCTTTTTCTCAAGCTCAGTTTCAGCAATTGCGTCACAGGGTCTAGGCCATTCCTGCTGTGGGCGAACTAACCATGAGGGTCCATGCCACCATAGGTCACTGTTAGCCAATTCTTCAGAAGATACTCCTCGACTAGCTAGGTCTGCTGGATTGTGCTCTGAACGCACATGAGACCATTTGCTTCCTTGCGTAGCTAATGTGATCTTGGTCACTCTATTAGCCACAAATGTTGTCCATTGGCACGATGGCTTATTCAGGCAGGCCAAAACAATAGTGGAATCAGTCCAAAAGTAGGTATCCGTAACGGCAAGTGGGATTTGAGGAAGGACTGCGGCCCAAAGTTCTGCCAAAAGAACAGCTCAAAGCTCAAGCCGAGGCAGATACACTGTTTTTACTGGCGCAACCTTAGTTTTAGCTGTCAGAAGCTCAGAGGAAACGATTCCGCCGTGTTGAACTCGAACATATATCGCCGCCCGAAAGCCTTTTGGGAAGCATTGACTTCGTCAATCTCGAGGAAGTCGACCGAGAGCAGATGGTCTTTGGGTAGAGACTCGAGAAGGTCTCTCTCATTGGATGTCCATTTACGTAGGGGGAAACCAGCTGAACTGAGCGCAGATCGCAACTCCGAAATAACTACAATGGCTTCGGACTTTGTGTGTGCTCCTGCAAGCACATCATCGACATACATATAATTTGAAATAATGTCAGAAGCACGGGGATACTGTGCTTTGACGTCAATGGATAGCTGCTGCAGGGTGCGTAAGGCCAAAAAGGGAGCACAGTTTACTCCAAAAGTGACAGTCTGAAGTTCGTAATCAGCGATATCCCCTTGATCATTTCAAAAGAGGATTCTTTGAAAAGGAGTGTGTGAGGGGGTTACTCCGATTTGGCGGTACATTTTTGTAATATCGGCACTGATTTGAAGGGTCAGATCCCATTTGATGACGGACTCGAAGCATTGAAAACTTCACGTACTTTTGTAGTGGCACTCTCCGACTTAAAAACCGCGTGGTGGGGTAAATAAAAATTTGCACTGTCCGTGTCTGAGGAGACCTGCTTCATATGGCCAATATCCAAGTATTCTTTGATGACTGAATCATAAATATTTTTTAAAACAGCATCTTTTTTTAAACGGTTTTCGTTCCGTAAAAACTGTGCGAGGGCGAAAGACCTTGAGTGCCCCAGACTCACACTATCCGCATTTTTAAAGGGTAGGGATACTACATATTTTCCCTCTGCTGATCTGGAAGTCGTCTGGACAAAATTTTGTTCACAAAAACTATCGGATTCTTTCACAACTTTGCCTGGGAGATCCTCCACCTCCCAAAACTTTGTGAGTAATGTCTCCATAGTGGGCTCAGACTCTATGGACACCTTTGTTGTGAAGGAAGCAACACTTTTTCCTCTGGCTAAAGAAATTGGGCCGGTCAAAATCCACCCGAAAATCGTTTCTTGGTCCAGTAGCAAGCCCCACAGGTTAGGTTTTGACCCTGAGAGAAGTACTGACGGAAGAATATCCGCACCTATTAACAAATCAGTCTGCGAAGGCTGGAAAAATAGTGGATCAGCTAACTGAATATTTGGTAGCTCTCTGAGAATACTGCGATCAATTGTGGTCGCCGGAAGATTTCCAGCCAACTGTGGCAAGACTAGTGCAGTAGTATCAACTTTAAGTAATGGTTTGGCAGGGTTGCCAATCTGGAAATGGCACAGCTTTTGAGAGACTCCAGAACTGGCTTGCTTAAGGCCCTGTAACTTTAGTCCTCACGGTTTGAAATGGAATTTTAATTCGATTAGCAAGTCTTTCCGAAATAAAAGTGCCTTCCGAACCTGAGTCGATCAGGGCTCGGGCTGAGTAGTTTTCTCCTAAAATGGACAGAAGTGGACTGTATAGGGATAGATTCTTGCATAGTTGTTTGATCCTGTGCAGAGCTTTTATGGTTTCTAGGAATGTCTTTATGTAGGAGCGTATTGTGGCGTCCCTTGCAGGTAAAACAGTTGTGCCTACTTTTGCACTCACGCAGATGATGTCCTCTAGCGAAGCAATTTAAACACAGACGCTTTTGTTTAATATAAGTTTCTCGCTCTGGTTGAGACATCTGGAGAAAGCGAGTACAAATTCGAACTGGATGTGCCTCTTTGACGCAGAGATCACAGCTGCGCACTTTTGGAGCAACCTGGATCTCGAAGGCGTTCACTCTTTTGGGTGCGGCACCGGTTTTGTGTTCCTTGGAATGAGAAGGAGCACCCAATTCACTACGAATATCCACTACGCGAACGTTGTTATCAGAGCCAGGATAGACCTTTTCAATACGACCAAGTCTCCAATCACATGATGGCGTGTTGTCCTCCTTAACAACGACCAAATCGCCTTCTGTCAAGATTTTTGTTGGAGTCTGCCATTTGCTCCTTTTGTGGAGCTCTTGGAGATATTCTGTTTTCCATCTCCTCAAAAACAGTTGGCTCAGAGCCTTAACTCGCTGCCATCTGTTCAGAATAGAACTGGCTTCGCCGGTCACAGGTGGTTCGACAACCGCTAGTTATGGTCCACCTGTTAGGAAATGCCCAGGAGTGAGCGCAAGGAGGTCAGAGGGATCATCAGACATTGCCGATATAGGTCTCGAATTGAGACACGCTTCGATGCGACACAAGAGAGTGGATAACTCTTCAAATGTGTATTTAAAATGTCCCGTCGTCTTGTAAAAATGCGTTTTAAAACTCTTAACTCCCGCTTCCCACAAACCTCCCATATGAGGCGCGCCGGGGGGGTTGAAATGCCAGGATAGGCTTTGATGGTTAAACGTCGAAGTGACCTTTGCCCTCAGGGTCTCATGGAAGTCTTTGTTCAATAAATGTTCAGCTCCGACAAAGGTCTTTCCATTATCGGAGTAAAGGTAAAGAGGCTGCCCTCGCCTTGAAACGAATCTAGAGAACGCACCTAGAAATTTCTCCGTTGTCAGGTCTGAAGTAGCTTCCAAATGTATCGCTTTGGTAGAGAAACACACGAGGACACAAACATATCCTTTAGTGATGCGGCAGGCTCGGCCAGTGTAACTCTTTACTTCGAAAGGCCCCGCGAAATCAAGGCCAGTGTGCGTAAAAGGCCGTGAGAATGTGCTTCTGGGTTTTGGCAGCCTTCCCATCAATTGTGACTGCACCTTATTTCGATGAATAAGGCAAACTTTGCATGTGGTCGTCACCTTCTTAATAAGATTTCTAAGTTTCGGAATCCAAAACTTCGCTCGAATGAGACGCAACATGAGTTGGTTACCACCGTGAAGAGAAATACGGTGTGTAAAACGGACCAAAAGCTCAGCCATTCGGCAGTAGTATGATGGATGACGCCGTCGGAATCAAGGAACGGATTCAGGTTGAGGATACAACTTGATGTAGGAAGTTTTTTCTTGGATTGAAGAAGTTTGTATTCCTCTTGATAGTCATTTTGTTGGGTCTGAATGATTAGGATTCGTTGGACATTGGATATTTTATCTGCGCTTAAATCTGGCGGATAGGTGCTGTGAAAACGTCGGCATCGGTTTATAAAACGCTGCACAAACGCCATAACCCTTAACATGCGGTTGAAATCGGAGAATCTATCAAGAATGTCCCATATTGGACATGCAAAGTGGCAACGCACTGCCTTTTTCTCAAGCTCAGTTTCAGCAATTGCGTCACAGGGTCTAGGCCATTCCTGCTGTGGGCTAACTAACCATGAGGGTCCATGCCACCATAGGTCACTGTTAGCCAATTCTTCAGAAGATACTCCTCGACTAGCTAGGTCTGCTGGATTGTGCTCTGAACGCACATGAGACCATTTGCTTCCTTGCGTAGCTAATGTGATCTTGGTCACTCGATTAGCCACAAATGTTGTGGAATCAGTCCAAAAGTAGGTATCCGTAACGGCAAGTGGGATTTAAGGAAGGACTGCGGCCCAAAGTTCTGCCAAAAGAACAGCTCCACAAAGCTCAAGCCGAGGCAGAGACACTGTTTTTACTGGCGCAACCTTAGTTTTAGCTGTCAGAAGCTCAGAGGAAACGATTCCGCCGTGTTGAACTCGAACATATATCGCCGCCCGAAAGCCTTTTGGGAAGCATCGCAAAACCCGTGAACTTGGACGTTTGCGCCGGGTTGAAATTGTATCCAGCGCGGAACGCGTACTTTCGGCAAGAAGTCGTGGCTGCGAAGGAAATCGTGCCACCTTTGAAGTAAATCTTCGGGAAGAAAATCGTCCCAACCAATTTTAGCTAGCCAAATGTCCTGCATCAATATTTTTGCTTGAATTATAAATGGGGATAGCCAGCCGGCTGGGTCGAAAAGTCTAGCGATCTGGGACAGGATTTCTCGTTTTGAAAACTTCGGTTTCAACTCTACTTGAGACGCAACGAAATAAAACCCATCTGCAGTTGCATTCCATCGCACTCCCAGCGTCTTTGTAGTGCTGACTTCGTCAATCTCGAGGAAGTCGACCGAGAGCAGATGGTCTTTGGGTAGAGACTCGAGAAGGTCTCTCTCATTGGATGTCCATTTACGTAGGGGGAAACCAGCTGAACTGAGCGCAGATCGCAACTCCGAAATAACTACAATGGCAAGCACATCATCGACATACATATAATTTGAAATAATGTCAGAAGCACGGGGATACTGTGCTTTGACGTCAATGGATAGCTGCTGCAGGGTGCGTAAGGCCAAAAAGGGAGCACAGTTTACTCCAAAAGTGACAGTCTGAAGTTCGTAATCAGCGATATCCCCTTGATCATTTCAAAAGAGGATTCTTTGAAAAGGAGTGTGTGAGGGGGTTACTCCGATTTGGCGGTACATTTTTGTAATATCGGCATTGATTTGAAGGGTCAGATCCCATTTGATGACGGACTCGAAGCATTGAAAACTACACGAACTTTTGTAGTGGCACTCTCGGGCTTAAAAACCGCGTGGTGGGGTAAATAAAAATTTACACTGTCCGTGTCTGAGGAGACCTGCTTCATATGGTTAAGATCCAAGTATTCTTTGATGACTGAGTCATAAATATTTAAAACAGCATCTTTTTTTAAACGGTTTTCGTTCCGTAAAAACTGTGCGAGGGCGAAAGACCTTGAGTGCCCCAGACTCACACTATCCGCATTTTTAAAGGGTAGGGATACTACATATTTTCCCTCTGCTGATCTGGAAGTCGTCTGGACAAAATTTTGTTCACAAAAACTATCGGATTCTTTCACAACTTTGCCTGGGAGATCCTCCACCTCCCAAAACTTTGTGACTAATGTCTCCATAGTGGGCTCAGACTCTATGGACACCTTTGTTGTGAAGGAAGCAACACTTTTTCCTCTGGCTAAAGAAATTGGGCCGGTCAAAATCCACCCGAAAATCGTTTCTTGGTCCAGTAGCGAGCCCCACTGGTTAGGTTTTGACCCTGAGAGAAGTACTGAATATCCGCACATATTAACAAATCAGTTTGCGAAGGCTGGAAAAATAGTGGATCAGCTAACTGAATATTTGGTAGCTCTCTGAGAATACTGCGATCAATTGTGGTCGCCGGAAGATTTCCAGCCAACTGTGGCAAGACTAGTGCAGTAGTATCAACTTTAAGTAATGGTTTGGCAGGGTTGCCAATCTGGAAATGGAGAGACTCCAGAACTGGCTTGGTTAAGGCCCTGTAACTTTAGTCCTCACGGTTTGAAATGGAATTTTAATTCGAACAGCAAGTCTTTCCGAAATAAAAGTGACTTCTAGAACTAAAGAATCTAAAATAAATTAATTAAACCATAAATTATTTAGGTTTATTGATCAACATGATCTCTTTATTTGTATTTCGTAATCTAAAATAAAATAATTAAATTATAAAATAATTGTTTTTATTGTTTGTTTTTTAAAATTTCAAGAAGGCTGGCTTGAAACGCCGCATTCTGTTCTGCCATTTCGCGGAGTATTTTCCTCGTCTCACTCTGGTGCTCACGGGTCTGCTGCTGTTGCTCCCTCTGTATATCGTTTCGCTCTCTAGCCAGAGCTATAAGTTCCTGGTGGGTTGCCAGCTTACCACGCTTCCTAGGTGGCTCTGCACCTGAGGAGGTCGCGCGTAAGGCTGGCTCCCTACAAGAGGTTGCTGCTTTCGAGCGTGGCTGAGTTAATGTCATCTCGGAGGGGTCAAGCTCGATAATGCCCGCCTCGGGTACATCACAAAAACTCTGCAATTCTAAGAGATACATTGTTGATATTTAAAATTTTAATTTATATTTGAGTACATTACCGGTGGTCTGCACCATACGGGATTCCATGTTGTGGACCGCGAAACTCCCGAGGATTTGGTCCACCTTATTGAACAAAGTCCAGCTCAATGGTGCGCCACCACTTGGGCCGAACTTTTCTTTTTCTTTTCTGAAAAAAAAATTACTCCTTTAAAAAAATTCCATTGCATATTATGTTGACTTACTTGTACTTCCGCGTAAGGTTCTCTACCTTCGTGCGTACTTCGGTCCACGATACATCTATATCCTGTTCTCCCATGGTCATGGCCATCATTTGATAGACATGGGAGTTTTTCCTCGATGTGGTCTCCCCAGAGGTCCACTAAGGTGACTTCCATCTCTGGGGTCCACACTGTGCGGGTGCTCTTTAAAACTTAAAGGTGCGCGAAACTCTTTTATAAGATGTACTTAAAAAAATCTAATAATCTAATGACATTAATGTCATTTCGTTTTGAATTTCGGTTTTTTTTATGGTTTTTGGCACAAAATATACCAAAAATACCAGGGGAAACAGATGGGATAGGAACATCAAAGGGCTGATGGTGGAATATTTTCAACCGTTTAGCTTGTCAAATTTGTATGACCGTCTGAGACGGTAGACGGTAAACGGTAGATGTTGCCTAATGTGAATTTACTTTAAACTCCTGCCAGCCCCCTGCGACTAGTAAGAGTACAACAACTTCTAGAAAAAGTGGTGGAATTTCCCAAAAGTCAAAGGGATTTTCTGGTACTCCTATTTCATTGTCTAAAGCACCTAAATCTGAACCACGTCCGCCCGCCTTTGTGATAAAGGGTGTTACTGATGTCAAGCAACTTATGAATCTGATCAAGGCTGCCACAACCAATATAAGATTTAAGATTACTGGACCTGCTACAGTGAGGGTATCTCCTTTCGATGGTGATACATACGAAATAGTTCAACATCTCTTGAGGAGTAATTATATTCCGTTTAATTCTTGGCAATTGAAAAGTGATCGATCTTTCAGGATTGTCGTCAAAGGCCTACATTCGTCTACGGATCCTGAAGATATTAAAGCTGATTTAGGCGCTGCTGGGCACGTTGTCTGCAATGTTTATAACCCCCCCGGGTAAGAAAAATGGAAACAGGCCCAATATTTTCTTTGTTGAGCTAGAATCATCGACAAATAATGTCAAAGTCTATGTCATTAAAACATTGGCTTATCAGTCAATTACTATCGTTCCTCCTGAACGCCGAGATGAAGTTGTTAGGTGATATAACTGCCAGGATTTTGGACACACAAAAACATACTGTTTCGTGCCTCCCAAATGTGCAAAATGTGGTGGTGATCACGAGTGTCGAAGTCCTGTTTGCCCTGCTACGTCTCAGGATCAATTTAAGTGCATTAATTGAGGTTCCAACCACAGTGCAGAATACCGCAAATGTCCAGCTTTTCTAGAAGCAATTGCTCATCGCAAATCGGGAACAATCAAAAAACAACCATCAGTTAAATTTGTACCTGCCCCTCTTCCTTCCCAAAGTGCTTGGGGCCCAGCTTTACCTTCCCCGTCTACTGGATCTAGCACTTCCAAGCCCATGCAACGCGTTCATGAGCCTCCTCCACCGAGTGCTGGCTTTGAAATACTTATCTCCCGTATTGACCAGATGATATCAATGATGATGAAAATGATAGAGCTTCTTATGAACCAGTTTACCGGCAGTTCGCCTTTTGATGCGTCTAAAATCAGGAGACATGTCTAGTTTAGCCATTCGTTTATCATTTTGGAACGCCAACAGTGTCACTGGCAAAAATCTCGAGTTAGAGCAGTATCTTACGGCTAATTCAATTGATGTGATGCTAATTAGCGAAACGCATTTCAACAGTCGCTCACATTTCAGAATTTTTGGATATGATTTATTGACGGCTTATCATCCCTCTGACCGTCTTCGAGAAGGTGCTGCTATTTTAATTCGCTCTCACTTGCAGTACTCCCCTCACAGTACAAACTCTACTGTAAAATGTCAAACTGCTGCAATTACCTTAAGCACGGATTTGGGAGACATCGTGATTGCTTCTGATTACATTCCGCATGAAATACTTTTATGCGCTTCTACTTCACCCAGATTTACAACACCAAGGCTGCTGTCTCGTCGGGCTAACATTGGAAGTTTTAAGGATTGCCTTACAATCCTTATTGAGAATGATGAATCTGCTGATCTGAACTGTCCTCTGGATATTGATACAGCTGTTAGTTACCTGACTCTAAAGACTCAATCTGCCGCTGCTGCATCCACTGCTATACTGCAAATAATGCCCTTTTAAACGCCAGAGTAACGACGCACTCCGGCGACGCTGGATGCAAACGCGTCATCCATAAGACTTAGCAATATTTAAAAGAGCTGATACGTTATTAAGAAAAGCACTTTATTATGCTAGGTCCGAATTTTTCGTCCGGAAGCTTAGTGCTATCGATCCGGCTGTTGATCGAGACTTCGAACTGTGGAAATGCACTCACGGGCTTAAACGGCAGCCTCTCCAGAAGTTTTCATTGCTTCGATCGGACGGTACCTGGGCAAATAAAGATGATGAAATAGCTAAGGAATTCGCTGATTCTTTGGAAGAAAGATTTAAGCCTTTTGATTTGGTCACAGATGAAGAGATTTCTATTACAGAAGCCTTTGATGATCTTCCCTCTGGTCCAGCTTCTCAAATTTCACCTATTGATGCAGAAGAAGTTAAAGACCAAATAATGCGTCTGAAGTCGAACAAAGCCCCTGGCCATGACAGCATTGACGAAAAAGTAGCTAAAGCTTTGCCAGTAGCAGCTATTTCGTTCCTTACGCGTATCTTTAATGCTATGATTGTTCTTTCATATTATCCAGAGCAGTGAAAGCATGCGAATGTTGATGTGATCCCCAAGAAAGGCAGATTCTTTTCGGCCTATAAGCCTATTGCCAACCTTCTCTAAGATTTTTGAGCGAATCTTACTTAAAAGGCTTTTTAGTGTTCATATGTTCCAGGATGCAATTCCAAATCATCAGTTTGGTTTCAGGAGTCTGCATAGCGCTGCTGAGCAAATGCATCGGGTGGTTAACCATATCCTTAAAGCATTCGAGGACATGCTAAATGAGTTTGAGGCCTGGGCGTCGATGTGGAACATCGCTGTTAATCCTGCCAATTCGCTACAGATCAAACTCATCTCCCACACAAACAGACTTGCCCTCACACTTTCTAGACCTATTAACAGAAGAAGACTAAAAAGATTGCCCCCATCAGACAATTGGATACTTAGACGGCACGCTTGTGGGAAACTCATTCCAGACTTAGACGCCTAGACTGCAACAGTGCACAATGTTTGTAATCAGTCTTTTTTTTTATTTACTACTTTTGTTAATTTTTACCATGTGTGAAAGTGAATTAGGTTTCACATAACACTCTCCAATAAACATTTGTTATGCATATCGAAAAAAAAAAAAAATTTCGACATCATGAAAAGTTTGAAAGAACGTGAATATTATATCCTAGTTGACTTATAAAAAAAAGCATGCTGAGTAACTTTAAGCTGTAATCCCCCTCCAGCTTATAACTTACGCCCATGCATAAATATATCTAAAGCAAGGGTAACTTGTGCTCAAAAATAGTTATGAGTTACGTAAAATAGTGACAGGTTTGGGCACAGTTTGTGAATAGTCACTGTGAAGGAAGTTAGAAAATTAGTTTTAAAAATTCCAAAACAATTCACAAAAACCTGATGAGTGGCTTAAAAATTGAGAACATAAGGTATCTTTGGGTCAAAAATACATTTTAGAAGAAAATATTTTTATTTTATTTTTAAACGCTGTTCACAATAAACATTTAAAATTTTGAATGCGCCTACCTTTTCTTGTGGTTAAGTAAGATTGAATTTGCAAAAGGGACCTTATAGAAGAGACATGTAAGTATTTAATTCCGTAATGAGAAACCAAATTGGTGAATCACTCTTGAAGATCCATCCCAAAAGACTTAAAAAAAAGTGATTTTCTTAAATTAAAGATACCGCAAATACCAGTTCTGATGGACTATAGGCGTAGTGTCAAATTATGCTTAGAAAAGCCCCATTTATCGAAATAAAATGGTGGCAGGACTGGACATCGACCCATGTCAATTTTTGTTGGCCTGTGTAATTGTTAACACCAGGAACCGTAATGATTATAAGTTTTATCAAAAAACTCAGTTTTTAATGATTATTTTTTGAGTTTTTATAAATCTTAAAAAGTAATGATTATTTTTTAAGTTTTTTATAAATCTCAAAATGTAATGATTATTTTTATTTAAGCTCTAAAAATAATAATTATTTTTTGAGTTTTATTTTCTGATTGAAAAATAAAACTTATTCCTTGAGTTTTATCTTTTGATTGAAAATAATAGCCTCTTCCCATAGAGTCCATCCGTGTGAAACGGTTGGGATTTTTGACAAATGTGAAACTCGTGTTCCCACAGAGCACATCCACCATCCACCATCCGATAACAGCTGACTTGAAGAGCAGTTGCTCATCTCAACATTAACGAAAGGGTATTTCAACTCGGAAAAACTGTCGCAAAATGGCGTTCTTCTAATCTTATTGTACAATAATACAATAAATAGCATAGGATAATAGTTAAAATTCATATCTGAACTTTTATAACATATCGTATAACGAGTATGCTTACATATTGCTGACTGGGGGAGAGCCTAACCTCCCGTACCCCACCCAACGCTCTTACTACGCCTCCGCATAGCCAATATTAAAATGGCAAATTTGTAAACAAACATAAAATTCTGCTGTTTTGGTACTTTATAGTATCTTTTGAACTTTATAGGTGTACATATTACTCTTTTAATTAATATTAGTAATTATTTACGAAGTGCAGAACATATTCTGAGACTTCGCTGCAAACATTGATGTTTTCGTACCCAGAACAGCTTACAATTTGGCCCACACATAGCAACCTGTTGGCGAATGCTTTTCTGCTCATAACAAAATACAAACAATTAAAAGATAGCCAAAAAACAATGAGCTTAAGCAATAATTAATTTTTTCCCGCCATCGATTTGATTTGTTCTCGTAATCAACGTTCCATTTTTCACAGTCAAGAGGAAGAACTCAGAGTTGCACCGAAAAAACATCGCTTAAATATCGCATAAAAAAGCCCGTCAAAGTCCGTCAAAATTGGATGGCGGACTAACTGGGAAATTTTCGTTGAACGGATGGTCCATGGTGGATGGAGCTCTGTGGGAAGACCCTATAAAACTCGATCACCGATTTTTTTGAACTTAAGACGTTTGGCTTTAAAAGGAAATATACTAAGTAGACCACGGCTAACTCATTAAGGGCACTTTTAATTTTATACAATTACCGGAAACCGCCAAAAACTTGACAACTTGTTTGTATCGTAAAAGGTATTTATTTATTTTCATCACAGTCGGCTTGTTTTTGAGGGATATTTAAAATGAGTGATATTTACGAACCCTGCATTTAAATAACATCCACTAATTTTTATAGCCGATACGGCTAATATATCGGTGGCAAAGCGATTGCTTAAACACTATTAAAAAAGGCGTTTTGCGGCGTTCACTGTATCTCCACCAAAAATGATCGGATTTCTTTTTTGCTTTTACATTTCGCTTAAGAATTAAAAAAAAACCCGCCCCTGAAAAGCTCTATTTTTAATTTTTTATGTTTAGGAATTTTTTCGACTTTAAAATTCGACTTTGGGCTATAAATAAAAATATTTGAGGTTAAAAAAAACAAGAAAGGAAGCTAGCTTCGGCCAGCCGAAGCTTATATACCCTTGCAGATCATTCCTATTTATTTACAAAAACATTAAATTTAAATTAACTTGCATATATGTTATAACAATCAATATTTTAGCTGCTTTCGTATTATTTTGGAATTCATTTTTTGATCCTTCCTATGGCAGCTATATATTATAGCCGTCCGAATTTTGTTAAATTTAATTCGAAATTTTGAAATGTTAAAGAAAAGCTATATCCCAGAGATGAAAATTCAATTTTTCAATTTTTAATTCAATTTTTATTTGTTTATACCTAACGCTACAAGTAAAAACTTATGTTTATTGCGCTAGTCACATCGGATTGAGTAACAAGAATAATTTAATTTAAAAGTGATACTTAAAATCTAACAAAGTAGGGTTGATAACTTGATTATAAGTTATAAGTTTGCAACTAATTTTGATCTAGCATCAATTCTTTGATTTTCGATTTAAAAAAGAATGTAATAAAAATCAACAATGAGATAATTTTTTTCCTATTAATTTCCATTTAATTTTCCAAACGTTACTGTGGGAGCTATATGATGTTATGATCCGATTTTTTAAAAATTGAATACGAAATTCAGAAATATTCAAAAAATAATACTCCCAAGAGTAGAAGGTAATATTTTGACAAACACCGAAGCTAGAATTTTTTTCGATTTATTTCCGATTTTTCCTATGGGAACTATATGATATAGTTGTAGTTGAAACGGACGGACAGACGGACATGGCTGGATTGACTCTTCTAGTGATGCTGATCAAAATTATGTATACTTTATGGAGTCGGAAACGTCTCCTTCACTGCGTTGCAAACTTCTGACTGAAATCATAATACCCTCTGCAAGGGTATAAAAACTCTTCCCAGGGGGCGGGTTTTTTGTATGCAGAAAAATATGCGACAAGTTTGAAAGCGATCGGTTAAGCCGTTTAGAAATCCCGATGAACACGGACTTTCAAAACGCGGTTTCGAAAAAAACGCTTTTAATCATGTCACATGTAAAAAACACATAGAGCACTTTAAAAAAAAGGCGTTTTACGGTGTTCACTGTAACTCCGCCAAAAATTTACGGATTTCCATTCTGCTTTTACGTTTTGTTTAAGAATAGGATAATCCCGCCCAAGGGATGTTTTTATTTTTTTTTTAACTTTAAATATACTTTTAAAAAGTTTAAAATCAATAAATACTTTTTTTGTTGGAAAATTGTACTAATATTATTGTTTGCCTAACTTCTAAAGTTTTTGTCAGATTGACTTAAAATTTGTATAGTCTTAAGACGTTAATCAACATTTTTTTTTAGCAAGACCATATTTTCCTTTAAGTTAGCAAGAAATGTTCATTATTTAAAATATTGTCACCCCTGGTTCATCCACGCGCCGTTACATCATGAAGATATTTGACTTATCTGAAGGTATTAATGAAGATAATGATAAATAAGTAAACAAATTTAGGTTTTAAATTTAAAATTTTGTAATTTTACTAAAAATATAGATATGAAATAAGTACCGATTTCTACCAGATTTTTTTTTTTAAATATGCTATATATTCTTGATTGATTCTATGACACCTATAGGATATCATTGACCGATTAAAAAAAATTGTTAACATAGAGTTAAATTGATACATAATGACTTAGTCTCGATTTATGTGAACAAATATTGAAATAGAACTGAGATATTCCCTTTTGTACTAAACGTTTATATGGAAGCTATAAGAAGTAGTTGACCGATTTGAATATTTTTTTTTTTTTCTCCGATTAGCCATTGCACCAACACTCAGAAAGCGATCGTTATATATACCCTGCAGTTCCCGAATTCAGCCCGAGCGCTAAAATAGCACTGGCAAAACGTCTGCAGAATCGACTCTCTGACCAATCCCCTCTCTCTCAATCACGCTCTCCCAAATTTCTCTCTCTTATAATCATAGAAAACGAGACAAAATGTCGAACTTCGCCTGTCTCGCTCTGCAAGCTGGGCAAGCGCGACCGTGGCAAAGGGATTACAAGAAAGACAACAACAAGAGAGATTGCGATTGATGTTGTTTTTCTCGCTCAGTATTCTTTTTCTATTTCTCGAAGGCAGGCGCCGTTTTTCCGCGGTTTTTAACTGCGTTTAACTTTGAAAGGAGTGGCATTGCTGTGTTTAAACAAAAGTGCTTTCATTAAGAATACATTTTAAGGTAAGTAATTCTTAAGTGTATTGTATTATCTTAATTACAGTAGCTTTTAATTTTTATAATATCCTTTATTTTTAATATTTTTAGGTCAAGCTGATGGTACACAGTTCTTATAAAATATCTTTTCAGATGAAATCATTTTGTCCTACATCCCAGAAGAATGTTATTCTTGTACTGCTAAGTAAGTTTTTATTATTCTTGTCTCGTTATATAATTTTATAAAAACAAATATTTTCCAAATTCAGATCCCAGAGAGTGCGGAAATGCTTGAATAATCTGCATGCGCTAAAGGGCAGATCATCAAGACTCCGGAATCTTAGAACCTGCCGAAGGCCCTTACAAGTCACCGTAGCTTGTAAAAATCTATTAATTTAATGTAATAATAAACCTTAACAATAGGCAATGAAATTTAATATATTTTCAATGAAAATGGGCGATGAACAGGTGATGAGTTTGGGTGATAATTAGGCGCTGAAAAAGGGCCGAAAAGGTGATGAATTTGGTGATTAATTAGGGTTTGTGCAGTGATGAACCTCTAGGACATGCCCATGATAAAATCATCGCTATTTGTCATACAAATGTGATTGAGTGATTGAGCGTTTGGTCCTCGTAGAAGACTATGGAAACCTAACGTGGGAGACTGGGTTCTGATCAAAGAGCACCAGTTGTCCAAAGCGGTGGAGGGATTCGCGGCAAAACTAGCACCACGGTATGGGGGCCCGTACAGAATCACCGGGTTCATATCCCTTGTTATCTGCGAGTTACAAGAGGAAGGAAACAAACGAAAGAAAAGGGCCCACATCAACGAAATGAAAGTGTGGAACGCAGACGACCAGGAAGAATACCACAGCGAACCAGCGGGGGAGCAGGTGGCCAACGCCGGAAAGCAGCCAATCGGAAGCTCGGAGGAGCAGGTGCCCATCACCAAGGAACAGCCAACCCAAAACAACAACAACATCAAGGAAGGAGGAGGCTCCGAGGAGCAGATGAGCAGCAAGGGCCAAAATAATACAAGGAATGAAGAGGCGGGTGCATCAAATGTCCCAAACCAGCGGGACCAGTCGAAGGGACCCAGAATCCTAGCCGGAGGAACGGGAAACGGAAGCAGGAGATCTAAAAGGATAGCCCTGCGGGAGGGAAAGGGGGAAGAATAATAACACAAGGAGCGACGCATAGCACCGGCATATACAGAATGTATTAATACTATCAGAGAATACATGTATATTATATAATACTATAAGCAATGATATCCAAAAGGGAAAGGGACCCGGGCCAAATCCAAAACAGAACGAAAACATCAAGCCATCCTGGAAGGAAAACAGAGTCAAAATTAGTACACAGTCAAAATACTGGGAGGAAGTGGATAATACCGAAGCAGGAACAGATTGGCAGCGAGCATCACTGGCCACCACACAGATGCAGGTGAACGAAGCCTGCAGATAAACGAGCCTACATGGGAGAGCGGGTGGGGAAAAGAACGAAGATAAGTACGCAAAGGTAAAAGATAAGAGACAAAAGCCGAACTTACGGGTAACGGGATCATACGAAGGAGGCGACCAACAGCTTCAATGCCGTCGCTGAGCTTCCAACTCATTCACTTGAATTTGAACAGGCAGTGAGAATGGAAGGTAAAGCAGCGACGACCAGCGGGAGACGGCAGCGAGCAGCACGTGGTCGAGGACCACGTGTAGGAACGCGGCTGCCGTTTCAATATCCCAGGAGGGACGTCCGAGTCCGCCGAAGGGCACCACCGCGCAGGCACCGCAGCCCGGTACTGCAACTGCTGGCTTCGCCGCTGGTCTCACCCCAGGCAACGAGGACTGGGTCCGAGTCAGACGACAGTCGACGGTGGATGTACCCGGATAGTCCGTCGGTGGGGTGGGATAGCGGCGACAGCGGGTTTTCGGACTGGGGCGCGGGCTGTCCAAAAGTCTACGACCATCGAGGCGGTCCAGGGCAGGTGGCGTGCCCCACGGGGTGGGCCAAGAGACCGTGGGCGGATGAGGACGACGCAAGCAGCGGAGACGGCGACGCGACCGGCGGCGAGGACGGCAAGGCGACCAGCGGCGAGGACGGCGACGCGACCGGCGGCGGAGACGGCAACGCGACCGGCGGCGGAGACGGCAACGCGACCGGCGGCGGAGACGCCGGCCCAACTACGTGGCGGCCACCAAGAGCGCCGACACCACGGGGGCACCCGTTGTCTGAGTCAGAAGAGGAGGTGATCGTCATCTCGTCGGACGACGAGAAGGGCGCGGACGATGGGCAGCAGCACGGAGCCCGAGGCCACTGGCAGGAGCCGGTATACCTGCAGTGGCAGACGTCGACGCCGGTGGGGGACTGGTGGTGCCATAGGAAGGCGTTCCTGGTCCAGTGGATGGACCGATTTCCGCCGGGCACTCCGGATCCCCAGCAAGAAGCCACGAGGGACGATCCACCGCCAGCAGCCACGACGGCCACACCGGCAGAGGAGGCCGATGAGCCGCGAGACCCGCGGCTGCGGAAAACGACGACAGCCGCGATGGACGCTGAACCGCCGGTGGACGCAGAGCAACAGGCTGGGGAACAACGGCCACCTTCGACACCCCCTCCACCGTCCATGCACGGGGGGGCTGCCGCCGACGCCACCGCGGGGAACCTGGAGCGGGGTGAGTGGAAGTGGCCGGATCCAGACCAGCGACGACCGACGTTGCAACAGTCGATACCCGAGCGGCCGGTGCAACGGCCGCCACCACTGCAACGGCAGGCGTCGTGTCCAGCAGGCCGGCAGCGATGGACGGAGGTGCAGCTGGAGGATTGGCCGCACGAGGTCCACGCGGCAGTCCAACGCCAGCGGGGCAGGGCGAAGCGCCGGTGGGCGCAGCTGGTGTGGGCAGCGGGGCGGCGCTACCGCGTCCAATGGGTCCAAGGGGGGATCCGGGTCCTGAAGGAGCAGGTCTAATAAAGTACAGCGGCAGCTGGAAAAAAGACACCAAAAATGTATACTTTTCGGATTGGGAAAAGTGGGGGAAAATATCAAAACTTACCATGAACAGGAAAAAAAAAAACAAGGCCAAGAAAATGCTAAAGATGGAACTGGAGATCGTAGAAACGCCGATAGGGGACCGATACCGTAGGAGGGTCACACCATGGAAAATACTAAATACTAAATGGTGGGGAACTCGGATGAAGATATCGAGCGAAGACACGAACTGAGATCGAGGACCATCGGTGGTGGTCTGGCAACTCGAGCGGGAAGGCGCGGGGTTTAAACGGCGGCGTTGCCGGACGGCGCGTGCGCGGGAAGTTTAAACGATCAGGAATGGTGAAGGGAAAATGGAAGGATTTTCCCTGGAAAGAAAGGGGGGAGTGTGAGGTATTGGAATACCGCACAAGATTAAATACAGGGGAACAGTACCTAAATACGGGGAACAGTACCTAAATACGGGGAACAGTACCTAAATACAGGGAACAGTACCTAAGGGGACGAAGCGGTACCTCTAGACGGGGAACCGCTTGATGGTTCCAGTCCGAGGATGAAGGGAAAGGCCGTTAGAAGACGCTGGGGAAATGAGAGTCAAGTGGGATGGCGGACTACGGGGGATGGTGAAGGCGAAGAGCTGAGCAGCGTCGAGCCGAGCAGCATCGAGAGTCAGCAAGATTTGTAACCTTATAAGGGCATGAAAGGGGCCCAAGCGCGGCGGACCCAGTTTTGTTACCTTATTTGGTCATGGAAAAGCCAAAGACGATTGCGACCCGTTAATCGGGACCAGCGGCGATACCATTGGTGGAGGATCACGTGATGGAAAGTTACCCGGCAGAAGATGGCGGCGGGCCGGGTATATAAGGAGGGCCGCGGCGGCGGGAGGGTCTCTTAGTGCGCAGGCGCGAGTCAGTGTATGGTCGGTAAGGTGGAGTGAAAATCATCAGGACGAGGAGTTCTGAAACCCAGCGGAAGCAAGGAGACCAAGTGCGGTACGGCGTAGTCGGGGAGGCGTCCACGGAGTAGGCGAAACAGCCCAGGAGACGAGTAATTCAGCGGAGCCAACAGATCCTGCCCGGAGGACCCCTGTCAGCCCAGTCCGGCAACCGAAGGCCTCACCCAAGCCGAGTCGCGGGACCGGCGAACCACGGTGACCAAGCTGTGCGCGCTAGTCGCCCAGTCGAGCGTTTTCCGCCGACGAAGGCCGGCGAGTGTTCCAGCCAGCGGAGGCACTGACGATCGGTCGGAGCGAACGCAAGAGAAAGGCGACACCGGAGTGGACCCCAGGAGGAGGAGCGGAGTGACGGGAACCCCGGGGAGCGAAAGGTTGTGTGACGGGCAAGGAATAAGCAGAAATAAAGGCATTGTTGTGAATTGGATACTCTTGTGTTCTTCTTTCGGGGTACTGCCACGTGTATAAATTCGTGGACCGAATCCAATCCAACCCCTGAGCTAGCTCAGCCAACTCGGGGGCGATCAGGGATCGTTACACAACATACATTCACACATACATACATACGAATTCCCCAAATTCCCGCGCATTCCAGCATTTCTCGTACATAGCCTGCAAAGGGGCTTTATGCACGAGATAATTTTTGGGCATTTGTGTTATCCAACGATTAAAGTGCTCTTTATTCCGAGCCATTCCAAATAAATAAAATAAAGTAAAAAACCAAAAATAAATACCAAGCTCAATTCCAATAAACTTAAATAAATACTGAGAGTCAAAAAATTAAAAGTAAATTTACAAAATCCCTCATCGCTAGAGTTCCAAAAAATTAAATAAAATACTGTCGACATCCCAGAAACTAGTGAAATCAATCTATTAATATTGTTCCCGGTTTGCGTCCGAATCAACTAGTTACCGCGTCCATTCCAGTATTTTTTATTTATTTATTGAGTTTGGTATATCCCTATATATACTTGATTTATTTTCTTTTTGGGGAGAAAAAAGAAAATTTCCAAAAAATATCATCCGCATACCACTGCAACGTATTTTTTAGTTTGTCTCCGAATAATTTTTTAAAAAATATAGAAGAATACTAACGATATCCAATCCCATCCTAATTCGGCCAGCCACCCCTTATAAAATACTAAACGAAAAATACTTCATCAAGAACAGTATTTTTTCAGTATTTTATTTTTAGTATTTTTGGTATTTTTTCGATTCTTGTTCCATTGTTCCACCAAAAGCCTGGGGAATATTTTTACAATAATTCAGCCACGCATATCGACTGTTTTAGCAGGTCTAGACCCTATTTCCACCAGTCCATAAGTGGGTCCGTAATTTATTTTATGATTTTTGTCCGAAAGATCAGCGCGCACATTCCGAATCCAAACAGCATCCTAGTTTGGTATGTCCAGGGAAAGTTCCAACAAACTATCCCCTGTTCCATCACCGAAAGTTCCGAAAATCATTGTAAGCACGCCCACACCTACAAAGGTCAATTCCCAAAAGGCCTCCTTCTCCTATCGAAAGATCCACGCGAGCCAGCACGAAAATGGTTGCAACGGCTGCCGAACTCACCTTAAACCAATTTATTGAAGTCTCGGATCGACTTTCCGAATTGGAAGCGCGAATAAATATTTCCGCGGCGGTCCATCCTACGTTGTCCGTCCTCAATACTCGCCGAGACGAAATCAAAGAGGTATGGGTCTGCATCAAAAAAGAGTACGATGCGTGTACCGCGTGCCTTGTAGCAGCCGGAGAAAGTGCAGCTGACAGCTTGCCAGTTCTCAAGGCTAAGTACGGTTACTGCTACAGCGCGTACGAAAGGTGCGGCGCCCAAATAGCAGACCAAATAGCGCAGACTCCGCAAAATCCGCAAGCTACCTCCACTCCAGATACTCCTCAGACATACATTCCGTCAGGCTGCCACCTTCCGCCGTGCGATTCCGAGGTTTTTACCGGCGATTATCTTCGTTGGCCAACCTTCAGGGATCTATTCACGGCAATTTACATCAACAATCCTAGACTCACTCCTGTCGAGAAATTATTCCATCTTAATGCTAAGACGAGGGGCGACGCTCACAATATAGTTGCAAATTCACCCCTTACTAACGATGGCTTTCGCTCAGCGTGGGATAACCTCACTGAGCGTTTCGAAACAAGCGATTGTTAGTAAACAGTCAATTGAAGATACTCTTCAATGTGCCGTCCGTCACACAGGAGTCTGGGTCAGCTTTGAAAGAACTTCAAAGTACCACCCAGGGGTGCCTTACGGCGTTAGAAATGTCCGGTATTCAGGTCGAAACTTGGGATTGCCTTGTAACGTTCCTGCTATGCTGGGGTAGTTCAACGGTGTCCAGGAGTTCGTTTCAACATTTATTTGTGTCAGGAGTGGTTGCTGTAAGAGTTTGACCCGGTTCCCAGAGTATGACACGAGCGGGGTTCGGTGAAATTGAAGGGGGTTGCGTTTATTTACTTAAATTTTTACAGAGTTTACGAAAAGGATAGAGCGACGCGACTGGTTCCGTCTTCGGCGGTGTCGTCGAGGGCGGTCTGGGCGGCTACTGATCGTCCTTCGGTAGTTGCGCAGCGGCTGGCGTCCTGTAGGTGAGAAAGAAAGAATACGGCTATCGGCGCCGGAAAGTATGCCCCTCGGTGGTTGGACACGAGAGCAACGGCTTCCTGTTTGCGCCGGAGAATATGTCCCTCGGTATGCGTCCCTTTCTCACGAGATAATTCCCCCTGAGATATCCCTGATATCTCCGTGTGTGTGAGAGGGTTTGGAGGCCACTTAGGTCTTCCAGGTTAGGTGAGAGAGTTTTGGAGGCCACTTAGGTCTTCCAGGTTAAGCGCGAGAGTTTGGAGGCCACTTAGGTCCTCCAGGTTAGGTGAGAGTGTTTGGAGGCCACTTAGGTCTTCCAGGTTAGGTGAGAGGGTGGAGACCACGGAGGTCTTCCAGGTTGTGAGACGAGTCGCACCCCACTGTGGGTCTACGATGGGGGGGGGGGGTAAAGAAACCCGAGCGGGAGGGCGACTCGGTGAACCGAGGAATGGCTCGAGCTTAGAGTCCGCTGCCACTGATGGCGGCTTCGTCGCTCGGCGTCGGGTAGTGGTGGGTGGATGAACCCCAAAGATCGGCTGGCACTGATGACGGCTGGTCTTTTGGAGAGTGGGTAGAGGAGGGGGGTTTCGCTAACTACAATGTATTTGGACGGGGTACTAGACCCTATCCTAGAAAGAAGACTCTACAAGTAACTCCCAGAGAGGTTGCTCACACCAATGCGTAAGGCTCACCTTCTCCGATCGCTGTCGGTTGCAGAGTGACTTGAACTGGGCAACCGGCACCCTTTTTATACCCGTTGGCGTGAATAAGTGTGCCCGCTCCACGTAAAAATCCCTGGTCCTACGGCTTAGCGCGTGTGACCAGCTGATCATGGATCAGTGTGACCAGGTAATCGTGGGTCAGTGTGCCCAGCTATTTCTATTGGCGCGCCCGCCTTTTTATTTGAATTTGAATTCGTTTCAGGTTTTTTATTCTCTTAAACTAATTATTATTATATTTATCCTATTCCCTATGTCGCTTCATGCTTTTTATCTCTCTATTTATATTGTGCGCTCTGGAGCGTCACACCTCCCCCCCTCTTGCGAAGGCACGAAGTGCCGAATCTTGATCTTCGACCCCCTGCCGATGATGACCTTCCATGACTTCTCTTCATCCTTTACTAGGATGGTCTGCTGCTGCCCCTTCCGTTTCTGCCCCCAGCGTTCCTTTATATCGTCCACTGCTCTGGCCGACATCGTTGCATCAGTCGGTACTGTCCACCCCATCTCATTGGTGAACACGCCCGGCGGTTCCTGCTGTTGTGCTGCTGCTGGAAGCGGTGGGCCGTGGAGTACCTCAGAACTTGGCTGGTCGTCTGTAGCTGGATCGGGGTGTAGCTCCAGGATGTCCCTATCCGGCGACGGCGTCCGCACTTTCCCCATCCTTGGCACCAGTTGGTATACGCCGACTTCTGCCCCAAGCAGTGTTCTCGGGGTGTGTGCCACTCTTTGCCTTCCCCCTATGGGTCGTGCCGTCGAGGGTTGCGCCGGTGGTCGGGGTGCCGGTAAGTCATCCTTCGAGCTCGTGCCCCGGTTGTCGTGCTCCGCTAGTCGGCACATCGGTGGTTTGAGGCGAGTTGGCGCTGTCCGTACCCGCACTCCGGTACCCGCTGGTCTTGCCGATATTAGCTGTGCTAATCTCCTCGCCTGCTGTAGCCGCTTGCAGTCCTCCCGAAACTTCTCGCTTGACTTCTGAAACTTGTCCATGTTGTTGTCGTTGTGCACTGAAATGAGTAAGGCGTTACATTGATTACCCTCTGCCTCTAAACTACCAGGGTTTGTTAGCGTATGGTTAGTGTGTACATTAGGGCGGTCCACATTTGTATGGAAATTTTTAAGGTCCTACTCTCACCCGCCTATTCGGTGCGCTTTGAGCTATTGAAGGTATACAAAAAGACATTTTTTGAAAAAATCGCGTTTTAGGGTCTGCGAATTGGCTTTAAAGTTGATCACCCATACGCACTGTTGCCTTCGATCAAAAAGTTTTTTTAATCTAGATGGCATAGATTTAAACAATTCATTTGATGTTTTTCTCTCCCTTTTTTTAACCAATTATTCCAACAAAATTCATAATTTGACAAGACTAGAAATGGGAAAACGATTTCTTTCGTCCAAATTCGAACTGTTATACGTGTCGTATGTGTAATTTTTAAGAAAACTTTGAGGACTTTTCGCAAGGTCTATATTCCATAAAAAAAATTTTAGTTTTACATAAATTTTTTGTTCACTTCTATCTACCATGTGAATGGGTGAGAATGGAATTTTATTTTTTGGACCGCCCTAGTGTACATATATTTTCAAGTCCCCAATGTATGCCCGTTTCGATTTCTTAGTTTTTTGATTTTTCAGTCTAACTATTACCGGTGAACAAAAGTTGTCTACTGCCCACGGCCCGTCATATTTTGGCGCTAGTTTCGCGTTAAACTTTTCCGCTACGTTTGATAAATAGTGTGTTTTGCACCAGACTAGCTGCCCTACACTTGGTTTCCATTCTCTTTTTCGTAGATCGTAGTGGAATTTTTGTGTCCCCGCTGCTTCTTCCATGTTCTGGATTGCCTCGCCTCTAATCTCTCTTAGTCGTTTCCACCTCGCTGCTACTGTTTCTGTCGCTAGTCCCGATCCTTTAGTAACTTTGTCGAACAGAGCTCCTGGTAGTCGTAGACTCCTTCCATACAATAATTGTGCTGGAGTGAAACCCGTCGACTCGGATATGCTGCTGTTATATGCTAGCATTAGCTCCGGCAGATTCTCGTCCCACCTGCTTTGTTCTTCTCCCACCATTTGTGATATCATGGTTTTGATGGTTCGGTTCGTCCTTTCGGTTGGGTTTTGTTGTGGCGTATATGGTGCTGTGAATTGCTGGTGTATTCCCCACTGCTCCATGGCGGTCTTTGTTTTCCTTCCCGTAAACTGGACCCCATTGTCGGATATCAGTGTTTTTGGTGCTCCAACTCTTGCGATTATTCTTTCACGAAATAATTTCAGGAAAGCTTCTACCGTTGCTTGCCTTACTGCCGTGACTTCGGTCCATTTTAAGAATCTGTCTACTATTACTACTTGTGTGGTGTTTCCATGTTTCGTACGTGGTAGTGGTCCGACGAAGTCTACGCATATGGTTTCCCATGGTGCTTCGGTAATTTTAGTTAGCATTTTTCCCGCGGATTTTTGTTGAGGCAGCTTGTATCGTTGGCAACTCTCGCAAGCCTTTACGAATTTTATAATCTCCATCCTCATTCTGGGCCAAAAATATCTCTCCTTAATCCTTTTCAACGTCTTGAATATTCCTAGGTGTCCTGCCGTCGCGTTGCAGTGGTTTTCTAGGAGCACCGTTTGAATTTCGCTCATTGAAATGCAAAGTTTCCATGGTTGTAGGTCTTTTTCGATGCCGCCTTTCTTGTATAGTCTTTCCCCTTCTATTTTAAATTCCCCGTTACTCGGGTCCTTTTTTACCTCCTCGAATGCTTCCTTTATCCAATCGGTTTGACTTCTTGCGGTTTTGATTTCTACTGTTGGTGCCCTGGATAAAGCATCTGCCACTGCGTTCAACTTCCCTTTTCGGTATCTAACCTCGAATTGGAATGGTTGTAATCCGAGTGCCCATCTGGCCACCCTCCCTGAGAGGCTTTCTATCGAATTTAACCATTTCAGTGCCAAATTGTCCGTTACCACTACAAATTGGTAGCCTTCCAGGTTCATTTTGTACTTATTGATGCTCCAGTAAATTGCTAAGCACTCCTTTTCGGTGGCACTATAATTTTGTTCTTCCTTGCTCAACTTTCTGCTTGCGTACGAGATCACATGTTCCCCTTCGGCATCTTCCTGGGTTAACACTCCTCATATTCCCAGGTCACTTGCATCCGTTTGCAGTTTGAACTGTTTTGTAAAGTCCGGGCATGCCAGTACCGGTGCTACCGTTAAGCTTTCTTTTATCCGTTCGAACGCTTTTTGATGTTGGACCTGCCACTCGAATTTTTTCCCTTTTTTTACCAGCTCTTGTAGTGCACTTGCTTTCTCGGTGAATCCAGGGATGAATTTCCTATACCATGATGCCATACCTAAGAAACTGTGTACCTCCTTTGTGCTTTTCGGTGTCGGTAATTCTTGTATGGCCGCCACCTTTTCTGGGTCCGTTCTGATGCCCTTGTCGGTCATGATGTGTCCCAAGTATTTTAGCTCTGTTTGAAAAAAATGACACTTCTCCGCATTTATCGTTAGGTTTGCATTTTGCAGCCGTCTGAACACTTCCCTTAATTTCTCCAAGTGTTCTTTTTTGTTCCTTCCGATGACCACGATGTCGTCCAGGTATGCGAACGCGAACGGCTCCATTTCTGGCCCTATGACCGTATCTAGTGCTCTTTGGAATGTAGCCGGAGCTGAATTTCGCCTCTCTTAGCTGATTTAAGATAAAGTCCATTCTTGGTACCGGATAAGCATTCTTTTTCGGTTCGTTCGTTCAGTAGCCGATAGTCCACACACATTCTCCATTCGTTGTTTTTCTTCTTTACCAGCACCACTGGTGCGCTGAATGGGCTATGTGATGGTTCTATTCATCCACTTGTTCGTTGATTATCGCTTGCTGCTTTGGGTTACGTGGGTAGTATCTTTGTTTTACTGGCCTATCATCCTTCATGTAAATCTTATGGGTTGTAATATTACTATTTCCCTTCATTCCATCGAATACTTTCCTTTGTTTTTCCAGAAATTTGTCGATCTCCTCATCTGTTGGTTCCCTTACGATTGTGGTCTGCAAGGTTTCCTTTTCTTCTGGACATTCATTTGCTTCTGTGATGTCCAATTCCAGATTGCCGCATTGAATCCTTGTCTGTGTCTTCGCCAGAAAGTCCATTCCCAGTAGTATCCCTCCTGTAACCTGGTTTAAAATCAGAAAATCCAATTCGAATTCTTCTCCGGCGAATTGCACTCTGGCTGTGAAGTCTCCATCTGATCTTTGTCTTGATCCGTTTGCCATCGTTATCTCTGTCCTCACTTTCCTCCATCTTCCATGTCTTCTTAATTCGCTGTATCTTCTCTTGCTGATCACGCTCCGATCGTTATCATGGCCAATATCTGGAATCCGTCACACCTTAATTGGTCCCATGTAGCTGGTGTTTGATTCTGGTCCTGAGCCACCAGCGTTATCTGCTCGGACCTCCGGTGTTTCCCGTTATGGCTTTGCAACACTCCGTTGTTCTTCTTCCGTTTCTGCCGCATACCCAACCCGCATACCCGCATACCCGCATACCCAATCTCGGCGGGTTGGTGCAGGATCTTGTGGCATGTCCTGTTCCCCCGCATCTCATGCAGATATCTGTTGTTCCGTTCTGGTTCCCTGTTACCACCGGCCGGTTGGTTCCTTCCATTGCCTCTATTTCTTTTACTTCTTCGGCTAACTTCAAGAATTCCGTTAATGTTTTGAACCCTGAGCGTCTAGTATAGAGTTTTATTTTGCTTCTGCAATTTCTGTATATACGGTCCAACTTTGATTCTTCCGAATACTCTGTGAATCTCATTAACTTCCTTAGGTTCATTGCGTATTCCCTTGTTAGTTCCGTCTCCCGCTGTCGCAGCTGTGCAATTTGTGTCTCCACCTGTTCCTGGTATCTAGGTGGTCGGAAATATTCCAGCAGTTCTTCCTTGAGTTCCTTCCAAGTATTTATCTCACTCGGTGTGGTGTTCCACCAGTCTATTGCTACCCCTTCCAGGATGAAGGGCATGGTTTGAATCAGAGCGTCTTTGTCTATCCCGTAGCCTTTGGCCCACTCCTCCATCTTGCTGAGGAATTCTAACGGATTGGTGGTTCCTGGGTATCTTATCCCCCAGCTCCGCACTCGGTCTATGGTTTCCACTTCCATTTTTCGTTCCTTTTTATCCGGCATGTCTGATGTCTTTCCTTCCGACCGCGTTGGTGTTTTAAATTGTTTCACCAGGAGGTCTATCTGGTTTGCTACCTCGCTCAGTTCCTCTGTCGGTGACTTGTTTTGCTCCGTCAACCCTTTCTCCTTGCTGTGTTTCTCCGCTAGCTCGCCAAGCCTCCGTCTGATCTCCCCTGTGTGATCCGGGTTCTTTACAAATGATGCTATTCTCTGTCTTAATTCCTCCGCTTTTCCCGTTGGGTCCGATCCGAATTCCTCCGCGTACTCGATCAGGTCCGCCTTCGATGCTAGGTACACCCAGGTCGACATAACTCTCTACCGGCGTCTCCTCTTTGCAACCACTTTAACCTGTTCGGGCGCCATGTAACGTTCCTGCTATGCTGGGGTAGTTCAACGGTGTCCAGGAGTTCGTTTCAACATTTATTTGTGTCAGGAGTGGTTGCTGTAAGAGTTTGACCCGGTTCCCAGAGTATGACACGAGCGGGGTTCGGTGAAATTGAAGGGGGTTGCGTTTATTTACTTAAATTTGTACAGAGTTTACGAAAAGGATAGAGCGACGCGGCTGGTTCCGTATTCGGCGGTGGTTGGACACGAGAGCAACGGCTTCCTGTTTGCGCCGGAGAATATGTCCCTCAGTATGCAGAGTGACTTGAACTGGGCAACCGGCACCCTTTTTATACCCGTTGGCGTGAGTAAATGTGCCCGCTCCACGTAAAAATCCCTGGTCCTACGGCTTAGCGCGTGTGACCAACTGATCATGGATCAGTGTGACCAGGTAATCGTGTGTCAGTGTGCCCAGCTATTTCTATTGGCGCGGCCGCCTCTTTATTTGAATTTGAATTCGTTTCAGGTTTTTTATTCTCTTAAACTAATTATTATTATATTTATCCTATTCCCTATGTCGCTTCATGCTTTTTATCTCTCTTAACCTAAGCTTATTTTATATGTTTATTTATATTGTGCGCTCTGGAGCGTCACAGCCTCTTGGTGTATATGTGCTCATCCAAACTCCCAAAGCTTACGCTTTCCCTATGGGAGCAGTCCCTTCACAACAAAGCCGAGATCTCTACGTGGCATGAGCTGAACGTTTTCCTAACGGAACGTCACAGAACCCTAGAAGCCATAGATGATGTTCGATCATCAGGTTCTAGTCAGGCTCAGCCCAGGGCATCCACATCCAACTCGGCGTCTTGGAGAATAAATTCTTATGAGACAAGGGTAACGCCTCGACAACCTAGAGGGTGCGATCTCTGTAATAGAGAAAACCATCCAATACGCACATGCGCCCAGTTTCTTCGGATGACTGTCGACCAACGCATCGCCTATATCAAACGAAAACAGATGTGTTTGAACTGCTTTGCGCCCAGATCCAGACCGAATACTCCCGGTCCCTCGGCTGCCAGTGGCACGCAGCCAACACTTCAAAATTATTTTGCGGCAGGCTCTAGGTCAGTCCTCCTAGGCACCGCCATGATTAATATATGCCATCAGGGTTCCAACTACCAAGCGCGAGCCTTAATAGACTCCGGATCTGAGGCGACCTTCATTACTGAGCGCCTTTTCAACCTGATTAAGCTGCCGTTCCAGGTTATCCAAGCACAGGTCTCAGGGCTTAATCAAACGGTCTCCGCTGAGACTAAAAAGCTCTGCCAATTTACGATTCGTTCTCCGACCCGGCCTAGTTTGCAGTTAAACACCACTGCCTACGTGCTTCCGCAAATAGCCGGAAATCTTCCCTCATGTCCGCTTCCGCAACATTTCCTGCGAGATCTTCCAGAACTTCCACTAGCGGATCCAAGAGCGCACAAATAGATCTTTTAATCGGGGCCGATATACTTCCTTCCATTCTACTAAGCGGCACCCGAGCGAATATCTGTGGCTCTCTTCTCGGTCAAGAGACCATTTTCGGCTGGATTCTAACAGGACCAGTACCCGCTCCGAGGCAAGATAGAATTTCATCGTTTTCTACGCATGCTGCACACACGTACGAAGCGTCTCTCGATAAACTCCTCACCAAATTCTGGGAGGTGGAGGATCTGCCAGTAAAGGTGGCAAAAGAATCCGACGTGATCTGTGAGGATAATTTCCTTCGGACCACCACAAAAGACGATACCGGCAGGTATGTCGTGAGTCTTCCCTTTCGAGATCCTGAGAACATGAAATGCTCCTTAGGACATTCCAGATCCCTGGCGTTGGCTCAATTCTTAAGAAACGAGCAGCGGCTAAAAAGGGACAGTACGCTAAAATCCAAGTACGACTCAGTGATTCAAGAATATCTCGACCTCAACCACATGAGAGAAGTCCCTCCTACCCACGATTTAGCGTGTTATTACCTTCCACACCACGCGGTGTTAAAACCGGAGAGTACGACCACCAAACTTCGAGTGGTATTCAATGCCTCCAGCCCTTCAGACAATGGGGCCAGCTTAAATAATATCCTTCATGCTGGCCCGGTCCTACAGTCCGATCTAACGATCCAGATCCTGAAGTGGCGATATTTCCGTTTTGTGTACAGTGCTGATATCGAGAAAATGTACCGGCAGATCTGGGTAGATCCGAAGCAGACAGCGTTCCAACGTATCTTATTCCGCAATAGAGAAGGATACATTCGCGATTTTAAGCTAAAACTGTTACGTTTGGGGTCAATTGTGCACCGTTTCTGGCAATTCGGGTCCTGCAACAGCTGGCGACCGACGTGCAACTAACCCATCCAAGGGCGAGTAAAGTTATTCGTGGTTGCATGTACGTCGATGATGTCCTTTCGGGAGCTGACTCTGCAGAAGAGGCTCACCTGACCATTCGCGAGTTGCAGAGTGCTCTCGATTCGGCTGGTTTTCCTTTAAGAAAGTGGACCTCCAACCACACAGAAGTTCTGGCTCATATCGAAACCAATCATCTTTTAAACGCCGATTTCCTCGAGTCCGTTGGAAACCAACATCCGATGAGTTTTTCTTCGCCCCTCCAGACCTATCCAACGAAGCCACGCTCACGAAACGTCATGTTCTTTCCCAAATCGCCTAGCTGATTTATCCAGCAGGCTGGCTCGCTCCTTTCGTGGTCTGTGCCAGGATTTTCATGCAGGAGATCTGGCTTCATGATCTTGGGTGGGATGATGAACTCCCAATTGAACTGTGCCAAAAGTGGCGTGATTTTCTCCAAAGCTACTCGGTCCTAGATCAAGTCCGAATTCCCAGATGGGTTTCCTTCCGCCCAGAGTTCCGAGTCGAACATCATGGATTATGTGACGCCTCTCAAAGGGCGTATGGTGCTGCGATCTATGTGCGCGTAGAAATTGGGCACACGACGCTAGTGCATCTCCTTACAGCCAAGACGCGCGTGGCGCCAGTCAAAACTGTGTCGCTTCCAAGGCTAGAGCTGTGTGGAGCTCTATTGCTATCCGAGATGGCTGAATCCATCCTCCCCCATATGCCAATGCTGTCCTCGAAACTCCATTGTTGGACCGATTCCACAATTGTGCTTGCATGGCTAGCCAAACCAGCATGCCAATGGACAACGTTCGTTGCCAATCGGGTAACAAAGATTACCCAGTCCACAGAGGCAGCCAATTGGGCGCATGTTCAATCCGAACACAATCCAGCTGACTTGGCCAGTCGGGGAGTGCCTCAACAAGACCTGATCGACAACTCCCTTTGGTGGCATGGACCAACTTGGTTGTCAAAGCCACGAGATCAGTGGCCTTCCCAAAGCACCGACTTACAGGTGACCGAAGTGGAAAGGCGTCCTGTCAAGGCCCATGTGGCGTCCATCCCGACAGAAGACATCCTTGATAGCTTTTCCAAGTTAGATAGAGCTTTACGGGTCCTTGCGTATGTCCACCGTTTTGTCCAGCGATGTAAGAAACAGTCGCAGATGTCGGAAGTCCGTCTAGAAGCCCAAGAACTTGTCGCCGCTGAACGGCTCATGGTTATTAGCACTCAGCGCAGATATTTTTCTAATGAATATCGCTGCTTGAGTCAAAAGCGTCCTGTGTCCGCGACAAGTTCAATCCTCTCCTTAAACCCCTTTCTAGATCAGAAAGGGCTTATAAGGGCTTGCGGCCGCATAACGGCCTCCGAAAACTTGCGATATGACGAACGACATCCGATAATACTCCCGTACGAATGTGCACTCTCTCGACTACTGGTGAACTTTACGCATCTCATAACGTTGCACGGAGGTAACCAGTTAGTCGTACGTCTCACCCGGTCAAGATACTGGATTCCGAGAATAAAGAACTTGGTAAAGGCCGTGATTAACTCCTGCAAGGTCTGCGTTATTCATAAGAAGCGCTTGCAAATTCAGATGATGGGAAGTTTTTTGAAAGAGCGAGTGTCTTTTTCCCGACTATTCACGTACACAGGGATGGACTACGCTGACCCTTTCGACATCAAAAATTACACAGGCAGAGCGTGCCTAATTACAAAAGGGTATGTGTTGGTTTTCGTATGTTTCTCTACAAAGGCCATCCATCTAGAGCCTACATCCGATCTGACGACCGAGAAATTTCTCGCCGCTTTCGCTCGGTTTGTATCCAGAAGAGGTTGTCCCCGTCAAGTGCAGTCCGACAATGGGAAAACCTTTGTCGGCGCTGCCACCCTGCTCTCCCGAGATTTTCTACAAGCCGTAAAAGAGTCTGTGACTGATGCGTATAGTCATCAGCAGCTCAACTGGCAATTCATTCCTCCGGGGGCACCCCATATGGGAGGCCTGTGGGAAGCTGGTGTCAAAAGCTTCAAAACCTTGTTTTACAAGTCCACCGCTACTCGAAAGTACATCTTTGAAGAGCTTTCAACCCTCCTAGCGAAAATTGAAGCTTGTCTAAATTCCAGACCGCTATCTCCCATGTCAGAAGATCCTACTGATCTCTTGGCGTTGACACCAGGGCATTTTCTCGTCGGCGGACCTCTTCTGTCCATAGTAGAGCCCGAATTAAAAGGGGAATCCAAGTCCATTGTAAATCGGTGGCAACACTTAAAGGCGCTCCATCAGCAATTCCAAGCTCGATGGAAAGAGGAGTATCTCAAGGAGCTCCACAAGCGTAACAAGTGGCAGTCCCCGACCGCAAATCTCCGCGTTGGCGACATGGTAGTCGTCAAAGAAGACAATCTGCCCTCGAATGAGTGGCGCCTTGGCAGAATCGACTCTGTCTTTCCGGGGGCTGACGGCAATGTCCGTGTCGTCAGCATTCTCACGGCACGCAGGATTATGTTCAACTGTCCCTTCCTGTATACGATGTCAAAGTCGTATTGTTGCAGCTCGAGGGCCCATCTCGCAATTCTGCCTGTCGGACTCTCGATCGAGTTTAGCCATTTCAGTGCCATGTGGTCCGTTATGACCGTGAACTTGTATCCTTCTATGTACGGCCTCATTTTTCTGATTGCCCATACGATGGCTAAGCACTCCTTCTCCGTGGCGGAGTAGTTTTTTTCTGCTGCGTTCAATGTCCTGCTTGCATATGATATGACCCGTTCCCCTTTCTCGGCCGATTGTGTGAGGATCGCTCGCATCTGTTTGAAGTACGAACTTTCGGTTAAAGTCTGGGCATGCTAGTACTGGATCGGATATTAGTTTTTCTTTGACCGTTTTAAATGCCTCCTGGTGTTTTTTGGACCATTCCCACTTTACTCCTTTTTTAGTAGGGTCGTTAGCGCGTGTTCCGTTGTTGCGAATTCTTGCATGAACCGTCTGCAGCCGTCTTTCAGGTCAAGGCTGCTTATATATGTTGCCTCTCGTAGCTGCTCGAGAATGTGGTTCATTCTTGGTAGTGGGTAGGCGTCTTTTTCCGATCTGCTATTCAGCTGCCTAAAGTCTACGCATAGACGCCATCTTCCCGTCTTCTTTTTCACCATCACTATCGGGGCGCTGTGTGGGCTTTTCGACGGTTCGATGCAGCCTTTCTCTATGAGCTCGTCCACTAATTTATTAATTTCCGACTGCATCTTTGGGTTTTTGGGAAAATACCTCTGTTTTATCGGTCTTGGATCGGTCATTTTTATATGATGTTGAGCTATGTGAGACGTTCCTGAGAGTTTACTGAACGCTTCCAGTTCCTCCTTCAAGAACTGTTTTATCTCTGGATCGTCTGTTAGCGGACTTTCCTGTAAGACTGCCACTGATAGTCGTTCCTCCAACCATCCCTCATTCCTCGACCGTGGTACTATTTTTACTCCCAGACCTGCACATTCAAACCGCAGTCCCATTGTTCTCAGAAAATCCCATCCCAACACCAAATCGTCGATTATTCCTGGTAGGATAAGCAGTCTTATCTCATGGCTTTCTTTTCCAAAGGTGATTTTTGTTTCGATTTGTTCTGATATACCTGTATTTTTCCCGTCTGCCAGACGTACTTGCCGTTTTATTCCTTTCCTTTTTGCCACCGTGCCGATTAGTTTTGCGAGGCTTTCGGTTATAAAGCTCCCAGTTGCTCCCGTATCCACCGTTGCTTTATACGCTGTCCCACCAATTTCCACCGTAGCTGACAGGTGGGTGCCTTCGTCTTTCAAGCTTCCAATCAGTTTTGAGGGTGTTCTTGTTCCGACCGCCGCTGCTCCCTCAATGGACGGGGTCGGAATGCGTTTCCCCTCGCTTTGCAGCAACGCCATGTACTCACGCCGATTCTTCCGCACTGCCAGCAGTACTCTAGCCAAGCGTTTTGGCATTCGCGGGCAAAGTGTCCGTCTTGCCCACAGCGTCTGCAAGCCATCATCGGGTTGTTTACGAATCCGTTACAGGCCCTCGGTGCCGGTTGTGGGCCTTGTGAGTAACTTTCTTGGAGCCGCCAGCACTCTACTGGTGTTGGCTGGTATTGTACCTCCGCTGCCATGAATCTCGGGCGAGTCCTTGCTTCCTGTCGTATTTTTTCCCTGTCCCTTTCGAGCTCTTCGAATTCGTCAGCTAATTTCATTAGCTGTAATAGGCTATCGCATTGGTATGGCCTGGCATATGCCCTAAAATCCGGAAGGTTTTTCTCTAATATGGGTTTGAGCTGATCCTCTGTTGAATAACGTAGGGGTCGCATTAATGTCTGCATCTCCACCATATAAACTTTAAATCGTTCGCCCACTCTCTGCCTTCTTCGGTTTACCTTCTCCCTGAGTTTTTGGAAATAGTCCCTCGGAAGGAAATAAACTTTGGAATCTGTCTATAAACTCTGTCCATAGATCCCAGTGTTCATTATTTGCCACATACCATTTTAATGCCATCCCTGACAAAAGTTCTGGCATTGCTCGGGGAATTAGGTCTTTGTCCAGTCCATAAGTGTTCGCTGACCATTCTACCTGTTCTAGGAACTCGAGGGCCTTTCCTGTTCCGTCGAATTTGAATCCCCACTCCCTTACTTGTTTTGCTACTTTTGAGTAATCTCTGGGAGTTTCGGGCAGCTGATAGTTTGGTTTGGGTGGAACATGTATTATTATGGAGTCTGTAGCTGCTGTCTCACCTTTTGGTTCTGCGTTTTTCCCTGGGGATGTTCGCTGGTGCAGTTTTGCTAGTTCGTTTAATCGTTCCATGTGTTCCGGATCTTTACTGTGTGTTTCCACCCACTCGCCGAACTGTTTCCTCATCTCGTCCACGAGTCCAGTTAGCTTGACTGTGAATTCTTCTCCGTATTTTTGGAGATCTTCATTTCTTAGTCCCCAGACCCATCCTGGAGCCATTTTTGCGGGTTGACTTTATTGGTTTCTCTTGTTATTGGAACTATTCGGGTGTACTATCCACGTTGGGCGCCAGTGTAACGATCCCTGATCGCCCCCGAGTTGGCTGAGCTAGCTCAGGGGTTGGATTGGATTCGGTCCACGAATTTATACACGTGGCAGTACCCCGAAAGAAGAACACAAGAGTATCCAATTCACAACAATGCCTTTATTTCTGCTTATTCCTTGCCCGTCACACAACCTTTCGCTCCCCGGGGTTCCCGTCACTCCGCTCCTCCTCCTGGGGTCCACTCCGGTGTCGCCTTTCCCTTGCGTTCGCTCCGACCTGTCCGCTAGGACGCCGTCCTAAGCTCCGATTCGGGCTGCCTTGACCAACTCGATCGTCAGTGCGTCCGCTGGCTGGAACACTCGCCGGCCTTCGTCGGCGGAAAACGCTCGACTGGGCGACTAGCGCGCACAGCTTGGTCACTGTCCGATCCCGTGGTTCGCCGGTCTTGCGACTCGGCTTGGGTGAGGCCTTCGGTTGCCGGACTGGGCTGACAGGGGTCCTCCGGGCAGGATCTGTTGGCTCCGCTGAATTACTCGTCTCCTGGGCTGTTTCGCCTACTCCGTGGACGCGTCCCCGACTACGCCGTACCGCACTTGGTCTCCTTGCTTCCGCTGGGTTTCAGAACTCCTCGTCCTGATGATTTTCACTCCACCTTACCGACCATACACTGACTCGCGCCTGCGCACTAAGAGACCCTCCCGCCGCCGCGGCCCTCCTTATATACCCGGCCCGCCGCCATCTTCTGCCGGGTAACTTTCCATCACGTGATCCTCCACCAATGGTATCGCCGCTGGTCCCGATTAACGGGTCGCAATCGTCTTTGGCTTTTCCTTGACCAAATAAGGTAACAAAACTGGGTCCGCCGCGCTTGGTCCCCTTTCATGCCCTTATAAGGTTACAAATCTTGCTGACTCTCGATGCTGCTCGGCTCGACGCTGCTCGGCTCGACGCTGCTCGGCTCGACGCTGCTCGGCTCTTCGCCTTCACCATCCCCCGTAGGCCGCCATGCCACTTAACTCTCATTTCCCCAGCGTCTTCTAACGGCCTTTCCCTCCATCCTCGGACTGGAACAATCAAGCGGTTCCCCGTCTAGAGGTACCGCTTCGTCCCCTTAGGTACTGTTCCCTGTATTTAGGTACTGTTCACCGTATTTAGGTACTGTTCCCCGTATTTAGGTACTGTTCCCCTGTATTTAATCGTGTGCGGTATTCCAATACCTCACAGTTGAATAGGAAATAAAAGAACACACTGAGACTCAAAAGTTATTTCACGTCGGCTTTGGGAATTTATTTAATATATATATTTATGGATGGCCGACGGAAATACTTCGATGTTCGGGATTGGGTGTTTTCATAGAAAACAAGAGAGAACGGTATAGTCGGGTGCCCCGACTATCAGATACCCGTTACTCAGCTAAGGGAGTGCGAGGGAGATAGATATATAAAATCTTTGATCGGGCATAATTTTTAAACGAATGGTCCGATTTGAAAAATTTCTTCTACATTTCGATAGGTATTGAGAGTCACAATAAAACTGCATTTTTAGTTTTCCAAAATCTTTAATGGTGTGGGCGCCAGACACCTTTCAAAAAATGGTGTAGGGCGTTAGAGGGGGCGTGGCACCATTTTGAAATAAACTTGCGCTGCGTAGGAACTCCAAGAATATGCATGCAAAATGCCAATCCTCTAGCTTTTATAGTTTCCGAGATCTCAGCGTTCATACGGACGGACAGACGGACAGACGGACAGACGGACAGACGGACATGGCTAGTTCGACTCGGCTAGTGATCCTGATCAAGAATATATATACTTTATAGGGTCGGAAAAGCTTCCTTCTCCCTGTTACATACTTTTGCACGAATACAATATACCCTTTTACTCTACGAGTAACGGGTATAAAAATATGTATGGAAGTATGGATGTAATATATATGTGTAATATATGGATGTAATATATGTGTAATATATGGATGTAATATATGTGTAATATATGGATGTAATATATGTATAATATATGGATGTAATATTTGTGGAATATGGATGTACTATATGTGGAATATGTAATATGTATAATATATGTAATAAATATGTATATAAGATGTGGAGTATATGGTAATCAAGATGGCGGAAAATTTTTATTTTAAATTTTGCCGGCGGGTATGTGTTGTGAATTTTCGATTTATTGTGGACTGTATTTGGATTTGGATTTTGAATTATGTATGCAAATATTTGTCACAGCGGATATACAGTAAAAAAAATCAGTATCAGTATTTGTGGGCCTAAATTGGCGGAACACTTAATTTTTCGGTTCCCTTTTTGTGAGAAATTAATTGAATTTAATTTTTGAATTTAATTTATTTTTCACTGTTCACTGACTTTTCTTTCTTACTGTATGCTTGACTTTTTATTTGCACACTTTTATTTGGATTAATATTTTGTAATTTCTTTGATTTGATTTTGGATGTATTTTTACTGGATGTACGACCAAATGTGAATATGAAACTTGTACATCAATATGCACAAGAAAAGGAATTGGAAAATAGGCAATATGGCCGCACGTTAAAGGAGACGAAGAAATAGAAGACGGAATTGGAATTGTAATTTACTAACTGCCGTTGTCGGATTAAATCGGACTTGGATTTTAGGTAAATCGTACAGAAAGTCAAACGAATTATGTTTTCGGATGGCTGACTGTCGACCGGCAGTTAATAAAAATAATAAATGGCACTTATCTGCTGGAACGGGGGCGTCGCAAATCTTCTTCTGTTTGAAGGCAGCTTCCGGAGGCGTTGCGGCGGTTGCAATTTGCCGGTGGCAAGCTGTGGGGGAGAGACAAAAGCACTCTGCGATCGCGACGATAGGAAATAATTGAGAACGCACTGGACTTTTTCGGTTTATTGCGCGGACCGGCCGGGCGATGTATTTCATGTAGGTTACAATGAGTACTGGTACTTAAGCTAATGAGCGCTGTGCTTCAGAGCGCTGTGGAGAGATCCCGGGCGTGGGTAGGCGGGAGAGCCTGGAAGTAGGCATTCCCAACGAGGGAAGAGCGGGCATTGGAAGAGCGGGGGATTTAAGAGCGGGGCAAGCGGCGTAAACAACTACTATCATCAATTCTAGGTAGTGGAAATTTATCAGACAAGAGTTGTTTGTTAATTTGACGATAGTCAATTACTAATCGCCATTTTTTATTTTCCGAATTTGGAAGTGATTTTTTTTTGTACTAACATAAGTGGGCTATTATAAGGTGATACAGAGGGTTCCACTATATTATCATTGATGAGTTTTAGGACTTGTTTTTGAATTTCATATTGTTGACTATGAGGATTTCTATAATTATACCCGTTACTCGTAGAGTAAAAGGGTATATTGTATTCGTGCAAAATTATGTAACAGCTAGAAGGAAGTATTTCCGACCCGTGATCAGGATCACTAGCCGAGTCGATATAGCCATGTCCGTCTGTCCGTCTGTCTGTCTGTCTATCTGTCTGTCTGTCTGTCTGTCCGTATGAACGCTGAGATCTCGGAAACTACAAAAGCTAGAAAGTTGGGATTAACCACACATATTTTTGGGCAGCGCAGCGCAAGTTTGTTTTAGCCAATGGCCACGCCCTCTCTAACGCCCACAATCGCCTTAAACGATTTTATGTGTGTGTGTTTCTGTGTCTGGCGCCCACACCATTAAATATTTTGGAAAAGTAAATATGCAGTTTTATTGTGTTTATCAATACCTATCGAAACGTAGCAGAAATTTTTCAAATCGGACCATTCGTTAAAAAGTTGTGCTCGATCAAAGTTTTATATATCCACCTCCCTCGCACTCCCTTTAGCTGAGTAACGGGTATCTGATAGTCGGGGCACCTGACTATAGCGTTCTCTCTTGTTTTTTATATATACGGGTTCGTCATCAGTTATTCTCAGCTTTTGTTTATAAAAATTATTGGTAGTGATCGATTCGGTTTCTAGTCCGAATACATCACTATACTGGGTGCATAATGCTGTAAGCTGTTCATTGAATTGAATTTTTGTCTGGTTTCTAAGTCCGTTTTTACTACTTCGTAGTTTGAAAGTGGTTCATGATGAATATTTTTGATATAAATATGATCTGTGTTTGTGGTATTTAGTAATTACATATATGCATTTTGGACTGTTGCTATGGTATTTGCGATATAGAACCATTCTAAATATCTTGATTTGGAATTATTACGCTGTCTTCTTCTGAATTTATTTCGATTTTTCGGACGACTTGGGATCTTGCTGGCAGAATTAGGGAGTTGTTGCCAGAACTGTATGCTATTGGAACATAAATCGGATATTTGAGGTTATTTGGTCTTATTATAAGCCAGTCTTCGGACGGCTTGAAGTCTAATTGACAGTTGTATCTTTTGATAAAATCGATTCCTAGTATTCCATCACATGGAATAGCGAATGGCATATTTACGATATGCAAATTATGTGGAATTATGTACTTAGAAGTTTGAATTTCAATAGAAATTGAGCCTTTTGATTTGGTAACATCCTAACTTATACCCTGTATGTTGATGATTTGATTATCTTAAATGTTTTAAAAATGATCGGAATCACCCTTCATTATGGATATTTCCACGCCTGTATCGTCTTTCCCCTGTGCAACCCGATAGTGGAAGCAACCTGCCCTTGTGCAGGTCCGAAAATTCGCCAGTTATGCGAGTGTGGGTGTCCGTTAATGTGTGTCTGCCCATGTGCAGACTAGAGTCCAAAAAATGCAAAGAAACAGAATGTTGTTCTGTGTTTACCAAAGATCTGTATTGAACTGATTTCGCTGCTGAGTACACAATTTTTTCATATAAAAAACGAGCTTGCAATTACAAATACAATTCGGGTTATGAATTTAGGATACTCTAACAATATAAATTAAATTTCGTGCTCCAACTTACTCCCCCCGTTCGAAGGACTTTGGTTCTTGCAACAGATTGCTTAAACTGGGAGTGGCGCTGTTTTGCAGATGGGTGGGCGAATAACTCTTTTCGTCGTCCTTATGTTGACAACTCTGACTTTTCCGTCAGCTCCAGAACAAGTGCTTAAGACTCTACCGAGAGGCCACTGCTGAGGTGGAGTGTTGTCATCATGGATGATCACTAGCTGTCCAGGCGTGATGTTGGCTTGCGGCGTCAACCATTTGCTTCGAAGTTGCAACGTGTGAAGGTAGTCCCGTCGCCAAAGCTCCCAAAACTGCTGCTTGAGGTATGTGACGCGCTGCCAGCGAGTCAGACTGTTGGAATTTCGATCCTCCAGACATGGTTCCGGAAGCGCCTTTAGAGACGAACCTAACAAAAAATGCGATGGTGCTAGAGCCTCTCCGTCATTCGGATCCTCGGATATCGGCGCTATTGGTCTCGAATTAAGGACTGCTTCGACCTCAATGGCAACAGTTTGCAGCTTCTCGTATGTAAGACCAGAATTGCCAATGTTTTTCAACAGCAAATGTTTCATTGATATCACTGCCGCTTCCCAGAGCCTGCCGAAGTGCGGCGCACGGGGAGGGATAAAATGAAACGAGACGCCTGTTGAAGCGGTAAACGTTTGTAGGTCTTGCAGCGCCTGCTGACTGAAGAGCTGCTTCCTGAATTCGTCGAGTTGGGAATGAGCGCCAACAAAATTAGTTGCGTGGTCGCACCAAATGCTCTTTGGAAGTCCTCTGCGTCTAACAAAGCGCTTTAAACATAAAGCAAAGGTATTAGTGGAGAGGTCTGATACAAGTTCAACGTGAACAACGTGAATACGGCCATATAAGTCTTATATGGAACCTTTCCAAGAAATGGTCCACATAGATCTACTCCTGAGATGGCAAACGGCTTGGTTAGGGTCAGCCTTTCCGCTGGCAGGGATCCCATAATTTGTTGCATTGTTATGGCAACAATGTACACAATTTTTGACCACCTTGGTGGTGATGCGACGAGCATTTGCGATCCATATTTGAAGTCTTAGTAATCCAATTAGCGCTTTGCGGCCTGCATGCATATTGACTTTGTGAAGATGTTCAACTTACTTATAGGTGAACAAGTGATCGCTGGGAAAAAACAATGGGAATCTCGCATCGACAGGGATTGGGGCGTTTTCTAGACGGCCGCCGACTCGAATTACTTGTATAGATCGATTGCCAATATCAGCTTCAGCTACGAACGGAGTCAATTTTCTAAGATTTGGACTAAGACGATTTCCCTTTTGCATGTCAATTAAATCCGTTTCGAAACTTTGGCTTTGAATTGTGGAGACGATGTAGTTAAATGCCTTCTGAATTTCATTGGCATCAAGCTTGTCGCTGGGAGGAACGCCGTTGAAAACTCGAAATATGAAAGCTACGATTTGGACAATTCGAGTATATGAAGAGATTCTGCTGATGAGCCTTTCAATTATAGTTCTCTCGATGCTGCCACCTATCGCCACCTTTAAAAGTTACCACTTTACGCAATTCTAATGCGTTGTCCGCTGAGTTGGCAATTAGTTTTTCCTTTGGCCAAGTGCATTCGTTGAAGCGAAGAAATATTGGTCCGTTGAACCAGATTGTGTTTTGTAGATCGGCTGCGGCACATCCTCGTGAAACGATATTCGCTGGATTCTCCTGACCCGGAACATGTCGCCATTTGATGTTCGCGGACTTTATTTGAATAGTTGACACCCGATTGGCTACGAAACTTAAGCTGGGATGTGTGCATTGTAATCCAGTGTAAGACAATTGTCGAGTCTGACCAAAACGTAACCTTCTTAGATATGTTCTCAGACTTATGTTTGATATGATCCCATGTTTCGCAAAGAAGCAAAGCTGCGCACAACTCAAGTCTTGGTAGACAGATAGTCTGAACAGGCGCTACCTTTGATTTTGCAATTACTAAACGCGAAATTGCTTGTTTTCCTTGAGATGATCGGAGATATATACAGCACCCGTATGCACGCTCTGAGGCGTCTGCGAACCCGTGTACCTCGCACTCCATACTAGACGAGGAATTGACGAACCTTGGAATTTCAATTTGGTTTAAAATGTGTAAATCAGGTTCGATTTGCCGCCATCTTTCGTGCAGCGCATTAGGCAACGGCTCATCCCACTCAAGACTATTTCCCCAAAGTTCTTGTACAAAAATGTTGTACCTGATAATGATTAGACTTAGGAGTCCAAGAATGTCGTACAATCTTGCAATGACAGCTTTGGATTTTGGCAGATCAAAGAGGAAACAAATAAATCCGTTTGCGGTTTCCATGACATTCCCAAGTCCTTTGTCACTTCTTTACCATCCACCTTGAATTGGTATTCTCCTAAAACATCACTCTCACCGCTAAAGTTCCATTTTGACAACTTTAAACCTGCTCGTTGAAGAATTTTCTCGGTCTGAAGCATTTTCACTTGCAAGTCCTCTAAGCTGTCGGCTCCTGTGAGAAGGTCATCCACGTACATATCATTCTGTAAAGTACGAGATCCCATTGGGAATTCATTTTCGTATCTCTTGGCGATGAAGTTAAGACTTTGAATCGCTAAAAATGGGGCACTTGCCAGGCCATAAGATACCGTATTTAATCGAAATAACTGTAGAGGCTGATCAATCGAATGTCTCCAAAAAATGAGGTGGAAATTACGGTCTTCAGAATCAATCATGAACTGCCGATACATTTTAGTTATGTCGGCTGTGAAAACAAATTTGTGTAGTCTAAATGCCAGCAGAGTTAGAATCAGATTTTGTTGGATCGTGGGTCCAACCATTAGAATGTCGTTCAGAGACAAATTCGATGTCGTTTTTGCGGAGGCATCGAAAACAACTCGCAGTTTAGCTGTTGAGCTTTGTGGCCGCAACACTGCATGATGCGGTATGACATAATGAGGTTGATTAATATTAAAATCAGATGCGAGTTCCATGTGGCTAAGATCTATGTATTCTTGCATAAACTCGGTGTACATTTTCTTTTGTTCAGGTAGTCGTCCTAATCGCCGATCAAGCTGAAGGAAACGCCGTCTGGCATTTTCCAACGAACTTCCGAGACTAGTTGGGGATTGCGCAAATGGCAAACGGACTTGAATTTGACCGGAGTCAAGAATAACAACGTGCTTAAATAAATATTGACTGCACTCTTCTTCTTCAAGCGTAAACTTGTTTTTGCTGGTCTCCTCAAATGATTCGATTTTCCAAAACCGTGCTAGGGCATCGTTAAGGTCCTGGGTCTTAAAAACATTGCAAGAAAATGCGTGCGCCTTTGCTGGCTGTAAGCCGTCTTCCATTTTCCCTCCAACAATCCAGCCGTAGACAAGGCAAACCCGACCCTAGCGATAGCTTTTGACCAGTCAGTAAATCAAAAAACTCCTGCGTACTGATCAAAATATCAATCTTGTGAGGCTTAAAGAATTGTGGGTCGGCCAAACCGATGTCTTCAGGGATCGACCATTGCGATGTATCTATGCAGCGCTCTGGCTGCTGCTGAGCTATAGATTTCGTGATTGAAAATTGCAGCGTCCACTCATCAGCTGATAACCGAGACCGAATTGTTGCTTCTAAAGAAAACTTTACATGCTCTCAAAGGTTCCCTATTCCCGATACCTCAAAATTCTTTCGCTTAAATGGTATCTGAAGGGTCTTCGCTAGAGTTTCTGTCATAAAATTGACTTTTGACCCTGAGTCTAGCAGAGCTCTAGCAGAATGAAACACGCCATACTTGTCCTTAATTAGGATGAGCGCTGTTGGGATAAGCGAGCGTTTTGAGTTGCGTGTAAGTCCAGCAAACACCTGGGTTGATGAGCTGGCTTGTAAATTGTCTTGCTCTTCACCTTTCTCAATCGCTGTCTTGGGATCGGCTGGGCGATGCAAAGAGGAATGATGTAATCCGTGGCATGTCCTACAACGAAATTTCGAAGGACAATCTGATGCAATGTGACCTTTATGTAAACAATTTAAGCATAAAGTAGCTTGATTTGCCCAGCTATAACGCTTTTCGAATGACAGTGAAATGAATAATGGACATGATCCTAGGCTATGATCAGTTGAATTGAATTTAAAACAACTCTGTTTGGCAGCTATAAATGCCTTTCGAGAATAGCTGGGTTTTTCAAAACGTTTCTCATACAGTTTACCTTCAACTGGAGATTTTTGATGACACTCTTAAAATTGACAATGTCTGCCCAAAATATTATAACAATCTTCCCACTTCGGAAGATTTTCATACACCTGGGCTCTGTCGTATGCTTGTTTAGAATCAGAATCGACTTTCTGCAGGACGAGATGAATGATTATTGCACTAAGAATGTCTTTCTCAGTGCCAAGAGAAAGAAGCGAGCCAAGAAGTGCTGAGACAGTGTCTAAAATTTGCCGAAGAGAGCACGGGTCAGCCTTCTTCATCTGATAAATGCCGAATAAACTGGTGACATGCTCAATAAGAATTAATACTTTCTTATCGTAACGCTCTTGTAACTGATATAGAGCCTTTTGGCATCTGAAACTTGAAAGGCTGACACAACGCTTAACGCTGGACCAGATAGGCAACTAAGTAGATATGTAAATTTGTCAACTTCTGTAATGCTAGCATCTTCGACGACCATATGTTTAAATGCAGAAATAAAGCGTTTATAATCACTATATTTCCCGTCAAAGCTTGGCAATTTGAGAGCAGGGAGCCGGCTGTGGTTTCCGTTACCTAAGAACGTGGAATTTGTGACGCTTAACTCGTCAAACCGCTGCGGCCTATTCGAAGCTATCCTTTTCATCCGAGTCGCCTTGCTAACAATATAATCTTCTTCATGTTCGGATCTAGAATTCTTCGTTGGATCCAACTCCTCAATTTGCAGCTGAATTTGTGGGACTCTAACATTTGCAATCTGCACTTCGCCGTGCTGGCATCGATTACAGTAGCAGCCAGAGCTCACTCTTTGCTGCTCTTAAAATTCTGTTCCAGCACGGCGCGCTGAGACACACCAGCTGCTCCTCTACTGGCGGCTTTGTCATCTTATGGGATAAATTAATATTTTAGCAGAAAAAAAACACAAACTCAGGTGATGTGCAAATTACAGCGATTGTGGATACAGTTTTAAAGCCGTTGAGTGAAATGTTAACATTAACCTTCTTGAACTATTTTCCAAAAATCTTATCTTTACCAAGTAACTTTTGAGTGAAAGCTTCAACCAGAATTCGTTCACTGCGCTTGCCAAATTTTCAACACAATGAAAGGGCCTTTTGCCTTTTATTTTCCAAAAATTCTGGTTTATAATGACTTTTTGTGGTTGGTTTCGCTTACTGTTCGGGCTGTTTCTTTAACTGTGTAGGTACTCTATGAGGGGTTATGTGCATCTAATTGATGTCCAATCTGTAGAGGTTCTGTTGTCGATGGATCCCTCGTGATCCTCCAATTCCAGTACAATCCAAGACTACAGGTGTCCTGTCACGGTCGCCAAATGTATCGTCTTGCCCCTGTGCAACCCGATAGTGGAACCAACATGCCCTTGTGCAGGTCCGAAAATTCGGCAGTTATGCGAGTGTGGGTGTCCGTTGATGTGTGTCTGCCCATGTGCAGACTAGAGTCCAAAAAATGCAAAGAAACAGAATGTTGTTCTATGTTTACCAAAGATCTGTATTGAACTGATTTCGCTGCTGATTACAAAATTTCAGTTACGGTAAAGTGGATATTAATTACAAATACAATTCGGGTTATGAATTTAGGATTCTCCAACAATATAAATTAAATGTCGTGTTCCAACAGAGCCTGTATCTAGTAGAGAAACTAATTCCTTTCCTGTTGCTACGTTCATGAAGGTGACGAATGTATTTTGACTGAGATTTAAAGTGTGAATTTTGATGTTGTTTATTGTCGTGTATCTAAAGGTGTTTGGAAGTTTTCCGAATTTGTTTGGGCTACCCAAACGTTGTTATTGTGGTTGTTGTTGTTACCACTATTACTGTTGTTCTTTTCCCCACGACTGTTTCCGCCGCGGTTGTTGTTTCTGTAATAATTGTTATTTTGGTTATTGTTATTTCTGTTATAACCATTGTTTGATTATATCCGTTATTCTGAGAATATCTGGTATTGTTATAATTACCTCGATTATTATCTCTACCGCGATAATTGTTTTTATAATTATTACCGCGATAATTATTTCCACGTTGGGTGTTCAATATGGAATTGGCATTGCCTGTCATTTCAGTACTACATTGTACGTATTTGGCGACGGCTTCATTCATGGTTGCAAAATTGCCTGCTTCCAATATTGTTTTGAGGCGGCCATGCTCACAATTTTTGACCATTGTGGTGATGGCTTCCTTAGTGCTGAATTTGTCAGCGTGATGGCCTATCGGCCGAACACGCTCAATATACGAAGGTTCTAGGAGCTTTCGTAGGTTGTCAATTTCTGTGTTGAATTTTTCTGCAGTTTTACCTTTTTGTCTTGTTTTTGCTATTTTGGCTTTAACTACGTCGAATGTTTCTCAGACCATAGTATCTTGCAGTTTTTTAATTATTGTTGTTTCGTTTTGGACTCTGTATAATGTTGTTCCAATTATTTTCGATTTGATGACTTCTACAGCAAAAATCTCGAATGTACCTTTCGAAAGGTTATCCAACTTCAAAGCTGTTACGAATCTCAGAAGGTGTATCCTTTGCCCGTTAAACTCCGGGATGGCAATCGATATTTCTTTAATGTATGCCCTTTGGGCAATTATCTACTCAGCCATTGTGGTTGGATTTATTTCTACAATGCTGCTATTAGAATCTGAGTCGCTCAAGTCCTGGTCTGATAATTCAGATTGAATAAGGACTTCCGGAATAGTGAGGTTGTTTATATCTTTTTCCTCTATATCGGGATCTGTAGCGATAGGGTCGTCAGTCTCAGCTTGTACTGGTGGATCAGATGATTATGACTCTTCTCTAGCTTCTATCTTCAACGGATAGTTGGTATCGAAATATTTAAATTATACCTTTCTTTTATAGTTATAAAATTTGTTTGAAGTCTGTTCAGAAATTTCGATACCTCAGACAAACGATTTTTATCTAGTCGATCTCTGTGCTCATGTATTAGTATACGCGCATTTTTGAAGCGAGTTACTAATATTTCTACATGTTTATTTATAGTGGTTTGTTGTGTTGTTCTATTTTGCGTTAATGATTTATATGATTTATCAAAATCGCTTTTTAAGTTATTTAGAACTTTATATAATTCACTCCATTCCATTATAATATGGATATGAATTATTTTTGTATACTTCTAAATTGCTAGCTCTACCTTATATCCCATGATCGCTTTGAATTGTTCTTACATGAATACCTGGGACAGTGCTCAATACCATTGCTTTTTGCTTATCAGAGCAATGTATTAAAGGTGAGAATTCTAAATTATATGTTGACATATATAAATTTTCTAACTCATGAATAGTCATTAAGGTCGTTGAGGCCAGTGTTATTATTTCTCACTAAAATTTGAATCCCTCATATAGGTGTTAACGGCTGCCTCGATGTTTAAAATTGTTCTGTTTATCTACCTATACTTGTGGCCATAAAAAAATATATTAATTTTTATTTATTTATTTTTTTTGTTTTTATTGTATTAATGTTTTTTTATCAATAATACTTGAAATTATAAAAAGGCAAGTTTTTTTTTGTATTTTAAAATTTTATTTATTTTTTAAATTGTATTTAGGTCGTTTGCTCGACTCTGGAATCTCTTCTTTAAACACTTATTGTGTAATTTATAGATTTTTAGGAAAATACTAGCTGACATTATAATTACAATTATTATTAATAAAATTGTTATCGTTTCCATATCAATTTTTTGGGATACTACTTTATTAACAACGGTCGCCGTTGAATCGACAACTTATGTGTCTACTAAACCCACCTGGGAAAATTTTCCAAAAATCCATATTTTATGCCAAGTATGTATGGCAAATTATTATTCTCAAATTCTTTTTCTTTACCTATACTGTTAATATTTATTAATCAAAAGAAAATTAGGGAAATGAAGAAATGGTTTAGTAATTTTCACATTGCAGATTAGAGTTTTCGCTCTATATAATTAAAATATCTGTCATGTGATTTTAGTATAAAGCCTAACAGAGGTTAGTAGTTTTCAAGAAGCGCTTTCGCGCATCGGCTTGATTTAGAGTTATTAAATTAATGGCAACTAGGGCATTGGCATTAATGTAGCCTTTGTTGCGTTACTTCGCTCTTTTGCAAAGTTCTTGCTCTATAACGGTCAGGTTCTCATCGTGTGCGTGTATTTCCTCAGGGGTTGATGCAGTTTTAATATAATCCTTTACAGAGATACAGATTTTTTTTTTTTTTTTTTTTTTAACAAGAAATGATTAGAAAATAAATCGACTTGGTTATTTGAACCGTCTGCCGATCTCGGCTTTTCCAGTGTCAAAACTACCAGTGTACTACACCTGACTTCCCGGGTCTTCCCCAGATATCAGATCGTTCCACCAATCAGTTTTAAAAACTAGGAGAGCTGAGTTTCGTGTTTGAATTAAAAATGTAGTATTTAAAAGTTTTCCATTAAAATAGTATTGCGGTACTGCAGAGCCTGGTTGATGTAGTTGTAGAGAGTTGACCAGCACTGCCCATTCAGCAAATCGTATACAGCATGCGGGGTCAGCTGAGCCATACCAAAATGCAGCAGGCGAAGCTCCCGTAAAATGGGGCAGTGTCCTATAAAGTGCACAATGTTTTCCTGCTCCCTCATATTACAGATCAGGCACACAGTGTCCCTGGCTGTCACGTTTGGGATGTAGCTTAGTGGGAGGATTTCCCCCCTGGCCATAAAAATGGTTCGGATCTTCCCCACAGTGAAAGCATCTGTAAAATAGTTCTTGACTCCGAGATCGTATTCAAGAGACCTATGAGTCAGCCGAGTTGCGCTTCTCCTTGATTCCGTCTCTAACTGAGTTCTATACGTTTCTTGCATATGTATTAGTATACGTTGCGCGCATTGCGACCATTGAGAAGGTTCGCCTAACTGTAGCCTTTCTCCATAGGTCTCGGCAAGCGTCTCCCATTCTATGACCCATTGCTTACGGTCCTGAACCAAATAGTTCACTAGATTTTGCGGCACCCTACGTTCGGGCATGGATACCACTCTCTGGATATATCTGAAATGCATTTCTGCTGTAAAGATATGCAGCGGCGGCAGTCCTGTTTCAAGATATAGCATCCTGTTCGGGGTAAATCTGGGTAGACGAAAAATCTTCTTTAAGAAGAATCTTAGAAGACTTTCAACTTCTTCATAGGGTAAGATGCCCCAGACCTGCGCGCTGTAACATAATATTGACCGCATTGCTGCACTAAACAGCTTGTACTTGCTACTCATTGGAACATCCTTTTTCCCTAGCAGCGATTCCCATGTGCAATTTATGGCCAGTTTTGCATCTCGAAGTTTCTCCTGTAAGTGGTTGTTGAAACGACCGTTGTGGTAAATCCAGACTCCCAGATACTTATATGTCTTGACAATATCTTACTGAATTGACCCTAAATTCCACTTTTCGTTTTGCGCTAGCCTTCTCCAATGCCTCTTGAAGATTAGAACTTTTTGACTTCTCGGTGTTTACTGATAGTCCCCACAATAGACAGTATTTGTGCAGAGCATTAATCATTTCTTGCAGTTCGTCGGGTGATTCGGCGAGGACCACAATGTCATCTGCATACAGCAGCACCTTAATCGCGCATCCGCCTATTTGAATACCGCATGGCAGGCTATCCGTGATGTCGTTTAAAAACAGGGAAAACAGAAGGGGGCTGAGTAGACATCCTTGCTTTACTCCAGCTTCAGTGGCAAACCACTGAGATAGTTGTTCTCCATCCCATACTGCCGCCAAGTTATCCGTATACAAGCTCTGAAGGACGTTTAAAAACGTGGTTGATAAGCCGATATTGCTGAGCTTGTACGTTAGGATTCTTCTATCTATTGAGTCAAAGGCAGCTCTGAAATCTACAAAGAATGCGAATAACTTTTTTCCACCGTCGATATATAACCTTGCTATACTTGTGAGACTGAAAATGTTGTCTACTGTCGAATATCCTATTCTAAAACCGGCTTGGAATTCAGTAAGAATATCGCAGTCTATTAACCAGTTTTTAAGCCGTTCGAGTAGTAGCGCAGCGAAGACTTTAGCTAACGCATTTTGGAACTAGATCACCTTCGGGTCGCCTTTCTTGAAGATCGGAAAAAATGATCGCTTTTTGAAAGCTCTTTGGGACTGTTTCGGATTCCAAGAACTTGTTGAATGCAGTGACAAGGCTGGCTGTGAATTGAGGCGTAGCGTACTTAATGAATTCCGATGGTATCCTATCTGGCCCGGGTGCTTTTCTTTCTTTTAACATTCCAATTGTATTTTCCACTTCTTGTCCTGTTACGAACCCATCAGAATCTGATTTTGTACCGACGGCATTGCAAAGTGCAGGGGTTGCGTCCAATCAGGAGGGGCTAGAAGATCACGGAAATGGTTTCCTAGATCATCTGCATTAACTTCCATTGATTTTACAAATTAACTTCCATTGAGTTTCTTAATAGTGGTCCAATAAGCCCTGCTATCTGTTATGGAATCCAATGACCTTGCTAGGTTAATGTAAAATTGCGTCCGAGCATTTTGACAAGTTAGCTTGTATGCGGCGTTGGCTTCATGGTACATTACCGCTGCACTTGCTGAATTTGTTGATTTTAGCAGCCCTAGCAAGTTAAAAGAAAGCATTCGAGCTGCCTCACACTGCTCCGTGTACCACTCCTGTTTAAAATCTCTGGGCTTTCTTCGACCTCGTGTACTAACGGCTTTGGTGATACAATCTGTAAGAAACCCTTCAATTTCATCGGGGGTTCTTAAATCTGCCACACAACTTGTTGCCAGGTTTCGGTCCAACTTTGTCCTATAGTTCTCCTTCTCCCGATCTCCCGATGAGACTTGGCAGAAGACCAAGCGGCGCTGTGACTGCGTTCGATGTTGTGGAGAGAGTGACTGTAACTTCCAGCGGCAGATGGTCAGAGAATATTTGACTGCTCACTTCCAAGTCTTTGATGGTTTTTATCCATGTGCCGCGTGCCATACATAGGACGATGGTCGACCGAGCTTCACCTCTCATAAAGGTGTAATCGCCCAAAGGATCGCCTAACGAACAGCCGAACAGCTCAATCAGGTCCATTAGGTGCCGGCCATTGGCGTCTGTTATTTTGTCTTTGGCATTACGGGCTTCATTGAGGGCACTTATGCCTAACTGTTGATCAAATCCGAAAAATTGCGCTTCTCCCAACCTTGCATTACAATCTCCTATGATCAGTGCATTTTCATTTAATCGGACATTGTTTAAAACCTCATATAACATTCCAGAATCTCTTTCCCAGTGATTGCAATTAATGTACACTGGCAGTAGGTGCAGCTTTTCGTTTTCTGCAGTCCTCAGTTGGATAATAATTGCCTTTTGCAAAGTTCTTGCTCTATAACGGTCAGGTTCTCTTCGTGTGCGTGTATTTCCTCAGGGGTTGATGCAGTTTTAATATAATCCTTTACAGATTAACAGGGTTTTTTTTTTTTTTTTTTTTTTTTTTAAACAAGAAATGATTAGAAAATAAATCGACTTGGTTATTTGAACCGTCTGCCGATCTCGGCTTTTCCAGTGTCAAAACTACCAGTGTACTACACCTGACTTCCCGGGTCTTCCCCAGATATCAGATCGTTCCACCAATCAGTTCTAAAAACTAGGAGAGCTGAGTTTCGTGTTTGAATTAAAAATGTAGTATTTAAAAGTTTTCCATTAAAATAGTATTGCGGTACTGCAGAGCCTGGTTGATGTAGTTGTAGAGAGTTGACCAGCACTGCCCATTCAGCAAATCGTATACAGCATGCGGGGTCAGCTGAGCTATACCAAAATGCAGCAGGCGAAGCTCCCGTAAAATGGGGCAGTGTCCTATAAAGTGCACAATGTTTTCCTGCTCCCTCATATTACAGATCAGGCACACAGTGTCCCTGGCTGTCACGTTTGGGATGTAGCTTAGTGGGAGGATTTCCCCCCTGGCCATAAAAATGGTTCGGATCTTCCCCACAGTGAAAGCATCTGTAAAATAGTTCTTGACTCCGAGATCGTATTCAAGAGACCTATGAGTCAGCCGAGTTGCGCTTCTCCTTGATTCCGTCTCTAACTGAGTTCTATACGTTTCTTGCATATGTATTAGTATACGTTGCGCGCATTGCGACCATTGAGAAGGTTCGCCTAACTGTAGCCTTTCTCCATAGGTCTCGGCAAGCGTCTCCCATTCTATGACCCATTGCTTACGGTCCTGAACCAAATAGTTCACTAGATTTTGCGGCACCCTACGTTCGGGCATGGATACCACTCTCTGGATATATCTGAAATGCATTTCTGCTGTAAAGATATGCAGCGGCGGCAGTCCTGTTTCAAGATATAGCATCCTGTTCGGGGTAAATCTGGGTAGACGAAAAATCTTCTTTAAGAAGAATCTTAGAAGACTTTCAACTTCTTCATAGGGTAAGATGCCCCAGACCTGCGCGCTGTAACATAATATTGACCGCATTGCTGCACTAAACAGCTTGTACTTGCTACTCATTGGAACATCCTTTTTCCCTAGCAGCGATTCCCATGTGCAATTTATGGCCAGTTTTGCATCTCGAAGTTTCTCCTGTAAGTGGTTGTTGAAACGACCGTTGTGGTAAATCCAGACTCCCAGATACTTATATGTCTTGACAATATCTTACTGAATTGACCCTAAATTCCACTTTTCGTTTTGCGCTAGCCTTCTCCAATGCCTCTTGAAGATTAGAACTTTTTGACTTCTCGGTGTTTACTGATAGTCCCCACAATAGACAGTATTTGTGCAGAGCATTAATCATTTCTTGCAGTTCGTCGGGTGATTCGGCGAGGACCACAATGTCATCTGCATACAGCAGCACCTTAATCGCGCATCCGCCTATTTGAATACCGCATGGCAGGCTATCCGTGATGTCGTTTAAAAACAGGGAAAACAGAAGGGGGCTGAGTAGACATCCTTGCTTTACTCCAGCTTCAGTGGCAAACCACTGAGATAGTTGTTCTCCATCCCATACTGCCGCCAAGTTATCCGTATACAAGCTCTGAAGGACGTTTAAAAACGTGGTTGATAAGCCGATATTGCTGAGCTTGTACGTTAGGATTCTTCTATCTATTGAGTCAAAGGCAGCTCTGAAATCTACAAAGAATGCGAATAACTTTTTTCCACCGTCGATATATAACCTTGCTATACTTGTGCGACTGAAAATGTTGTCTACTGTCGAATATCCTATTCTAAAACCGGCTTGGAATTCAGTAAGAATATCGCAGTCTATTAACCAGTTTTTAAGCCGTTCGAGTAGTAGCGCAGCGAAGACTTTAGCTAACGCATTTTGGAACTAGATCACCTTCGGGTCGCCTTTCTTGAAGATCGGAAAAAATGATCGCTTTTTGAAAGCTCTTTGGGACTGTTTCGGATTCCAAGAACTTGTTGAATGCAGTGACAAGGCTGGCTGTGAATTGAGGCGTAGCGTACTTAATGAATTCCGATGGTATCCTATCTGGCCCGGGTGCTTTTCTTTCTTTTAACATTCCAATTGTATTTTCCACTTCTTGTCCTGTTACGAACCCATCAGAATCTGATTTTGTACCGACGGCATTGCAAAGTGCAGGGGTTGCGTCCAATCAGGAGGGGCTAGAAGATCACGGAAATGGTTTCCTAGATCATCTGCATTAACTTCCATTGATTTTACAAATTAACTTCCATTGAGTTTCTTAATAGTGGTCCAATAAGCCCTGCTATCTGTTATGGAATCCAATGACCTTGCTAGGTTAATGTAAAATTGCGTCCGAGCATTTTGACAAGTTAGCTTGTATGCGGCGTTGGCTTCATGGTACATTACCGCTGCACTTGCTGAATTTGTTGATTTTAGCAGCCCTAGCAAGTTAAAAGAAAGCATTCGAGCTGCCTCACACTGCTCCGTGTACCACTCCTGTTTAAAATCTCTGGGCTTTCTTCGACCTCGTGTACTAACGGCTTTGGTGATGCAATCTGTAAGAAACCCTTCAATTTCATCGGGGGTTCTTAAATCTGCCACACAACTTGTTGCCAGGTTTCGGTCCAACTTTGTCCTATAGTTCTCCTTCTCCCGATCTCCCGATGAGACTTGGCAGAAGACCAAGCGGCGCTGTGACTGCGTTCGATGTTGTGGAGAGAGTGACTGTAACTTCCAGCGGCAGATGGTCAGAGAATATTTGACTGCTCACTTCCAAGTCTTTGATGGTTTTTATCCATGTGCCGCGTGCCATACATAGGACGATGGTCGACCGAGCTTCACCTCTCATAAAGGTGTAATCGCCCAAAGGATCGCCTAACGAACAGCCGAACAGCTCAATCAGGTCCATTAGGTGCCGGCCATTGGCGTCTGTTATTTTGTCTTTGGCATTACGGGCTTCATTGAGGGCACTTATGCCTAACTGTTGATCAAATCCGAAAAATTGCGCTTCTCCCAACCTTGCATTACAATCTCCTATGATCAGTGCATTTTCATTTAATCGGACATTGTTTAAAACCTCATATAACATTCCAGAATCTCTTTCCCAGTGATTGCAATTAATGTACACTGGCAGTAGGTGCAGCTTTTCGTTTTCTGCAGTCCTCAGTTGGATAATAATTGCCTTTTGCAAAGTTCTTGCTCTATAACGGTCAGGTTCTCTTCGTGTGCGTGTATTTCCTCAGGGGTTGATGCAGTTTTAATATAATCCTTTACAGATTAACAGGGTTTTTTTTTTTTTTTTTTTTTTTTTAAACAAGAAATGATTAGAAAATAAATCGACTTGGTTATTTGAACCGTCTGCCGATCTCGGCTTTTCCAGTGTCAAAACTACCAGTGTACTACACCTGACTTCCCGGGTCTTCCCCAGATATCAGATCGTTCCACCAATCAGTTCTAAAAACTAGGAGAGCTGAGTTTCGTGTTTGAATTAAAAATGTAGTATTTAAAAGTTTTCCATTAAAATAGTATTGCGGTACTGCAGAGCCTGGTTGATGTAGTTGTAGAGAGTTGACCAGCACTGCCCATTCAGCAAATCGTATACAGCATGCGGGGTCAGCTGAGCCATACCAAAATGCAGCAGGCGAAGCTCCCGTAAAATGGGGCAGTGTCCTATAAAGTGCACAATGTTTTCCTGCTCCCTCATATTACAGATCAGGCACACAGTGTCGCTGGCTGTCACGTTTGGGATGTAGCTTAGTGGGAGGATTTCCCCCCTGGCCATAAAAATGGTTCGGATCTTCCCCACAGTGAAAGCATCTGTAAAATAGTTCTTGACTCCGAGATCGTATTCAAGAGACCTATGAGTCAGCCGAGTTGCGCTTCTCCTTGATTCCGTCTCTAACTGAGTTCTATACGTTTCTTGCATATGTATTAGTATTCGTTGCGCGCATTGCGACCATTGAGAAGGGTCGCCTAACTGTAGCCTTTCTCCATAGGTCTCGGCAAGCGTCTCCCATTCTATGACCCATTGCTTACGTTCCTGAACCAAATAGTTCACTAGAATTCGCGTCAGCCTACGTTCGGGCATGGATACCACTCTCTGGATATATCTGAAATGCATTTCTGCTGTAAAGATATGCAGCGGCGGCAGTCCTGTTTCAAGATATAGCATCCTGTTCGGGGTAAATCTCGGTAGACGAAAAATCTTCTTTAAGAAGAATCTTAGAAGACTTTCAACTTCTTCATAGGGTAAGATGCCCCAGACCTGCGCGCTGTAACATAATATTGACCGCATTGCTGCACTAAACAGCTTGTACTTGCTACTCATTGGAACATCCTTTTTTCCTAGCAGCGATTTCCATGTGCAATTTATGGCCAGTTTTGCATCTCGAAGTTTCTCCTGTAAGTGGTTGTTGAAACGACCGTTGTGGTAAATCCAGACTCCCAGATACTTATATGTCTTGACAATATCTAACTGAATTGACCCTAAATTCCACTTTTCGTTTTGCGCTAGCCTTCTCCAATGCCTCTTGAAGATTAGATTGACTTGAAGATTTTTGACTTCTCGGTGTTTACTGATAGTCCCCACAATAGACAGTATTTGTGCAGAGCATTAATCATTTCTTGCAGTTCGTCGGGTGATTCGGCGAGGACCACAATGTCATCTGCATACAGCAGCACCTTAATCGCGCATCCGGCTATTTGAATACCGCATGGCAGGCTATCCGTGATGTCGTTTAAAAACAGGGAAAACAGAAGGGGGCTGAGTAGACATCCTTGCTTTACTCCAGCTTCAGTGGCAAACCACTGAGATAGTTGTTCTCCATCCCATACTGCCGCCAAGTTATCCGTATACAAGCTCTGAAGGACGTTTAAAAACGTGGTTGATAAGCCGATATTGCTGAGCTTGTACGTTAGGATTCTTCTATCTATTGAGTCAAAGGCAGCTCTGAAATCTACAAAGAATGCGAATAACTTTTTTCCACCGTCGATATATAACCTTGCTATACTTGTGAGACTGAAAATGTTGTCTACTGTCGAATATCCTATTCTAAAACCGGCTTGGAATTCAGTAAGAATATCGCAGTCTATTAACCAGTTCTTAAGCCGTTCGAGTAGTAGCGCAGCGAAGACTTTAGCTAACGCATTTTGGAACGAGATCACCTTCGGGTCGCCTTTCTTGAAGATCGGAAAAAATGATCGCTTTTTGAAAGCTCTTTGGGACTGTTTCGGATTCCAATAACTTGTTGAATGCAGTGACAAGGCTGGCTGTGAATTGAGGCGTAGCGTACTTAATGAATTCCGATGGTATCCTATCTGGCCCGGGTGCTTTTCTTTCTTTTAACATTCCAATTGTATTTTCCACTTCTTGTCCTGTTACGAACCCATCAGAATCTGATTTTGTACCGACGGCATTGCAAAGTGCAGGGGTTGCGTCCAATCAGGAGGGGCTAGAAGATCACGGAAATGGTTTCCTAGATCATCTGCATTAACTTCCATTGATTTTACAAATTAACTTCCATTGAGTTTCTTAATAGTGGTCCAATAAGCCCTGCTATCTGTTATGGAATCCAATGACCTTGCTAGGTTAATGTAAAATTGCGTCCGAGCATTTTGACAAGTTAGCTTGTATGCGGCGTTGGCTTCATGGTACATTACCGCTGCACTTGCTGAATTTGTTGATTTTAGCAGCCCTAGCAAGTTAAAAGAAAGCATTCGAGCTGCCTCACACTGCTCCGTGTACCACTCCTGTTTAAAATCTCTGGGCTTTCTTCGACCTCGTGTACTAACGGCTTTGGTGATGCAATCTGTAAGAAACCCTTCAATTTCATCGGGGGTTCTTAAATCTGCCACACAACTTGTTGCCAGGTTTCGGTCCAACTTTGTCCTATAGTTCTCCTTCTCCCGATCTCCCGATGAGACTTGGCAGAAGACCAAGCGGCGCTGTGACTGCGTTCGATGTTGTGGAGAGAGTGACTGTAACTTCCAGCGGCAGATGGTCAGAGAATATTTGACTGCTCACTTCCAAGTCTTTGATGGTTTTTATCCATGTGCCGCGTGCCATACATAGGACGATGGTAGACCGAGCTTCACCTCTCATAAAGGTGTAATCGCCCAAAGGATCGCCTAACGACCTTCCATTGACCACCGTGAAGCCGAACAGCTCAATCAGGTCCATTAGGTGCCGGCCATTGGCGTCTGTTATTTTGTCTTTGGCATTACGGGCTTCATTGAGGGCACTTATGCCTAACTGTTGATCAAATCCGAAAAGTTGCGCTTCTCCCAACCTTGCGTTACAATCTCCTATGATCAGTGCATTTTCATTTAATCGGACATTGTTTAAAACCTCATATAACATTCCAGAATCTCTTTCCCAGTGATTGCAATTAATGTACACTGGCAGTAGGTGCAGCTTTTCGTTTTCTGCAGTCCTCAGTTGGATAATACTTGCCTTTTGCAAAGTTCTTGCTCTATAACGGTCAGGTTCTCTTCGTGTGCGTGTATTTCCTCAGGGGTTGATGCAGTTTTAATATAATCCTTTACAGAGATACAGAGTTTTTTTTTTTTTTTTTTTTTTTTAAACAAGAAATGATTAGAAAATAAATCGACTGGGTTATTTGAACCGTCTGCCGATCTCGGCTTTCCCAGTGTCAAAACTACCAGTGTACTACACCTGACTTCCCGGGTCTTCCCCAGATATCAGATCGTTCCACCAATCAGTTTTAAAAACTAGGAGAGCTGAGTTTCGTGTTTGAATTAAAAATGTAGTATTTAAAAGTTTTCCATTAAAATAGTATTGCGGTACTGCAGAGCCTGGTTGATGTAGTTGTAGAGAGTTGACCAGCACTGCCCATTCAGCAAATCGTATACAGCATGCGGGGTCAGCTGAGCCATACCAAAATGCAGCAGGCGAAGCTCCCGTAAAATGGGGCAGTGTCCTATAAAGTGCACAATGTTTTCCTGCTCCCTCATATTACAGATCAGGCACACAGTGTCCCTGGCTGTCACGTTTGGGATGTAGCTTAGTGGGAGGATTTCCCCCCTGGCCATAAAAATGGTTCGGATCTTCCCCACAGTGAAAGCATCTGTAAAATAGTTCTTGACTCCGAGATCGTATTCAAGAGACCTATGAGTCAGCCGAGTTGCGCTTCTCCTTGATTCCGTCTCTAACTGAGTTCTATACGTTTCTTGCATATGTATTAGTATACGTTGCGCGCATTGCGACCATTGAGAAGGTTCGCCTAACTGTAGCCTTTCTCCATAGGTCTCGGCAAGCGTCTCCCATTCTATGACCCATTGCTTACGTTCCTGAACCAAATAGTTCACTAGAATTCGCGGCAGCCTACGTTCGGGCATGGATACCACTCTCTGGATATATCTGAAATGCATTTCTGCTGTAAAGATATGCAGCGGCGGCAGTCCTGTTTCAAGATATAGCATCCTGTTCGGGGTAAATCTGGATAGACGAAAAATCTTCTTTAAGAAGAATCTTAGAAGACTTTCAACTTCTTCATAGGGTAAGATGCCCCAGACCTGCGCGCTGTAACATAATATTGACCGCATTGCTGCACTAAACACCTTGTACTTGCTACTCATTGGAACATCCTTTTTCCCTAGCAGCGATATCCATGTGCAATTTATGGCCAGTTTTGCATCTCGAAGTTTCTCCTGTAAGTGGTTGTTGAAACGACCGTTGTGGTAAATCCAGACTCCCAGATACTTATATGTCTTGACAATATCTAACTGAATTGACCCTAAATTCCACTTTTCGTTTTGCGCTAGCCTTCTCCAATGCCTCTTGAAGATTAGAACTTTTTGACTTCTCGGTGTTTACTGATAGTCCCCACAATAGACAGTATTTGTGCAGTGCATTAATCATTTCTTGCAGTTCGTCGGGTGATTCGGCGAGGACCACAATGTCATCTGCATACAGCAGCACCTTAATCGCGCATCCGCCTATTTGAATACCGCATGGCAGGCTATCCGTGATGTCGTTTAAAAACAGGGAAAACAGAAGGGGGCTGAGTAGACATCCTTGCTTTACTCCAGCTTCAGTGGCAAACCACTGAGATAGTTGTTCTCCATCCCATACTGCCGCCAAGTTATCCGTATACAAGCTCTGAAGGACATTTAAAAACGTGGTTGATAAGCCGATATTGCTGAGCTTGTACGTTAGGATTCTTCTATCTATTGAGTCAAAGGCAGCTCTGAAATCTACAAAGAATGCGAATAACTTTTTTCCACCGTCGATATATAACCTTGCTATACTTGTGAGACTGAAAATGTTGTCTACTGTCGAATATCCTATTCTAAAACCGGCTTGGAATTCAGTAAGAATATCGCAGTCTATTAACCAGTTTTTAAGCCGTTCGAGTAGTAGCGCAGCGAAGACTTTAGCTAACGCATTTTGGAACGAGATCACCTTCGGGTCGCCTTTCTTGAAGATCGGAAAAAATGATCGCTTTTTGAAAGCTCTTTGGGACTGTTTCGGATTCCAATAACTTGTTGAATGCAGTGACAAGGCTGGCTGTGAATTGAGGCGTAGCGTACTTAATGAATTCCGATGGTATCCTATCTGGCCCGGGTGCTTTTCTTTCTTTTAACATTCCAATTGTATTTTCCACTTCTTGTCCTGTTACGAACCCATCAGAATCTGATTTTGTACCGACGGCATTGCAAAGTGCAGGGGTTGCGTCCAATCAGGAGGGGCTAGAAGATCACGGAAATGGTTTCCTAGATCATCTGCATTAACTTCCATTGATTTTACAAATTAACTTCCATTGAGTTTCTTAATAGTGGTCCAATAAGCCCTGCTATCTGTTATGGAATCCAATGACCTTGCTAGGTTAATGTAAAATTGCGTCCGAGCATTTTGACAAGTTAGCTTGTATGCGGCGTTGGCTTCATGGTACATTACCGCTGCACTTGCTGAATTTGTTGATTTTAGCAGCCCTAGCAAGTTAAAAGAAAGCATTCGAGCTGCCTCACACTGCTCCGTGTACCACTCCTGTTTAAAATCTCTGGGCTTTCTTCGACCTCGTGTACTAACGGCTTTGGTGATGCAATCTGTAAGAAACCCTTCAATTTCATCGGGGGTTCTTAAATCTGCCACACAACTTGTTGCCAGGTTTCGGTCCAACTTTGTCCTATAGTTCTCCTTCTCCCGATCTCCCGATGAGACTTGGCAGAAGACCAAGCGGCGCTGTGACTGCGTTCGATGTTGTGGAGAGAGTGACTGTAACTTCCAGCGGCAGATGGTCAGAGAATATTTGACTGCTCACTTCCAAGTCTTTGATGGTTTTTATCCATGTGCCGCGTGCCATACATAGGACGATGGTAGACCGAGCTTCACCTCTCATAAAGGTGTAATCGCCCAAAGGATCGCCTAACGACCTTCCATTGACCACCGTGAAGCCGAACAGCTCAATCAGGTCCATTAGGTGCCGGCCATTGGCGTCTGTTATTTTGTCTTTGGCATTACGGGCTTCATTGAGGGCACTTATGCCTAACTGTTGATCAAATCAGAAAAGTTGCGCTTCTCCCAACCTTGCGTTACAATCTCCTATGATCAGTGCATTTTCATTTAATCAGACATTGTTTAAAACCTCATATAACATTCCAGAATCTCTTTCCCAGTGATTGCAATTAATGTACACTGGCAGTAGGTGCAGCTTTTCGTTTTCTGCAGTCCTCAGTTGGATAATAATTGCCTCATCTACATTTATGTGGGATTTGAATCTGGCGGGTCTACTACACGGCACACTCGAAGCGGGTTAAGCTCTATGGCAACTCTTAATCAGTTCGCCATTTAAAACACAATAAAGTACTCGATTCTTTTAAGGCCGCCGATGCCTACACGAGTGAGCAGGGAGCGTTCGTAAAGAGAACAAGATCGTTTTTGTGTGTGAAGGAATACCGGTACCGGAAGAACATTGTAAAACTAATATAAGCACTTTATGTTAAAACTTAATCCCAATAAACATTGTATGTGAATATAACAATTTCCTACAATTTGGGGGCTCGTCCGGGATTGACCCAAACATAAGTGCAAGACAATAAGAGTGCAGAAGAACCTTTTTTTTTTGCAAACACAACTACAGTGATTGCGAAATTTCAAGTCTGGTGAAATTGCAACTTAAGGCAACTGCGCAGTTAATTTGGCAGTGTGCAAAAAAGTGATCTGTGAAAGGCGTTGGGAGCAGCGATAGACAGAGGCCAGCGGAGCGAGTCAGGAGCGTGAGGCGGACACTGGAGCAGAGGCGGGTTGGTGTAATCTGGAGGACAGGATTTTGAAGCAGCACGGAGTCTGGAGTAGCAGATCTTGGCGGAAGGCATCGACGTCAGCGGACAAGCAACGGCAAGAACTTTTCAAGTGGAAAAGCAGCAATTGGCAGGCAAGCAGTATCGAAAAGCAGGCAATCAAAAGGGGTGCTAATCAGAAGGCCTAATCGAATTGAACGTTGCTGACAAGCAGTTGAAGTATACTGTATGTATAAAACCAAACATTTGTCATTAACTAAAATATCTATTATTATAATCTTTATATAAACATCAACAATCTTATTGTTACATTTAAATATTGTTACTGTTAAGCTAATATCAATACATTATGGAGCCAGCTTCAACTATTCATTTACTCCAAGCAGTTAATCAGTGGGGCTGCAAAATCTACTGTCTGTCTGTCTGTCTGTCTGTCTGTCTGTCTGTCTGTCTGTCTGTCTGTCTGTCTGTCTGTCTGTCTGTCTGTCTGTCTGTCTGTCTGTCTGTCTGTCTGTCTGTCTGTCTGTCTGTCTGTCTGTCTGTCTGTCTGTCTGTCTGTCTGTCTGTCTGTCTGTCTGTCTGTCTGTCTGTCTGTCTGTCTGTCTGTCTGTCTGTCTGTCTGTCTGTCTGTCTGTCTGTCTGTCTGTCTGTCTGTCTGTCTGTCTGTCTGTCTGTCTGTCTGTCTGTCTGTCTGTCTGTCTGTCTGTCTGTCTGTCTGTCTGTCTGTCTGTCTGTCTGTCTGTCTGTCTGTCTGTCTGTCTGTCTGTCTGTCTGTCTGTCTGTCTGTCTGTCTGTCTGTCTGTCTGTCTGTCTGTCTGTCTGTCTGTCTGCCTGCCTGTCTGTCTGTCTGTCTGTCTGTCTGTCTGTCTGTCTGTCTGTCTGTCTGTCTGTCTGTCTGTCTGTCTGTCTGTCTGTATGTCTGTCTGTCTGTCTGTCTGGAGAATACGTTTGCCGTTTTAAGGCAAAAAGGAGGTAATAATAACAATCCGTCTGTAGCAGAGCTTAATGTGACTATAGCAAGAATAATGACATGCAAAATTATTAAATCTAGCTCATCTTCCAACTGCGAGGCTACTGAAATTGTAGATCCTACTCCGTGCGTGACTCTACCAAAAGGACCTTGAAGAGGACAGTCAATTTGATATAAAAACCTGAGATGACATAGCTCAAGTTTGTGAAAAAGAGCATAATAATAATATGACTGAAGACTTTTTTGGATCTACGAACTTTAATTTGCAAATAGTATCAGAAAGATATTTTATAGGATATGTTGCTTTTAAAATACTTCCTCTATTGGATTGTAAAAAATGTTCCACAGAATTGAGAAATCCTGAGGAAGTCTTATCAGCTCCAAGTGAAATATTTATATTTCACAAAAACTACCATTCCGATACGGACTTTGGAAACCTTGTAGCTCCATCACAAGTATTAATGGAAGCCTCTTCGAAGCACATATCTATCTTCTATACAATTTTTGAGAGTCAGCCGGAAAAGTTACACATAAGGACATATATCTCAGAAGTATGCAAAAGATCTACGCCAGAGTACTTCTCTGGGGATTGTGGAGATCATAAGCTTAAACTTCTAAATTTTCTTTTATTAGTGCTAATTAGAAAGCACTGTATTTGGGGTCTTAAAAAATGCAGCAAAAGCAAAAAAAAATAATTGGAGGAAAATAATTTTATTTGTAACCCAAAAAACATAGGTACAAAAAGACATTCCAAAATAAAAATTAAAAATACTTTAAAACAAAATAAAATACAAAATAGAAAAAATCAACAAAAAAATTACAAAATAGAAAAAAACAAAAAAAATACAAAATATAAACGAAACAACAAAAAAAAAATTGCAAAATAGAAAAAAACAAAAAAAATACAAAATAGAAAAAATCAACAAAAAATTGCAAAATATAAAAAAAACAATAAAAATACAAAATCAATAAAAAATTACAAAATAGAAAAAAAAAACAAAATTCTCTTAAAAAACAAAACAAAAAAAAAAAACCCCGCAAGAAATTGAAATTCTACAACGGGATTCGATCCTCGTACCGCTTAGATTGGTAGTCAGATGTCTTATCCACTAGGCCAAATGGCAAGCAGTGCCGTGGCCGACTACTCCCTGGGCACCGCATAAAAATTACAAGAAGAATTTGATTTCCTAAATTCAAGTCTTCAAAAATCAAAGCCAATAACTCCAGCTCACTCAGTGATTAAAAACTTGTGCAAAGAACAAACAATAACAACTCCTCCTCCCCCAAAGAAACTACCAAGAAAAATCAAGGAGTGTCCTATGGACTGCCCGGGACCCTTGGAGAGCGCCTACTGCGAATCAACTTGTAACAAAACCTGTGCGATGACCAGCACCGGTACCGCCCGAGCCCATAGGCCCAGGACATCTGCAGCAGAGACAACAAGTGTGAGGGGCAGGCCGCCCCTTATGCCATCGATGGAGCATCAGCGAACCAACCGGCGACGACCAGCTGATGCAGACAAGGACGAACATTTTTTAAATATAAAAATCTTATATATATAAGACAAAATTGTAAAATGGAGCGGGTCCCCTTTCTGCCCGATTATGAGTGTAGCCGTAAAGCTATGCGAAACAATAGGCAGGAAAATTGTAAAATTTAAACAAAAACAAAAACACTAAAGAAAAATTCTATTTAATCATTTCTCCGTTAATGATTTACAATAATAGTTTAAGTAAGATCTTTTCTAGTAATGAAAAAGAGCCATACATAATGGCATAAGATTTAATTTAAAAATAACAGAATTGGAAAAACTACCCAAAATGGGTTTAATTGATACAAAAACTGTCGATTCTACGGCAAATGTAATAAATAAAATAGAATCAGAAAATATAGATATGAAAACGGTAACTATACTAGTAATAATAATCATCGTTATATTGTCAGCAAATTTTTTTATGAAAATATACAAGTTTCACAAAAAATGTTTGCGCAAACGATTCCAGAGTCAAGCCAATGACCTGGACAAAATTTAAAAATAAAAAAGCTGCCCTTCATAATTATGATTATTATTAAAAGTAACCAAAATTAAAAAAAAAAAACTAAAAGTAATAAATGATATATATATGAAATAAAGTTTATAAAAAAAAAAAGGAATCATGACTACTTTAGAAGTTATTAGACAAGTTTATGATAGGGATGCTTATTTTACCGAAAGAATTCAGCAATTATTCTCAACGTCTCCAATAAGCATTTATAAGTTAGAACTGATATTTTTAGAAACCTTCAATTTGGACTTCTCTCCTTTAATACATTGCACACAAACACAAAAGGCAATAATATTGTCCACCATTCCAGGTATTCAGGTGAAATCAATTCTAAGCGATCACCGAATACTAGGCAAAAATCTTACAATGGTAGCCTTTAAAAAGTATTAAAAGAATATAATATATATATGGACGTTGATGCTCTACGAGCAGTACAAACAAGTGGCCCACCGACACCAAGCACGTGCTTGTTACGCGCGGGCCCTTTTATAAATTTGGGCAAGAATGCGAGTTCGCGAGGAAGAATACATAAAACAAAAAAAAACGGGACACATAATGAGAATAAAGAAGCAATTAGGAGTGCAGCAAATGAGTTAAAATATTAGTTTTTAATACCTGGATAGAAGTTGAAATGCAAATTAAATGATAAAGGTCTTCTTAAATGTCTTAGGCTTCCCACGCAGCGCAAGTTTGTTTCAGCCGATGGCCACGCCCTTTCTAACGCCCATAATCGCTTTAAACAATTTTATGTGAGTTTGTTTCTGTGTCTGGCGCCCACACCATTAAATATTTTGGAAAAGTAAAAATACAGTTTTATTGTGATTATCAATACCTATCGAAATGTAGATGAAATTTTTCAAATCGGACCATTCGTTAAAAAGTTGTGCTCGATCAAAGTTTTATAGATCCATCTCCCTCGCACTTCCTTTAGCTGAGTAACGGGTATCTGATAGTCGGGGCACCCGACTATAGCGTTCTCTCTTGTTTGACTTGGACTTTTGGCTTAAGAACGCATACGTGATGTGAGACATTTCCAAACTGTTTCCGTATATTTCTTTTAATTTAGGTTCAGCTGGTTTTCCTTGCCACATAAGCACCTTGTTGTTATTAAAAGACATCCAATGTCCGTCTACGTTGATGCTGTCGTTTTTTACTTTAACTTTTGTTTCCCTGCGAATGGCCAGAAGAATCTTTTTTAGCTCTAGAAGAGCCACTTTGTTCGCTTGTTTTTCTACTTTCAAGTCCTTGTCAAGGAACACCTGGCTTCCACGTAACTTATGACCATTCTTCAAAATGTTTTCCGCTTCTCCTTGGGATTCGCATTCTACCAAAACCATCATTTTGCCATACCGCTCATTAAGCTTTCGCACATCGGAAACCCTTGAACTTTTCAATTGCAGTTTCTCTTCAATTAGAGTTTTAACAGCCAGTTTGCAATTTTTATTTACTTTTAGGCCTTTTAACACTACGTTTTTTTTCTTTTGTTGTTCTAGAAACATATTTATCGTACGCTTATCAGATTCTCTATCAGCGCGAAGGCTTATCACCTCTTCTTTGAGCCTCGTGTTGTCATCGGTTAGCTGTTTGACCTGCAGTGAAATGGCACCAATGTCGCTTTTCAGATCCTGTTTTAGCCCTTCGACGTCAGATTTCGTTGGCAGGTCTTTTAACTTTATATCAAGCTGCTTCGACATAGCTGATGTCAGCTCCCTCAAGGACGCTCCTCCTGCTAAATTTTGGGACATATTCTCCAGCTTTCTCTTTTGCGAAGCCTGCACTGGTGAATCCTTTATTAATCTCCTTTGTTGTAGGAGTTTGATGCGTCGTCCACTCCTTTTTTCTTCTTGGTGATTTTTTTTTGCGGTGCGTTCCCTGTACTCAGCTATTGTGACCATCGGGTCCATCGTTTGCACACACCTCTAGAGCTTCTTGCAGGCTCGGTGCGTCCCTTTGCTCGACAGGAGCAGCATTGTCCAGCGTAACGTCACTCATACGCACTTTCCCAGTCGTTGGTGCAAGGTCATTATTATGGGCATGGAGCTTGAGATTATACTTTGCTTTCGCTTTGTCGAGTTCGACTTTAACTAAGCCTACGTTTAGTTCTTTATGAATATTTTCATTCCGTATATACTACGGTGCTCCTGTTATAGTTCTCCATATCTTTGATTGAGCTCTCTGGATTATTTCTAAGTTGCTGGCACATGCGATTCCCTATAGCTCGGAGTCATATGTCCAAATTAGTTTTAGGACTGCATTATACAAAAGTATCTTGTACTCTAATTTTAGTGGCGAGCGGGCGTTAATTAGCAAATGTAGATTGCTGGCTTTTAATTTAAAATGATTTCTCTTAGCTTTGATATGTTTTTATTATTTTATTTTATTAATTTAATTTAACTTTCTCTTTTTTTAGCCTAAATTTGCCACTGATGGGGATCGATGCCACACATTGTTAACAGTGTACATGAACCACACCAATTCCAAACAAAGACAACCAATTTACATGAGTGATTAGTATGTGTTTTTTTAAATCTTTCTTAAGGAATAAATAAACTTAATTTCTTTAAAAAATTATTTAGAAGAAGAGAAAGAGAAGACGTCAAGAAAGTGCTCCGCAAAGCCTATCAGAAAACCCGTGAACACAAAGCACCTTAAAAGCTAAATCGAGTGATATTGCGTGTGTGAAGTCTGTCGCCACGCAAAGGACCTGATACTCTTGCCTTATACCCAATTTTAACGCCGCAAAACAAATTAAACTAATTTGGTAAAATCTGTGTTGTTTTTGTTTCTGCACTTGTTTGGTGAGAGAAGCTATCAAGCTGCATCTTCGGAGTTATTGAGAGATTAGCGCTACCAGATTACAACCAGCAGTAACTAATCAGCTGAAGCCTCCACTTACAAGCAGTGCATTACAGTCAAGCAGTGATAAAGCAGTGATTCTGTTAACTGATCAAGCAGTTCACTACAAATTCTTCATAATATGGGTGGCCACGTAAAAAAGGCAAAAATCGAAACTGGACCTGCAAGTACAGCTGAGCTGAAAAGGAAGGTCCGAGATTCAGATGTGCCCACCCTTCACCTTCAACACTCATGGCCTTTATTAACCAAGGTTTCGATGAGCAGGCTTTTCAGATGCAGGAATCTGAGCAGCAAATCAAATCGTTCCTGCAAGAAGAACTGGCCGCTGCAAATGCATTAATAGCCGATCTAAAACAGCGGCTTCTGGAACTGGAATGTGAGATGATGGCTGTAAAAGGACTCACTGCTAAGTTTGAAAACCTTTCCAACAGGGTTGCGAATAGCCTACAGGTCCAAGCCAATAATGATGTGGCAAGCGACCTACGAATACATGGTATCCCCATCGTACAGGATGAGAATCTGAGAACATTAATGATCTCGCTTTGCTTTTCACTTGGTATAACGCCAGCGCTTAGGACCAGATCTATATTCAGAGTCCGAAGCAAAAACCCAAACGCTGTAGTGGACCCTGTAATCCTCGTAAGGATGGAAAGCGTCCGCGATAAGGCAATATTACTGCGAGATATCGGCGACTTTCGGCGTGAGCATAAGCAACCCCTTAATCTTCAACTTTTGGGCTTTAATGCTGCGACTCCGTTCTACGTTAATGAGCAGCTCACAAGCCAAAACTACACAATTTTTAAGGAAGCGATGCGCCTCAAAAAGCTTCGGCGGCTAGTAGCAGTCTTTTCCCGACGGGGTCTGGTACACATTAAGCATCAAGCCGGATGCCATCCCATCGAAAATCTCCAAAAACTTATTGACGTGGCTCCACAACATACCTCCAACCCGTCCGATGCCGCAACCCAGTCAACTGCAGAACCTGAAAGCTCCTTTCGCGGCTAATATTTCTAGTTTGTATACATTTACTAACGTTCCTTTTTTACTTAGTTTAGCTAACAAAATTATATTTATTATTTTTATGGTGTGTAGGTTACGCTTTTTTTACCATTTTAATTCTGCATATAACTTTGGCGCGCAACAGTTTGCAAATTATACAAAAAAAACCAAATGGGAGATGAATCCCATATAGGAACAGCCGGGACAAGCAGTCATTTAATGATAAAAATTTTAAGTAACACACAAACGGGTCTTAAAGTATGTCACATCAATGCCCAAAGCTTAACTAAGAAAATGGATGAATTCAAAAATATGTTTGTTCGTTCTAATGTGGATGTTATTTGCGTCTCAGAAACATGGTTTGACCCGGGTATGTCTGACCTCATTGTTGACTGTTGCGGATATAATTTATTTCGATCTGATCGTGATGGCCACGGAGGGGGTGTTGCAATTTATGTTTACCAAAGACTGAACTCTAAATATATTTGTAGCCATCCTGTTGGTAGTGCCATCGAGTATATATTCCTTCAAATCACATCTAATAAAAGTTCTTCAAAACTCCTAATTGGTTGTCTCTACAGACCAAATAGAACAGTTCCTTACTCTGATGAAATCGACATATTAACAAACTTAAGTCTACAGTATACCAACATCATTCTAGCAGGCGATCTAAATAGCAATATGTTAATTGAGCATCACCTCTCGGATAACATGGCAGCACTAGGACTGCATCTAGTTAACTCCAAACACGCGACCCATTTCTCATACACAACCGAAACATTGTTGGACGTATTTTTTGTTAATGACAACTCTAAGATCCTTCTATATGACCAAATTTCTGTCCCGGTAATTTCAAAACATGACCTAATTTTTTAACATATAATCTTGACATTCAAAATAATGACCTTTCCATAGAATATAGAGACTTTAAAAACCTAGATATGAGGAAACTATCTACCGAGTTTCATTCATGCGACTGGAATTTAATCTATTCCATGACCACGGTGGACTCTCAAGTCAACAAATTACAGTCTAGTGTTGTCCAAATTTACAACAAAATAGTACCACTTCGTAAGAAGTCCTTCAGGCCAAGTGAACAACCCTGGTTTGATGAAAGCAATAAAAATACAATAAAACTGAGAAACCTGGCATACAACAAGTGGAAGCGAAACTTCGTACGAAGGTCCACACCTCACTAGACTAGGCCAAACGCTTACACTACCGCTCAAAGTTTGAAGGGGTAGTAAATACCAAACAAACTTGGTTAGTCCTAAAAACGCTAGGGATTGGAAAGAAACCCATTACCCGTCAATCACACATTGATGTTAACCACCTCAATAACTTATTCGTTAATGTCCCAGTACCTGATATCGATTCTAACTCTTACCTGAACACAATTCCTTTACTCAACTGTGATAATAGATTTAGCTTTTTGTGTGTTAATCAAGGTGATGTCCTTGAAGCTATACTCAAAGTAAAATCAAATGCCACAGGCCTGGACGATATTAATCCTAAATTCTTAAAAAATATACTGCCACAAATTTTACCATATGTAACCTATATTTTTAATTCTGCCATTACTTTTTCAACCTTCCCTGATTTGTGGAAAATTACTAAAATCATACCAATACCCAAGGGTAACGATGAGTACAGGCCTATAGCCATTCTTCCCTATCTCTCTAAAGCTTTTGAGCAAATAATGGCATCTCAGATAAACAAATTTACTTTAAAAAACAACCTTATGTTTAATTTTCAATCTTGGTTTCGCCCATTCAGAAGCTGCACAACAGCTATAATAAAAAATATTAGGAAAGAAGTCGACAACAGCCAAGTAACACTACTCACACTCCTCGATTTCAGCAAAGCTTTCGATTCTGTAAACCATACAATTCTGTGCAATAAATTGACGAACCTTTTTAATTTTTCCGAAACCTCTGTTAAACTTTTGTCGTCCTATCTAAGTAACCGTCATCAATGTGTTGTCTCATCATTTTGTGCGTCTTCATTTCTATGTACTACACGGGGTGTACCGCAAGGATCTGTTTTGGGGCCAATCTTGTTTTAAATGTATGTAAATGATCTTCCAACTGTAGTGACCCATAGTAAAGTCCATATGTATGCCGATGATGTACAATTATATGTTAGTGGAAATCTATGTCGTATTAATGACTGTATACATGCTTGTAATTCAGACCTTCAATGTATTAGCCAATGGGCACGTGCAAATGGTCTAGCTTTAAATCCCAAAAAATCAAAATGTCTGGTTATTTACAAGAAAAAAATGAAAACTGAAAGTTTACAACCAGTCCTTGTTGTGAACACAACACTATCCTATGTTGACCACGTAGTTAACCTTGGGTTCACTTTTAACAGCACATTAACCTGGAACGACCACATAAATAGAGCAGTAGGAAAAACGTACGGACTGTTAAGACAACTTAACTTAAGTCAGCAATATCTCCCACTCGAAATCAGATTATTACTTGCTAAGACCTATCTGACTCCATCTCTACTGCATAGCGTTGAAGTTTTTGGAAGCTGTGATGCTGCCAGTTTTAAGAAAATGAATGTAGCATTCAACAATATTGCACGATATATATTTAACTTGAGGCCCCGGGACCATACTTCTGAATACACCAAAAAAATTTACAAAATGGATTTAAAATCTGTCATCGATCGAATTATCCTCAAAACGGTACACAAAATTATTCACCCAAGGGAACCGTCGTACCTGTTTTCTGAGTTAAGCTTTAGCGTATCTCAGAGAACTAAGAATTTAATTTCAAGTCGGACTAAGTTGTCAAGTTCTTCTTACCACTTTTTTGTTAATGCTGCTCGTCTCTGGAACCAGCTCCCACATTGTTTAAAATCTATAAATAGCGCCCAAAAATATAAGCTAAGCCTAACAACACACCTTATTACAAAATCAACCTAATTATAATACTCACTTTTAATTCTAGTAAAATTAGTCTTAGTTCAAAAATGTGTAATTTAGAATAAGAATATTGAAATACCATGCCATTACACGACGTGACTAGCACATTAAATTAAGAGTTTTATTACTTGTGGTGCTAGGATGCAAAATAAAGAAATAAATAAAGAAATAATAATGTAATATTTATTTTCGGCTGGCAAATATATGTTTTTAATTTTAGATTTTGTTCACCTTTGCTGTCAAAAATTTTTGGATTTAAAATTCGGTTCATTTGGGAGTCATCCGGTTTAAGGAACCAGTTCCATAATGGACTGAGTTGCCCGACTCCCTGGACACACGAGTCGTCGATGACCGGTTATCGAATATGCCTATCGTCATCTGGCCTAGTGTAAACAACTTCGTGGAATTTAAAATTTGTTTATTTAATTGTAGTTGTGGCACTTAACAGCTATGAAGACAAGCTGTAATTTCATTTTTGGTACCTATAAATACCGGTAAGTTTGTTTAATAAAATCATTCTCAGAACAACCTAGATCTGGTTCTTATCTACAATTCTACCCTCGCAATCAACAGAGGCTGTCGCTGTGTCTTCAGATCCTCCACCTAGTTACAAGTGCTGGGTGCGGCAACTAACCAGTAGACAGTTTATGTGACAACCCCCCGATACACATATCCTGTGACCAAGGAAAGTAACGCCAGTCACACTAAGGATCCACCATTTGCAGCACGACGCATGATCTTCGTCCATTTGATAGGATAACGTATTAACAGAGATAGTTACTGAGTTAGTTGTATAGGAGTCGAGGACCCTAAGGGCTGCTTGACTATCCGAAAAGATACAGATGTTTTGATGTATCCAGGTGAGACATCGGGTTCTGTACTGCCATAACTTCCGCTTGGAAGACACTACAGTGATTTGGTAATCGAAATGAAACTTTTATGTCTAGTTCAGGCGAGAAAACTCCCCCACCTGTGTGCAAGTTAAACTTTGAGCCATATGTGTATATATTGACGGCGTTCTCGATCTGGTGAGGGAGATGGTCCCAATCGGTGCGGGTCGGGTAAGTAAAATACCTTGTATCTTTTTTCGAAGTTCCATAGTCAACTACTTCAACTGGGACGTAGTCTGTTATGTGTGGAATGTAATTTTGCTTTCTTAGTATAGTAGAGTGACCCATTGAACCTGTTGTCCAGGCCGCTTTGTAGATTCTCAGCGCTGATGCTGATGCCCAATGCTTCAGTGGTGGTGCGGAGCGCGCCATTGATAAAGAACTCTGCGCTTTTTTGGATCTTGTGTAGATTCTTAAGGTTGCAATTCTTTTCTAGGCAACGCCACCAGACGATGTTTCCGTAAAGAAGGATAGGGGCGAAACCCCACTCTCTCCCTATAGCCTTTTTGCAGGCAAAGAGGGCTATGTGCAATGTTCTCTGCCCAGTAGAGTTTTTTTTTATCAAGGATGACACCTAAATACTTTGCTTGGTTGCTAATGGTTGGGCGAGATTGGTGTAGTTTTCTTGTGAACAGGACTAGTTCGCTCTTTTCTGGGTTAAGAGAGTGTGGATAGGGCTGTCTCCATCAGGTTGCAGAGAGTTTGTGGAAATTTTCCTTGTAGTAGAATAACCACGTCGTCCGCACAGGCCACCACTTTTGTTCCCGCTTCCTCTAGAAGTGATAAAAGTTTATTAACTACTCTCTAGCACTCCCTTTAGATGAACAACGTGTATTCGATAATATGGGACACTAACCTCGCATTTTTCTTAGGTAAAATGTACTACCTGCAATAAAAATAAACTTTTGGGAAAGTTTCATCGCGATAGCTTTAAAAATAAGAGACTAGTTCGCATAGAAACGGACAGACGGACAGACATGGCTAGATGGACTCGGCTATTGGTACTGATCAAGCATTTGGTCGGAAACGTCTCCTTCACTGCGTTACAAACTTCTGACTAAAATTATAATACCCTCTACAAGGGTATAATAATTGGAAAAAAAATATATCAAAAATACTCCTTATATCGATATTTTCGGTTGATATAATTTATCCAGTTGATATTTTTGAAAAAAAAGGATATATCATTGATACGATATTTTTATATTAAATAATATATTACGGTATTGTAAACTTATTGCTTGTCTTGACATAGGGTGTTTTTGCTTTAGCGAACAAGTTCCAAGGGAACCAAGTATTAAACCTACCAACAATGCAAAATAAAAGTACTAAAATACCGCCCAATAAATATTTAATTTTATATATTTCTTGAGCTTGTGGGCATTTTCGAAGGGGAACCGAGTGAAATCCTTTTACGAAAATCTTTAAAATGTACCCGCAAAGGCAAAAGACAAGATTTTTAACATTTTGTCAGTAACCCTGCAATCTTGTTTAATACGGGCCATTCGGTTAATTTACATAGACAGTGACTTTATTATTCGCAAAATTAAGTTGTAAACAGATCATTGAAGTTGATATGAAATCGTTTATGAGGCAAACCCATCTGGAGTTCCAAGCCCTGTCAACTGAATTTCGTGAGCTTCATGAGAAATTCAAGGCCGCGGAATCCCACTTTAAGAATCTATAACTGCTAAATGTTCCCCAATATCCAAACACGGGTAGTTGCTCTATATCTAATAACAATTTAATTGTTCCAGAGTCTGCCGCCCTTATGCAATTGAGCCCTATTTCAAGGAAATTAATGGACTTCAATCAATCAGCTCCCCCCTCGCCTCTGAGGATGAATCGCTTGACTCCGACGCAATTCCTCCCCCACCTTCCTTTACGGATCATGTGATCATGCTGATGTTGGCGTGAGGGAAGGGGCATCCGCATCGTCGATTTTAGGGCCTGGCAGTATCTCCATGAATCCAACTATAACTGATTTGATCACCGCTGATATCGACCATATGGCTGCTGGAACTTCATTGGCTGCACAAACAGTTGCCCCTGTGACGGCTCTGATGGCTATTCCCCGACGTCCATCCACTGTTCCATCTTCTGCACCTGTTACTCTGGCGGCCTTGGCTCCCAAAAAGTGTATTTTTGTGTCGAGACTGATGTGAGACATCATATTGTCACGTGACTCTCCCTTACCGATCCCAGTGCTGTCGGCATCACCAAATTTAATTTTAAACTCAGAAGGGATTATTCATCCTTCAAAATTCATGTTCCGGATGGGCTGTTTAGTAAAATTATTTGTTCGAGCTTTTGGCAAGAAAATACTATTGTGCATCAGTATTTGAAAAAAGACAATACGACAGTTAGAACCTCTGGTGGCTCGCGCAATGCTTCTATGGCTCCAAAAAACTAGATTTCTTGATTCACTATCAAAACGTTCGAGGTTTGCTAAGTAAGCTCTCTAAACTATTTCAAGATAGTGCTACTTTTGATGCCAATGTTATTGCTTTCGCTGAAACCTGGCTTAACTCGACTGTCCGTGTCGTCGTAGTGGGGGAGTCCTCATTGCGGTTAAATCCAACCTGACTTCAGAGCTTATTACCACTCCTGACTCTTCAAGTATTGAATTTATTTCTGTCAAACTCTCGCTTCCAACGTCCAATATGTTGATTACCTGCTCCTATATACCCCCAGGTTCTGAAATAAACATTTACTCCACCTGTCTGCGATACGTTATGTATCTTTGTTGGCTGATGATAATGATCACCTTGTTGTTTTCGGTGACTTTAATCTCCCAAATGTCTCTTGGTTTCAGGCCTCATTGAACTATCTTTGCTGCAAATAAATTGGATTTCCAATCACAATGAGCGAATTCTAGACTTGGCTTTTGTATCTGATAATTGCGACGCTGCTGTGTCTCGTGTCCCTCCTCTATCTCTCCCTGAAGCTGTCTCCTACCCTCCAGCTGTTTTTAACTGGGGTTTTCAACTCTGTAAGACCTTAAACAAGGCCAAGGCTAAGATTTTGCTTTAGAAGAACGAATTATCCGCAGCTTTTGCATTCCTTATCCATAATTGGTTGGTCATACCTAACAGATGTTCCTGTTGCGGACGGTGTAGCTTATTTTTATAGTGTCCTTTACAATTTGTTTGATAAATGTGCAGCTATCCGTGGTTTATCCGTCAACTTTTCTACCTAAGGAACAAAAAATCCAGACTCTTCAAACGATTTAAACAAACTGGCTCGCAGACGGACTTTGCCAAATATTTTGTTGTGAAATCTGACTACTTAAAACAAAATTCTGAATGTTATAATAACTTCCTTGCACGCTGTAAAAGTGACTTTAAAAGGAATCAAAAACTATTTTATTCATTTGTGATTTTTTCTATCAACTTATACTAAAGCTGATAGTGGCAATGATTTTAACTATCCTCATCATTTACTTCATTGGGATTCATTTGGGATTCCCTCCAAAGTTGTTAAAGTGGTTACATTCATATCTCACTGACCGCTCTCAGAGGGTGAAAAATAATGAAATAACTTCCAAACCTATAAATGTTACCTCTGGTGTACCTCAAGGAAGTCATTTGGGACCCTTATTATTTGGCTTGTTGATTACCTCAAGTTATTAAGTCCGCAACTGTTTTAATGTTTGCTGACGACGTTAAACTGTGTTTGTCCATGTCATCACCGGATTCTTGTTCTCGTCTTCAATTAGATCTTGACTATTTACAGACTTGGTGCAAACTCAATAATTTATATCTTAACTATTCTAAATGTAATTTTATGACATTTTATCGTCGTAATCCGTATTTGTATTCGTACTCCATTGACAGCAATGTCCTTCAACGTATTTCTACTATACAAGACCTGGGAGTTTTATTTGAGCATAAACTTTGTTTTAATGATCACATATCACTAATTTGTAATAAAGCTAGGAGCCTTTTAGCCTTTACGAAGCGTTGGTCTAAGGAGTTTGATGACCCGTATACAACCAAGCTTTTATATGTATCTCTTGTTCGCCCATCGTTAGAGTATTGTTCATGTATATGGTCACCGCAGACGTTAACTTGCCAAAATATGTTAGAGTCCGTTCAAAAGCAGTTTTTGTTATTTGCTCTAAGAGGTTTTAACTGGGACGCTGGCCGTCGGTTGCCATCCTATAATGCCAGATTGCGGTTACTAGACATGCCCACCCTGATCAACCGTAGGATTTCTCACGGTGTTATGTTTATACACAAGTTAATAAATGGTGATGTCGACTCCTCCTTTCTCCTTAGTTCCCTAAACTGGAATGTGCCATGCAGGACAATTCGCCGGTATCGGCCTTTGTCTCTGCCATTTTGCAGGACAAATTTTGCACTTTATGACCCTGTCCGTGTTCTTTGTGAAAAATATAATTATCTCAGTCACGTCTTGTTTTATGGAGTCTCTTCAGTGTCTAATTATAATAAGTTATTATTGTTATTGTCCTCAAATATGTAATTCAACGTGCCTACCACTCGATGTGAGCAGGGGCATATCGCTAAAAAATTCCCCTTATGTGGTTTGGCGTTCTAGTTCTTAAATACAAAATATTATAAATGTTTTACAAGCAGTCCATTGCTTAATAAAATACAATACAATACAATACAATACAATACAATAAAACAAAGGCAAAAGAGTTGGATCATACTCACCTACTTGAAAAACAAACTTCAATACTGGACAGTACGGTCAACATAATGAAATCAAGCTACAACATGATGGAAGAACGCGTAAAGAGGGTAGAAGGTCTGGTCGCAAACCTCGAAAATTCCATCAAAACAGGAAAGGTGGCCCAAATCGCGACAGAGCTATCTTTAGTCGCCGGGCATATAAAACGCACCCAAGCAATGATAGTTAATGTTGTGACCGGAGTTCACAAAGGAATGATTGATCCAGCGTTGCTGTCAGTGAATCAACTGCGACGAGAGTCGATCAACATCCAGGCACATTTGCCGAATGGACGGAGGCTGCCAGTCAAACAGGAGACGATCCACGATGTATACCGACTGATAACAACACAGGTCCAGGAACTGGACGAACTATTAGTGTTTCATAGCAAGGTGCCGTTAGTAGACGAGGAGGAATTCAACTTCTATCATCTATCACCGATCCCAATCGTAAAGGACAACACAATCACAATCGTCCGCACAGAAACCGATTATTGGGCGATCAATGACCATCAAGATCGGCATTTCGCCATCAGCAGCATCAATGTCGGTCGCTTATTTCGCCATGTCAACATGGCTTCAGCAGGTGCCGATCTACTACCACTAATTTGCTTGAATTTACCTCATTAGTAAACCGTGGCTTTCTTCATAAGCAGCTAACTGATGTTATTTTTACGGATTTTCCCAAAGCTTTTGACTCGGTAAACCATGTCCTGCTTATTCATAAACTTACCCTTATGGGATTCCCTCCAAAGTTGTTAAAGTGGCTACATTCATATCTCACTGACCGCTCTCAGAGGGTAAAATATAATGATATAACTTCCAAAACTATAAATGTTACCTCTGGTGTACCTCAAGAAAGTCATTTGGGACCCTTATTATTTGGCTTGTTGATTAACGACTTACCTCAAGTTATTAAGTCCACAACTGTTTTAATGTTTGCTGACGACGTTAAACTGTGTTTGTCCATGTCATTACCGGATTCTTGTTCTCGTCTTCAATTAGATCTTGACTATTTACAGACTTGGTGCAAACCAGGGTTCGTAAAATATCCCTAACAATCTGTAATTTTGTTAAAATAAAAAAAAATCAACCTAGGGCGGTGATATTTGTCACAATTAAATGAGGAGTAACCAAGCAGGGCTGATGAAAAATTGTCTGATAAAAATCACAACTGCTTTATGCTGCTTTCTCCTCAAAACATTTTCCTCATTTTTGACATTTTGTGAGGAAAAATGAGGAAAATAAAACCGAAAAAAGGCTACTAAAACCAAGTTCGATTAAAGTAATTTTTGTATTCTCTCGACTTTATTATACATTTCATATGTTTGTCCCTTCGTTAAATTCAACATTCTTAAGCACTTCGGAATTTAGTCTTAAAATCAAAATATTTTCTTAAGACTTTTGGCTCAGCCGAGTCTTTAGCCGGGTAAATATATGAGGCAATATATGATGAAGTTTCTGGAAATTCCTCCGTTGTTGAACTTTCGGCATCACTTAGTTCTACCACCGACTGTGGATTAAATTCCTTATTTCTTCCCATTAGATCAGTGGTCGTAGCTTTGACATTATTTTCAATGATCATTTCATCACTCGTGAGGGATATTTTTTTCCCTCATTTTTTCATCATATTATTTTTCTCACTCATGATAAATATTATTCGATCAGTGAGCGATATGTATTTGAATGAGCAAAGATGAAAATTTGTTTGTATCGTGATTGATACAAATAAGCGACCGACATTGATGCTGCAATTGACAAGTTATTAATTTTTCGAATAATTTAGGAATAGCACTGAGCTTAGCAATCCCACGATAGTTAGCAATACCTTTTTTAAAAAGCGGAACAATAAAATATTCCTTCCAAGCTGACGGAAAATTACATTGATTTAACGACATATTGAACAGGATTGTTAGAGGGCTGGAAAGAAAATTTGCACTATTTTTCAGATTGATAGTTTTTGAGGGATATTTAAAATAAGAGATATTTACGAACCCTGGTGCAAACTCAATAATTAATATCTTAACTATTCTAAATGTAATTTTATGACATTTTATCGTCGTAATTCGTCTATGTATTCATACTCTATTGACAACAATGTCCTTCAAAGTATTTTTACTGTACAAGACCTGGGAGTTTTATTTGAGCATTAACTTTGTTTTAATGATTACATAACACTAATTTGTAATAAAGCTAGGAGCCTTTTAGCCTTTATGAAGCGCTGGTCTAAGGAGTTTGATGACCCTTATACAACCAAGCTTCTATATGTATCTCTTGTTCGGCCATTGTATTGTAGTATTGTTCTTGTATATGGTCACCGCAGACGGTAACTTGTCAAAACATGTTGGAGTCCGTTCAAAAGCAGTTTTTGTTATTTGCTCTAAGAGGTTTTAACTGGGACGCTGGCCGTCGGTTGCCATCTTATAATGCCAGATTGCGTTTACTAGACTTGCCCACCCTGAACAACCGTAGGATTTGTCACGGTGTTATGTTTATATATAAATTGATAAATGTTGATGTCGACTCCTCCTTTCTCCTTAGTTCCCTAAACTGGAAAGTACCATGCAGGACAATTCGCCGGTATCGCCCCCTGTCTTTGCCATTGTGCAGGTCAAATTTTGCCCTAATGACCCTTTCCGTGTTCTTTGTGATAAATATAATGATCTCAGTCGCGTCTTGTTGTATGGAGTCTCTTCAGTGTCTAATTATAACATAGTACTATCGTTATTGTCATCAAATATGTAATTCAAAGTGCCTGTCACTCGATGTGAGCAGTGGATTATCAATAAAAAAAATTTCCCTTATGTGGTTTGGCGCACTAGTTCTTTAATACAAAATGTATATTATAAATATTAGAAATGTATATTGCTTAATAAATACAATATACAAAGTATATTCTTGATCAGGATCACTAGCCGAGTCGATCTAGCTATGTCCATCCGTCCGTCTGTCCGGCTGTATGAACGCTGAGATCTTGGAAACTATAAAAGCTAGAAAGTTGGGATTACCCACACATATTCTTTGGCTTCCTACGCAGCGCAAGTTTATTTCAGCCGAGGGCCACGCCCCCCCTAACGCCCTTAATCGCCTTAAGCGATTTTAAAAGATGTCTGACGCCCACACCTATCGAAATTTCGGAAAAGTAACAAGAAAGAACGCTATAGTCGGGTGCCCCGACTATCAGATACCCGTTACTCAGCTAAGGGAGTGCGAGGGAGATGGATATATTAAAACTTTGATCGGTCATAACATAACTTAGGGTCGGAAAAGCTTCCTTTTCCCTGTTACATACTTTTGCACAAATACAATATACCCTTTTACTCTACGAGAACCGGGTATAAAAATGCAGTTTTATTGTTTTTATCAATACCTATCGAAATGTAGAAGAAATTTTTCAAATCGGACCATTCGTTAAAAAGTTATGCGCGATCAATGTTTTATATCTCCATCTCCCTCGCACTCCTTTGAGTAACGGGTATCTAATAGTCGGGGCACCCGACTTGAAAGGGTTATAATTTGTGAAAATTCTTGTGTCTATTCATTAGGCTAGCCTGAATGGGTCTCTCATCCACATTCTACATGCTTAAGCTGAAAATGTTTTTAGATTTTGGTTGTAATCCATTTTAATTTCGGGAAATTTAAGTTTTTAATTTTTCCTTCTTCGGTTTTTCTTTGTTTATGCTGATCAGTGATCACTGGGGCGGTTTTTTAGAAGGAATTTTTCACTCACCCTCTTAAACACATGATATTTGTGCAAAATAACTTAAACTAAAATCCAAAAAATGTAAAATTAAATCTAAGGCCTTGCACAATGGTCTTAAAGTTTCCAAAAAAATTACTCATACTCATACTCTAGTATGAGTTTTGGGTAGGGAAATCTTTTTCCATTATTAGACTTGTCTGTATAGCTTGAAAATTATCGATATTATCAATATTCTTGATATTTTTCAAACATCGATGTTTATCTGATACATCGATGTTTTTCTGACGTTTTAGTATACAGAAAAAAACTTAATTGTTTCTTTAATTTTGGGGACCAAAATAAATTTAAATACAAAATCATTTGAATTAGGGAAAAATTAACATAAAACAAGAGAGAACGCTATAGTCGGTTGCCCCGACTATCAGATACCCGTTACTCAGCTAAAGGGAGTGCGAGGGAGATGGAAATATAAAACTATGATCGAGCACAACTTTTTAACAAATGGTTCGATTTGACAAATTTCTTCTACATTTCGATAGGTATTGATATCACAATAAAACTGCATTTTTACTTTTCCAAAATATTTAATGGTGTGGGCGCCAGACACCGAAACACACTCACATAAAATCGTTTAAGTCGATTGTGGGCGTTAGAGGGGGCGTGGCCATCGGCTGAAACAAACTTGCGCTGCGTAGGAAGCCCAAGAATATGTGTGGGTAATCCCAACTTTCTAGCTTTTGTAGTTTCCGAGATCTCAGCGTTCATACAGACAGACGGACAGACGGACATGGCTATATCGACTCGGCTAGTGATCCTGATCAAGAATATATATACTTTAAAGGGTCGGAAATGCTTCCTTCTAGCTGTAACATACTTTTGCTCGAATACAATACACCCTTTTACTCTACGAGTAACGGTACCATAAATGGTAAGAAATACTTAAAAGAGGGCGTAAAGGACCATATGTTATGGCATAAAATGGAAAAAAAAGAACCGCAAGCTTTTGGGAAGAGGAATTTTGTTTTTTTTAATACCAAAAACAAAGTCTTGATTACAGCTGTCTGTCCTTTATTAAAAAAAAAAACTCAAGAAACCCCGAATTCATATCCTTGGATAAGAATTTGTCGCTTTTCGAAGATCGTTTAAGCGATTTGGACTTAAGGAACGAAACAAAAAACAACCGCGAATTCTTCAGAAGAGGAGGAAATTGACACAATTCAACTCAATAATGTAAAAGAGCATAACAAACTGTGTTTTAATAATGAGAACCGGAAATTAAAATTAAATAAATAAACCGCGATTTTTTCTAATAATAATATTTATAATAATGCAAGTGGATTATGCATGTGTCCAATCATAAACCGTTAATTTTAATATTTTTTTAATTTGTCTTTGATATTCTTGAAAACATCGATATTATTGATACGATAACGATAGATTATCAAAAATATTGATACTATTATTGATAATATCGATAATTATCAAGCTCTACTCGTCATAAATATGATTTCGTTCATAAAAGTTAACAAAATGGAGAGAACTTTTTTTTTGGTTGGAAAGCTGAATTTTGATTTCGATGAAAAAGAAACTTTGCCGTCAAAGAGGACCTTACTGACCTCTTTGCTTTTGGGGTTATTCCACTACATTGTGCGGCTCATTCATTAACACATTCATAAGCGGCTTAGAAAGGGACAAATATATATGCATTTACTGGGATTTGTTTGGATAAGATGGCATGGTCACTCAGAATTTAAACGTTAAATTAAAACTTTAATTCAAATAACTTCAAAGCTGTAAAATTAATAGTGTGTATTGTCATGAATGCAGACATTTTTAACACGCTTTTAAAATGTTTTGGGCTGTACAAAGTATTTGTACATACGTATTTTTTTTTAATTGTATCAATTTTATAAAACTTTATAGACGCATGACGTTATTTTTAGTTAGAAACGGAGTAATTAGGCCGCTGAAATATTTTTTGTATTGTTCTTATTATTGATACCATTTCACATTTGCTCTAGTGAATGAGCAAAATTGTACTTTTTAGATTCAATTTTGCTCATTGCTCATCGCTCCAGGTAATACCGTATGGATGTATTTAAAAATACCTCAAAAAAATACCGAAAATGCCCATCGGTTTTTACAATTTTTCTGATTGATTGCTCATTGCAGCCGACATATATCTGTCTTGCTCGCACCTACGTAAAATCGTATAGGCTGAGAAAAATTTGGTCTAATGAATAAGCCGAACAATGTAGTGGAATACCCGCATTTACAGGACAGTTCTTCTTGATCAAACCCTATCTATCTTTTAGCCTCTTTCCATAGAGTTCATCCGTTTGACAAATGTGAAACTCGTGTTCCCACAGAGCACATCCACCATCAAATAACAGCTGACTTGAAGAGCAGTTGCTTAACTCAATATTAACGAAGGAGTACTTCAACTCGGCAAAACTGTCGTAAAATTGCATTCTCCTAATCTTATTGTAGAACAATACAATAAATAGAATAAGACATTGTTTACAAAACATATCTGAACTTTTATAACATATCCTATAACGAGTATTCATACATATTGCTGACTAGGGGAGAGCCTAATCTCCCGTATCCCACACTCAACTCTTACTAAGCCTCTGTCTAGCCAATCTTAATTTGAAAAATTTTCAAACAAAACCAAAGTTGTTCTGCTTTGGTAACTTATAGCAATTTTGGAACTTTATAGGAGTACATAGTACTCTTTTAAGTACACTTTTCCGGATTTACTGGCTCGTCGGTTACTGGAATCAGCTGTGGTCAGGTGTACCTTTTCGAAATGTATCTCCTGAATATCCTATGCAACTGATCGCTGTTAAAGTACGCAAATAAAGAAATATGAACATTTTAAACGCTTTGTTAGACGTGGTCAACGGCCAGCTACTAATAGTCAATCTCGCTGCCATCCATCACCTAGTTTCAGCATCTCCTTTTCATTGAAAAATAAATATAAAAATCGAACCCACATTAACATTGGACAAACTAGCCTTTCTAGAGTTGCTTAGTGTGTAATCCAAATAAAATATGCGGACTGCTACAAACAAATCAAACACAAAAATAAAATAAAGCAAAGATAGACGAAAGGGTCATAAGTGAGTCACACTAGCTTATTAGATATTATTATTAGACAAGATGGAATATACTCGGGTATAGCCAGCACGTCTGATCTCTCCGGCTTTACTGACTCGTCGTCAACTGGGGGGATGTTATTATGGTGCTATTCCACATTGCCTACAATCTTCTTATTAAATAAAAACTTGCAAAAAAACGAACCTAAAAATGCTAAACCGGACGTAGAGAATATGTTACATGTATAAGAGCTAGAAGGACATGCATAGAAATATAGATATCGGATAGGGTCTGCTGGTCTTGTTGCAGCCCAATATGCCCACCAAACCTTGGCCACGAAATTCCATTTTTAAACTTGTTCATGGCCCCTTTTGCTTTCGGGGTTTAGGGGTTAATTAGCGGGGATCAAAAAGTAGTTATTTACGCAATCATTATAATATTTTATTACAGACTAAATATTACAATATAAAATTTCATAGCTTTCTTCGGTTTTCCAGTTAATAATGATAAGTTATAAATTAAATATAATTCCTCAATTATTTACGTTTTAAGATGTACTTCGCACCTTTTAACGCGCACCGAGTCCCTTGGGACATTTTTTTATGATAAGACTCAAACTATACACTAACAAATTAATTATTCTTACATAACTACCCACTATCTATTTAAATTCCCCTTCGCCTATGCTCCAACGTTCGGTCATTGCTCTCTCCAGTATGTTTCTGAACTATTCTTTCTCCTAACACCTACTCTTATGGGGGAGCCACTCTCTCACGGGTTCAAGTCCGGGCTACTTCCCCCGCTCTGTTCGCTCACTGATCTCTTCTCATGTTACCCTGGAAACTTTTTTAACTGCCAGAAAAGTGCACAAAATTTAAATTGCCAGAGGGGTTAGGGACGAACAATTGGTACCGATATCAGGTTCTCGGCTCGCACTTTTTACACCGGATCACTAATGCTCGCTTGGCTTGCACATACTAATCACAACCCCTAAACGTCCCAATGGCCTTTCTGCGTACGCGCGTTTCTCGTAAACCGGGCTTAAATCAGCAGCATAGGGGACGACGACGTCTCAGCTGCTCGCGATGTTGAAAACTGGATCTCCTTCTTTTCTCTTGGAGTTCGTAGCACCGCTTCTCTCCCACTGTAACTTCTGGCTTTTTTTCCCGCTTGGTCTTGGTTAGCTTCTGGCGGAGATTATTCAGACTTTCATCTCCAGGTATCTGGACGGCCAAACCTAATCTAAAATTATCACTTAGACACCTGTGGGATTGTTTATTGTTTTACTGTTTTTCCCTTTTGGGGACACCCGCGAAAACTTATGTGATGCTCCACCTGACTTTTTGGTTGGAGTACACTGCAAAGCGAGTTATAATAATTACTCCGAACCTACGACCTTCTCTGTTCGTGAATCAAAAACCAAAAGAAGCTAGCACAAAACCCGACTTTCCCTTTTTCTTTTCCCAGCTACTTGACACTATTCCCTGTTAATCTTTGACCTGTATCTGATCTGTATTCGATAAGGGTTTAACAGGGCTGTTAAACAGATTCTCACTGACACCGTCTCGGTCGTATTTGGAGACTGCACACTACTGTATCTTACGGATAAAGTCTAACGGACTTCCGGTCTTAGCTTAGTTCTTAGTTAGTCTATTTTAGGCTCAGCTACAAGACTCATTACAAAATCCCCCCTGGGGTTGGGAAACAAAACATCAGCAAGACCCACAAGACTGATAAAACGGAGCTGCTATTGACGCATATCTTCCAGTTCGTAAATAGAGTTTCCTTTCCTCTGTTTAATCCTTGCCTTTACGAACATCGGTCCTAATTTCGCGTTATAACCAGCCTGAAAATTGCTCTGCTTATATTTTCGCCTATAGACTTCTTGGGCAACTTTGTACTGCATCTCTCTAGCTCGCAAGTTATAATGCCGTTTGTTACGTTCGTTTTGCTTGTTCATCATTTCGCAGGCTTTCTTTCGTACCAACTCTGAGGAATCTTCACAATTGAATATAAATGCCCTATCCTCTAATAACCCCAACGATCGTAATAATGGATAAGTTCCACCAGACGTCACCATCTGCTGACCGAATACCATGTAATAGGGTGTTGTGCCAAGACCAGAATGTACAGAGGATCGAAGCGCACAACATATTTGACTGACGGTCTCATCCCATGATCAGGTCGAATGTACGAGCGAATGGCCGCTATTACTGAGCGATTAACCCGCTCTGATGCGTTAGCCTGCGAAGCATGCACTGCCGTAAAGGTATGTTTGATTTTATTGTTCCGCAAAAGATTTTGAAAACTGTCAGCTCTGAACTGCGATCCGTTATCGGAGACAATGGTTTCCGGCATTCCAAAAGTGAAAAAGAAGTCATCTCGCAAATATTTAATAACGACGTCAGCGGTCAATTTTTTTACTGCTTTGAGAAAGACAAATTTAGAGTAATGAAAATATAATATACAATAAAAATAGCGACATTTCCACTTCTTGACCTAGGATCCTGGCCAGTATAAATATCTCCTAATCCGCTCTAACTTTTATGTACTCCCCCGTGAGACGCTAATGGGTCATATGTCCCTTGCGCAGGACCTCCGAGATCAATTCCTTTGGAAGCCAAAATTTTCACGCGTGCGAGTCATGCAAGAGTTCTCCTTTAGTATGCTCTGAACGTCGATATAGGTATTTATCCACAATTTTTTTTTCGATAATTATCGAAAATATCGATACTGCCAAATATCGAGAATTTTCAAGCTCTATATTCGGGGCACCCGACTATAGCGGTTTTTTTTGTTTTTAATTGTTGGGCTGTTGGGGTAATTACCTGGTAAGGGTTATACCGATTAAGGATTATGGGGCTCGAAAGACCGAGTTCTAGCCCACACAAACCACAGTCGTTGTAGTCGTCGAACGATTCGTTTGAATAAAACACATTTTCTTTGCTGATCACTTTATTTCAGATCTTTTACAATATATGAGCTTCTTGCTCTCGTCCACTGGTGTGTTTCAAGAATTCTTGCAAGCAAGTGGCGTTTCTTTTTGCAAACGAGAGTTACCGTCTTTCATTCAGATGTACATACGATATTTTTATAACATTTTAGTATTTTTTTTCTTAACATAATCAATTCGTTGACAATTCAAATCAATATACTGAATCAACATCCTCCTCCCAAATATTGGAGTCGAGGAAAATTAAGTATAACCGACGGCAATACTTAAAGTTTACAATATATCTGTTCTTACATCTAGTTTAATTATTTTTACATTAAACAAACATTTCTAGGAAGGTCGGATTCCATTAACAAAACAAGAGAGAACGCTATAGTCGGGTGCCCCGACTATCAGATACCCGTTACTCAGCTAAGGGAGTGCGACGGAGATAGATATATAAAATCTTTGATCGGGCATAACTTTTTAACGAATGGTCCAATTAAAAAATTTCTTCTACATTTCGATAGGTATTGATAATCACAATAAAACTGCATTTTTACTTTTCCAACATCTTTAATGGTGTGGGCGCCAGACAAAAATGGTTTAGGGCGATTGAGGGCGTTAGAGGGGGCGTGGCACCATTTTGAAATAAACTTGCACTGCGTAGGAACTCCAAGAATATGCATGCAAAATGCCAATCCTCTAGCTTTTATAGTTTCCGAGATCTCAGCGTTCATACGGACGGACAGACGGACAGACGGACAGACGGACATGGCTAGTTCGACTCGGCTAGTGATCCTGATCAAGAATATATATACTTTATAGGGTCGGAAAAGCTTCCTTCTCCCTGTTACATACTTTTGCACGAATACAATATACCCTTATACTCTACGAGTAACGGGTATAACTACATCACCTTCTTTTAAAACATTACTATCTTTGGTCCATTTACGACTACATATTATAAATTGTCTATATTCTTTTTTCCATTTCAACCAAAAAATGTCTGCAAGTCTGTGTGATGATTCGTGTCAGTGTAAAAGGATTCGCGATAATTTGGACCAATTATGGGGTTATTCCACTACATTGTGCGGCTCATTCATTAAAACATTCATTAGAGGCTTAGAAAGGGACAAATATATATGCATTTACTGGGATTTGTTTGGATAAGATGGCATGGTCACTCAGAATTTAAACGTTAAATTTAAACTTTAATTCAAATAACTTCAAAGCTGTAAAATTAATAGTGTGTACGCTTTTAAAATGTTTTGGGCTGTACAAAGTATTTTTTATAAAACTTTATAGACGCATGACGTTATTTTTAGTTAGAAACGGAGTAATTAGGCCGCTGAAATATTTTTTGTATTGTTCTTATTTGTTTATATATTTATTATGGATACCATTTCACATTTGCTCTAGTGAATGAGCAAAATTGTACTTTTTAGATTCAATTTTGCTCATTGCTCATCGCTCCAGGTAATACCGTATAGATGTATTAAAAATACCTCAAAAATATTCCGAAAATGCCCATCGGTTTTTACAATTTTTCTGATTGATTGCTCATTGCAGCCGACATATATCTGTCTTGCTCGTACCTACGTAAAATCGTATAGGCTGAGAAAAATTTGGTCTAATGAATAAGCCGAAAAATGTAGTAGAATACCCGCATTAACAAGTCATTTGGCGTTAATGGTTCCGACATGGAGCCTGAAGGAACAATCAAAAGTGGTCTACTGTTAATCATAAACTCGATCTCATAAAACAAAGTTTTTAAAGTGTACTCTCTAGGATATCTCTCTTTTAGTAGAACTTACAAATATTTATTGACTGACTGTATGAGCCTCTCCCAGGCTCCTCCCATGTGAGGGGACAAGGGTGGGTTGAAGTACCAAGTGCAACCTTTCGTGGTTAAAAACTGAGTAAACTTGTCATTTGGCCACTCTTTTATGATTTCTCTTATGTCCTTCCCAGCGCGTCTGAAATTGGTTCCGTTGTCTGAATATAATTCTTTCGGAAATCCTCGCCTACAACCAAATTGTCTGAATACATGCATGAACGCATTACAGGATAGGTCTTCAGCAATCTCAAGATGAACTGCTCGTGTTGCCATGCATGTGAAAATGACACCGTAACGCTTTACATGACTTCTGTTTTGTGTAACTTCTATTGGCCAAAATAATCCATACCTACTTTTAAAAAGGCTCTCTCGGTAGGCTTTATACGGCAGCTTGGAAGCTGGCCCCATTAAAGGAGCTTGCGGCATGGCTTTTTTGTTTTTACAATGCTGACAATTGCGAATAATGTTCTTTACTGTACTTCTACATTTTGTAATCCAAAACCGTTGGATATTGGCAATTAGAGTTTCGGTGCCTATATGGAAATTTTCGACGTGATAGTACTGAACGATGAGCTCTGCTTAAGATAATTGGATTCTTAGAGTCGATACTCATCTCCTCGTCACTTAAGTAATTTAGTCTGCCTCTGAGTCTTAGCAGATTATCCCTAGATAAATGCAAGGGTAGGCTATTCAGGTTCATTACATTTGAGTTTTCCAATTTCCTGAGAATAACTGTCTTGTTGTATGCTTAGGAAGATTAATTTTTCCGCTTTGGAAAGTTCTGTGGCTGTTAGCTCCGTATTGGTAGAGATTGTCAAATTTGGTTTTAGCTTTGTCAAATATCTCAAAACCCAGGCTGCTGTTCTTAAGAATCTGATCCAATTGGAGAACCTAGTGACGTCCGGTAAAATAAATGACTGCTTTTGTATGGTAGTGAGATTTACGAACTCTTTATCGCTATCATGAGAACTTTCTAGACTATTTTGCCCAATGGCCACTGATCTTGATTCTTTCTTAGGAATGGCGGTCCTAACAACTATAACTCATTCAATGAGAAGTCGAAGGATGATATCTATGTTGCTTTGTCAGCGGGGTTCATTTTTGAGGGTACGTGGCGCCATTCGCTTGAATTAGTTTATTCTTGTATCTCTCCCAAGCGCTGAGCTACAAAAGTCTTGAACCTTTTGCTGCTCGTTTTCAGCCAGTATAAGACTATCTCCAAATCTGTCCACATGAAAGTTGCGTCTATTTTGAGATTGAGTGTTTCTTTAATAGCTTTGCTTAATCTAGCTCCTAGTAAGGTTCCTTGAAGCTCTAGTCTAGGAATTGACATTGGTTTAAGTGGCGCTACTCGCGACTTAGCTGAAATCAAGGTGGTTTCTATTTGGCCGTTGCACTCGAAGCGTAAGTACGCGCAAGTTGCGTTTGCGTATTTTGAGGCATCGCAAAATATATGTAATTGGACAATTACAAAAGTCAATGGACTTATGATAAGTGTAGTCAACTGCCTTGGAATGTAAAAATCGTTTATTTTTTTTAAGCTGCTACACAATGCCCTCCAAATTTGAAATTGATCGTCTGTAATGTAGTCGTCCCAATGGATTCCGCTATCCCATATGGCTTGTAGAAGGATTTTATTTGCTATTAAAAGGTTTGAAAGAAATCCTAAGGGATCAAAAATGGACACAGTTATTTTTAATATTTCTCGCTTAGTTGGTCGTCTGAGATTGTTGAGAAGTTCAAAATGGGACTTCGAAAATTTTAAATTGTATGTGAATATGTCTTTTTTGTGATCCCAAATTAAACCTAGAACTCTCTCTTCGGTTAAATTCTTTTGTGTGACTTGTTTCGATGGAGTGCTGTCTGTTATCTGATTTAAAACTTCTAATGAATTAGATATCCAATTTTGCATGTCGAATCCACCTGCCTTGTGTACATACGTTACGTCATTGAACTATTTTACGGCTGTACTAATGTCTGGAGCTCCACCCAAATAGTCATCCATGTAATGTTTTGTTATTATGTCCTTACAGGCTTGGTCATAGTCTTTTTGAAAATCTAAGGCGTTTCTGTTTCTGACCTGCTGGGCGATACTTGGGCTACAATTAGCGCCAAAAAATATAACTTGAATTTCGTACGCGTCCGGTTCAGATTGTCGGTTGTCGCCGCACCACAGAAATCTTTGTGCGCAACGGTCTGAATCCTGTACTTTAATTTGGAGAAACATCTCTTTGATATCTCCGACAAAAGCAATTTTGTGTTCTCGAAAATCCATTAGAACTGTTGACAATTGGCTATATAGATCTGGACCTGGCAAAAGAAAATCATTAAGACAATAACCATGGCTTTTGGAGGCCGCGTCAAAAACTATTCTAAGTTTGTCTGGCTTGTTGCTATTTAGAACTCTAAAGTGTGGCAAGTAGTAGGTCAAGGGAGTGATATTATTTTTTTCAGCAGAACTCAATTTCCTCATATACCCATTTTGTATGTCTGTCGTCAAGTGATGTCGGAAAGTCATGAGGTGTTAACAACTCATTCTCAATGGACCAATAGGATTTAACCAGATTGTGTAGAATGTTCAGGTCATCATTGGGGTTGTCGTAACCTACGCAATCAAATACATGGCATGAATAATTTCTATCTGGAATTTCTCTAATCATTCCTACTGTTCCATGTACAACCCAACCTAGCGCCGTTTTGCAAGCGACAGGTCCTTGAAATGATTGATATTTTAATTTCTGAGATACTATGATCGACCAATTGTCTTGACCAATTTTTTTGTTTTATTCGCCTTAGACTGATAGCTGTGTATTTCAATTTGTATACCCTTGCAGAGAATATTATGATTTCAGTCAACGCAGTGAAGGAGACGTTTCCGACCCCATAAAGTATATATATTCTTGATCAGCATCACAAGACGAGTCGATCTAGCCATGTCCGTCTGTCCGTCTGTCTGTTTCTACGCAAACTAGACTCTCAGTTTTTGAGCTATCGGGATAAAACTTTCCCAAAAGTCTTTTTTCTATTGCAGGTAGTATATAAGTCGGAACCAACCGGATCGGACAACTATATCTTATAGCTCCCATAGGAAGGATCAAAAAAAAAAGGTAAAAGAATTCTAGCTCCGGTGTTTTTTGAAATTTTACCTTCTACTCTTGGGAATATTTATACCCGTTACTCGTAGAGTAAAAGGGTATATTGTATTCGTGCAAAAGTATGTAACAGGGAGAAGGAAGCTTTTCCGACCCTATAAAGTATATATATTCTTGATCAGGATCACTAGCCGAGTCGAACTAGCCATGTCCGTCTGTCCGTCTGTCCGTCCGTATGAACGCTGAGATCTCGGAAACTATAAAAGCTAGAGGATTGGCATTTTGCATGCATATTCTTGGAGTTCCTACGCAGCGCAAGTTTATTTCAAAATGGTGCCACGCCCCCTCTAACGCCCTCAATCGCCCTACACCATTTTTTTAAAGGTGTCTGGCGCCCACACCATTGTTTTATTGTGACTATCAATACCTATCGAAATGTAGAAGAAATTTTTCAAATCGGACCATTCGTTAAAAAGTTATGCCCGATCAAAGATTTTATATATCTATCTCCCTCGCACTCCTTTAGCTGAGTAACGGGTATCTGATAGTCGGGACATCCGACTATAACTATATCGGATAACTATATCATATAGCTGCCATAGGAACGGTCGAAAAATTAAATGGAAATTAATGGGAAAAAAATTATATCTATGTTGGTTTTTATTACATTCCCTTCTACTCTGGGATATGACTATTTTGAAATATTTCCGAATTTCGATTTTAATTTTTAAAAGATCGAACTACTATATCATATAGCTGTGATAGAAACGATCGAAAAATTAATGTGAAATAATAAGAAATTTAACATTTTTGCGATTTGTAAATTAATAGAATGATCTGCAAGGGTATATAAGCTTCGGCTTGCCGAAGCTAGCTTCCTTTCTTGTTTGAGTGATTTTTTCAGTATTTAATCAATTTTATTTAAATATATAGGTAGCAGGGGTGAATGCACTAAATGTAAAAGAGAAGCTGCAAAGTGGAGTATATACCCTAATTATGAAGAGAGGCAGAAGCGAAGTGTGGCAATTTTTTTCACGAATAAAAACCGATGATGGCAAAGAATTGAACGACCTGGTAGCCTGTAAGACGTGTTTTTCGGTTTTTAAATTTACAGGAAGCACATCTAACCTGCATAAACACAAATGCTATGTAGCCAGTGCCCCTAAATTTGAAAAAGGTTTCACTATTGATGTGAGTAAGGCAACTAATGGATTCTCAAGAACTGTCGTCCACTCAAAATTATTAATGATTCCGGGATCAAAAAGTTTTCATCATTCCTCATCAACGTTGGAGCTAAATATGGTACAAATGTCGACTTGGATAAGTTGTTACCACATCCAACTACCACCTCGAGGAACATTTCCGTCATATATGCATCGCATTTTCGTCCAATAAAAGATGAAATCGAACAATGCAAAGTCTTGGGATATGCCATCACCAGTGACGTATGGACTGACAATTATTTAAAATCGTCGTATTTGTCTTGTACAATACATTATATTAAGGATGGAGTTCTTGTTGATCGTCTTATGGCCATGAAGTCAATGAAAGACACACGCACCACAGGTTTGTCAGTCTAATCTATATGGCTTATAAGTTTAATTACTTTTTCTTTCTCTTAAGGCTTAAACGTTCGTGCAAAAATTAAAAAATTTTAAAAGATTTCGGATGTGATCTCGACGCGGATAGACCCGTCATTGTTACTGATCGGGGGTCCAATATGATCAAAGCTTTTTCCAACTTTCAGAAAATTCATTGCGTCAATCACTTGCTTAACAACGCCATTGAAAAAGCAATAGATGCCGTTCCTGAAATAGGAAGTATGGTTACTACTTGCAGCAAGCTTGTGAAGTACTTTAAAAAGTCAGGCATGAACGCAACGTTGGATGTGTCTTTGAAAAGCCTATGTCCCACTCGGTGGAACACGGTGTATTACTTGTTGAAGTCGATTAAAATCAATTGCATTGAGGTTACCGCAATTCTAAAGGATAGAAACCAAACAAATAGAATTGAGGGAATCAATATAAGCCATGTGGGATGCGTTGTGAAAATGTTTCTAAAAAATTGAAAGCGTCAAAATGACCTACAATTCACCTGGTACTCCCAAATCTAAATAAATTAAAGAAAACCTGCCAGATCGAGTCGAATGATATTGATATTATTCAATGTATTAAGAACGAACTAGTTAACTAAATTGTATGCACAGTAACACGAAATTTGACAAAGTATCATGACATGGCCTTGTTCCTTTTCCCCCCAACCAATAAGCTCATACAATTTTCGCCCGCTGAAAAGGAAACTGTAATTTCTGACTGCAAAGAAATAATGAATCAGATTCTTAAAGATTCTGGCACAAACGCAGCAGCAACCAATTTACCTGACGATGAATTTGCGGAATATTTAGATGTCCACCGAGTTGAAACATCGGAGGACAAAGTTGGAAAAGAAATTACGGGATATTCGAATATCAATGTTCAATACGCAACCGACTTTAATGTGTTAGCTTGGTGGAATGTGCACAAAAATTTCTTTCCGCTTTTGTTCAAAACGAGCTGCAAAATATGCTGTATTCCGGCGAGCAGCGAACTTTTTCTAACGCTAGAAACTTAATCACGGACAAGCGTTGTCGAATAGCCACCAATCCGGATAAAATTAATCAAATAATGTTTTTACATTCCAACATAAATTAAATATATATAGTAATAATATAATCCACCACACCATTTGGTGCTTCTCCGCGAACTCTTAGAATTTAAATATGAAAATGGCATTGTTGGTTTCTGTGGCAAGCTAAAACTAAAGGTAGATTTGTAATTTACAAAAAAATAACAAAAAGGGAGTTTGTTAGATAAATTCTTAAGAAGTTGCGGTCCAAGAAAGACCATTCCTTTCTGACTCTGTACTACACTATTTTGTGCTTCTCCTCCTTGGTCCGCGAATTCTTAGGATCTAAATATGAAAATGACATGGTTGGTTTCTGTGGCAAGCTAAAACTAAAGGTAGATTTGTAATTTAAAAAAAACAAAAAGCCAAATATATATGTATTTCAAAGCAAATTTCATTTTACATTTTGTCCTTATGACGTCATGTAAGAATTCGAATGGATTCGAATAAATTCGTCTGAGTTGTTCTTGTTCTCATTTACTCGATTCGTTGTACATCACTTTTTCTGGTTCGACTGAGTTTTACGTCAGCACACTTATTTATTTAAGCCAGTTTCCCTACATATTCCAACTCATTCAACTCATTTTGAACATTGTCAATTCGAATAAGTATTTTTTGTTATTCATGCAGATGTCTAATCTGTATCTCCAGTTCCAACTTCTTCTCTTCAAATTCAAGCTGCATCCGTTTAGCTTTCAGCTCTTGTTGCTTCTGTAGATGCTCCATTTAAAGCTGAAGTTTTTGGGCTTTAACGGATCGTTGAGATTGGTGGCTCCGGTTAGATTGTATATCTTCGTCCCACCTTTGTGGAACTTTCTGCGGTGATCCTGCGCCCTGCATAATCGTTGCCATTGACATCTCCAGAAGATTTGCCGCAGAGGTGCCTGGTCGCGGCGTGTCCTCTATTTCCCTGGGAGTATTGTCGTCAGTTTTCTTTTTGAGACGCGTCTTAGGCATCTTTTTAAGGTTGTGGTTGTCTAGTTCCGAATTTCACAGTTGCACTCACACTAGTTGTCGTCAATGTATGTGTTAAGACACTTCTGTGCATGTCCGAGATCACGTTCGGCAATACATGCACTCTCTCAAACTTGCAAGTTTTGGCTGACAAAATGTTCGCCTTTGCACACACAATAGTCGTTGTTAAAATATGTGTGTGCAGACTCTTTTGTGTATGTACGAGATCACACTCGCCAATACATACACACAAATTTTGGCTGATGAAATTGCGCTCTAGTTTCGCGTAATCCATGTGCCGTTCAGGAGGCTATGAAGGACCATTTGTTGGGGTAATTACCTGGTAAGGGTTATACCGATTAAGGATTATGGGGCTCGAAAGACCATTTTTTGGGGTAATAACCTGGTAAGTGTTATACCGATTAAGGATTATGGGGCTCGAAAGACCATTTTTTGGGGTAATAACCTGGTAAGGGTTAAACCGATTAAGGACACAAACCACAGTCGTTGTAGTCGTCAATCGATTCGTTTGAATAAAACACCTTTTCTTTGATGATCACTTTATTTCAGATCTTTTGCAATATATGAGCTTCTTGCTCTCGTCCACTGGTGTATTTCAAGAATTTTCGCAAGCAAGTGGCGTCTCTTTTTGCAAACGAGAGTTACCGTCTTTCATTCGGGTGTACATCAGAGAGCTGCAACGAGTATGATCGAGTACGATCGATCATCGCGCGATCATTTTCGTTTAATCCGGTAAACTCACTCGGCAAAGAATAATCACGAACAAACCCAAAAGCCGAAGTACGATCCGATCAACTACCCGAGTCGCTTCGTAACGATCAATGATGTGATTTTGAGCTTCGGGTGTAGGTGAACAAAATGATCGTTCCGAAGCGCTCAATCGTTCCCGATGATTGCGACCTCAAGTGAATAGATTGCGAACGGATTAATATGATTTCTTGTGACGACGAAATAAAATTAGGGGAGAGTGCGTTTCAATGTGTTATATGTTTAATGAGAAATATTTATGTAAGATTAAATTAAACGATATTGACTTCATGTATGCTTACAAACTAAGGCACAGTTTTTTTTTATAAAATAAGCATATTAAGTACATAAAATTAATTCATGGTTTTGATATTTGATATTAGTTGTGAAACTCTTTCAATATCCATCGCTTGTTGTCCTTTTGTGCAAATATAAAAAGATGTTTTGCAAAATATAAAGCAATAACACGAACTGCACCGATAGGCGCGAAGCACGATCACACCAATCGATTGCACAAAATATTCGATCACAAACGGGTAAAATCTTCAAGCCGAACGTTCACACACGATCAGATCACACACTTGAACGATCACAAACGATCATTCATGGGACGATCGCATTCGCTCACCGCTCATTTCATTTCGCTCACCCGAAGCGATTAATCAAAACGGATACGAGTAAATGATCGGGTGTACCCGAAAATGATTGACTCGTTGCAGCTCTCTGGTGTACATACGATATTTTTATTACATTTTAGTATTTTCTTTCTTAACATAATAAATTCGTTGACAATTCAAATCAATATACTGAATCAACAGGGGCTTTTGTTGACTTAACATTGTTTTCCAAAGAGCTACGATTCCATTATATTCAAATGAGTCTACATCAGTACATACAGACACCGGAAAATTGTACAAGTTTTCTTACGGATCTACTCAGATCGCTCGATGATAATTACGGATTAGACTTCATAACTTTTTTATCGGCAACATTCTTAGTAACTTAGTATTTCTTTTTAGTAAATTCATTATTTGTCAATTGCAAAACTAGGTTCAAACATTTGAGTGATATGGTTGCTATACAGTATTACGATTTGTTTTGTTTTTTGGTCCTTATTTTTGGTGCGGTCGAAGTTATTAATATTGTGGAACCAAGAGCATTTTGTTTTTGTTACTTGCCTTTTTGTATTTATTTTGGGGGTATGATTGCTAAGCCATAATCTTTATGAGTTACAAGCGGTCACCAAGCTCTCAGTAGGTAAATGCAAAACAGAACACTAATACGCATCTCGATCGGGGCTTACACAACGAAAAATACTCGAGAGATTGGATCGGATTAAAAATAGGGTAATACTATACATTAGCGGGCTCACCCCCGAAATTCGAGAAAAAATTATCCTCGATGGACCGCGATTTCTTAAGAATTTTCGTGCAAAAAGAACTTGGCGGTCGGCCATGGTTCTCTTGTAATTGAATTTCAAAGTTCCTGGGTTTGCTATAAAAAACAATGGTGCTTTTCTCATACTTGCTATAAAAATCGAGTTGTCTTTCAAGTTTCCCTAATATTCAAATTTTTATCAAAAATTGTTGTTTATTGATTCATATTGTTCAACATGACGTGCCAGTCTTGCTCTGTAACGTTTGGAGAGTTTCTCGGTATGGATGAGAAAGCTTATTTCCGCTTTTTACAAGACCACGGAGTAGTTTTGGACAAGCGCGACTGTCCAACCTGCCTTAGCCCATGCAAAGAGATCGAAGACGGTGGAACAAAAATGTTTGTATGCCGGCGAAGGTTCGCAGTTGAAAGTTTCAACAAAAACGAAAAAGGAAAATTATGAAGGATATTTGGCGCGCTTCGTTTTTTTTAAAGAAGCACAAACCGCACACCGTGCAGCTTCATTTCTTTTTTGCAGTCATGGCGGATATGTACAACCCGAAGAGCAAGTCATGTGATGTATGTTAAATTTGAAATTAAAACATCGTGTATCGCGGCGATTTTTTTTTTAATTTCATGCCAAATTTTACTATGTTTTAATTTCAAATTTAACATACATCATAAAATTTCGCATATATATTTTTAGGACACCTTCGATAACAACTCAGCTGTTAATTAGGAGACTCTTTGTTATATTCTGATCTGAAGCGTGGACTAGGCCTAACGGGGACTACAAAAAAACGCGCCTGAAACTTTACCTCAATGGTGGTGCGGAAAAGTGTTCATTGAAACTTTTTAAATAAATATAAAGATACAAATTGTTTGAGTTTTATTTAATGCATTAAAATGGTGGGGGTCCTTGGATGGCTATGATCCTTCCTGGCCGTCACTAAAATCTCAATCATGTCCTTTATAGACCACGCTCCACTCATAACATGATTATTTGCATAAGTTTTTTCATTAGACAAAAAATACAATTAAAAACATGTGACAAAAGTCTACACTTTTTTTATAGGAACTCATTTAAGCAATTAAATAATTTTATAGGAACTCATTTAAACAATTTATTAATTTTATAGGAACTCATTTAAACGTAATTACTTTGATTGAAAATATGAGAAAAGCACCCTGGTTTTTTATAGCAAACCCGGGAACTTTGAAATTCAATTACAAGAGAACCATGGCCGACCGCCAAGTTCTTTTTGCACGTAAATTCTTAAGAAATCGCGGTCCATCGAGGATATTTTTTTCGCGAATTTCGGGGGTGAGCCCGCTAATGTATAGTATTACCAAAAATAGATCACAAAATATGACTCACTTCGTTAAACTTCCAGCTATGAAAGGCCTTCCAGCGTGATAGTAATGAGACGGTGTTGTGGTTAGCTGTGGATTCTTTTTTTTTCAGGTACACTGATAAAGATTATATGTGCGAACGATGATTTGGATTCAGTGATGGTCGGGCTCCACAAAATTATTAAGTTCCGCAACCGCTTTTCTTAATATATATTTCTTCTAGAAGGCTGCATAGAGTTATAAGAGTTCCTAGTCTTGAGGGGTCTTTCACAATTCCTAGGTGGGTAGTCAATCGACTCGCTGTTCTGCTTCGAATCTTTGTTCCTCCGGCGCGTTAATAGGTGGGACTGTTGTGAATGCCGGTATTTGTTGGGAGCGAATGAGACCTTCCAGACCCGTGAAAGCCAAGGTAGTTCTCTCTCCTACGCCGGACAATGAATACTTGCTCATGAGATGGTTGGCTTTGGCCCTACAGCGTTAGCAGGCCGCCGGCGTATGGGAGCTTGGGCAAGGGGCAGCCCTTTAACTGCCAAGAAAGCTGATTTAATTTAGGGTACGCGTATAGTTTAGAGGTGGCTGATACCTGTGATCTAAGAGGTTTTTCCAAGAAGTTGAAATAAAGCAGCAGCGGAAGAGATCTTCCGGAAGGGTCTTCACTACCCAGCACGTGTTTGGGGCACACGAGGTTATGTCATTCACGAACGGACTGCGATCTGTCACATCCGATAGGAATATTCTCTTTCACTTACGCAAAATCGACCAAGGTTTTTGTTTTGTACCAATTAAGCGGCGTGATAGAGTTTATCAATGGCGCGTCGAACTTAACCTTGTAGCGTTTTAAAAATCGCTTAGAAAACGATCTGATACGAATACTTTTGCGGGTTGTGCCCGCGTGGGCGTTTATATACCTAAAATATCCAGACTTTCAAGGTTTTAGTTCTTGGAACATCATGGAAATATTCTACCAACATGGCGGCTTTGAACAATGCAGCTGATAGTCAAGTATACTCTAATAGGGGTCTAATACAATTATTGGTTTTGGGTCTTTCACTCGATCGGTGCAGTTCCTGGGATTCCAAATATATTACTGGTTTTTAAAAATGTTGATATTAAATTGTCAAAAATTAAAACGCCTACTTCCTACAAAGTTACAATGTATTTATATATATTGTTTGAGATTATTCCTATTAATCCTATGGGAGCCATAAGATATAGTGGTCCGATCCGGCTCGTTCCGACATATTTATGCAATAGAAAGAAGACTTTTGGGAAAGTTTCATCGCGACAGCTTTAAAACTTAGAGGCTAGTTCACATAGAAAAGGACAGACGGACATGGCTATATGGACTCGGCTATTGGTGCTGATCAAGAACATATATACTTTATGTGGTCGGAAACTTCTCATTCACTGCTTTGCAAACATCTGACTGAAATTATAATACCCCTGCAATGGTATAAAATTCAAAAATTAATAATAAATAACACAGGAACACAAAATTGAACTTTGTGAAATTTCCACGCACCATTTCAACTTTTCCATGATATTTGGGTGCTCCTGAATTAAAGTCCCATATAAAATTATTTTCCATCACCTACAGGTTCCGCGGTATAGCTAAGAATACAAAAAAACGATGTTTGCCGACATTTTGAATTACGTGGCCTATATAATTAGACTTACCTTTATTGTTTTCGGTAGGAACTACTCTCAATTCATAACGGCACTACAAAAAAATAGTCCCCATCGTGAACCATTGCCCATGTCTTTGGAATTCGACAACGAAGTTGAAACTCCCAAAATTTTCACAATTTCTGTGATGGAAAAAGAATTCTGAGAATTAAATCTTAAATGGAACTAATTTTAATTATTCATTGAATCTCTTGTTCATTGTATGCTTTAATTTCGGTTTAAAGCGTTTTCATGAGGAAATTTTATTGGATTTATTATTTCAAAAAAACCGTTGTTTTGATTTTATTATCTACTCCTAAATGTTGTCAAATTTGAAAAAACACCTCACGCCAATCGCGTTCCCAATCGAAAATACCGAAAAAACCGCATAGGGGAAAAATGCCTTGAGCATATCGCAGTGGAAAACCACCTTAATCATGCAGTGGAGAGAATCTAAAAATATTTTAGTGGAACACATCTATAACAAATTTTGAAACAGCTCTTTTTACATATTGTGTATATGTATATGTATATGAATTGGTCTAATAACTAATCTTAATACTACTTTTTTAATCGAAAACAGAAAATAATATTGAGGTTTTTGAAATGGCTAAAGCTTTGCATAATTGTTTTGTAAGAAACTTTTTTCGTTAGAAAGTGGCGTAGAAAAAAAATTTTTATGTTTCAGGACTCTGGAACCGATAGCGTACAAGACGAGGAAGTGGAGCCAAAATTTAAGTATCAACGTCTTGCCAATGATTTAAAAAATATACTCAACGCTGATGTCATTACTTGCACCGCTATACATTTAAAGGTGGGTAGAATCTGCATAATTGGTATTGCGTTTTCGTAAACACTTACATACGTACATATTTAGCTTCTTATCCTTGGAACTTTCCGAGGCCGCGTCTATCTATTTGACCATCAAGGAAACGCTGTCGACTCGAATCTGAACAATAGCGAGAACCACACTCATCGATTGGCTGTTAACCATGTTGATGTAGATTCAAAGGGCGAGTATGTGGCCACATGCTCCGACGACGGGAAAGTAAGTCCCTAAGCTTGCCGGTGGCTGATTAAGTTTAACTTTTTATTTTGCAGGTTAACATAACAGGTTTGTTTAGCTGCGAGAACAATCAGAATCTAAGTTTCGGTAAATTTATAAAGGCTGTGGCCTTGGACCCAAATTCTAGGTCTCGCATTGGGAGATTCATAGTGGGTAGGTAGATTTACCATCCCGTTAAATTAAAGAAAACAAAAATTTTCTTACTTAGGTGACGAAAAACTCATCTTGTACGAGCGTAGTCTTCTTAAAAAGCTTAAACCAATTGAGCTGTGCTCTGTCGAAGGTAATGTTCTGTCGATCTGCTGGCATGGCAGCTTTGTGGCCTGGGCGAGTCACATAGGAGTCCGAGTCTACGATTTAAGCGAAAGATGCTCGCTTGGATTAATGAAATGGGAGGTTCCTCCCCATGAGCGCCTAGAAAACTTTCGGTGCCATCTACGATGGTCCAACGAGTATACTCTGTTAATCGGCTGGGTAGACACTATACGGATTTGCGTAATTCGGAAAAGAAACTCAGTTGAAACTTCAGTTAGTAATCTGCCGGGTTACATTGTAGATCCAGGTGAATAACGTGTCTATTAATAATTGAATTTTTAAAATGTAATATTTATTTTATCATTGCAGTATCAACATTTCAAACTACTTTCTATATCTGTGGACTAGCCCCACTAACCGCCACACAATTAGTGGTGCTTGGCTATCGCAAAGAAAGAAGCTCTTCTTTTAAAGCTCTGCGTCCCGTGCTGTGCGTTATTGAATACAAAGTGAACAGTTGCGAAGAGATCTGCACAGATAGTTTAACCTTACGCGGCTTCGAGGAGTACACCGTAAACGACTATAGTCTGGGCAGCATAATCGAAGAGAATCGCTTTTACATTGTGGCCCCTAAGGATATTGTGGTAGCTAGCCCTATTGAAAATGACGATCGCTTAGAGTGGTTACTTAAGCACAGGTAAGGTAATACATCAATTTGTCTTTAGTTTTGAAAGATTCTGTGACATGCCTACACTACTAAGCTATCGCAACATTTTTCTGATGATTTAGTCCAATCGTAATAATATTCTGATAAAGAGCTCAAACCAGTGCCACTGCAGAGTTTTCCATCGTATATATCGGTCATCATTTCTAGATTTCGTTTGTGCAAAACCATATGATAGGGCTGACATTTTCGAGGCTTGTACGCGGTGTCGAATCTAGGATCGTGCCAGCGATAGACATGACGCAGTGGAGCCAGCCAAGTGCCGACTGAGACATCCTCTGACACATAGGGCGTGAATAGGTGGGAACTATTGACAATATATTCACAGAGTGTTCGAGATAAAACGTAACCACCGCCTAAGGCATAAGGCAGGTAGTTTTTGCTAAGAAAATAATTTGACTCTTTCCAATGACCTTTCCATTTTATTGTTGCTCGACCATTAAAATATCCCCAATATAGCTGAGGCATGGGACCGTGGCCATATTCTGACTTTTTGCGAAGTAGCTTTCGATCGTAAGAAAAAAGTTCATTGAGTAAACTGTCGATCTTTACGTAGGTATCGTCGTCCACTTTCATGACGTAAGAGAAATTATAGTGGTGTTTCAAAGAATCAAATGCCTTTAGCAGCTTTTCTGTAAGATTGCCGTATGTGTCGTGATGCCTTTGCAGAAAGAGAAGATCGTTGTGTTGCTTCTGCTCCTCTTGCAGCTCCGCATGCACGGAGCTGTTTATATTCCGTGTACCTATGGCAAATACGTGCTTCACATTAATATGCCTTTGCGTCCTTGGAAGATCCTTTCTCAGCATGCTTTTTTGCCAATGCATGTACTGCCTGAAGCGATTTGACTGCTGCGCAACTGACTCTACCTGCAAGTGGCCATTAGAGCTGTAGACTGGAAGAAAAATCAACTCTTCTGGAAAATATGGCTGATGGAGGGGTTGTCTTGCATTTCGGAGCCAGGTTGCCCGCATGGCATTCCTTTGCACAGCATTGTGTGGTGGGCTCAGAACCAATACCATGAGAAACAGATTTGGGCTCGTCTCCAGATGGCTCCATCCAATGTGGTGTGCTGGACATTTGTCTACCGTGCTGAGTATCTTCGTGATAAAACTTCCAAAAAAAAAGGATGTTATAGCCGTGAAGAAAGTAACTAAATTATTTAAACGCCTCATCCTACGCTAAATGTGAATTCAAAAAATGTGACCGTGGAAATTGAAAAAAAATATACCGCGCAGTTCTAAAATATACTAGTTAGACATTTTGAAAGCCTTGTTATACCCTCTGCACACAGCCGCTTAGGGTATAACAAGGTATAACAAATTTCGAAATAAACTTCCGTTTAGCCTGACCCTCCGGTTTCATCGAAACATTTAAAACGAGTTTTTTTTTTGCTGATTTTTGCTAATTATTTTTATTGTTATAAATAATTGATTAAAGTATTGTTGGTGATGGAATGATTTTGACTTTATATCGTGTTTAAGGGAAAGATTATTAAAGGTACAAACTTATTTGTTTAACAAAAATCGTCAGAAATTTAAAAATGTAATTTAAAAAATGTTAGGTTGCGACATTTGAAATATCTTATCCTATTGTTGTTTTTTGGTACGGAAATGCACTTGCACTGTAATGGCCCAAGTCAGCTGTTACAAGGAAGTTGTTGTAGGTGCATGACCACAATTCACAAAAGTTCCTATTCAATTTTTTCTACGCCTGAATAGAATCTCATTCTTGACCAATTTTCTAATAGCAGTGAAGAAATCATTTTACGATGAAAGTATTCCACATGCTAGGGCTGAAATTGTATTTGCTTTGTTTTCCGGCTTACTGCGGTATTATCGAATTAAAACAATTTATTATTATAGGAAAATAGCTAAATCAATAATAACCTGTGCACACATTCGAAGTTTTCGCTTAAGCGGCTATTGTCCGCTTTAGCGACTTTTTCTCCATAAGAAATTAATGTGTTAGAAAGAAACAAGAAATGTTGGTACAACATGTTGCTGCGGAAATTGGGACCGCATTTGCCGTATTTTAGTACTTTTAGTCAGTTTTTTTAAGCGCTAAGGCGATTTTTGTTCTTGGCATTTCGTTATTTTTTGGGATGCAAATGCAATTGCACTGCAAAGGCCCAAGAAAATGGTCGCGTTTAGCAGAACACCATGATCACTGATCATTGATGTATCGGTAATATCTAATATAATCTATGATAAATCCTTTTGTAAAAAAAATCAAATGGATATATCAACCGAAAATATCGAAATATCCAGTATTGTTGATATTTTTTTATTTCAACTAATTATTGTATTAACCGTCAAAAATAAATATCCCTTTTTCATATGTTACATTTATTACATGTATAAAGAGAACTGCTAGCTATGCATAGAAGTAAGCGAGAGGCAAATAGGTATCTAACGCCTTTAGCCGGGACCTTTTTTCCCCGTGGTACTCAAATAAGCTAAGGAAATAGTAAGAAAATACCAAAAAATACCAGATTTAGCGGGTGAATTCTGATGAACGCCTTTAGCCGTGGCGTAAGGAATAACAAATTTGACATTAAAGATCCATGAAAAAACCACTGAAAAAACGGCTGCAGGAGTTGCAGAAATACATATCGCCATGCCAACAGCAAATTTAAAGGTTGCAACCCAGATCGCCTCAACATTTTGTAATATTTTAAAATTGACGCCAATTGATTTGTTTGCTATTTGTGAACCCAGCTGATTTACAATAAGACCATGCTACATGCAAAGCGGGTGAACTCTGAAAACTTCGATCATACTTCAAAAGAATAATATTTTTCGACTAGTAGAACTTTTAGCTGATCTGAGTACTACTAGGCTTCACAAAAGAAAGAATTTTGGTACTAAAATGTATATTTTATAGCCTCTTACCATAGAGTCCATCTGTGTGAAACGGTTGTGATCCGATAACAGCTGACTTGAAGAGCAGTTGCTCATCTCAACATAAACGGGATTTCAACCCGGCAAAACCCCCGTAAAATATGGTTGTCCTAATCTTATTGTACATTAATACAATAAGTAGCATAAGAAAATAGTAAAAATTGTGTAGTCTTCTTCTAATTGGCTCATCTTGTACTTTTTGCTACTTCGTTTTAGATCAGTTCGATTGTCGTAATATAAAAAATATATTTAAAAAAATAGCAATCGATATATCAATGGAAAAAATATCATATATTAATATTTTGATATATTTTTCACATCCCTAATCGGAAATCAGTGATCAGTTTTATTCTGCTGAACGCTTATGAGACATTTCGATGACGTAAAAGTAAAAAATTAATCAAACAGTTCGCCCCCGCAACTGCAGCACTGCTCACAGCTATCGTGGATACATAAAAATCAAAAATGGCTGAATAATTACCTAGTGTAACACGAAAAATGCAACCGCAGTTTGGTTTTCCAAACCTGAAAGTACTCATCAATACGAGTTATACCGCGTACGGCGTATTTCTGGCTTAGCTCGCATTTGGATATTATACCAATTTAAAGATTTGGTGCAAAAATTGATGCAAAATATTCCAAAATTATTTTAGGTAAAGACATTGAAAGGTTCAACAAGTTATTAAATTTGGTTAAAACAGTGAATAGACACAAAAAGGTAAATAAAGCATAGCATTTGCTATTAAAATACAATAAATACAATCTGGTATTTTCCGACATTTTTCTATAGTTGTTCAGCATTTATAATCCTTAGCTCAATATTTATAATTTTCCTGAATACAATTTCATTCGTTTCTTGAGATATAGCCAATTTTTAATTGAAATTTTTATATCGCTATAATATCCAACCGCGAACTAAGCCAAAAGAACACCATATGGGGCTTAAATCGTATTTGATTGCGTGGGGCGTGGGTGATCGGCGATTGTAGGCAGCTTCTTGGGCGTTGCGGCTGTTGCACGTAGCCGGTGGCAAGCTGTGGGGGAGATACACAAAAGCACTCGGCGATCGCGAGACGATAGGCAGAAAAGAGAACACGGGTACTTGTTCGGAATATTGCGCGGACCGGCCGGGCGTTGTATTTAATTCAATTGGTACAAGAGAACTAACTTAAGTCTAGTTGAGCGCCTTCAAAGCGCAGCGCAGAGATTCCGGGAGCGGGAAGGCGGGAGAGCCTGGAATCGCAAGCGTCCAGTGCGGGAGAGCGGGAGAGGCTGGAATCGCGAGCATCCAGTGCGGGCGAGTAGGCATTCGCAAAGAGGGAAAAGCGGGAAATTTAAGAGAGGGGAAAGCGGCGTAAACATTCCGCCCCCTTGCAATCGCTAGCGTTGCAACGAATAAAAAACTGTCTCCTAGGATTGGTGGCAGGCGCCGGACAGGATCCACCCGAATGCCGTCCTCTGGGCCACTGGGAGTCCCTCGTTGACCAAGTGGAAGCCAGGTCGGATGACCTTCGCGTAGACATCCGCACCCAGGACCACGGAGATGGTTGCCGGCAAGTAGAACCGCTCGTCGGCCAATGGGAGGTCACCGTATTTGCCGACCACGGTGTCTGAGAGCTCTCGGAGGGGGGTGCGGATGCGGACGTTCGGCTCCACCATTAGGACCACCTCTAGCTTGAAGCCGTCGTCGCGCTTCGACCGAATCGTCGCCGTGCAGATCTCCTCGTCGCCGACGGTAGTAGTCGGCCAGCGAAACGCGGGCGCCAGGGATGCGTCGATGCAGCTCGTCGGCGTACACGGGTCTATAAGGGCGGCCGTGTCAAAAGTTTTCAGACCGGTCTCCAAAGTGACCATGGACGTCGGCAGGACGTTCACGCTGTGCTGTTGAAGGATGGACGCAAGTGACGGACGGAATGACGATACTGCCGGCGCGAACGCTGCTGAGCAGGCGCTCGTGCATATGGAGGAGCGTCTGGTGCTTCCCGTTGCACGTTTTGCATTTGTCGCCACTGCGACAGCTTCCGTCGGAGTGCTCGTGAGCGAGACTATTCGAGCAGAACTTATTAATGGCACTGCCCGAAGCCGCTTCTCTGCGTTCAGCTTAAGGAACCTCTGAAACTTTCGAAGCGAATGGATTCCACGGCAGACTCGGCATCGGTAGGAATTTAAACCTCGACCTCGTACGTCTGCTGTCCAATGCCTGAGCGCTGCGTGGACGAGGAACCATGATGTGACCTAGTAGTGAGCAATGGACAAACAGAAAAAACATATGCAGATGATTTAAAACTGCTTAGATGGCAAGGATGGATGGGGAATTATGTGGAGGATGTTGGTTGAGGAAGACGGTTGGAATGTTCTCCTGGCAGAAGAACCACCTTGGTCACGGGACGTTTGACAAGCCCGCGTGCTGTAAAAATACTGACGACGCGGACATTGCCATCGGCTCCCGGAAATACAGAGTCGATTCTGCCAAGGCGCCACTCATTCGAGGGCAGATTGTCATCCTTGACGACTACCATGTCGCCAGCGCGGAGATTTGCGGTCGGGTACTGCCACTTGTTACGCTTGTGGAGCTCTTTCAAATTCTCATCTTTCCATCGAGCTTGGAATTGTTGATGGAGCGCCTGTTTCCACCGATTCACAATGGACTTGGATTCCCCCTTTACTTCGGGTTCCACTATGGACAGAAGAGGTCCGCCGACTAGAAAATGCCCTGGTGTCAACGCTAAGAGATCAGTGGGATCTTTTGACATAGGAGATAGCGGAGGATTGAAAGCTCTTCAAAAGTGTACTTTCGCGTAGCGGTGGACTTGTAGAACAAGGTTTTGAAGCTCTGGACACCAGCTTCCCACAGGCCTCCCATGTGGGGTGCCCCCGGAGGAATGAATTGCCAGTTGAGCTGCTGATGACTGTACGCATCAGTCACAGACTCTTTTACGGCTTGTAACAAATCTCGAAAGAGCAGGGTGGATGCGCCGACAAAGGTTTTCCCATTGTCGGACTGAACTTGAGCGAAAGCGGCGAGAAATTTCCCGGTCGTCAGATCGGATGTAGGCTCTAGATGGATGGCCTTTGTAGAGAAACAGACGAAAACCAACACATACCCTTTTGTGATAAGACAACCTCTTCCAGTATAATTCTTTATGTCAAAGTGACCAGCGTAGTCCATCCCTCTGTACGTGAATGGCCGGGAAAACGAGACGCGCTCTTTCGGTAAATTTCCCATCATCTGGACTTGCAATCGCTTTTTGTGGATAACGCAGACCTTGCAGGAGTTAATGACTGTCTTCACCAAGTTCTTTATCTTCGGAACCCAGTATCTTGACCGGGTGAGACGTACCACTAAACTGGTTACCTCCGTCGCGAGGGGGCACATTCGTACGGGAGGATTATTGGATGTCGTTCGTCATATCGCAAGTTTTCGGAGTTATGCGGCCGCACGCCCTTATAAGCCCTTTCTGATCTAGAAAGGGGTTTAAGGAGAGGATGGAACTTGTCGCGGACACAGGACGCTTTTGACTCAAGCAGCGATATTCATTTGCAAAATATCTGCGCTGAGTGCTGATGAACATCAGCCGTTCAGCGGCGACAAGTTCTTGGGCCTGCGGACGGACTTCCGGAATCGACGACAGTTTTCTACATCGCTGGACAAAACGGTGGTAAAGCTCTATCTAGCTTGGAAAAGCGATCAAGGATGTCTTCTGTCGGAATGGACGCCACATGGACATTGACAGGAAGCCTCTCCACTTCGGTCACCTGTGAGTCGGTGCTTTGGGCAGGCCACTGATCTCGTGGCTTTTGCAACCAAGTTGGCCCATGCCACCAAAGAGAGTTGTGGACCAGTTCTGGTAGAGGCACTCCCCGACTGGCCAAGTCAGCTGGAATGTGTTCGGATTGAACATACGCCCAATTGGCTGCCTCTGTGGACTGGGTAATCTTTGTTACCCGATTCGCAACGAACGTTGTCCACTGGCATGCTGGTTTGGCTAGCCATGCCAGCACAATCGTGTAATCGGTCCAACAATGAAGCTTCGAGGACAGCATCGGCATATGGGGGAGGATGGATTCAGCCATCTCGGACAGCAATAGAGCTCCACATAGCTCTAGCTTAGGAAGCGACAAAGTTTTTACTGGCGCCACGCGCGTCTTGGCCGTGAGAAGATGCCCCATTTCGACGCGCACATAGATCGCAGCACCGTACGCCTTTTGAGAGGCGTCACAGAATCCGTGTTGTTCCACTCGGAACTCTGGGCGGAAAGAAACCCATGGGAATTCGGACTTGTTCTAGGACTGAGTAGCTTTGAAGGAAATCACGCCACTTTTAGCACAGTTAAATGGGAAGTTCATCATCCCACCCTAGATCATGCAGCCAGATCTCCTGCATGAAAATCTTGGCACAGACCACGAAAGGAGCGAGCCAGCCTGCTGGATCAAATAGCTTTGCAATTTAAGAAAAAAGAACTTGTCGCTCGTGAGTGTAGCTTCGGTGGATAGGTCGGGGGAGGCGAAGAAAAACTCATCGGATGTTGCTTTCCAACGGACTCCGAGAATTTTCGACGTGCTTTCCGTAGCTATTTCGAGGAAATCGGCATTTAAAAGATGATCGGTTTCGATATGAGCCAGAACTTCTTTGTGGTTTGAGGTCCATTTCCTTAATGGAAAACCAGCCGAATCGAGGGCACTCTGCAACTCGCGAATGGTGAGGTGAGCCTCTTCTGCAGAGTCAGCTCGCGAAAGGACATCATCGACGTACATGCAACCACGAATACCTTTACTCGCCCTCGGATGGGTTAGTTGCACGTCGGTCGCCAGCTGTTGCAGTACCCGAATTGCCAGGAACGGTGCACAATTGACCCCAAACGTAACAGTTTTTAACTCAAAATCTCGAATGTATCCTTCTCTATTGCGGAATAAGATACGTTGAAACGCTATCTGCTTCGGATCTACCCAGATCTGCCGGTACATTTCCTCGATATGAGCACTATACACAAATCGGAAATATCGCCACTTCAGGATCTGGATGGTTAGATCGGACTGTAGGACCGGGCCAGCATGAAGGATATAATTTAAGCTGACCCCATTATTGTCTGAAGGGCTGGAGGCGTTGAATACTACTTGAAGTTTGGTGGTCTTACTTTCCGGTTTAACACTGCGTGGTGTGGCAGGTAGTAACACGCTGAATCGTGGGTAAGAAAATTAAACATAAACTGAAAATACCAAATTTTTTGATGTCGCAGCTTATTTCGTACAGCAACTTTATGTTCGTTTTATTCGTAAGTTGTTTATTTTTAGAAGGTTTTTCTACTTCTACTTTATTTTGTACATTATTAATAAAGTATATTAAACTTTAGATAAATTTAAATACAATTAAAAAAAAATTATAAAATAAATTTAAAAAATACGCAACTTTTGAAAATTTAACGTCTAAAACATTTAAAAATGGAACCATTATTTAACAAATCACAGAATCTGTTGATTTACTACCTAGATTTTCAAAATATGTAATCCAAAGCTTTGTATGAGTAAATTGAGTGGGGTGAATGGTCCCGAAATGCATTCTTCAAAACCCTAACTGAACTAGGACAGAAGAAAATTACCCGAAAAGTTAAAAAAATTTACAGATACGGTATCGAAAATTAGCTGGTCTTGATCAGAACGAAATGGGCTAAAAATGTTATGTGGAAACCATTCGAGTCCTAAAGCGAGATCACACACTTATAGACCAATCAAGTTGAAATATGCTACTTATCAAATTTAAGAACAATCTAAGGATATTAAAAAAGGCTATTATGCACGTCATTCGTTCCATATTCATTTGGAATAATTTTTTTAGTTTTAAGTTTTACCAGGACAGGGGCCCACAGTAAATATTCGCTTTTTGCGTTCCTGGGATATCAAAAATTGATCTTTCGTGATAAATTTAGTTACCAATTATCTAACGTTAATTAAAGAATCAAATTTTGGACTGTCAAGAATCAAGTTAATTTTTAAGTATTTTTTTTCAATTAAATAAAACTTAACGCACGTTAATGACGAAATATACTAAATTATCAAAAGATATTCGCTTTTTCTGGTGGTAATATGTTTTGAAGATATTATCAAACATAACAAAAGCCCCACAAAATCTTTCATTCAAGTTTTAACATACATTTAAAGGATTTTGTTGCTTGCACGAAAAAAGCTGCGACATGTAAAATGAAACTTTTTTTGAAATTTGTTTGATTTAGCTATTACCTAACAGAATAAAAAAAATAATAATATGGTTTAATGTAAATTAGTATAACACTGAATAAAGCTGCGAAGGATTTTTTTTTTTTTTTGTTTTTTTTTTTATTATGTGTGCTTTATTTATTGAATCTTCTCTAAATGAGACTAACAATAAGTTTATCAAATCTTAAAAATATAACTTAACTTACAGTCATGTAGACTGAATTTAGACTAACGGGCCCTAGTATTTACGAGGGTGGTCCGATAAGTACTTAGCCTCACCGCCCGATGGCGCCACTATCGCAAGAAAACTTTTCTATCGTGTAGTACATTCTAGTAGACGGCTACTGTCGAAATTTCAGCCGAATCGGACTCGTAGCTTTGTTTTGCCAGCGTGTGGCATCATACGTGTTCGCGGATTTTAGAAAAATGGAGAAAGAGCAATATCGGTCTGTGATTCGATTCTTGTTTTTGGAAGGGAAATCACGCAGCGAAATCAAAGAGCGCTTGGATGCTGTGTACGGTGACTCTTCTCCTTCGATAGCGACCGTCAAAAATTGGTTTAACGAGTTTCAACGTGGTCGCACGTCGGTTTTTGATGAGCCACGCCCAGGTGCCCCGAAATCGGCTACCACGGAGGATAACGTCCAAAAAGTTCACGATCTCGTTTTGGCAGATCGCCGATTGAAGATACGCGAGATAGCTGAGACAGTACGCATGTCAAAAGACCGCGTGGGTCATATCCTGCATGAAATTTTGGGCATGAGAAAGCTGTCGGCGCGATGGGTGCCGCGATTGCTCACTCCGGACAACAAACGCAACCGTGAGACCACTTCAAAGCAGTGTTTGACGCTGTTTAAGCGCAATCCGAAGGAGTTTCTGCCTCGTTTCGTGGCCGTCGACGAAACATGGATCCACTGGTACACACCAGAGACCAAGGAACAGTCGAAACAGTGGACTTCACCCGGCCAACCTGCTCCGAAGAAAGCGAAGACTGTCCCATCGGCCGGAAAGGTGATGGCCACCGTTTTTTGGGATTCACAAGGTGTGATCTACATCGACTACCTAGAGAAGGGCAAAACGATCACAGGGCTGTACTATGCCGAATTATTGGGCCGATTCGCCGCCGAATTGCAGAAAATACGGCCACACTTGGCGAAGAAAAAAGTGCTCTTCCATCATGACAACGCACCGGCTCACACTTCCGCCCTCGCCAAGGCCAAATTGGTCGAATTGGGCTACGAACTGCTACCCCATCCACCATATTCTCCAGATTTGGCCCCGTGTGACTTCTTTTTGTTTCCAAACTTGAAAAAGTCTCTCGCTGGACAAAAATTTGCGTCGAATGAGGAGGTCGTCGCCGCCACAGAGGCCTATTTTGCAGACCTCGAGAAAACTTATTTTTCAGACGGGTTAAAGAAGTTGGAGCATCGCTGGGTCAAGTGTATCGAGCTAAAAGGAGATTATGTTGAGAAATAAAAAGCCATTTTTCCAAAATTTTCGTTTTTCTTTTGGAGGCTAAGTACTTATCGGACCACCCTCGTATTGCTGGGCTGGCAGATCGTTTCGATGCAGACGAGTTCTGTTCGAAACCCGTGTTAGGTTCCTTGCGAGATTATTTGGGTGCTGTATAAGTTTGTTGTGGTAGGCTGCTTTCTGCTGAGATATTTCATCTTTGACCAGTGGTATGCCCAGATCCCTATGGATGTTTTCGTTTCGAACATACCATGGTGCCCCAGTGATTGTTCGAAGGATTTTTGATTGTGAGCGCTGTATGATTTCAACATTGCTGTTGCTCGCGTTTCCCCAGAGCTGAGAGCCGTAAGTCCAAATGGGCTTAAGGGTGGAGTTGTAGAGAAGAACTTTAAAGTCCGAGCACAGGGGTGATCGAGAATTTATAATCCAGTGTAGGCTGCTAGCTTTGAGTCTGAGATGTACTTTCTTGCATTCAATGTGCCTCCGCCAGGTTAGGCGTCTGTCGAGGTGGACGCCGAGATATGTTACATCGCTGGCTTGGGGGATCTGCGTGCTATTCAAAGTTAGCGGAGGGCACGATTGTCTATTAAGGGTAAACGTTATATGTTTACACTTTTGTTCATTAATTTTGATTCGCCAGTCTGATAGCCACTTCTGAACTACCACCAAATGATCAGCTAGTTGAGCTGTCGCTCTAGTTGGGCATCTCGAGCGGCTCAGGATTGCGGTGTCGTCAGCAAATGTGGACGTAGTCAGCCTCTCGTTCGTAGGGATGTCAGCTGTGTATAGGACGAACAGGGTAGGGCCCAGTGCGCTACCTTGTGGGACTCCGGCTTCAATGTTATACTCGTTGGATGTCGTTGTATTGCATCTTACCTCGAAGACTCGGTGGTAGAGGTACGACTTAAGTAACTTGTGAGTGTTTTCTGGCATTAATGTTATGATTTTATGCATAAGGCCTTCAAGCCACACTCGGTCGAATGCCTGAGAGACGTCGAGGAATATCGCACTACAATATTCCCGATGTTCGAAGGCTGTACGAATTTCTGAAGTTATCCGGTTGACTTGCTCGATGGTTCCGTGGCTTTCACGAAACCCGAACTGATGTGCCGGTATTAAGTTTTGCTCTCTCAAATATGGTGTTATGCGCGTGAGCAGGCATTTTTCTAGTAATTTGGACAGGCACGATAGTAAGCTTATTGGCCTATAGGATGAGGGAATTGTGTGGTCTTTCCCAGGCTTCGGTATCATTATAACCACAGACTTTTTCCATTTTTTGGGGTAGTAGCCAAGTCTTGTGATCCCGTTAAATAGCTTGCATATAGCATCCACTGCGCAGTTTGGAAGTTCAATTATCATTTTTGGGGTTATTAAGTCGCCCCCTGGAGCCTTTTTCGGTTTTAGTTGCTTCCTAATGACATTAGAAATTTCAGGCACTTGAAACAAAATCGGGCTAATTGCAATTTCAGAGCTAAGCGGGGGTAGTTGAAAAGAGTTGGTGGCGGCGTTTTGCTGAAATACATTTCGTAGGTGTAGAGCAAATGTTTCGGCTCTGTCCTCGTCACTGCGGGCCCAAGTACCCGAGGAGTTTCTAATCGGAATGACTGATTCTATCGGAGAGCTTAAGTTTGGGTGAGCTCTCCACAAAGGATGCTTTGTACTGGTCGGCGACAGTTTGTCGATGTACCGGCGCTGCGCAAGCTCTTCTTCTTGCTTGAGGGTTTTGGTAAGTCTGCGTGTGGCTTCATTAAAGAGTTGCTTCGAATGGGGCGATCTGCAGGATTGCCAAGCGCGTCGTAGGCGTCGTTTTTCCCGAACCAGTTGTTCGATTTGCAGATTTGTTTTGTATTGGTTGCTACGTACAAGTGTCTCTTCTGGTGTTGAGATTTTGGCTGCTGCCACGAGTACCGACTCCAGGGCATCAGCACAGAAGTCGATGTCATTCTCAGTGTTAAGCTGTGGTGTTAGCTCAATGTGGGAACTTACGTACTTTTTGTACTTTAGCCAGTTTGTTCTAGGCGAGGTCAGCATGAAGGGGTGCTCAATTACTTTGGGGCTTTGAAGGAGAGTTATTAAAACAGGCGAGTGATCTGATGATAAGTTTGATAGCGATTTGGCGCTTACTAAATTTCTTGGGATGTTCTTGGTTACAGCAAAGTCAATTAAGTCCGGAAGTTTTCTGGGGTCAGCTGGCCAATATGTGGGGCTGCCAGAGGAGACATAGTCGAGTTTGTTTCTCAAATTTATAATTGCTTTGTACAGTTGCCTTCCCTTGGGGGTCACGAGTCTTGATCCCCAGTGCGTGTGCTTGGCGTTGTAGTCTCCTCCTGCTATAAAGCGATCTCCGAGTGAATTGTAAAAGTCCAAGAATTGCTCTTCAGTTATTTTAAAACGAGGTGGGCAATAAACAGCGGCTATAGTGATACTGCCATTGCCTGCTTGTAATTTTATGGATGTAGCCTGCAAATAATTTGTTGCAAACCTCTGATGAAAGTGGTGATTAATGCGTTCCCTGATTAAGATTCCGGTTCCTCCGTGGGCCTTGCCGTCCGGATGATCTGTGCAGTATGAAGTATAGCCTCTTATTTGGAAGTTGTATTTACCTGTGAGATGCGTTTCAGCCAGCAGTATTACATCTATTTGGTTTTCATTGAGGAATTGAGTTATTTCAAGTTTGTGCCGTGAAACGCCATTGGCATTCCACATGGATATTCGAAGGCAAGACATCGATTATTTAGATTGTTGAGATGTGAGCAATTTTATTAAAATGTTTTGATTTTGCATAAGGTTATCCATTGTTGTTTTCATGAAGGACATAAATTCCATCATACCCTGTTGTAAAGTCAGCATCATGGTTTCGATGCTGGTTGGTATTTGTCCTATTGCTTGCTGAGGTGTAATTATATTTTGCCCAGAGCATTGAGCTTGTGGCTGATTGGCTAGTCCTGTTTTTAGGGCACTGGCGTATGAAACTCCCCCATTTGCGTTGAGGGGCCCAAATGAAGATCTGGCTGCTTTCGCAAAGAAAACATCAGGTGCGTATTGCGATTGAACGTATGCGTTTTGTGCATTCTGGGAGCGTGCATATTTTGCTTGTTGAAACTGACTCTTCAGCTCTTTATAGACCGGGCAGCCTCTGTAGTTTGCGGTATGGTTTTCCCCACAGTTAGCGCATTTCTTCGTCTTTGGGTCTTCTTTGCTTGCAGGGCACGGTTCGGAGTTGTGGAAGCCTCCACAAGCTACGCAGACTGAACGAAGCCCGCAGTTGTTTCTGGTGTGTCCATACTCTTGGCAGTTTGTGCATTGCAGCGGACCATTTCGCTTATGCGGTTCCTCAACAGTAATCCTTCTATGCAACAGGAATTGCAGTTTGTAGATCGGGTGCACTTCATTTTTCTTCAAGGCTTGGAATTGTTGATGGAGCGCCTGTTTCCACCGATTCACAATGGACTTGGATTCCCCCTTTACTTCGGGTTCCACTATGGACAGAAGAGGTCCGCCGACTAGAAAATGCCCTGGTGTCAACGCTAAGAGATCAGTGGGATCTTTTGACATAGGAGATAGCGGAGGATTGAAAGCTCTTCAAAAGTGTACTTTCGCGTAGCGGTGGACTTGTAGAACAAGGTTTTGAAGCTCTGGACACCAGCTTCCCACAGGCCTCCCATGTGGGGTGCCCCCGGAGGAATGAATTGCCAGTTGAGCTGCTGATGACTGTACGCATCAGTCACAGACTCTTTTACGGCTTGTAACAAATCTCGAAAGAGCAGGGTGGATGCGCCGACAAAGGTTTTCCCATTGTCGGACTGAACTTGAGCGAAAGCGGCGAGAAATTTCCCGGTCGTCAGATCGGATGTAGGCTCTAGATGGATGGCCTTTGTAGAGAAACAGACGAAAACCAACACATACCCTTTTGTGATAAGACAACCTCTTCCAGTATAATTCTTTATGTCAAAGTGACCAGCGTAGTCCATCCCTCTGTACGTGAATGGCCGGGAAAACGAGACGCGCTCTTTCGGTAAATTTCCCATCATCTGGACTTGCAATCGCTTTTTGTGGATAACGCAGACCTTGCAGGAGTTAATGACTGTCTTCACCAAGTTCTTTATCTTCGGAACCCAGTATCTTGACCGGGTGAGACGTACCACTAAACTGGTTACCTCCGTCGCGAGGGGGCACATTCGTACGGGAGGATTATTGGATGTCGTTCGTCATATCGCAAGTTTTCGGAGTTATGCGGCCGCACGCCCTTATAAGCCCTTTCTGATCTAGAAAGGGGTTTAAGGAGAGGATGGAACTTGTCGCGGACACAGGACGCTTTTGACTCAAGCAGCGATATTCATTTGCAAAATATCTGCGCTGAGTGCTGATGAACATCAGCCGTTCAGCGGCGACAAGTTCTTGGGCCTGCGGACGGACTTCCGGAATCGACGACAGTTTTCTACATCGCTGGACAAAACGGTGGTAAAGCTCTATCTAGCTTGGAAAAGCGATCAAGGATGTCTTCTGTCGGAATGGACGCCACATGGACATTGACAGGAAGCCTCTCCACTTCGGTCACCTGTGAGTCGGTGCTTTGGGCAGGCCACTGATCTCGTGGCTTTTGCAACCAAGTTGGCCCATGCCACCAAAGAGAGTTGTGGACCAGTTCTGGTAGAGGCACTCCCCGACTGGCCAAGTCAGCTGGAATGTGTTCGGATTGAACATACGCCCAATTGGCTGCCTCTGTGGACTGGGTAATCTTTGTTACCCGATTCGCAACGAACGTTGTCCACTGGCATGCTGGTTTGGCTAGCCATGCCAGCACAATCGTGTAATCGGTCCAACAATGAAGCTTCGAGGACAGCATCGGCATATGGGGGAGGATGGATTCAGCCATCTCGGACAGCAATAGAGCTCCACATAGCTCTAGCTTAGGAAGCGACAAAGTTTTTACTGGCGCCACGCGCGTCTTGGCCGTGAGAAGATGCCCCATTTCGACGCGCACATAGATCGCAGCACCGTACGCCTTTTGAGAGGCGTCACAGAATCCGTGTTGTTCCACTCGGAACTCTGGGCGGAAAGAAACCCATGGGAATTCGGACTTGTTCTAGGACTGAGTAGCTTTGAAGGAAATCACGCCACTTTTAGCACAGTTAAATGGGAAGTTCATCATCCCACCCTAGATCATGCAGCCAGATCTCCTGCATGAAAATCTTGGCACAGACCACGAAAGGAGCGAGCCAGCCTGCTGGATCAAATAGCTTTGCAATTTAAGAAAAAAGAACTTGTCGCTCGTGAGTGTAGCTTCGGTGGATAGGTCGGGGGAGGCGAAGAAAAACTCATCGGATGTTGCTTTCCAACGGACTCCGAGAATTTTCGACGTGCTTTCCGTAGCTATTTCGAGGAAATCGGCATTTAAAAGATGATCGGTTTCGATATGAGCCAGAACTTCTTTGTGGTTTGAGGTCCATTTCCTTAATGGAAAACCAGCCGAATCGAGGGCACTCTGCAACTCGCGAATGGTGAGGTGAGCCTCTTCTGCAGAGTCAGCTCGCGAAAGGACATCATCGACGTACATGCAACCACGAATACCTTTACTCGCCCTCGGATGGGTTAGTTGCACGTCGGTCGCCAGCTGTTGCAGTACCCGAATTGCCAGGAACGGTGCACAATTGACCCCAAACGTAACAGTTTTTAACTCAAAATCTCGAATGTATCCTTCTCTATTGCGGAATAAGATACGTTGAAACGCTATCTGCTTCGGATCTACCCAGATCTGCCGGTACATTTCCTCGATATGAGCACTATACACAAATCGGAAATATCGCCACTTCAGGATCTGGATGGTTAGATCGGACTGTAGGACCGGGCCAGCATGAAGGATATAATTTAAGCTGACCCCATTATTGTCTGAAGGGCTGGAGGCGTTGAATACTACTTGAAGTTTGGTGGTCTTACTTTCCGGTTTAACACTGCGTGGTGTGGCAGGTAGTAACACGCTGAATCGTGGGTAAGAAAATTAAACATAAACTGAAAATACCAAATTTTTTGATGTCGCAGCTTATTTCGTACAGCAACTTTATGTTCGTTTTATTCGTAAGTTGTTTATTTTTAGAAGGTTTTTCTACTTCTACTTTATTTTGTACATTATTAATAAAGTATATTAAACTTTAGATAAATTTAAATACAATTAAAAAAAAATTATAAAATAAATTTAAAAAATACGCAACTTTTGAAAATTTAACGTCTAAAACATTTAAAAATGGAACCATTATTTAACAAATCACAGAATCTGTTGATTTACTACCTAGATTTTCAAAATATGTAATCCAAAGCTTTGTATGAGTAAATTGAGTGGGGTGAATGGTCCCGAAATGCATTCTTCAAAACCCTAACTGAACTAGGACAGAAGAAAATTACCCGAAAAGTTAAAAAAATTTACAGATACGGTATCGAAAATTAGCTGGTCTTGATCAGAACGAAATGGGCTAAAAATGTTATGTGGAAACCATTCGAGTCCTAAAGCGAGATCACACACTTATAGACCAATCAAGTTGAAATATGCTACTTATCACATTTAAGAACAATCTAAGGATATTAAAAAAGGCTATTATGCACGTCATTCGTTCCATATTCATTTGGAATAATTTTTTTAGTTTTAAGTTTTACCAGGACAGGGGCCCACAGTAAATATTCGCTTTTTGCGTTCCTGGGATATCAAAAATTGATCTTTCGTGATAAATTTAGTTACCAATTATCTAACGTTAATTAAAGAATCAAATTTTGGACTGTCAAGAATCAAGTTAATTTTTAAGTATTTTTTTTCAATTAAATAAAACTTAACGCACGTTAATGACGAAATATACTAAATTATCAAAAGATATTCGCTTTTTCTGGTGGTAATATGTTTTGAAGATATTATCAAACATAACAAAAGCCCCACAAAATCTTTCATTCAAGTTTTAACATACATTTAAAGGATTTTGTTGCTTGCACGAAAAAAGCTGCGACATGTAAAATGAAACTTTTTTTGAAATTTGTTTGATTTAGCTATTACCTAACAGAATAAAAAAAATAATAATATGGTTTAATGTAAATTAGTATAACACTGAATAAAGCTGCGAAGGATTTTTTTTTTTTTTTGTTTTTTTTTTTATTATGTGTGCTTTATTTATTGAATCTTCTCTAAATGAGACTAACAATAAGTTTATCAAATCTTAAAAATATAACTTAACTTACAGTCATGTAGACTGAATTTAGACTAACGGGCCCTAGTATTTATTGCTGGGCTGGCAGATCGTTTCGATGCAGACGAGTTCTGTTCGAAACCCGTGTTAGGTTCCTTGCGAGATTATTTGGGTGCTGTATAAGTTTGTTGTGGTAGGCTGCTTTCTGCTGAGATATTTCATCTTTGACCAGTGGTATGCCCAGATCCCTATGGATGTTTTCGTTTCGAACATACCATGGTGCCCCAGTGATTGTTCGAAGGATTTTTGATTGTGAGCGCTGTATGATTTCAACATTGCTGTTGCTCGCGTTTCCCCAGAGCTGAGAGCCGTAAGTCCAAATGGGCTTAAGGGTGGAGTTGTAGAGAAGAACTTTAAAGTCCGAGCACAGGGGTGATCGAGAATTTATAATCCAGTGTAGGCTGCTAGCTTTAAGTCTGAGATGTACTTTCTTGCATTCAATGTGCCTCCGCCAGGTTAGGCGTCTGTCGAGGTGGACGCCGAGATATGTTACATCGCTGGCTTGGGGGATCTGCGTGCTATTCAAAGTTAGCGGAGGGCACGATTGTCTATTAAGGGTAAACGTTATATGTTTACACTTTTGTTCATTAATTTTGATTCGCCAGTCTGATAGCCACTTCTGAACTACCACCAAATGATCAGCTAGTTGAGCTGTCGCTCTAGTTTGGCATCTCGAGCGGCTCAGGATTGCGGTGTCGTCAGCAAATGTGGACGTAGTCAGCCTCTCGTTCGTAGGGATGTCAGCTGTGTATAGGACGAACAGGGTAGGGCCCAGTGCGCTACCTTGTGGGACTCCGGCTTCAATGTTATACTCGTTGGATGTCGTTGTATTGCATCTCACCTCGAAGACTCGGTGGTAGAGGTACGACTTAAGTAACTTGTGAGTGTTTTCTGGCATTAATGTTATGATTTTATGCATAAGGCCTTCAAGCCACACTCGGTCGAATGCCTGAGAGACGTCGAGGAATATCGCACTACAATATTCCCGATGTTCGAAGGCTGTACGAATTTCTGAAGTTATCCGGTTGACTTGCTCGATGGTTCCGTGGCTTTCACGAAACCCGAACTGATGTGCCGGTATTAAGTTTTGCTCTCTCAAATATGGTGTTATGCGCGTGAGCAGGCATTTTTCTAGTAATTTGGACAGGCACGATAGTAAGCTTATTGGCCTATAGGATGAGGGAATTGTGTGGTCTTTCCCAGGCTTCGGTATCATTATAACCACAGACTTTTTCCATTTTTTGGGGTAGTAGCCAAGTCTTGTGATCCCGTTAAATAGCTTGCATATAGCATCCACTGCGCAGTTTGGAAGTTCAATTATCATTTTTGGGGTTATTAGGTCGCCCCCTGGAGCCTTTTTCGGTTTTAGTTGCTTCCTAATGACATTAGAAATTTCAGGCACTTGAAACAAAATCGGGCTAATTGCAATTTCAGAGCTAAGCGGGGGTAGTTGAAAAGAGTTGGTGGCGGCGTTTTGCTGAAATACATTTCGTAGGTGTAGAGCAAATGTTTCGGCTCTGTCCTCGTCACTGCGGGCCCAAGTACCCGAGGAGTTTCTAATCGGAATGACTGATTCTATCGGAGAGCTTAAGTTTGGGTGAGCTCTCCACAAAGGATGCTTTGTACTGGTCGGCGACAGTTTGTCGATGTACCGGCGCTGCGCAAGCTCTTCTTCTTGCTTGAGGGTTTTGGTAAGTCTGCGTGTGGCTTCATTAAAGAGTTGCTTCGAATGGGGCGATCTGCAGGATTGCCAAGCGCGTCGTAGGCGTCGTTTTTCCCGAACCAGTTGTTCGATTTGCAGATTTGTTTTGTATTGGTTGCTACGTACAAGTGTCTCTTCTGGTGTTGAGATTTTGGCTGCTGCCACGAGTACCGACTCCAGGGCATCAGCACAGAAGTCGATGTCATTCTCAGTGTTAAGCTGTGGTGTTAGCTCAATGTGGGAACTTACGTACTTTTTGTACTTTAGCCAGTTTGTTCTAGGCGAGGTCAGCATGAAGGGGTGCTCAATTACTTTGGGGCTTTGAAGGAGAGTTATTAAAACAGGCGAGTGATCTGATGATAAGTTTGATAGCGATTTGGCGCTTACTAAATTTCTTGGGATGTTCTTGGTTACAGCAAAGTCAATTAAGTCCGGAAGTTTTCTGGGGTCAGCTGGCCAATATGTGGGGCTGCCAGAGGAGACATAGTCGAGTTTGTTTCTCAAATTTATAATTGCTTTGTACAGTTGCCTTCCCTTGGGGGTCACGAGTCTTGATCCCCAGTGCGTGTGCTTGGCGTTGTAGTCTCCTCCTGCTATAAAGCGATCTCCGAGTGAATTGTAAAAGTCCAAGAATTGCTCTTCAGTTATTTTAAAACGAGGTGGGCAATAAACAGCGGCTATAGTGATACTGCCATTGCCTGCTTGTAATTTTATGGATGTAGCCTGCAAATAATTTGTTGCAAACCTCTGATGAAAGTGGTGATTAATGCGTTCCCTGATTAAGATTCCGGTTCCTCCGTGGGCCTTGCCGTCCGGATGATCTGTGCAGTATGAAGTATAGCCTCTTATTTGGAAGTTGTATTTACCTGTGAGATGCGTTTCAGCCAGCAGTATTACATCTATTTGGTTTTCATTGAGGAATTGAGTTATTTCAAGTTTGTGCCGTGAAACGCCATTGGCATTCCACATGGATATTCGAAGGCAAGACATCGATTATTTAGATTGTTGAGATGTGAGCAATTTTATTAAAATGTTTTGATTTTGCATAAGGTTATCCATTGTTGTTTTCATGAAGGACATAAATTCCATCATACCCTGTTGTAAAGTCAGCATCATGGTTTCGATGCTGGTTGATATTTGTCCTATTGCTTGCTGAGGTGTAATTATATTTTGCCCAGAGCATTGAGCTTGTGGCTGATTGGCTAGTCCTGTTTTTAGGGCACTGGCGTATGAAACTCCCCCATTTGCGTTGAGGGGCCCAAATGAAGATCTGGCTGCTTTCGCAAAGAAAACATCAGGTGCGTATTGCGATTGAACGTATGCGTTTTGTGCATTCTGGGAGCGTGCATATTTTGCTTGTTGAAACTGACTCTTCAGCTCTTTATAGACCGGGCAGCCTCTGTAGTTTGCGGTATGGTTTTCCCCACAGTTAGCGCATTTCTTCGTCTTTGGGTCTTCTTTGCTTGCAGGGCACGGTTCGGAGTTGTGGAAGCCTCCACAAGCTACGCAGACTGAACGAAGCCCGCAGTTGTTTCTGGTGTGTCCATACTCTTGGCAGTTTGTGCATTGCAGCGGACCATTTCGCTTATGCGGTTCCTCAACAGTAATCCTTCTATGCAACAGGAATTGCAGTTTGTAGATCGGGTGCACTTCATTTTTCTTCAAGGCTCTGCTTTCTGGCTCCAGTTCAACCTTAAAGAGTGGTTGCGGCTTTTTATTTCTGTTGATAATATTAATAATATTTTTGGCGAAAAATCCTTTTTCCTTCAGTGCCTCTATTATCTCATTGGTGGATACGTCGAGCTCTATGCCCTTTAGCACTACTTGCAAGCCCTTGCTACTCTTGAGCTGGTAAGTGTAGTAGGGCTTCTTAGCCTCGTCTAGGTATTTTGTTACGGCTCTGAATTGATCTTCAGTTTTTGCTTGAAGCTTTGTTTCGTGAATATTCCCTTTGATAAGAGGAGTAACATAAAAGCTGTCATTCCCGACCAGCTCAACAATTTTCTTTACTAGGGCATTTGAGTTCTGTTCCCTTATGTAAATTGGTGGGGGCTTTGGCTTCTTTTGTACAGCCTGTCCAGCTTCGGATTGATTATTTTCAATATCAGACAACAGGGCGAATCTGTTGTTACGAGATGCCCCTGGTTGTTCGCTGCCTTTATTAGGGCAATTTTGTTTTGGTTTATTTCCAACCATTTTATTTTGCGGGCTTAGCTTCCGTTTGATTTGGATGTAACGATCCATGCCAGTCTGTATGGCCGGACCCACTTGTTGTTGTTTAATGTTGCCGATATTGACACCCGTACATCCAATTGGCTTTGTTGTTTTATTCGGCGCTGCAGAAGTTGCTAACGCATTCGAAATCGCGTTGTTGGTAACGGAGACCGTTGGTGCTTTTGTTGCAGTTGCTGCGGTTGCACAAATTAACGAGGTTGCAGTGCTCGTGGCCGGTGAGCTGTGAGTCGGAGCTGGGGGTGGGGTTCTACACTGCAAGCTCCATGAAGTGGGAGTTGGTGTGAGTAGGGCGGGAGAACAAGACCGTGCTCTCGCACTGTCAATGGTCAGTAGGGCTGAGTTGCTCTTTGATGAAGTTCTTTCTACTTCAGTATCACGGGTTGAGAAATAAGAGATATAACTGTTTCTCTGGTCTACGGAGCTTCTACGCTCATTTTTTGGATCGCCGCTCATTGAGCTATTACTCGTGGCACTTCTTAGTTTTTTATAATAACTTTGCACTAGTTTTATACATAGCTCTAATTATTATTTACTGTTTTTTTAGCAATATGATTGCCTTTTGTCTGGAGTAGTGTATCCAGTACTTTTTTTTTTATTTTTTGGTTATTTGTTATTCACTTTTAAGCTGGTTTTTCAGGAGCTCGCGCAAAACACGTCTGCACTCTCCGAATTCGCGACGAAGCTTTATGAGTAATACGACTTATTAGTTTTATTTTAGCTCTGCACGAAATAAGCTGCGAGCCCCTGTATGTAATCAATATGGCGGAAAATTTGTATTTTAAATTTTGCCGGCTGGTATGTGTTGTAAATTTTCGATTTATTGTGGACTGTATTTGGATTTGGATTTTTTTTAATAATGTATGCAAATATTTGTCACAGCGGATGTACAATAAAAAAATCAATATCAACATTTTTTGGGGGCCGAAATTGGCGGAGCACATGATTTTAATTCCTTTGGGTTTTTTTTGTGTTTTAATTATTTGTTTTCACTGTACGCTTGACTTAGGTTACGTTAGGTTAGGTTAGGACGGCTGCCAGACTATAGCCTGGCACACTTAGACCTCTGTGGGTCCATTGTGATACCGTATGATCTCTATTGTTTTGGGTCCCCTATCCGTTAAAAGTCAGCCTGTAGGTTGGTCGATCAGCAAGTCCCCCATCCGGAGGATTTAATAAAAGAGCTTAGACTCTTCAGATTAATCTGCGATATTTCGGTCAGGTCATTTATGAAAGGATATCCTAAGTGTTTCAGTCTAAGCCTGCATAGGGCTGGGCTCTTCTTCCTCATCCCTGCAGCTTCTACAAAAATCATTTTTTGGGGCTTTTAGCCTGCCGGCGTGTGCGCCAACGAGCCAGTGGCCTGTAAGTACTCGAATTAGCATGCCGCACTCAGTGCGGCTGAAATTAAGTAGGTCTGATGTTTTCTTATTGTTTATTGCAGGCCATGTCTGGTGAGAGATTCGGCACTGCGGTGTGTTTTGCCAATTGGTGTTGGCTAATTTGCAGAAATGGTTTTTAATAATTAGCTTACAGGTAGCCATAGGCATGCCAACATTCTCCTTTCCTGGAAGGAGAGGTATGGTGGTGCCTTGCCTGGCTAGCTCGTCTGCTATACAGTTGCCTAAGATATCCCGGTGACCCGGAACCCATATAAGGCTGACAATAAACTGACTAGCCATCTCGTTAAGAGATTTGCGACAGTCTGCTATTGTTCGGGAGTTTGTATTCGTCGAGTAGATTGATTTAATAGCCGCTTGGCTATCACTATATATGTTTATGTGTCTGTTTTGGGTGTTTAAGCCCCTTAAACAGACGAGTGCTTCCATTATAGCATACACTTCCGCTTGGAAGACACTGCAGTGGTCAGGAAGTCTGAATGACTGCCTGATCTCTAATTGCTCGGAGTATATGCCTCCACCTACGTGTCCGTCGAGTTTGGAGCCGTCTGTATATAAACAGATTGCGTCTATTGAGCCAGGTCGGCCCCTATCCCATGCTTCCCTGCCTGGGATCAGAGCTTCGAAGGGCGTGTGACTGTATTCACGCGTTTTACATAGATCCGTTTTTGGCGGGATCAAATTGTCATGCTGAAGAATCTTAGCGTGACCATACAGTTGGGATTTCCATTGCCCCGTATCCCTTAGTCGAATGGCTGCCGATTTACCCTTTCCATGCCTGCTAAGTCCAGGCTCGGGAGGTTCAAGATCGCGTTCAGCGCTTCGTTCGGGGTAGTTCTAAGGGCTCCACTAATGCACAAAGCCGCCATGCGCTGCACTTTGTTGAGGGGAGTTAAGATACATTGTTTGTGTAGAGCGGTCCACCACAGAGCCACTCCATATAGTAGGATTGGCTTGACTACCGCTGTGTATATCCAATTGACGATTTTAGGGGACATACCCCATCTTAGCCCGATTGCTTTTTTACAAGAGTAAAGTGCAATGGTCGCTTTCTTGGTTCTCTCTTGGTTGTTTAAGCCCCATTTAAGACGCTTATCTAATACTAACCCCAAGTATCTTGCGTGCTCGCTAAAAGAGAGATTACAGTTGTTTAAAGTGGGTGGGTTGAGTTTTGGGATTTTATATCTATTTGTGAAAAGGACTAGTTCCGTTTTTGAGGGATTTACCCCAAGTCCGTTTTTTGTAGTCCATTCCGATAGTGTTTTTAGTTTTGCGGTCATAAGATCGCATAGCGTTTGTGGATACTTACCATTAAAAATGATAGCGACATCGTCTGCGTATGCCACTATCTTACAGCCACCTCCTTCAAGAATCCGCAGTAGTTTATTTACCGCGATATTCCATAAGAGGGGTGATAATACACCTCCTTGCGGAGTGCCTCTATTCACTAGTCTAGTCTGGGTAGAGGTCCCTAGTGTGGCCGTGACCAGTCTGCTTATCAGCAATTTGTGGATCAGCCCCACCAGCGGTGGCTCAACCCCTAGTTCAGTGAGGGATTCTGTTATTGCTGTGGGAAGCACGTTGTTGAAAGCTCCTTCTATGTCAAGGAAGGCGATCAAGGTGTATTCTTGTATACTGAGTGATTTCTCGATGCTGCTTACTAACAAGTGTAGCGCCGATTCGGTCGATTTACCTTTGGTGTATGCGTGTTGCGCCTTTGATATCTGCGTCGGGTCAATGATGTCTCTGATGTGTAGACCTACAGTCTTTCTAAGATTTTTAGCAGGAATGATGTCAGACTTATCGGTCTAAAATCCTTCGCTGTAGTATGGGTGGCCTTCCCTGCCTTAGGGATGAAAACGACTTTCGTTTCCCGCCACGCTGTAGGTAGTTCTCCTACTGCAAGAATGGTCTGGAAAATTTTTCTCAGCCGGTTTATAGCTAGCTGTCATGCTTGCTGAATATGTGCCGGTGTTATATTGTCCGGTCCCGGCGATTTGTACGGTTTAAAGCTATGAATGGACCAGTTTATATTACGGTATGATAGTAGGAGGTTTAAGTTTATTCCTTCTCCAGTGTGTCTTCCTGGGGGATGTCCTGCTTGTAGGTTCCCTGGGAAGTGAGCGTCTAGGAGTAGGTTTAGGGATTCTTCACTAGAGTCCGACCATGATCCGTCAGCCTTTTGGAGATAGCCCAAGGATACGGCTGTCTTAGAAAGTATTTTTCTGAGCCTTGCGGCATCCGTTGTCTTTTCAATATCCGAGCAGAAGTTCTGCCACGCAGTTCTCTTCTCTTTTCTGATGGCCTTTTTGTATGTGGCTAGTTCCTTTTTGTAGCTTTGCCAGCTAATGTCCTCATTTGTAGCTTTCGCTCTGTTGAACAGGCTTCTGCATTTGGCTCTGAGGATTGATAATTGCTGGTTCCACCAAGGAGGTTTTTTCTATCCCCTTGGTTTCCCTAACGGGCATGCAGCTGTGAATGCCGCGTTGCATGCTTCTGTGAATTTGTTTACTATATTATCTAGCTCTTGAGTGCAAAGAGTACTTTCTGGTGGCTCCCTGGGGAGGAAGCTCGATAGAATTTCTTTGTATTTATTCCAGTTTGCCCGCCTGGGGTTGGCAAAGCTGACCGGCGCAGGTGACACTAGGGACAAGGTTGTCTCTATAAACCTGTGATCTGAAAATAGTGCTCGTCGGAAACAGCCCAGTTTGTGACCGTGCTTACGAGTGAATCTGATGCCAGGGTTAGATCTATGATCGTTTGGCACGTTTTTGTTATAAAAGTAGGGGTATTGCCCCTGTTACAAAGAAATAAGTTCGAATTTAGAATGAAATCAAATAAAGACTCACCTCTGTCGTTGTTGATAGGGCAGCCCCACTGGGTATGGTGGGCATTTGCATCGCATCCTATCACCAAACCTTTCTTAAGCTCTTCACATTCCTGTACCAGTCCTCTGACTAGCGCGTCTGGGGGTTCTACCTTTTCAAAAGCCATGTAGGCCGATAGCATCCTAATAGAGCCGCCTTGCAGCTCCAGGCTTATTGCTGTGTTGTCTCCGTTGCTGTAATTGCGAAGCAGAAATGTACTAATATGCCGTTTTGCTAAAATGCAGGTTCGAATTTTACCTTGTTTGGGGTCAAGCATAAGCTTGTAATCTTTTGTTCCTAGTCCAGCAACCCTGCCTCCTGCTATCCAGGGTTCCTGCACTAAGACCACGTCGGCTTCGCCTGTGGCCAGGCGAAGCAAAAGGGCAGCGGACGCTGCTTTACTGAGATGTAGGTTGATCTGCAGGAGTCTTAGCGACATCCCCAGCTGCAACCTCCACCACAGTAACGTCGGCCTCCGAATCGCTCAGGTCCACTTCATCGATTGCCGGTCCCAACGCTCGCATCTCTCTGCTCAGCGACGAGTCGGTTGAGTAGCCGTCTTCCGGCACACCAGGGGCCTCCACTTCCTCCGCAAGCACCTGATCAGCTGGGTTGCCGTCAGGACTTCCCGAGGAATTAGAGTCCCCTTTATAGATTTTAATGTGTATGGCACTAAAACCATTGTTGAGCTTTCCCCGAGCAGCCTCTATGGGAGCGATCGACTCCTTATTTAGAACCACGGACCGGGCAGCTCTATAGAGCGTTGCCTCTTCGCCTGAGCACCTTCTTGCTGGGGCTTCTCTTGCCCATAGTTGGGAAACACCGTCCTTGCCCACTCTACCTTCTTAAGCCATTCTGGCGAAGGCGTGGCGACAGTGCTTCTGGCATGCGAGCGCAGGGTTTGGGCGGCAGTCCTTCTCTCTGCGTACGTGAATTTCTTGTCACCAGCGGGTGACCCGATCGACTTTGCTACGCCTACCGCTGATTTTGGCGCAGATGCGCACATAGCGGAGGCGTTAGCGACAGTCTTTCTGTCCCCCGACATCCCTAATTTGGGATGGGGCCCTTTCTGAGCCCTACTGGTGCTTGCAGTGGAACCATCATTCGTCTTTGCAGCGCCGGGTTTTTGTGGAGTTCCCGTCTCCGTTTTCTTGTTTGTGTTTTTGTTATTTATTGATTCCATATTTGGTCCCACGAGCTGCGGAGAAGGGGAAAGGTCCGCCCGGGCAGAGATCCGCGGTACCCGGGTAAGGCGGTAGATAGAACAGGGGGTCGCCATCTCCCTGAGCCCACCGTTTGAGACTGAGCTAGTTGTTTATCCGGGCCCCCAGCCAGGCTGACTCTTAGCACGGTCCGAATTACACCGTAGTCCGGCCCGGAGTGAGATGTTGTTTGGGAGAGGAAGTGGGTAGGTGGTGTGTGGGGGATATTGGGTTTGTGTAAAGCAACTGTTTAGATGCGGCTGAACAAATCGCATCGTCGGTATTGCCTCGTTGCAAGATACCCGCTGGTTGTCCGGGACTGCTTATTTGCTGGGGCTTCCGTCCACGATTCCGTGTTTGACTTCCACCTCCAGCTTATTCGCAGTTGGCCTCGAGTGAGGTCGTCCGCTATCCGCAACCTGCGACCCGCTCGGTCGCCCCAGCTAGGCGGCTTCAGAACCATCTCACAAGTTCCTCAGGCCGAGTACGCTTGATTTTTATTTGCACACTTTTATTTTGATTGATATTTTTTAATTTCTTCGATTTGATGTTGGATGAATATTTAATGGATGTACGGCCAAATGCGAATATGAAACTTGTACATCAATGCACACGAAACGGAGTTGGAAAATAATGGAAACGGTGTAATTTATTAACTGCCGTTGTCGGATTAAATCGAACTTGGATTTTTAGACAGATCGTACAGAAAGTCAAACGAATTATGTTTTCGGATGGCTGACTGTCGACCGGCAGTTAATAATGAATTAATAATTTGCACTTATCTGCTGGAGCAATCCGGCTCGAAGGATGAAAAATGATTGTGTGGCGTCGGTGATCGGCGTTTGTAGGCAGCTTCTTGGGCTTTGCGGCTGTTGCACGTAGCCGGTGGCAAGATGTGGGGGAGATACACAAAAGCACTCGGCGATCGCGAGACGATAGGCAGAAAAGAGAACACGGGTACTTTTTCGGAGTATTGCGCGGACCGGCCGGGCGTTGTAATTAATTCAATTGGTACAAGAGAACTAACTAAAGCCTAGTTGAGCGCCTTCAAAGCGCAGCGGAGAGATTGCGGGAGTGGGAAGGCGGGGCCGGGAAGGCGGGAGAGCCTGGAATCGCACGCGTCCAGTGCGGGAGAGCGGGAGAGGCTGGAATCGCGAGCATCCAGTGCGGGCGAGTAGGCATTCGCAAAGAGGGAAGAGCGAGCAATTTAAGAGAGGGGAAAGCGGCGTAAACAGTATTGATGAGTACTTTAAAGTTTTAAAATCCAAAATGCAGTTACATTTCAAAACTATAAAAATGTTTCATAGTGTTATAAAGAATTCCACCGAATTGATGTTTTTTTTTAAATTATTATGTTAATAAGTTCCGATATTTCGACTTTCGATCATGCCACAAGCCATGTATCATGTATCAAGAAAAGGTAGCGTATTATTTTTACGCTACCTGATCACTGATGCAAAATTCTTGCCTCATGATCAGTAAGAAATCCATCAGTGATCAGCGATCATGTTGTTCTGCTGAGCGCGACCAATACAAAGGTTGTTGGTTTAACCCAGCGGTCGGCACACACATACAATGACATTTTGTTTTATATTTGTGTGAGTAAATTGCACGGGCCAGCTCAACAGTGTGCGTGTGCAGACCGCAGTTTTACAGTATACGTGTGGGCAGAGGGTGAGCAGAACAAAACCGTATGCTCACTTAATAGGACGCTGCCGACCGCTGGTTTAACCAAAAAGCCTTGCTACGTACCGCACGGAACTCGAAAAATTATTCATCGTGAAAATGAAATATTGTATGCGGATGTTCTTTCTAATGCGTCCTTCTACAATACAATATACCCCCTTAGGGCTAGTACTCAACCCAACAAAAAGTCGTCCAAAACCCAAAACTTCATATAAAAAAAAACTTTACAATTTTTGGTGTCAAAACTTCGGTTGAAGTTTTTGGACGGCAGTACTCATGCTCACAAAAAGTTCTAAAATACCGCTCAAGAAATAATTCATTCTATAAATTTCTTGAGTTATCGATCAATTCCGATAACAACCTAAACGGGAAACGGTTGATTCCGCTTGCAAAACACGAGTTAAAAATTTGAATTTTTTTTTGTTCTTGAGACAGTGTGACCGAAAAGTACCGAACGAATTTTACCAAATTAATCAACACTGGACCCTCAAGAAATAATTGACTGGAAATAGTATTTTTTTTTTACCAGTTTTTGTTATGTTGAGTACTAGCCCTTAGGCAAGACCTAGCAACTGTTGCAACGAAACATTATAGGGGAGAAGGGGACTCGAATAGGAAAAAGGGCAGAATAGTATGTGGCCCTAGCGGCCAAACGGCCCGTTTAAATTGCGCGTTGTGTTTACTAAAGGTTCCTTAGAACACCAGAGGGCTACATTAAAAATGAACTTCAAGCGCCATCAGTTGAAGAAATTACGAATAAATTTCGGTCAATGTCAAATTTTTGAAAATAGTTTCATTCTGTTCGGGACAGTTTATTAAAAATTGGTCGCATGCGAGATTTTTTAAAATATTTATTTTCTGAAGCAAAATTCCGTTCCAAACGCGTAAGTAATTTTCATTGTTTTTTGCTTACCATTCCTGGAGTTATTTTGCAAAAAGTCAACACTCTCTGTTTGGGGCTGTAATAGTAGATGTAGTAATTGTAAATCTAGCGCTCGGGAACGTAAAAAACAAAAATTAACCCCGCTGATAAATTTAATATAATATAATATTCTTTAGATTACAAAAAATCCAAATTAAATTTACTTAAATGCGGTCCTTTGCATCAAAAAGCCATAACCGAATCTTTATACCCGTTACTCGTAGAGTAAAAGGGTATATTTTATTTGTGCAAAAGTATGTAACAGGGAGGAGGAAGCGTTTCCGATCCTATAAAGTATATATATTCTTGATCAGGATCACTAGCCGAGTCGATCTAGCCATGTCTGTCCGTCCGTCCGTATGAACGCTAATATCTCGGAAACTATAAAAGCTGGAGGACTGGCATTTTGCATGCAGATTCTTAGAGGTCCTACTTTTCAGCCGACGGCCACGCCCCTCTAACGCCCACAATCGCCTTAAACGGAACGTTCGTTAAAAAGTTATGCGCGATCAAAGTTTTATATCTCCCTCGCACTCCCTTTAGTTGAGTAACGCGTATTTGATAGTCGGGGCACCTGACTATAGCGTTCTCTCTTGTTATATCATGGGATCATTTTAAATCAAAAGATTGGTGCCAAAGAGTATGTTGACATTTTGCAACGTTCCTCTAAGGTTTGCAATTGACTTCAAAATGATGTAGGAAAAAGTTATAGCCAAAAGAAGAGCCTTTCCGATGGTACAATTTTTTACTATTCAAGCCCCCTTCTCCTCTACGCATTTCTACTCGTTCTAAAATTTTATAGGCGAATTCATCTCCCAAAATTGGCCAAATTGTTGCTTTAAAAAAGGTTATAGTCCAAAAAGCGTATGGGCGTAAGGTCCTATAAATATTTATATTAAAGCATGCAAATAACTGTTGACCGTTTTTATACCCTTGCAGAGGGTATTATAAGTTCAGTCAGAAGTTTGTAACGCAGTGAGGAGGTGAAGGAGCCGAGTCCAACTAGCCATGTCCGTCTGTCCGTTTCTATCGCGATGAAACTTTCCCAAAAGTCTTATTTCTATTGCAGGTAGTAAATATGTCACATTTTTTAGTTTAGCTGAGAATCAAACTAATTAGAAACTAACATTTTGGCAAAATCATGGGGAAATACGTGTTATAGAAACTAAAATTTTGGCAAAATCATGTGGAAATACGTGTTATTCAAGTTTAATGGTTTTTGGCTTGGTGGACTTATTCGGGGAAATGCCCATATATTCTTGATCAGGACCAATAGCCAAGTCGATCTAGCCATGTCCGGCTGTCTGTATGAACGCTAAGATCTCGGAGACTACAAAAACTAGAAAGTTCTTTCGAAAAAGTATAAATGCAATTTGGTTGTTCTTATTAATATCTATCGAAATGTAGAAGAAATTTTTTAAATTTGACCATTCATAAAAAGTTATGAGCAAATAATAAAATTCAAGCAGTCGCTTTACTGCATTTATGTCTGTTCCTTTGGGTAAGTAACGGTATAGTCGGGGTACTCGACTCCAAGATCTTCTTAATAATAGTCATCGATGTTTCTTCCCCTATTGTCTGAAATGGGGTAACAAAGTAAAATATAACCTTTTTTATTTTTTTTTTAACTGTTACAGTAAATTCGAGGAGGCAATAGAACTGATAGCCACGCATGGCGGCAGCGTCCCCATTCTTTCCGTTGCCAGGTGAGTAAAGAATAATAAATACTTCACTTGTTTCACAATGGCAATATTTGTATGTGAATATTATGACTTGCTAGACTTTACATTAACCATTTACTGGCGATAAAGCAATATGATGATGCTGCAAAGCTTTGCCTGCGCATGCTGGGTAATAACAAAGTCCTTTGGGAAGAAGAAGTTTTTAAGTTTGTGAAGTGTCAGCAGCTACGCTCCGTTAGCCCCTACCTGCCGACATCCGTAGAAGGCAAACTTGATCCCCACGTGTATGAGATGGTATTATACGAGTCTCTAAAATTCGATGTAAACAGCTTCCTTAATCTTATCAAGGAGTGGCCTTCTCATCTGTACGATGGCCTAGCTGTTATTAACGCCATTCACGATAACTTTCGTAAGCAACATGCTAATCAGTTACTCGAATCCCTGGCACTTCTATACTCGTATCAGGGTGATTACGAAAGCGCTCTCCGCATGTATCTAAAGTAAGTATACAAATCGTTAATAAGAACTGACTCATAAAAAGTCTACAGATTACAGAACAAGGATGTTTTTCAATTAATACGTCGTTATGAGCTTTACGATGTCATTCCAAAACTAATTATTCCGCTCGTTCAATTGGATCGTGAACGTGCCTTAGAAATACTATTAGATAAGAAAAAGATTAATACAGAGGTAGTTGTCCATCAGCTGGAGGATAATCAAGAGTACCTATACTGGGTAAATGCGATATGTAACATGTCAGAAATGCATTAAGTTTTTAATTGTTTTCAGTATTTGGACTCCTTGCTAAAGGTGGATACGAGTAATGTGTTCCAAAATAAACTGGTTTCCTTGTATGCAAAATATGATCGATGTAAACTATTGCCCTTTCTTATGCGTTCAAAGGAATATGTCATTCAGGAGGCGTTGATATTATGCAAACGGGAAGGTTTTTATCCGGAAATTGTCTTCTTACTAGGTTGCATGGGCGGAGTGGAAGCAGCCGAAGCCCTAAATATTATTATTCATAGAGTAAGATAACTTAAAGTAAAAGAAAAGATAACTTAAATATAACACTTACATTTTGTAGATCAAAGACATAGAAATGGCTATCGAGTTTTGCAAGGAACAAGACGACAACGATCTATGGAACCTGCTTATCAATGAATCCACCAAGCAACCCGAGATTGTGTCTAAAGTCTTGGACGGCATTGTGGGTAAGTAGCGCGAATTCTTAACATGCGCCCTGAGTAATATTAAACACTTTACTTCTCTAGACTATGTAAACCCTGCGGTGGTCGTTAGTAAGATTGAAATGGGCAGGACTATTCCGAACCTGCGGGAATCACTTATTAAAATACTGTGGCATTACAATATCCAAGGAGAAATATTATCCACCGCCCAAAAGATTCAAAATGTTAACTATTTTGATACACATTCGGAGGTAGTGACACTGCAAAGAAGAGGTCAGCAAGTATCCTGCGAACAACTATGCTTATTGTGCCAACGCCCAGTAATAATGAAAAATACTGTTCAAAATTATATAATCGGATTTAAATGTGGCCACCTCTATCATAAGCCGTGCGCAGGTGTTCCTTCCCACAAACACTGCAGTGAGTGTAAACTGAGGGCCGAAGATTCAGTTGTGGAAGAATAGGTTTATGTGATTTCATACCTGTTGCTCCATTCTTTTCTGGTTATGACACAGTTTTCTTCAATATTGGTCTGTATTGTGTTTGATTTGAGCTTTTTATAAATATTTATTAGGATGCCACGTCATTAGATACCACTACAAATAAATTTATCTTATTTTATTTATAAATTATGCTTTTCAACTTAAATTAAAGGTATACAAAATGAAATAAATAGTCTTACTACCTTATGCAAAGAATGATATGTGCAAATTAACTTTCTCCTTTAAAAAGTTTGTTAAAACAATTTATAATTTTTTTTCTTCACTTATTCACTATAATATTTTTATAGGTCAAACCTTATCTAAATTCACAGCTCTTTGAAATTTAAATTCCGGCTCGCTCTATGGCTCTTGTGTTTACAATATCGGCTTGGCTGTTTACTGATCTGGGTTGGAATAAATTAGAGGCGTAGTATAAAGTTTTTTCGACTTTTACTTTTACTTACTTTTTACTTTTTGTCATTCAGAAATTGTCATACGACTTAAAATTTAACTTTTTGTCATTAAATTGTTAAAAGACTGTTAAACGATGAGAAAACTTCAATACCTTAGGGATCCGCTGAGAGTAAGAGAGTAGCCCTACTTGCTTCGACGTGTTTTCTTAAAAAAATCAATACTTTAAAAACTAAGAATGGCTCCACCTTATTAACAAAACAAGATTGTAACTAACAATATGACGCATATGTTAAAATAAAAAAAAAATTTGGTGGGGATAATGTTTAAATTTTGTTTTTTAAATCTTAATTTGTTTTTGTTTTTAAGAAATTCAAAACTTATTGTTTTGAAAAAAAATTTATAAAAGAAGAGGTTTTTGAGGAATTAATGCAAAAGACACGAAGTCAATGAGAGGGTACTTTTTCAAAATTCGGGTTTTTTGGCAACCTAAAAAAAATTATTATTTTTTTTCGGCCAAATCCTAATACACTTGTTTATTTATTTTCCGAATGGTACACGTAAAAAAGGTTTCAGGCAAATCAAATATGTGAAAAAGTATTTTGGGCCAATCCGTTCGATTTTTATAAGAACCGCCCATATATGATTGCAATTTTAATCAAGAGAGAACGCTATAGTCGGGTGCCCTGACCATCAGATACCCGTTACTCAGCTAGAGGGATTGCGATGGAGATGGAGATATAAAACTACATTTCGATAGGTTTAAATAAACGCAACGCAAATCATTACAAATGTGGGCGCTAGACACACTTTAAAATCGTTTGTGGGCGTTGGAGGGGGCGTGGCGCTCGGCTGAAAGAAACTTGCACTGCGTAGGAAGCCCATGAATATGTGTTGATAATGCCTACTTTCTAGTTTTTGTAGTTTCCGAGATCTCAGCGTTCATACGGACGGACAGACAGACGGACATGGCTAGATCGACTCGGCTAGTGATCCTGATCAAGTATATATAGACTTTATAGGGTCGGAAATGCTTTCTTCTGGCTGTTACATACTTTTGCACGAATGCAATATACCCTTTTACTCTACGAGTATATTTTGTAATCATTATAATATTACATACGCAAAAAAGCGGACGGACGCCCAAACTCTGCGATTTCAATCAATAAGCAACACTGCCACACCTTCGCCCGAAAGGCTTAAGAAGGTAGAGTGGGCAAGGACGGTGCTCTCAAATGATGGGCAGTAGAATCCCCAACAAGAAGGTGATCACGCGAAATGGCAGCGATTCTTAGAAATACCCAGACCCTCGCGAAGAGTTCTAAGGTCCAGCCATTGGTCTCTTTCGTCGAGATCACAAAGGATCGAGTCCTACTCGGACTCATTGACAGGGCAATCCGAAGGGCAGGATTCCCAGGACTCTATAATACAGCAGCGACAAAGGCGCTGGAGGACATCCACTCGTCTTGGTGAAGGAGCTTGTAGGCGATGTAAACCAGGCAATTAAGGTTCTAAATAAAGAATCGGTTGCTTCAAGCGAGGCTGCTCAAGGAGTGCTGAACCTCAGATTTAGTGTCATACTCATCAAAGTGTATACGGATGACTCCAATGCACTGTGGTCGGGCTTGTATGGAGCCGCGGCCATAAATACTTCTAGATGTGCTATCGTTATGAAACTTTTACCAAAAATCTAAAAAAATTGTATAAATATATGTTAAAACAAGAGAGAACGCTATAGTCGGGTGCCCCGACTATCAGATACCCGTTACTCAGCTAAGGGAGTGCGAGGGAGATGGATATATTAAAACTTTGATCGGTCACAACTTAGGTTTTGATAATCACAATAAAACTGCATTTTTACTTTTTAAAAATCTTTAAAGGTGTGGGCGCCAGACACCTTTCAAAAAATGAGGGGGTGGTGAGAGGGGGCGTGGCACCTCTTTGAAACAAACTTGCGCTGCGTGGGAAATCCAAGAATATGCATGCAAAATGCCAATCCTCTAGCTTTTATAGTTTCCGAGATCTCAGCGTTCATACGGACGGACAGACGGACATGGCTAGTTCGACTCGGCTAGTGATCCTGATCAAGAATATATAAGAAAAGCTTCCTTCTCCCTGTTACATACTTTTGCACGAATACAATATACCCTTTTACTCTACGAGTAACGGGTATAAAAATTGGCCAGATCGTATCACTATATCCCATATCTTCCATAGGAACGAATTTCTCAGTTGATGCGTTCACATGAGAGAGCAGTCATAAATTAATTTCTTGTAATCATAATAGGCTGAACTTTTTAATGTAAGTTATTTACAAGCTTAGAACTGTAATATAAAAGTGTGGGTGTGATTGCTCACTCCCACCTCCCACGCCCACCTGCCCAAAAAAGTTATATTTGGGTTTTTAATTCCTCCACTTCCAGCTCATATCCTGAGTTTTTAAGATCATTAATTAAAGCATACAGCACACTTTTTTTTCTTTGGGGTTGAGTGCCGCATTCATTCTGCCAAATGCTAAACACATGCTTTCGAGAATACTGGTAGTAGGTTCCTAATAAAATTATAAATTAATAAAACGACAAAATAATCTAAAAACATAAAACATAAAACGCACAGCAAAAAGAAGCAAGCGAAACAGTAAAAACAAACTACAACTAAGCACACACAGACACAGAACAATAAAGTGCTTCCTCCTAGATAGAGCTGCTAAAATAAATGAGGTTAGGTTGCATTTTTTAATGGCACAAGTGCATCGGCAAGTTTCGGCAGCTGAACAAAACATTTTTATAATCTTGAAATATTAATATATAACAGTATATAAACATCATTGGAGGTAACCGGGGGAAAGCACTTAAAACTTTACCTAAAACATTGTAAGGCACAACATTTACGAACTAAATAGGATGCACGTTTTACCACTTATTTACACAAAACACAGGACAAGTTATTAATTTATGTATCTGTATAAACAAAGTATATACCGTTATGAACAATATCCATTATATACGAATGGGATTAAACCGTGCTATATAATTTATTAGAATTTTTTAAATCCACTGCGTTGCACTGCACTGTTGACAAATTGCAAGAAAGTAATCACGTGCTCGCACTTTACATTCCAGTGAAAAAAACTATTGTGTCGTAAAGCTTAGACAGCTGATCATAGAACCGGTTTTTGCTCGAATATCTCAAAATCAATATTTTGATTTTTCACCTATGGCAGCGACCACTGTGCAATGCCGCGGAAAGCTCTGCCGGCAACCCAGCCGAGCAAGTGCTTGTTGAGGAATTGCGGGCGCCTTGTGGCCCTGAGGTGGCGCTCAGCAGAGAGATTCGATTCGCTTGGACCGGCAATTGGAGACGTGGGCCTGGGCGATACGGAGGAGGCCGACGTCAAGGTGGAGGTTACAGCTGAGGATGTCACTAAGACTCCTGCAGATCAACCTACACCACAGTAAAGCAGGGTCTGCAAGGTTGCTAGACTAGGAACAAAAGAATCCAAGTTTATGCTAGACCCCAAAGAAGGTAAAATTCGAACCTGCATTTTAGCCTGTAAGGATGTTTTCTCGGCCGTGGTACAGATCTCAGTCGGATCCAAGAGTCCTTTACAAGAAATTTGTAAATCACCGAAACACCGGACTAGGGGGGTCCCGTTTCACAAGCGAACGGGTATTGTTGAAGGGGGTCTCCACCGAAGGTTCTTCTTAGTGTCGAGGAAAACGCAGACGAGCCCTATTCCTTGGTCACGTCCTGACGGACGATGCCAAGTGGGGAAGTTTACTTCGCGGGCGTCGGTGATGGAAAATCCACCGGGCTGGACCTTCGGACGAGGCCGAGCCGGGAAGGATGCTTTGCGCGCGTCAGAGTCCCGCGTTTCGCGTCGGAGGCGAAAAATCCACCGGGCAGGGCCTTAGGGCGAGGCCGAGCCGGGAAGGATACTTTGCGGGCGTTGGGTAGTAAGGAGACGAGAAGATTGGACTCATTCGACTGGCTGGGACGGGTGTCCGCGCGCCAGTCTAGAAACTACGGAAGAGGTGAAAATACTAGGACGCTAGATCGGACGGTGGGTGTCCACGTACGAGCTTAGCTAATAACTAGGATTATGGACAAAGCGGGACGGGCGTCCGCGCTCGAGTCCCAAAACTACGGAAGAGGCGAGAAAACTAGGATTACGGATCAGGTGGGACGGGTGTCCACACGCCGATCTCAAAGCTACGACAATGCAGGAAGACTAGGGTAATGGATAAGGCGGGACGGGTGTCCACGCGCAAACCACCAAAGCTACGGAAAAGGCGGGAGAACTAGGGTAAAGGATAAGGGGGAACAGGTGTCCACGCGCAAATCCCCAAAGCTACGAAAAAGGCGGGAGAACTAGGGTATCGAATAAGGCGGGACGGGTGTCCACACGCGAATCCCAAAACTACGGAGGAGACTACGGGACCGAATGGAAAGGGGTCCACATTCGGGTCCGGTGACACTACGGTAATATTTTTCTACGAACGGAAATACGACTACTGTGGCAAACGGGAAGGATGTCCGCGTTCAAGTCTAAAGCAGCGGTAAGAATGAGGTTAGGCGAGGTTAGATTTTGTCCTAGTCTAGAACAGGACCAAGAAAGGAAAAACACGGGATCGAGATATTCGGTTATATATTCTTTACCATTTATTCAAACCATCCTCGCTCGAGAACGCTACACCGTTTTGAACACTTGTGAGCCTAGTTGTACTAACCTCGACTGGTCCGTCTCATATATCTTTAATCTTTCTTACGATCACCCGCGAAACGGTGCGTAGAACCTCGCTATCGTGAACTGTCGGAACACACGCGGTTAGAAATACGAGAACAGTCGCGTCAGGCGTCTAAGCTGGCCTGTTCCTCGATCTTCTGCCCTGCGAAAGGAAACTCCGGAGCAAACGTCTAGCCCGTTCCGCGATCCCTTTCCCTTTCTCCCTTTTCCCCCTTTCGAGATTTCTAGTATTCTCCTACTACTAGTATCTTTGTTCGGGATTTCAAGTATTTAAGGTGTCTCGGCTAAATATCGGTTGGCGTTGCTGATTTAGATATAACTTATTAATATTTATTTCCATTCACGGGATCTCTCTTAACACTAATAACGTAACAGAATTCAAGGTTTTTCTCTTAAAACTAGTATTTAACCCAGATGTAACATGCCTATGCCATACTATGGCTCACCTACCCGCATATTTCGGGGTTATTTTTACTTTGCTATATTATCGACAACATGAAAACAAGAACCATTTCTTGTGAGGCGTGTTAATAAAGAATGTGCCTTAGGGCGGTCCACATTTGTATGGGAATTTTTAAGGTCCTACTTTCACCCGCCTATTCGGTGCGCTTTGAGCTATTTAAGGTATACAAAAAGACATTTTTTGAAAAAATCGCGTTTTAGGGTCTGCGAATTGGCTTTAAAGTTTATCACACATACGCACATTGTGCCTTCTTCGGCTTATACCAAAAAAAAAAAAAAATAATAAAACTAGTATAGGTATAATTGGGACGGACACCCTCTAGGTGGGTTCATCACAAGCCAAATGCAATCACAGCAACGGAGATAACACCGCAGTAAGGCTGCTTTCGGCCTTCATAACCTTTAAGAAGGAAGAAGCTGGTCAGAGGGCTGCACTGGGGGGAATTCAATATTTGTTTGGGGCCAAAACCCATTTTTTAAAAGTCGTTTAAACAAAAATGTTTTTTCTGGAATACTTTAACAGAATAACAATCTTCAATATTACGTTTCAGGAATTCCAATAGAGGGCGCCTCTGCTAAATTACAACTGTTTCATCAGCTGTTGTAAGTTGCTTTCTCACGCCTTAGAAACAAAGCTGAGACTATTAAATTGCAAAAAAGAAGAGTTTTAATGAATTCTTAGTGGAGTTTTTGGAATTAATTCAAATGATGGTGGTGTGTACTAAGTATTTGTTTGATTTGACATTTTAAATTAATCGTGGTTTTTTTTGTAATCGATTATTTTTGTGACCAGTTTTGCACAAATATTTTTAAAGAAAACAAATTGTTAAATAGTGGTACAAAGCGAGTCTAGCGGAGTTAAAGTGTAAGGAATCCTTTTTAAAATGAATGTAGTCAGAAATTACACCTTTTACGATTACTGGAAAAATTGGGGTTTTTAGATCATAACCTCATAACCCTTTTACAAATGCTCGCACTGTGGGCAAAATATATGAAGTAGTTTTTATTTAAAACGCCTTATAAAGTATGGAGGAAACACTTTTTGCTGCCTTTGGACAATTAAAATTGGCTTTAGAGGTTTAAAAGGAAAATATCGCTATAACTGTAACAAAAAATGAAAGAACTGGCAGGTATAATGTAACTATTTTCGATTTTATGCAACTAAATAAAATATTTTTCCGATTCTAGAAAAATTTTTTGAATAGTTTTAATACCGTATTAACATGGTACTTTTCCAGTTCTATGCATATATCTTGAAAAATAGCAAAGTTGATCTGATCCATTTAAAGGCAGCTATATGATATTGTTGTCTGATCCGAAATATATTCATACAGAATAAGCGTTTGGATAAATAAAAACAAAAAAGTGGTCAGATTCCTCATAGTGGGCTGGCAAAAAAATATGAAGATATGAATATGGGACGCCAACGCCCACCACACTCAGTGGAATTGCCCAACCAACAACGACAGAGGTAAGTCTTATGTAATGCCCCCATCTTTATAACCAAAACTTGACAAACGGTCATATATATATGGTTGGTATAACCTTGTCAGACAAAAAATCGATTTAGCGTCGCTTGTGAACGGTTGTGTTTACCTTTGTGCTCTAAGTTTTTTGTGTGTTTTCAGTGTTTTTTTGCGAGTGTCTTGCGTTTGTTTATAAACAAAGCTTAGCCTAACAACTGTGTTAGTGTTTTTAAATGAATCTCCCAACAAAAGGGTACATGGTTATAGTTATTTTAACATTTCTATTGGATTTGTTTAATCGCTTGTCTTTGTTAGTGTAAATTTCACGCTCTGAACTTGCTAAAACTCTTGAAATCTCTTTCTCACTCTCCCGCTCTCAGTCTCTGAGAGCTTGCTGTACTTCTAATTTCTCTCTCTCTTGCTTGCTTTACATTTGTAACTGTTTGTGCGTATTGTTGTTGGTGCCCCACAAGCCACGCTCAGTCGATAGAAGTTTTTTCTCTCGCGCTCTCTTGCATATAATTAATTCGCGATCTCGCGCTCTTATACTTTTCGTTGTTTTGTGTATTTGCGGTTTTGGAATTTGATCCCAGTGCCAAATTTACTATAGGTATTTTTTCAACATTTTGTTCCTATTTCTTTGAATAACCTTTTTTTTCCCTTTATAATGGCTCTTATCTGTACCAAAAGTTGTTCTCTTCCGACGTCAACTAAAGATTCTTTTATTATCTGCTGGATCTGCGAATCGGTCATGCACGTCAAATGTGCAGGATTTACTGGCAGAGTTAAAGACTTCATTGAAATGCATACCGGTCTCATCTGGGCATGTGAGTCCTGAAAGGAAAAGACAGTCGAGATGAGTAGCTTTATGAGGCAGACTCGAGATGGTCTATTGAACCTTTCACGAGTTTTTAAACAGCTCAATGACGGGTTCAATTCTGTTTGTGAACAATTTAATAATAAGAAATTATTATTAACCGAGTCGCCTAAACGAAAAAAAGCCAGCTCAGGGGCAGTTAATAAGACCGTGAAGCAGAACAAAATACTGCACACGGTAGCTGCAGCAGTTCCTGTCAGCACAGGGGTAACCGAGCCAACTGTGCCTATGGAAACAGCCAGTTCCTGAGGTGACCCTGTTTCTGGAAGCCAACCTGAGGCACAGAATTCGGTGCTGACTGTACCTATAGATACAGTAGGAACCACTTCTGGGTCCCAGACGAGCAAGGTTCAGAGGGGTCGAAAGAGACTGTCGGTTGTTCCACAGAGGAAGCAACTATTCGTATCTAGATTTACCCCAGATACAACATCCGAGGATGTTTTGGAATTTATTCGTGAAAAATTCCCATCCGAGGACATTGCTGTTGAACAATTTCGTTTCTCTTACGCTCGTAGGATATCATCTTTTAAAATATTTGCTCCGCCTGATGTGTTTAAAGAACTTCTTTCTGAAAGCTTTTGGCTTAATGATGATTTGGTTATAAAAGAATTTGTTCCAAATAAACCGAGAACAAATAACAGGCCTCCCATGGTGCCAAAAAACTGAAAAGTTTATTCTTGGCTTACCAAAATGTTAGAGGACTTAACATGAAGCTCCCCAAGCTTTATGCTGACTCCTCGGCATTTACCTACGATATCCTGGCATTTACAGAAACTTGGCTGAAACCAGAGATAACCGACTCTAAAGTTTTGTCAAACAGCTTTAATACCTACAGAACCGATCGCCTTTCCCGTAGGGGAGGGGGTGTTCAGATCGCCGTTACCTCTACCCTAAATTCGGAGAGAATTCACTCTCATGTCCCCAATGACATAGAATTTGTTAATGTAAAAGTTTCCCTGGAATCCTTGTCTATTTTTGTTACATGTTCTTATATTCCACCTGGCTCTGACTTAATAGTTTATGAGCAACATCTATCTGCTATTAAATCTATTCTTTTCTCTCTTTCCAACAGAGACCTTTTAATTAACTGACTCACTTGTCGCTATTCCCTTATCCGCCCATGTTTTTGTCGATGGCCTTTCTGAATTATCGTTACAGCAAGTTAGCTTTATACGAAATTCATTAAATAGACAGTTAGATCTTGTGTTTGTTTCAGAGCCGTCTAAAGTCACGGTATCTAGAATTGACGCTTTTGTGGTACCAGAAGACCGATACCATCCAACAATGGAATTGACAATTTGCCTCCCCTACCTTGATACCCTCTCTCCTTTAGTTTCTCTAACTAAAATGAGATGCTTTCGTAAATGTGACTATAATAAACTTAACTTAATGATTTCGCAATATAATTGGACAGATCTTTATAACTGTTACATTAGTACACGGGTTTGGGTTTGGACATCGAAAGTGCCACTCTACTTTTCTATAGCGTTCTAAACACTTTTTTTAATGAATGCGGCCCTGATAGGCTTCCTCCAAGGCCGAACAGGCCCCCTGGTTTACAAATGCTCTTCAAAGACTTAAAAATCTTAAAACAAACACTTATAAAAAGTATAAAAAATCGGGTAAGCCATCCGATTTTTCGAAATATATGGTGGCTCGATCTGATTTTAATGTTCTTAACAGTCATTGCTACTCTATGTATGATCCGAAGCAGTTTTATAACTTTGTTAACTCTAAACGTAAGTCATCGGCTTTGCCTTCATCGGTTCGTTTTAACTCAATGTAGGCATCGACAGATTCTGAAATTGCTGATTTATTTGCCCACTTTTTCCAAACCACTTACAGCTCCTCTTCATGGTCAAAATCAAACTACTCTAATCCCTTAAATAGGGCAAATTGTATTTTTTCCCCTATAATTACGGAAAGTTCTCTCTTAAGAGATTTAACAACAACAGCGCCTACTTATTCTCCCGGTCCTGATGGACTTCCTGGGTGTGTGCTTAAGTTTTGTGCACAAACCATTTGCAAACCTATTCTTAAACTTGTTCATTTGTCTATTTCATCATCAGTTTTCCCAACTGTCTGGAAGGACTCTTTTATTATTCCACTTCACAAAAAGGGTGCGAAGGCGGAGGCCTAGAATTATAGAGGTATTTCTAAATTGTCGGCAATTCCAAAAGCCTTTGAACGTATTATCACTTCTCATTTGCAACATTTATGTTCCTCGCTAATATCACCGTGTCAGCATGGTTTCGTTAAGCGAAGATCGACTACCACCAACCTACTTGAATTGTCATCTATTGTAATAAATGGATTTAACAATAAAATGCAGACCGACGTTATATATACAGATTTTAGTAAAGCCTTTGACTCTGTTAACCACTCTCTTCTTTTATTCAAACTAGACTTGTGCTTCACTCCTAATTGCTTCTTTATTTTCATTATGTGTCCCGTTTTTTTTGTTTTATGTATTCTTCCTCGCGAACTCGCATTCTTGCCCAAATTGATAAAAGTGCCCCGCGCGTATCAAGCACGTGCTTGGTGTCGTTGGGCCACTTGTTTGTACTGCTCGTAGTGCATCAACGTCCATATATAAAACTCTTTCTAAGATCACAGATTCATAGAAACATTCACCCATGCCGGCCAGCTTCGCAAACCCCAGGCGGGCCAACTGGCACAAGTACAAAGAAGTTATGAAGAATATCGTCCCCACGAAACCGCCAGAAAACAATACAGGCCCACATGAGGTAAAAAGCAACCGGAATTTTTCTGAATGCATTTGGACTACACAGGTTATAGAACATGTGCGCTAATCGAAAAAATAAATAGTACAAAAATAGTAAGAAAGCAACTAATCTCGGATTGGTACCTTTCCACAAACTGTTTGCAATCTTATAATCTCTAAGCTAAAACAAGAATCGGAATGGACAAAAAAGAACAGACTTGAGGTGAATCCCTCAAAAACGGAACTTGTCCTTTTTACAAATAAATACAAAATCCCAAAACTAAACCCACCCGCTTTAGACAACAGTAATCTCTCTTTTAGAGTCCACGCCAGATACTTGGGGTTAGTAGTAAATAAGCGTCTTAAATGGATCTTAAATAACCAAGAAAGCTACCATTGCACTTTATACTTGTAAAGCAGCAATTAGGATAAGATGGGGTATGACCCCAAGATATACACAGCGGTAGTCAAGCCAATCCTACTATATTGGGTGGCTTTGTGGTGGACCGGTCTACACAAAAAAATCTTGACTCCCAAATGGCGCCCTGGAGCCCTTCGAAGTATCCCGATCGAAGTTCTGAATACGATTTTGAACCTCCCTTGCCTTAGCAGGCAAGGATTAGATAGGGATGAACGGGCTCAATGGCCAAACGGTTATTAAACAATCTACTCGACAAACACAAACTTCCAAACAATAGCTAAATGTCGCAGATCTCTCCTCAAGATGGCTAGTCAGATTACTATCAGCCTTATATTTCGTCCGGGTCACCGGGACATCGTAGGCAACTGCATATCGGATGAGTTAGCCAGTAAAGGCACCACCATACCTCTCCTTTCCGAAAAGGAGAATGTCGGCATGCCTATGGCAACCTGCAAAACGCACCACAGTGTCGTATCTCTCACCAGATATGGACTGTGATAAGCAATACAAAAACATCGGAACTACTCAATCTTAGCCGCACAGAGTGTGGTATGCTAATTCGAGTTCTTACAGGCCACTGGCTCGTGGACATACATGCCAGAAGCTAAAAAATTAACCTAAAAAATCCAAACCCCCGGTTGGGGGACATGCTGATCAACCAATCTCTAGGTTGAAGCATCTACCATAAGATAGGGGACAGCCGTCCTAACCTAACCTAACCTATCACAAAAAGGGAGTCATTATTATTTTTTATACCCGTTACTCATAGAGTAAAAGGCTATAACGTATTCGGGGAAAATTATGTAACAGGTAGAAGAAAGCATATCCGACACTATAAATTATATCTATCGTATAGCCATGTCCGTCTGTCCGTTTTAGATTTAGATTCCTTAGAATCCCATTCAGCGCAAGTTTGTTATGCGAATGCGAATCTAACCACCACAACCGCTTACGACGCTAAGGTCTGTCTAGCGTCCACAGTTTTATAATTTTGGTAAAAGTTTTATAAGATCTTGTTTTGATTATTAATATTAATCTAATACCCAACAATTTTTCAAATCTGACGATTCAATAATAAGTTAGAAGCAATCAAAGTTTGGCCTAATACATGGCGCTAGTTTGAAAAACTGAAGCTGGTGCTCTGGTAACCGCATCTCTAATTCATTAAAAAATTATACGCAAAGTTGCATATCTCCATCTCCCTCGCACTCCCCTTCCCTGAGTAATATCGTTTTTCATGTTTTAAGTGGTTTGCTTATGCGGTTGTTCCATTGTACATACATACAAATTAACTTTCTCCTTAACTTAATTTCTAATTAACTTAATTCACTGCTAACTGATTACACTATGCAGCATCAAAAATGTACCTCGATGGATGCTATATTTTTGGATTCGTTACGAATTCCCAAGTTAATCTGCGTTTTCCAAATCGTTCCCCGACGCACACTGGGGTAAGAGACCCCAATAGTGACGATCAAATCAGCCGTCAAAAAATTTGAACATGTTATAATTTTGTATTTTGTATTTGATCAATAAAAGTAAAAAAAAATAACATTTGGACTTTCTGTAGAGTATTTTTTTTTTTAATAATTATTTTTCTTCGGCGCATTTTTTGAAAATTTGGGTATTTCTACCAAAAAACCGGTAATGTTTCATTAATAGCGCTGAAAATTTACCCGAATCGTTTATGTATTTAATTAGATTACATTTATTATGAATACTAATAATCGATGGACTTTATAGTAAATATGCGCTAAAAACAATATACTGAAAATGAGAAAAAACCTTGTATTGCTTGTATTTATAAAATAAAAAAAAGTTTATATTTATAACTTCGAATTTATTAGTGGAAACCATAATTTTACAAGAAAATCAAAAAATCAATCCGATTCCAACTCGGATTCGCCTTCACTATCGCTCATATCGCTCATAAATTCTGCTGCTTTTAACAGAGTTAAAGCTTCCTTCGGAAAGGTGTGCACCTTTTTTTTCGGCAACTTCCGTTTGGTAGATATTATTGGATCGGAGCTAATCAAAAACAAACATAATCAGAAGGAGTGCGAGGGAGATAGATATATAAAATCTTTGATCGGGCATAACTTTTTAACGAATGGTCCGATTTGAAAAATTTCTTCTACATTTCGATAGGTATTGATAGTCACAATAAAACTGTTTTCCAAAATCTTTAATGGTGTGGGCGCCAGACACCTTTCAAAAAATGGTGTAGGGCGATTGAGGGCGTTAGAGGGGGCGTGGCACCATTTTGACAACAAACTTTTAAATACACAGGGCGGCAGCACTACTAGTATTTTGACCGCAGCTGTATACTTTTATGTTTTTTGACTATGTTTTCTAGAATTTGTTTCTGCCTTAAAAAAAATCCTAAAATTATTCTAAGTATGGGGTTCGAAAGATAAAGAGTGTATCTTTTAAAAAACTTTAACATCGAATCAAACCATGCATCCGTTTGCCTCTGAGATCTCTGGAAAGTTGGCCAATTTCAGCATTTTTCGAACTTTGAGGTCCTTATGCTAAGAATCCTTGCGTCGGGGAACTTTTTGGAAAACGCAGTTTAATTCGTAACGAATCCAAAAATATAGCATCCATCGAGGTAAATTTAAAAAGCACTAAAAATGCTGCACAGTGTTATTACTTCTTAAACTTCTCGGTTCGATTCTCAAAACGGACTGCCTGGACTCAAGTTCAATGATCAATAATGAAATCTCGGCTTAAGAGATTTATCTCAGAAAAACTGATTAAGATAATGACTCAAGAGAGTCGGAAAAATAGGATGATGAAATTTGGCAATTAAATTTGAAACTGAATTTCTGCCGGAAATTGGTGTTTATGTTAGCGGACTTCGGGGACCGCTTTGGGGCTCCGATGTTTACAATATCGGCTTGGGTGTTTACAGAATCCCTTTGATGCGGGATGTGTGAAATTGATCTGGGTGGGAATAACTTGGAGGCGTAGTTAAAAAAAATAGCTGACCACGGGTTTATCTCGGAGTCAGTCTGAATTATTTGGAAATTTGTTCTGAACTCAAAGTTGTTTATAAATTGGGTAAGTGCCCCTAAGTAATGTGTCACATAACTCCCCCCATTCTAAATTGAATCGTCCCGATTCATTGGAACTGATGGGTATATTGAATATATTTGATTAGTCAATTCGACAATGATATTTTCTTCTAGGGTATTCTCATTTTCGGGTATATTATTTTCTTCTTGTATTTCTATATTGGGTTGCCGTGGCTTGAATATTAATCTGTATTCGAATATAAGCATGAAAATTAAATATATAAATGTTAATACGATTAATATTAACGAAATTGGTACTTGAGTTTGTTTAATTTGAATAAAAGAATTTAGTATGTTAATATTATCGAATGAGAGTTCGGAATCATTTGACATAATAAATTCGGATACTACAAATTCTGTATATTTTCCAGCAGTGATGTATTCCAATATCTTATTATCTACATTATTGAAAGATACATTATTAATTTTAGTGGTGCTGTTAAAAGTTATTAAATATGACCCATCTAAATAAGTTTCATTTATTATATTATGTCCATTTACAAAAATGGCTCCTTCTTGGATTACATCTATATTTTTATTTTTCTCTCTGATTTTTTTAGTTTTTTTTCCGTTTAGTAATTTGGTAAAGCAAGAACCTTCTGGGTTTATTGTGCAATAATTATTAAATAATTCTTTCTTAAAGTTTTTTGCGACGTGATTATCAATTAATAATTTTCCATCATTATGTGAAATGGATCTTGAATTGTAGACTTCACAACGATCGATAATAATGGGGTATTTTATGTAGGCATATAATTAGAATATCCTGGTGTAATGCGATTTTAAATTCTGATATATCCAATAGGTCAGTTATAATTACAGGCTTTTGTTCATGTTTATAAATTTCTTGTAAGTCCTCATTGTTTAGAATTTTAGTATTAAATACATCAATTTTTGCAAGTGTAATTGTATCCATTAAATTCATAAGATCGTACGTAACCAAGCGAAGACGATATTTTCTTAGTGGAATTTCTTGATTTTTAAAGGCTCTTTTAAATTCTTCAGATAGAGTTTTTATTTCTTTAAATATTTTACAATTAATGACGAATTGATCATTACTATTTTGTATTAAACCATTTATCTTATTTTGCACTGTTATAAAATCATCATGATCTGGTGTTCCTGCTATCCATTTCCAAATAGTGCCTAATTCATTAATACCGCGTTTTGATCTATTGGGTATAATTTGTGAGATAAGCATTTTGATAATTCTCAATTCTTGGGACATTTCCCAATGTAAATTCGGGTTATTATTTATAAATTCTGATTCAAGATTAATTATTTCTTTATAAAAACTTAAATTAGTAATATGAAATAAATCTGCGTATGATTCATAAATAAGAACATCTTTAGTATCCTTGTAAAGAATGAAATCATGGTTGGTATAATCCATAATTTCGGATTTGGTTGTAGCTACCATCAATAATACGTACGTTAATGAAATCATTATCTGGAATTTAAGATAAAACATTTTTATTTAAGATTTAATATTATCTTTATGAATCGTTCGATTTCTGCTGTTTATTATAACTTTATTTGGAAGATTTTCCTTAACTACTTGTTTTTTGTATCTAGAATTAAGCTTATTTCTCTCCCCGTGTTTCTTTTCGTAAATTACTTCACCTACGTGATAATGTTTTTCTTGTCTACCTTTATTATGAAATTCTAAAATTCTCTCCTGAGCTTGTTATAATAATAGGGGATTTGTATCATGTTGTATTTTATTAAATAATATATCATATGGTCGTTGGTTAGTTATTGAGTGAATTGTTAAATTATATTTTTGAGCCGCTCTAATGATAATTTCAGAATAATCAATTAAATTGAGCTCTTCTTTGATGCAGCGAGCAATTTCTGTTAACGTTGAGTGTGCCCTTTCTATTTGACCGTTAGACGTACTATGTCGAGGATCCGCAAAGAATAAAGAAATCCCGTTGCTTTGAGCAAAAGATTTAAATTGGGATGAAGTGAAACTTGGTTCGTTGTCTATCATCAAGGTTTTGGCCAAGGGAAATTGTTGCAGAATTTCTGAAACTTTATTTTCTATATTTAGTTTATTTGGAATTTCTTTTACTACCAAGAATTTCGAATATGAATCTATGCAAGTAATGAATATTAGATTTTGGGCATAATAGATATCGATATGCAAATTTTCACCTTCTCTTTCAGGAATAGGTGCCTCTCCGATCGGAATTTGCACTGGGTGTCTAATATATTTGTTTTTATTACAAATGGTGCAATTTTTTATAAATTCCTTAAGCGTTTTGTATAAATTAGGCCAGTAATATAATCTGCATATTTGCTTATAATTCTCATCTAGCCCTCTATGTGCCCTACAATGCGTTTCTGTGATGATAAGAGATTTATCTTACGCATTTTCTACATCCTGGACAAATATTTTTGTATATAAAAATTTATTTATAAAATTTTCTTTAAGTGGTTTTTGGATTATATAAAAATCTTCTAAAGTACAATGAACTCCTATGGTTATATTAGGTGGAATATATTCTCTTAAGATTGATATTTAATTTTCTGGAGTATCATACTCTATTATATGCCTAGTATTTCCGAAAACGGTAATCGACTCATGTACTGTATACCTCCCCGTTGCTATTAGCAATTGTTGCTTAAACTGGTTTAAGGGTTTTCGGGTTTCTTGTATGACATTCTCAAAACTACTTTCAGCTGAATGCTGAGTATTTTGATCTGAGACCGATTCGATACTTTCCGTTAAGTTATTTATTTGGATCCTTGATAAAGCATCCGCGACTACATTTGTTGCTCCTGGCTTATAAATAATTTTGGGTGAATAACTTTCTATAAATGAATACCATCTCTTCATTTCAATATTCGGATTTTTCTGAGAAATGGAGAAGGACAGGGGTTGATGATCTGTATAGATCTCGATGTTATTTACTCCATATAAATAATTTCTTAAATTTTTAAATGATCAAACTATGGCTAAAAGTTCTTTCTTATTTGTTGCGTACAATTGTTCTGTTTTGGATAAGGTACTGGAAATGAAAGTAATTGGTTTTCCTTCTTGGGAAAGAACGGCACCAATAGCTAAATCAGACGCATCAGTGGTTAAAGTAAATTTTTTATTATAATCGGGTTGTACCAGTTCTATTTGTGCGATTAAATTATCTTTGAGCTCGTTAAAAGCTCTTACAGCCGAATCGTCCAACTGTATTAAAGCTCTACGTGAAGCTTTGTTAGATACTTTTTGACCTTCTAAATATTTTGTTAATGTTTTTGCAATTTTTGCGTAATTTTGGACAAATTTTCTATAATATCCTGTAAGTCTAGGAAGCTTCTAAGCCCTCGGATATTTTTAGGAATTGGGTATTTTAGGATTGTAGAAATTTTCTCGGGATCGGTTTTGATCACATTATGGGAAACAACGTAACCTAAAAAATTGGTTTCTAATTTAAAAAACTTTGATTTTTCAATAGAAATTTTATGTTTGCGTTCAGCAAAATTTTAATTATGACAATTAGATCTTTGTAATGTTGTTCAATAGTTTTTCAAAATATTATAATGTCATCCATATAAACATGGCATGTTTTACCGACTTCTTCTCTTAATATATCATCCATTGCTCTTTGGAAAATTCTGGGAGCGTTAGTCAACCCAAATGGCATTCTCAGGAATTCGTATTTTCCATTGTTTATTGAGAACGATGTTTTTTTTACGTCTGTTTCACTTATGAGAATCTGATGGAATCCAGATTCTAAATCGATTGTGGAAAAGTATTTAGCTTTCCCAAGATTTGACAAAATTACCGAAGGATCCTGCATTGGGTATCTATCCGGAATTGTATTATCATTTAGTTTTTTATAATCTTTTACAAGTCTGAGTTTTGGAGTTCCGTCTTCGTTGAAACCCTTTTTTGGTACTACTAGTACTGGGGAATTATAAGGGCTCCTGCTTGGCCTTATAATTTTCTCTTTTAACATTCGATCTATTTCCGAGTTCACAAAATCTGAAGCTGATATAGCATACGGATATTGTTTGCTATATATGGGTCTTTCGTTTTCGGTGTGTATTTCACCGCGAATATCTGTCCTAAATGGAATTTGCATATTTATTTTCGAATGCTCTTTATTGATAAAGCTTAGTATTTCATCCTCCAAATATTTCAATTGATTTGCAGATGATATTTTCATATTGTTAATTTTTTGATTGTCGGATACTTCAACGACGGCGTGTTCAGGATTTTTAATTCCCAAACTTTTATTTATCTCGGATAATTCAACGGCGGCGTGTTCAGGATTTTTAATTCCCAAACTTTTATTTTTGTCGGATAATTCAACGACGGCGTGTTCAGGATTTTTTAATCCCAAACTAAATTCGCTTTGATTTCCCATTTCAGATTCGGATCTGACTCGAGTCTTTTCATCAAAGTATTTTTTTAAAATAAATTCCTTTAACGGAAGAATGGTGGTTTCTTCGGAAAAGGAATGTTGAATTAAATTATTTCCGTTGTCGTAATTTAATTTTTCTTCCTTTCCATTATATTTTATCGTTCCTTTAGCTGTATCAATCACAGCTCCGATTTTTTTTAATAGGTTATACCCTACTAGCAAATCTGAATCTAAGCCTTCTATTTCGTAAAATGTATATCGCGTATCAAATATAGTTATCCTATGATAATATTTTATTATTGAATATCCATTTACTGTGGATACTCTTTTATATATTGGGAGCTCATTTTTACTTTTATAAATTTCTGTTTTTAAATAACAAGAGGTTGCCCCAGTGTCAATTAATATTTTTAGTTTTTTATTTAATTTTTTATCATTTCTAATTAAGTAGGGTAATCCTACTCCTGGATTTGGTCTAAAAAATGGTCTTCCTCAATATTATTAAGTCTCATGGTCTTGTTAGCCGGCTGGTTAACAGTTCCAGTCGGTACTCTTTTATTTTGAACCTGATCTTGTTGTGTGTCAGGTTTTTTATTTTGGTTCCATTTATTTTGATTATAATTATTATTTTGGTAATTATTACAACCTTGATTATAACCGGTTTTGTTCCTATTATGAATCTGAATTGACTCATCTACATCCATTGGCTCTGGCTTATTTTTTTGTGGTTTATTCGAGTTCCACTGATTTTGCTGGTTGTTATTATATCTGCCCTGATTCCAATTATTATTCCTGTTCTGGTTATAATTATTATAACCATTTTTATTTTGATTGTTATTATTGTAATTATTACTTTCTTGGTTAAATCTTAAATTATTATTATTATTCCTTTGGTTATTATAATTATTGTTTAGCTGTCTGGGCTTATTATTTAAATATATTTGCCCGTTTCCACTTGAATTTTGTTCATTATTTTTTTTCTGTGTGGTTGAGAAAGTATTAGCAAAATGAGCCCTCATATTGTTACTTTCCAATTACTGAACTATAACCATTGCATTTGGTAAGTCTTGAGGATTCATTGAAAATATTGTGTCAGAAATATGACCGTTAAGGCCGGTTATAAAAATTCTGAGGGCGGTCTTTCTATGTTTCTCGTTCATTTCTAATGTTATTGGTTTATTTCTTCCGTAAGTCATAATAGTTTTATTAATTAATAGAGTTAACTTTCTATTAACAGTTCCGTAGTAATCCATTATGGATAATTTACCCTGGCTTAGTACACTCAATTCTTGTTCAATAATATGGATTGGACGTTTGTCACTAAAGACAAAGTCAAGCCTGGCCATTATGGCATCAAAATTTAAAACTGTAACCGTTATGGGTTAAGGCATCATTTGCCACTCCTGTTATTTTATTCCTTAAGATTGACAATGCAGAATAAAACCTATCGCTGCCTCTGGCATATTGCCCCATAGCTATTTCAGCTGACTCTCTCCAGCTGACATACTTATCTTCCTCACCTTTATATTCCCTTACAGATTTGATGATCTCATATGATGTTTCGCATTTAATATTTGGATCTATAACTTCTATCTGATAATCTTTAACCTTCTTTATTTTATTTGATAATTGCTGTTTTAGATTTCCAATCTCGTCTTTTAATGGATTCAATTCATAATTTACAATCTGTTTTATTAATTCTCCTACATTTAACATTGTAGCGTTTGTTACTGCCTGATTGTTTGTAACTTCTTGAGGAGGATTCGCTGTGTGTGGTCTTTTATTACTAGGTCCAGCCTGCTCTTGAGGAGGATTCATTTTGAGGATTTTATCGAATTTTAAAATTAATTCTTCCACTTTGTTTATTTTTTTTTTTTTTTTTAATTTTTTTAAATATAAATAATAAAAAAAATATTATCGCTCACGAATCGTCCTTATTAAATTCTTCCTCTTGTATGATGATCCTGATGGGGTCTTCTTTTCAATTGATGATCCTGGTTGGGGTCTTCTTTTCACTCTGTGCCTTTCTTTTAAATGTTATTTTTCAATTTTTGGTCTTCTTGTGGCGAGGGATTGCCCTTCAGCCAATAAATTCTCCTTTTTAGTTGATGATGATTTGTTTTTGTTTTATTAAATATTTAATTTTTGATGTTTTTTAGATTGTTGTTTTTTTTTTTTATTGTCCGTAGCAGTGAATTATGTTACGATCCCAATTTTTAATTGGGAGTAATTTTTTTTATTAAAGCGGATTATTTTATTTATTAATTTCCACCTTTTTATTTTTAGTTCAACACTAACTTTTTTATTTCGTTGGTTATATTAAAGGGGATTATTTCATTTATTAGTTTCCTCCTTATTTAATTAACACAAACTTTTTATTTCGTTGGTTGTAACTGGGTTTGTTGGCCGCACAAATTCTTTTTTCACTTTAAAATTTTATTAGAATTTCGTTTTAAAGCCTTGCTTTGGAATTTTTAAACGCGCGGCCCCACGTTGGGCGCCAATTAACTTCCTCCTTAATGAGTTGATTAAATTTATTTTATTTTTTTAACTTCACTTATTCACTATTACAATTGTTTCATAGGTCGAACTTAATTCACTGCTCACTGATTATTACTTCTTAAACTTCTCGATTTGATTCTCAAAAACGGACTGCCTGGACTCAAGTTCAATGATCAATAATGAAATCTCGGCTTAAGAGATTTATCTCAGAAAAACTGATTAAGATAATGACTCAAGAGAGTCGGAAAAATAGGATGATGAAATTTGGCAATTAAATTTGAAACTGAATTTCTGCCGGAAATTGGTGTTTATGTTAGCGGACTTCGGGGACCGCTTTGGGGCTCCGATGTTTACAATATCGGCTTGGGTGTTTACAGAATCCCTTTGATGTGGGATGTGTGAAATTGATCTGGGTGGGAATAACTTGGAGGCGTAGTTAAAAAAAATAGCTGACCACGGGTTTATCTCGGAGTCAGTCTGAATTATTTGGAAATTTGTTCTGAACTCAAAGTTGTTTATAAATTGGGTAAGTGCCCCTAAGTAATGTGTCACATAACTTACATACATATGTGGGAATGGTCTGGCAACCCAGATCAGCTGGGCCTATAACGAGATATTTGGGAAACTGACGACGTGGCAAGCCTGCCAAGCCTGCTAAGACGCAGATTATTCAATTTAACAAAACCTTCTTATAATACTAAATAACTCTCAATAAAACTATAATAAATATAATCAAAACCAGTGGGATTGTGTGTACGTTATTTAAAAACCTCATCACAGCTCGGTTTGTGGGCCTTAGAGTGTGCGTGTCAAACTTTTTTGGTCAATCGATATGTATTGAGGAACTTGTGAGGTGGTTCCGAAGCCGCCTAGCTGAAGCGACCGATCGGGTCGCAGGTTGCGGATAGCGGACGAGCTTTTCAATCACGGAATCGTGGATGAAAGCCCCAGTAAATAAGCAGTCCGAATCCATCGGGTATTCTGCATCGAAGCAGTACCGAAGATGCGAGTTGTTCAAACCCAATACCCTACACATTACCTACCTCCTCCCTTTCCCAAACAACATCTCACTACGGGCCGGACTACGGTGTAATTCGGACCGTGCCAAGAGTCAGCCTGGCTGGGGGCCCGGATTAAAAACTAACCCTGTCTCGAACGGTGTGCTCAGGGATATGGCTTATGTGGCTGATCTAAATATCGCCTTACCCGGGTATTGCGGATCTCTGCCCGGGAGGCACTTTTCCCTTCTGCGCAACTCGTGGAACCTAACTGTTGAACATTTATATATGTTTAGTTCAAATTTAAATATTAAACGGACGATCAGTGTTAAAAATTACATTTATAATTTAGCCCTTTAAAATAAGAATTTTTGTAAAAACCCAATTGACAACGCCGATAGAAGGTGACCACTTGCGAAATAAACTTTCTATGTGATCAACGTACAAATCTGAGACGCGCATTTTATAATTTGGTCCTTCGATCGAATAATTACAACATGGTCTTTCGAAGTCAACTGAACAGCAAATGGATTGTAAAATAGTTTTCGGTTTTGCTCAGAACTTCATATACACGCTCGCATAGACGACGACTTGGGTTATTCGCAAAAGTTTGCAATATATCGTAATATTGTGAAATTCGGATTCTAAGACGGAATAAATAATTTCTCAACAATCTCTCTGAGGTGAAAACAAGACGCAGACAGTAATCATGGCACCAACAGGACAAAAAAAAAACCGCAAGGAAATCAACAACAACAAACTACAAGCACACAACAAAACAAAGCGGATAGACCTGACGACACACCACGCCCCGATCATTCGACCAAAGGGGAGAAAATTCTTCAAAATCGCAACAAAACACTGGTTCCATCGACACCGTCGAATCTAGACGCACCGAATGGATCCGGACATTCCTATGGAAACCGCATAAAGTCCGGAGGAAGTCAATTCTCCCGCAGTTCAGTTAAGGTGCAACGACTTCAGGTACAGCTCTAAAAAAACAACAGGAACTACGGGATCAACTGGCAAAAGAGGAACAAGAGCGAGCACGGCTACAATTTCAACGGGATCAATTGGATCTCGAGCAGCAATTATAACTGGCTCAATTGGGATCCGATGCAGGCAGCCAAATAGATGACAACAATCTGAACAATCTGAACAATCTGGACAATCTGGAACAATATGACGACGACAACAAAGACGTCCGTATGCGTGAGTGAGTCACTAATGCTTAACGTAAGCTTAAATTTCAAAACAATAATATGTCTGAAAACCAATTATCTAACCATAACGATATCGAAACACTCAAGACCAGACAGACGATCAAACAAGATATTCCATCGTTTTCAGGGGACCCATTAGTGGCCCATATTCTATACAGAGTTTAAAAATAGTACTAAAGCTTGTAATTTCAGTGACTATGAAAACTTAAGTAAACTCAGAAAAGCTTAGGAAGGACGTGCCAAAGAATGTGTTCAGGCACTTTTAATTTTACCAGAAAATGTCGACACAATTATTAAAATTCTTAAAGAGCGTTTTGAAGACCCATGCTACATAAAGACGACAAATACGACCAACTTTTTGCATTCTATGACATTATCACCAATCTTGTTAATGCTTTGCTGAATATTGTAGTTATAGACCAAATAAAAAACCCTTTAATTTTCGATGCGATTTTAGACAAGCTTCCCATGCCTCAACGTATCAAAAGTTCAAAGAAACAAGAAAGGAAGATAGCTTCGGCCAGCCGAAGCTTATATACCCTTGAAGATAAAGTAAATACCTAAGTTTATTGCGCACCCTATCGGTGCAGTTCCAGGGATTTCAGATTCTGCGTGCCTATTTAACGTTTTGTTTTTAAGTTGTCAAAAATCAAAACGCCTACTTCCTACAAAGTTATAATGAATTTTCTTATATTTGTTTGATTATTCCTATGGGAGCCTCAAGAAATAGTGGTCTGATCCGGCTCGCTCCGACATATGTACTGCCTGCAATAGAAAGAAGACTTTTGCGAAAGTTTCATCGCGATAGCTTTAAAACTGAGAGACTAGTTCGTATAAAAACGGACAGACGGACATGGCTAGATGGACTCGGCTATTGCTGCTGATCAAGAATATATATACAAATAACTTCTGACTGAAATTATAATACCCTCCGCAATGGTATAAAAATGGACCCAAAAATAATTTTTTTTCATTCGAAAAAATTGACAAATAAATTTTGTTTGTCAATTTTTATTTTTATTATAATTTTATTATAAACATCAACAAAAAGTGTAATTTGTCAACTTTTATAATAAAAATTGAAAATAAAGATTGAATTGAAATAACTCTTGAACTGTGAGACATTATAAAAAATATTTTGGGGACATATGGCATCTCACAGTTCAAGAGTTATTTCAATTTAATCTTTATTTTCAATTTGTATTATAAAAGTTGACAAATAACTCTTATTTGTTGATTTTTATAATAAAATTAAAGCGTAAGAGTTAAAAGGACTTGTTTGTCAATTTTTTTTGAATAGGTTTACTCTTATTTACGACCCCTGCTTTTATTCACTTTTTAGAACATTTTCTTTAAAACTTAGTGGTAGCCTAGGCTACGCGTGCGTGCATGAATATGTTATACAAGCTTAGAACCGCAAGTGTGAGTTCAATCCCACGTCAAGACGAAAATGTAATGGTGTCTATTTTTTTTAATGCGTAATATTAATATTATTTTTGAATAATTATATTTTTATAAAAATAATGTTTAAGTTATTCAAATTTGAAACAATCATTTACGGCTACTATTGTACCATAATTAAATATATATTTGTTTATAAATATTAATGTTAATCAATAATTATTAACAAACACAATTAAATGAACAACTAGAGGGGAATAACTAGAAGAGAGTCAGATCAATTTGACTAAAAGTAAGAGAACAAAATGTGAATAGACTTTCTACAGCGCCTCACGTGATGCTTCCGTGGCGCAGTTGGTAGAGTGCTTGACTGCAAACTGTGAGGCAATCGGTTCGATTCCCGCGTGCGACGACCAAGATGTTTTTCTCATAATAGTAAGTTATCGGGTTTTTGTATCTATAATTTGTAATTTGTATACTCATTTCAGTTATAATTACAGGCCCAATTTGAAACTTAAAGTGCATGTACATAATAAACATATACATCACCCACTCATGTGCTTAATTAAAGGAAATTTAAATAAGATGACAAACAAGAACGAAAAACAACAACACAAAAGGGGGACGTAGCGTCACAGAAACAACCGGCATAGTTCCGATTTCCAGAGCAAAATTTTTGTATTTTCTAGAAAAATTGTTGTCTATATTTTGAAAAAACTGTATTTCTGTTTCTTCGAAAACTTTTATTTCTAAATTGTAAGACACCACTTTTTTACATTCTAGAAATAAATTTTTCAATTGCAGATTTTTTGTTCTTTTTTTTTTTTTTTTTAGAAAAAAACGCCATTGTTATTAAGAACCTACTTTCTTCAATATAGACAAAATCGCCAGTAAAGTTGGTCATTGTTTCTGTTCAACTGTATACTCTCCAGCTCCAGCATGGTATCCGAAAATACCCTCTTCGCTTTTACCTGGAGATCAGGACCCAGGCGAGATAAGCTGTCACGAAGATACTCCGTGAAATGGAATAGTCCATTATCCCCAGTTTTTTTTTTTTGGACAGCAGACATAATATGGTTTGCTCCACTAAGGCATGAGCTACGGCATCCCTATCCTCGACACAAGTCCTCTTTTTTTAGGTCGCGTGGCGTCTTCCGGCATTGAAAGGTGCTCCAAATCCGCGCGACACCGAGCTCATTTCTGCTTCTGTTAAGGATTCGTCCATATCCAAAGTGGAATGGTCCAACATCTACACAAGATTAGTTCCAACAAGAGAGAACGCTCTATAGTCGGGTGCCCCTACTATCAGATACCCGTTACTCAGCTAAGGGGGTGCGAGGGAGATGAAGATATAAAACTTTTAAAAAATTTATTCTACTACTTTATAGGGTCGGAAATGCTTCCCTCTAGCTGTTACATACTTTTGCACGAATACAATATATCCTTTTACTCTACGAGTAACGGGTAAAAAAATTTCACTTCGGCTCATTCATTGTGGCCTTATTCCATGACATTGTTCGGCTCATTCATTAGAACGGGACAATTATTTTGATTTGACATTTGGTCATACGCTCTAGAAATAATCGATATTCTATGAGTTTTATATAAAACTTGACAAATAAAACGTATTCTCTGAGTTTTATTTTCCGCTTGAACAATAACAGTTATTCCTTGACTTTAAAAAAAAAAAACAAAAATGAAACTCAACTTCGTTTAGTGGTGGCTGTGTAGGTGATAAAAATATGATCTGTTGGCTTCTTTTCGATAATTATGATTAATTTATAAATTTACGACTGATAAAAAATGCATGTTTCTATAGTAGAAGAAAAAATTAATATACGAAATGGACAAAGTTATTCACGCCGTTTCTGCGACCCAAAAGAGGTCCTTTTATGCTCGGAAGTTAATGCTAACGACGTTATATCTTATTTGTAAGGCTTAACAAGAGATTTAAATAAAGTCAAATTTTAATATTTTAAGTTAATATCAGCTAATTTCCCTTTTTCAGTATTTTGTTAGAATTTGTTGTACATATATACAACATATCGACAAATTTTCATAATAAATATTTGATAATAAAAAAGAGACAACGCTATAGTCGAGTACTTCGACTATTAGATACCCGTTACTCAGCTAAAGGGAGTGGGAGAGAGATTAATATATGCACGCGTCAAAGCTACTAGCGCCATCTAGTGGCTGTTTCATTTTTTGCTCATAACTTTTTAATGGATTGTCCGATTTGAAAAATTTCTTCTACAATTCGATAGGTATTGATAATCACAATAAAACTGCATTTTTACTTTTCCGAAATCTTTAAAGTTGTGGGCGCCAGACACCTTTCAAAAAATGGTGTAGGGCGATTGTGGGCGTTAGAGGGGGCGTGGCACCTGTTTGAAACAAACTTGCGCTGCGTAGGAACTCCAAGAATCTGCATGCAAAATGCCAATCCTCTAGCTTTTGTAGTTTCCGAGATCTCAGCGTTCATACAGACGGACAGACAGACGGACAGACGGACATGGCTAGTTCGACTCGGCTAGTGATCCTGATCAAGAATATATATACTTTATAGGGTCGGAAAAGCTTCCTTCTCCCTGTTACATACTTTTGCACGAATACAATATACCCTTTTACTCTACGAGTAACGGGTATAATAAACTGCAAAATTTTAAAACGTTTTCACCCTAAACTGGACTTAAACCCTTGCTGTTATTCCCCCTTTTGTGGAGCTGATACTTATTCACTAGGCCAGCATAGACAGATTGCTTACTTTGCCAAATGTATTTACACATGTACTGTTGGCCGGATATGTATCAATGTGTAGATCGCCTACCATTAAATCATGGGTTTTTGCTTTCTGCGACGTAAATTAATAAAGTTATTCAAAAATGTAGGTAGTTTTGGCGACCTTTCCAAATTATATATATTGTTAGCCGGCTCGAGGTCAGGATTTTGAAAAACAACACAATTTTTATTTTGGTTATTTGCTCTTCGGCAAACCGTCTTCAGGACAACTATAAAAGTAGACAAAAACAATTTACATTTAACATACATTTAATTTACACGTCTGCGTCCGGTGACGTGAAGTTGTCAACTAATTTTTGTTTCCCTAGTAAATGTCTATATAAATGAGCGCAATTGTCAGTGTCCGTTTTGTAGTTCATCTGTATGTCTGTAGGTTGTTTATTATATGTAGCATTTCTATGGTGAATCGTGTGGTATAGTGTTGTTCTTGTGTTAAGATACTCGCCTCTTTAAAGTTCGGAGAGTGATAAGTCTTGGCACAGTGGGACATGAGTGCTGTTTTGTGCGCGTTCGTATGGTGTCTAGCTTTAAAGACCGATTTATGCTGTGCTAGTCTGGGTGTTGTTGCCATTGCACGGTATTTTATATATCACGTCTTTTTTGTCAATTTCATTTATCTTTGATTTTGTTATGTTGTATATAGATTTTAATGTGTGGTTCGGTTTTCCTTGTCGTAGCAATCTGATTTCGCTACACTCATAAAAATTAATATCTTAATTTTAGAAATCTCGCCATTGAATCGGCTTACCCTTGAAAATGATAAAAAAATTTTCTTGTAATTAGAAAATTTACCGTTGAATATAGAAAACCATTCATGATGGAAAAAATTCAAGGACGAATTTTTCTTAAAATATGTTTTGTGCCGTCGCAGCCAAAACATTTTCTACGTATTTAATGGCGAAATCGCCTTTGAATATATAAAAGAAATGATCCTTGAATACACTGGTCGACAAAAAAATAGGTCAAGACTACACGCTGCAAATCTTGATAGGATTATAGCTGTAGTTTACTACCCCATACTTGGAAACTTTTCATCACGTCACAGTTTTGAGAAATCCGTGGTCAAAGTTCCAAATTTTCGATTTTTAGGCACTACGTACAGTGTACGTCGTACACACACAATACATTAAAAATATCAGGCTACTACAGATAGAAAAAAGTGACAAAATGTACCTTAGTAAAATGCATTGTAACTCAAGAAGAAGAGGTCGCCCAACTGAGTGGTTAAACACGGTTGAAGTTAAAGGTTTAATGTACCATTTCCACCAAATTGTGGCGCTGGGCTACAAAGGGTTTAGTTTTTATTGGGCCACAGAAAGTGCCTATAAATCGAAAATTTGGAACTCTGACCACGGATTTCTTAAAACTGTGACGTCATAGAAAGTTTTCAAGTATGGGGTAGTAAAATAAAGATAAAATCCTTTCAGGTTTTGTAGCGTTTAGTCGTGGGCCAAAAAAAAGTCCGGATTTTGTCGACCTGTGATATAAGAAAGTATCTATTGACTTCCTTTGGCTACCGAATGTTGACGACAGAAAAAAACGAAGTAGGACGAAGGGCCTACTCGGCCGACTACTGCCCGGCTACAGACTTCTCTGATCATCCGAGCGTCAGTTGTGGAAAAATATTCGTAAGTGATGGACGTGATTTTCAAGCGGATAAAGAGTGAAGCCTTTTCCAATTATTCAAAGGTATGTAAGTTATGAAGTTTTGTAGTTGTAGTACTCGAATTGGTACTTGCTGCCTCCCGCGCAGCAGTCGTGTAAGACTTCGTGTCCCGCTGGCCTAGAGACTCAGTCAGGTTATATTAGTAATAAGTCGATAACGGCGGATTGCCGGAGTTAAGTTTATGAGCCAAGTGCTCTTTATTCCAATAAATGTAAAACAGAACTGAACTTATAAACTGTACCCTGGCTAAACGTGGCCGGCAAGCCGACCGCTTGTCATACAAAAATGCTGACACTAGCAGAAAGTGCATAACTCACCACGCACGGCCCCTAAAGGCGTCTTATGCTGAGTCTGCACATAAAAACACTAGGGTCATCCGAGAACCGCCCAAGATTGGTACCGACTTATAAGTTACCCTTCAGTAATGTTGGCTTGTACATACATAATTATTTGTATAGCGCGCATACAAATGTATGTATCTAATTAAAGGAAAAATTCGAAATCTCTTAACCAAGTTTAACACAAACTTAGTTAAATTGTTTTTTAGCTAAAAGCTACGTACATACATACATTTGTACATCTATTGTAGGTGTAGAGTTCTATAATGACTTCACCTTATTACTTGCATTATATTTATTTTTCAGAGTGAAACATGTCGGAGAAAACTCTAAAATACCTGCAGTTGCATCTGCCAAATAATTGGTTTGGCGATGCTGTAATTTTGTTTTAAAACCTTCTAAGGTAAGTATATCAAAAAGAAAAATATGTTGTATTTGTTTGACATACTTAGGCATGTTAATATGTATGCAGGTACGCGGTTAACCCGATCTGAAAGCCGATTTTCAACCCTTCAATCTTTTGCTTCTCTCTTTCGCTCTCTTGACCGACGTTTCTCTCTTCTACTTCTTCAAACTGTCATGATCTGCCGTGCTTACATTCGGTCTTCCTTCGCTCAAAGGACTGTATGTAAATGTATATGTATATCTCTCCCGTGTCTTTTTCTCTCTCTGAACTTCGATTTTCAACCCTTCCATTTTCGTGTTCTACATGGTGGAACTATATATGGTGGTCTCGTCAGCTCTGCTGAGGACGTTAAATATATTTACCTTTCTGTCTCTGTTAAGCGAAAGAATGAGATAGCTAGATAGAGACTGGCACAAATAACGTCATCAAAAGAGGGCAGCTCTCTCGACGAGACCACCTTATGTAGTTACACCATGGTATTCTATCTGCCTTGCCTCTCTATTTTGGCTATTATTAACCTTACATTATTTCAAAAAAATGTGTATCTAAAAATAAATATTTGATATAACTCTATTCTTTCCAGATGAAGGAATGCGAAGAAACTGGTTTTTTATGCCTGCAAATAGATACTATGTTTTGTGATCACCTTATGTCATATGAAGTTCAAAAGACCTTTGGTTATAAAATAGTTCAATTATGTGAATTAAATACACCACCAATAATAACTCATATGTTATCTTAAGTCAAAACAAGAGAGAACGCTATAGTCGAGTACTTCGACTATTAGATACCCGTTACTCAGCTAGGGGGAGTGGGAGAGAGATGAATATGTGCACGCGTCAAAGCTACTAGCGCCATCTTCTACAATTCGATAGGTATTAATAAACACAACAAAGTGGCATTTACACTTTTACAAAATCTGTAAAGATGTCGGCTGCAGGCTTTTTTTAAAAGTACAATAAGGCGATTGTGGGCGTTAGAGGAGGCGTGGCGCTCGGCTGAAATAAACTTGCGCTGCGTAGGAAGCCCAAAAATATGTGTGGGTAATTTCAACTTTCTAGCTTGTATAGTTCCCGAGATCTCAGCGTTCATCCGGACGGACAGACAGGCGGACAGACGGACTGACGGACATGGCTAGATCGACTCGGCTAGTGATCCTGTTCAAGAATATATATATACTTTATTGGGTCGGAAACGCTTTCTTCTCTCTGTTACATACATACTTTACATACAATATACCCTTTTACTCTACGAGTAACGGGTATAAATATGATATTTAACAAGAGAGAACGCTATAGTCGGGTACCCCGACTATCAGATACCCGGTACTCAGCCAAAGTGAGTGCGAGGGAGATGGAGATATAACATTTTTAAATCTGGCATAACTTTTTAACGAACGAAAATTTCTTCTACATTTCGATAGGTATTGATAAATACAATAAAACTGCATTATTACTTTTCCAAAATCTTTAAAGTTGTGGGCGGCAGACACTTTTTAAACTCGTTTATTGTGGGCGTTAGGCGATTGTGAGCGTTAGCCGATTGTGGGCGTTAGGCGATTGTGGGCGTTAGAGGGGGCGTGGCCCCCGGCTGAAACAAAATTGCCCTGCGTAGAAAGCCAAAGAATATGTGTGGGTAATCCCAATTCTCTAGCTTTTGTAGTTTCTGAGATCTCAGCGTTCATACGGACGGACAGACGGACATGGCTAGATCGACGGCTAGTGACCCTGATCAAGAATATATCTACTTTATAGGGTCAGAAACGCTTCCTTCTACCTGTTACATACTTTTGCACGAATACAATATACCCTTTTACTCTACGAGTAACGGGTATAAAAATGGTAAATGTTAAGTGTTAAATGTTAGAAATGAAATTAAATATAAAATGGAATATAAAAAAAAAACAAAGTTAAATTTAATTTTATATTTTAGGGTTAATGTTAAACTTTCTTTCAATAAATAAAATTTTGTTTAAAGAAATTTTACATTTTTAAACCACAAAGAATCCACTTTTAAATAAAGAATTGCTTTTATTGTCTTAAGAAAAATGTTTTATTGTTTGAAATATATACCTTTTTTTGGTTTAAGAAATTTAATTTCTTGGAACAAGAAAGAAGTCACCTTTGAAACAAGAATCGCCTTTCGTGTTGTTAAGAAATATTTTTTCTTCTTTTAATGGTGGTTTTCTTATGATTTTAGAGAACTTATTTTCGAATAGCGCATTCCATCCTAATGTAAGTTCATGCGAGAAAACGGCAGAAAGCGGAGAGAGAGCAAGTATAGGCAGAGTGCGGCGAGCGATATCGCGAAAGTCAAACGGCAAATGCCGGAGCGTTGAATGATGACCAGAGAGCGCCAATCCAGAGAGAGAGAGCAGTTTGGGATAGTAACTATTGTAAATAATAAATAATTAATTTTAAATAAATTAGCAGCCGGGGAAAAAGCCGACCGCTGGTGTTGTTGCTGTGAAGAGGGCAGTAAAGCGAAACGAAGAGCAATAGGATCCAAGAACAGGCCGAATGTGACGTCAATGTCAGTGACGTTGACTATTGGGTGTTTTCTTTAGAAGGAGTCGAACTACGCAACGGTCCTCCTTCTAAGAAATGCAGAACCGTATAGTCCAAGTGGGTTTGGATATCTCCCTATGAATGATCTGGCTCACTTTTACTGATTGTGGCCAAAATTCATTACTGACAACCGTTTGGTAATACCGCTTCGGTACTCCAAGTTTGAAGTTGATGAATGTTAACGCGTTAATATCCACGTCTTTTTTAGTTAAAGAATTGCAGATAATTACATTTTTATAAACGCTTAGCTTATCCGCAACATATTTACACAGCGCCTATTGTTGTGAGTTTACTGAAAATTTGCCAAACGTAAATGTTGAATAAAGGCTTTTAAGATCACTGAGTTCTTTCATAATTTCATCCGTCTTTGAATGCGAGTCATTGCTCACAACGCAACTGTCGCACTGCCTTCTTTGAGAGCTTCAAACGCTCTATCCCTTTTCAGGTACGCAACGGTCCTCGCAACGGTACCATATCTTATGGGTCTCATAGAAATATTCGAACATGATACGTTTTTCGTTTGTAAGTAGCCATTTTGATTTTTGACAATTTAAAAACCAAATCTAACGGGGACGGAAGCTAACTTCGGCAAACCGAAGTTTTAATCGGCACGGGCTTTTACCCTGATCAAGGTATGCACAGAAAATACGATTTGGAAAGATTCATGTCAATAGCTTTTACACTGCGCGAAATATCTTTATTTATTGAAAGCTATATCCGATTGTTCCTATGGGAGCTATAGGATATAGACGTCCGATCGGGTCCGTTTTCAAACTTGATCTGCGTACACATGTTTTAGGACGACTGTGAAAGTTTTAAATCGCTAGCTTTTAAACTGAGCTCGCAAATGGTATTGAAACAGACGGACAGACGGACATGGCTATATCGACTCCCCTATTGATCCTGATCAAGAATATATATACTTTATGGGGTCGGAAACGTCTCCTTTACTGCGTTACAAACTTCTGACTAAAAGTAGTTGGAATTTATAAATTTGGATTTTACCGAATTTTAGGTTTTGAAAATGCTTGATTATAAATAAAAAAAAAGTCAATATCCCCCATAATTTAAAACAAGAGAAGACGCTATAGTCGAGTACTTCGACTATTAGACCCCTTTATTCAGCTAAAGGGAGCTGTGGCGGTCCAGACTAAGAAGCCACCCAGCGGATGGAAGCGGTACTAATCCAAAATCTTAAATTGCACGAAACTCGAGTATTTGCCTTTGACACAAAAACGGTTACACTCTCTCTGCGGACGCCAAGCTTCTACGACAAACGTGTGTAATTGTGAAACTTTGTAAACTGATCAAAAACGAATAAAACTTATAAATCAAATCAGTGGTAACCGACCTGAGTTACCATAGAGCTAAAGCTACTAGCGCCATCTAGTGGCTGTTTCATTTTTTGCTCATAACTTTTTAATGGATTGTGCTATTTTTAAATTTAATAAACACAACAAAATGGCATTTACAATTTTATAAAATCTGTAAAGATGTCGGCGCTAGGCTTTTTTAAGCCCTTTAGGGCGATTGTGGGCGTTAGGGGGGCGTGGCGCTTGGCTGAAACAAACTTGCGCTGCGTAGGAAGCCCAAGAATTTGCGTTGTCATACAGACAGACAGACAGACGGACATGGCTAGATCGACTCGGCTATTGTGATTGTGAAAAGTAAATTTATTTTTTCTGCACAAAGGCTTCAAAAAAGAGGAAAAAAAAATTAAAATAAGTGTGTGATATAAAGTTTTATTTTTTAATTTCCATACAAGACTTGGTAAGTTTCTGGCCTCGTGATAAAGATAAGAAGGAACATGGCGGCTACTGGTTATCCAGTGTCCGTCAAGAATAAACCTCCGGATTTGGATCCAAGTATTAAAAAGCCTGTAAAGAGAAACTTGGAGAAAAACTCTGCCAACTTGAACATGACCGACGACAGTTATCTAGCAATCAATGCCTTAAAGGAGGTCCTTTTTGCCAAAAAAAAGAAAAGCTAATTAAAAATGGCTGACTCAGGGATTGTGACAAAAGTAGACAACTCTAAAGTTAACAATAGTGAAGGCAAAAAAGAAACAATAGTTTATTGTGACAATCATAACGGAAATGTCGCGGTTTTGGATTTGAAAACCAAAATATTAAGAGTGGACTGTTCCTTTTTGAAAAGATTCGTCATCTGAAATTAGCTGGCTTAAAAGAAATTGTGGCGCTGGCTTCCAGCTTGTACAAAATGTACTTTTACAACGCCAAGGATGCAAATGCACTGGTAATGAGTACTGACCTCACAAAAATGGGCATAATTGCCTTCATTCCCAAAAACTACACGGAATCCTATGGCGTTATAAAAGGTGTACCCTACAGCTTCTCTAATGAAGAAATGATGGAAAACATTAATTCTGACGTTAAAATCAAGGGTGTTGAGAGGCTTCTTAGGCGAGTCAAAATCACAGACGATGAATACGGTTCCTCTTTTAAGCTGATACCAACAGAAACTGTCAAGATTGCTTTCGAAGGGTGTGACATACCCTAGTATGTTTCGCTATACTTATTTTTTTTGTTATATTTGTACTATTTACTATTTACTTAAGTATACTTAACATACTTAACAACATAAATACTTATTTTTTTGGTTATATTTGTTATATTTAACATAAATAGTACAAATATAACAAAATCTAACAAACTAAATGAAAGAAGAACACCAGTTGAAACAGAAAACAGGCTCGGCTATTGTGATTGTGAAAAGTAAATTTATTTTTTCTGCACAAAGGCTTCAAAAAAGAGGAAAAAAAAATTAAAATAAGTGTGTGATATAAAGTTTTATTTTTTAATTTCCATACAAGACTTGGTAAGTTTCTGGCCTCGTGATAAAGATAAGAAGGAACATGGCGGCTACTGGTTATCCAGTGTCCGTCAAGAATAAACCTCCGGATTTGGATCCAAGTATTAAAAAGCCTGTAAAGAGAAACTTGGAGAAAAACTCTGCCAACTTGAACATGACCGACGACAGTTATCTAGCAATCAATGCCTTAAAGGAGGTCCTTTTTGCCAAAAAAAAGAAAAGCTAATTAAAAATGGCTGACTCAGGGATTGTGACAAAAGTAGACAACTCTAAAGTTAACAATAGTGAAGGCAAAAAAGAAACAATAGTTTATTGTGACAATCATAACGGAAATGTCGCGGTTTTGGATTTGAAAACCAAAATATTAAGAGTGGACTGTTCCTTTTTGAAAAGATTCGTCATCTGAAATTAGCTGGCTTAAAAGAAATTGTGGCGCTGGCTTCCAGCTTGTACAAAATGTACTTTTACAACGCCAAGGATGCAAATGCACTGGTAATGAGTACTGACCTCACAAAAATGGGCATAATTGCCTTCATTCCCAAAAACTACACGGAATCCTATGGCGTTATAAAAGGTGTACCCTACAGCTTCTCTAATGAAGAAATGATGGAAAACATTAATTCTGACGTTAAAATCAAGGGTGTTGAGAGGCTTCTTAGGCGAGTCAAAATCACAGACGATGAATACGGTTCCTCTTTTAAGCTGATACCAACAGAAACTGTCAAGATTGCTTTCGAAGGGTGTGACATACCCTAGTATGTTTCGCTATACTTATTTTTTTTGTTATATTTGTACTATTTACTATTTACTTAAGTATACTTAACATACTTAACAACATAAATACTTATTTTTTTGGTTATATTTGTTATATTTAACATAAATAGTACAAATATAACAAAATCTAACAAACTAAATGAAAGAAGAACACCAGTTGAAACAGAAAACAGGGATATTTTTTTTAATCAAATTAAATGAACAAAAAATTTTTGCAACATAACATTCAGTCAATTAAATACAATAAGAACGATCTTGAATTCTTTCTTAACAATAACAAAATAGACATAGCATTTTTGGCTGAAGTGTTTTCACATGACCTATCATTTCGGAAGATAGCTAATTACATATGGTGGTGTAGCAATTGCTCACAAAAATGACATTAAAGTTAAAAATTGAAATATGAAACGGACTGTGACATTATTATAGGAAATATAACCAAAAAGAGTACTAACATTTAGATTGCTTCGGTTTATTTAGAACCGCAATTATCTTTAGATAATTTTAAAATCGAAATTAACAATCTAATCGAAAAACTTGATCCTTTCGCTGGTGATTTCAATGCAAGAAATACTGCCTTTGGGGATAGTGTTAATAATAGTAAGGGATCCTTTTTACGAGAAAGAATGTTAAGTGCTGGGTACATGATAGCTAATGATGGTAGCAAGACCTTCAAAAGAAATATTGATTCGGAAGGATCTGTTCTAGACATAACTTTTATTAAAGGATTGCATTGTGCAAAATAGAACTGCAAACAGTTTTTGTTGGGAGGCAGTCACAATTTTCCTATTATTTTCGAGGTTTCAGGTAATCTAAGTATGCCAAAATGCTTTGTAGCAAAAAACAGGCTATTTAAAAATCTACAAAATATAGAGTTAAGTGGTAACATTGAGAACCTAACCAAAAAGATAACAGTCGAGATTAAAGCAGCTACATATAAAGTTGAAGAAAGTAGCCCAAGATGTGGCGTAATAACAGGCTAAAAGTTGTGTTCAACGAATATGCCGAAAGTCAGAAAAAGATTGTACAGAACCATCGTATTAAAATTATGTTGAGGTAAATCAAAAGATCAAGTGGAAAAATGCTGTGAAAATTGCGAAGAGAACGAACTACTTAAGTAAGATAGATCAATTGAATGCCAAGGCTAACACAAAAGAAGCGTGGAGATTTCTAAGAAATCTGAAAAACTGTCAGGAAGAAGTAGTGGACAATTTTGACTTAGACAACTCAAGCTGGTACCTTGAATTCCTTAAGGATCAGATTCCAGCTGAAAATAGAGCTGTGGATGATGAATTTTTTGCCTTAAAAGAGAACGATAATCCGTTGGTTAGTTTGGATGATTTAGAGAAAGTTCTAGGCCGTAACAAGAGAACTGCCGGGGGTGTATATAAAATTACAAATCAAATGCTAGAATCCTTGAATACAACTGCAAAACAGGAACTAGTCTCTTTCTACAATGATAAAGTATCCAAATGCAATTTTCCGGTTGAATGGAAAACCATCAAAATAACTCCCATCCCGAAGCAAAGCAAAGACCTAAGTGACATCAATAACTTCAGGCCTATATCATTAATATCTGTGCTAGCAAAAACAATAAATTGCATGATAAAATCGAGACTTGAAAAACATATCCACGACAATGCTAGTCTTCCCTTCAGGTCACATGCATATCAAAAGAACAAGTCAGCAGCAATGTGCATTAACGATGTAATCAATTTTTTAGCTTCACAGAAAAAGGATAAAAAATCTATTGTAATGGCTGTTGTTGATCTAAACAATGCCTATAATTGTGTTAATCTGAACTTTTTGAAGCTGCTTTTGGGAAATGAAGGTTTTCCTAAGGTCTGCACTGATTGGATAATTAGTTTTATGTCAAACAGTCTGTTAGGGCTGGGTGATGCGGTACAAGTTGTTCAAGGAAGATTTCCGCAAGGATCTTGCTTGTCACCATTACTTTTTAATGTGTATACTAAACGACTACATCAAATCAATGATGCCAATACACAGGTGTTCTAATTTGCGGACGACTTCGCGAATACTTCTTTTGGTTACGACTTTTACAGAACAGTTGAAAATCTGCAAAACAAGATCATCGATTTCAATCTCTTATGCAAAGATCTTGGTTTTTCGTTCAATCCCGGAAAATCAGCTATACTCAATGTTGGCAAAGGTTTGAAAAAGTTGGTAAACGTTGTTGCTGAAAATCAGGTAATGCCAAACAAAAAAAGGATTACCTTTTAGGGCAGACTGTTGTGTGCAAACATGTCTTCAGTAGAACACGTCAAAAGAGTCAAAAGTGAATAAAAAAAAAGTAAGAAATTAGTGCAGTTTGAAACCCAGGACTAGTGCGAATATTTTCAAAACGTTTGTAAGATCTAAGCAAGAATATGCATCACTAGCTTTGCTGACATGGACATGGAAATTGCGCAAGCAAGGACTTTAACGAGATGTGTGGTAGAGGTGGAGAAACATCGATGTTTGCGAACATCGATGTTTTCGATGTTTTTGGTCAAAAACATCGAGGTTTCATCGATGTTTAGAAAAAAAATTTTTTTTTTTTTAATCACAGTTTTATTTTATTTAAATGTCGATTCTTGTTTAGAAACAACAGTTTGTCCACTACCAAAGAAGAAAGTCTGGTGCGACGATCGGATATCAACTGTCCAGCCTTACTGAAAACGCGCTCGGACTCGCACGAAGAAGCGGGAACGCAGAAAAACTTTTTTGCCAACTTTTTAAATGCTTCATCGGTCGACATCTGAAATAAGGTTGTCCCCGTTTTTTTTTCGGAGCTGGCTCCTCCACATTCTCATCTGAATTTGATGTTCCTAAAAAAAAAATATTTTAATATAAACACCTTGTTAACGTACAAATGTACATACGTATGCACACATATGTAAATGCAAAATTTCGCCAGCTTTTATATTAATGTTACTTACGTTTCAGATATCTGTCCATGCCTCCACTCCACTACCTCAGCCAACACCACCAACAGACCACTAATTTGAAACATAACATAAGTAATTTATAAGAAATATTATAATTCAAATTTACTTACAATTTACACGTTTTCCCTATTCGATGCGCAGTTAGAGAAGGAAATTTTCCTTAGGAAAACATCGATGTTGGCTTGCCAAACATCGATGCTACCGATGTTTCCAAAACATCGATGACATCGATGTTAGCATCGATGTTTCTCCACCTCTAATGTGTGGGAGTTCCACCTAGTACAAGCAAACATGTGATTTTTGTTCTGGCTGGTGTAATGCCACCTGTTTTCCGTGCGAATATCCTCACTGCCAAAGAGTTGTTCAAAGTTAATGCTCAGAATCCCACTCTATTTGATGAGTTCAAATGCTCTCAAGCAATAACTAGCTATACAAATGTTATCAAAAAGTTTCAATACTTCTTTGATAATACTAGGATGCGTCAAACCTTTGTCTATTCTAATAAAATATGTGTGAAAGAAAGATTACTTTACAAAAGTAAATCTGAGTATTCTGTAGAGGAAATACGTTCTTTTTATAATGAGGTGATAAACCAATACACTGACCAGAAGTGGAATATTCTGTCAACGGATGCTTCAGTTACACACTCAATAAGCGGAATTGGCATACTGGAATTACCAAGTGGTATTTCTCATAAGGTGAGGATTGAAACCTCACTATCGTCAGTGGGTGCTGAATTATCCGGCATAAAATTTGCTGCTGAAATCTGCAAAAGAAATAAGTGCAAAGAGGCTGTAATTTTTTGTGATAGTTTAGGTGCTACAAATCTTGTAAAGAACAAAGGCTGTGATTCGTTTATTGTACAAGATTTTGATATGCATAACAAATGTTTATTGGAGAGTGTTATGTGAAACTTAGTTCACTTTCACCCATGGCAAAAATTAACAAGAAGTAGTGAATAAAAAAAAAAGACTGATTACAAGATATACATGAGTGTATTGAAGACTCGGAGGTTGAAAGATTAGAAGTAGTATGGTTGCCAGGGCATAGTGGTATCAGTATAAATGAAAAGACGGACAGTATAGCTAAGCTAGCTGTGACTGAAGGGGAAATCGTTGATGTAAAGTTGAGTGTCAGGGAGGCCCTAAGGGAAATTAAAAACATTGTACATTTTGAATGGAATGAGGCTTACAAAAACAAATGTAGACTCAAGGGATCCAATCTGATACACATCTTTCCGGACATTCCAAATAAACCATGGACCATGACCTAAGGTGGAAAGCTAAAAGTATAAAAGTAATAAATAGACTGATGACTGAGAACACATACGACAAAGTTTTTCCTCACCGGATTAAGGCTGCTGAAACAAATTTATGTGATACCTGCAATGTCTTGGAGTATGCCGAGCATTTAATTTTTGATTGCCAGTTTGAGATCTAAATTAAAAATTTTCAGATACTATCGAAATCTGAGAGAATTACTAAAGGAAAGCTATGCTACAGCTTTTCTTACCCAGGAGCCGAACCAATGTGCTTACTGATGTGTGCATTGTCTCGCACATGCGCTCAAACCACTAACATCTGGTCAATGCGGCAGTGTTGTTGCGACCAACAAGCTGTTCATCCACGCGATGAATTAATACAAAAAAAAAAAAACAAGAGAAGAAGCTAGCTTCGGCCAGCCGAAGCTTATATACCCTTGCAGATCATTTTTATTCATTTACAAAAACATTAAATTTAAATTAACTTGCGAATATTTTACAACAATCCAAATTTTAGCTGCTTTCGTATTACTTTGGCATTAATATTTTGATATATATATAATATATCCGTCCGAATTTTGTTAAATTTAATACGAAATTTTGAAATGTTAAAGAAAAGCCATATCAGAGAGAAGAAGAGAATGGAATAAAAGTCATCCTACACTGCAACTATCCATTAGAGGTATTTTTCGAGTACCTAATACCTTCGAGGCCCCATTGCGGACTCGTTGTTTTCGGCATGTCAACTATTTGCAAATGTCGAGATCCCTTTCTTCAGTGGACTGGTCTTGTCTTGTAGTCTGAATCTTAATGAGGCTATTTCAACTTTTTATAAAGTCCTTTATTCCATATTTGATGAATTAGTCCCTTTCACAGTTGTTAGAAACTCTAACAGCCCTCCATGGTCTTCCAAACACTTGGCTCACTTAAAAAATATAAAAACTAAACTTTATAAGAAGTATGCCAAAACAGGACTTCATTCTGATTTTTCCAAATACAGCGTTGCTAAATCCAGTTACTTTCTGCATAATTCTGAATGTTATAACAGCTATCTCCTACGCTGTTAAAACGAATTTCGAAGCAATCCAAAATTATTTTACTCCTTCGTCAACTCAAAGCGCAAAGCCAACAGATTTCCTCCATCACTTCAATTAAATAATGTATCTGCATCTAATGATCAAGATATTGGCAACCTGTTTGCGGATTTTTTCCAATCCACCTATTCCACAAATACTCCCAGGATCAACTGTAGCTACTCCTACCAGCTACCCCACACTGATGCCATTTTCAGCCCTCTAATTGATGAAGATGAAGTTCTGCGTAGCCTATCCTCGATTAAATTATCATTCTCTGCGGGTCCCGATATGGTTCCAAGCTGTGTCCTCAAACATTGCGCCATACCACTTGCAGTTCACTGACTATGCTTTTTCAAAAGTCAATTGCTATCGGCACATTTCCAGCTATTTGGAAAGAATCCTATCTTATTCCGCTACATAAAAAAGGTAGTAAGTCTGATATCAGCAACTATCGCGGTATAGCCAAACTTAGTGCTATTCCTAAGCTCTTTGAAAAAATTTTTTGCGATCAACTGCAGCACCAGTGTCGCTCCATAATATCCTCTAAACAGCATGGTTTCACAAAGTGCCGGTCTACAACAACTAACCTGCTTGAGTTTACAACCTTTATAAGTCTAGGCTTTAAATCCACAAAGCAGACTGATGTAATCTTTACTGACTTTAGTAAAGCCTTTGATTCAGTCAACCATGAGCTGCTGATCCACAAGCTCCTCCTTCTCGGATTTCCTCCAACTCTACTGACATGGCTTCGTTCTTATCTAACAAATCGTACCCAAAAGGTCCAGTACAACAGCATTTATTCAAAATCTGTTTCTGTAAATTCGGGAGTACCACAAGGCAGTCACCTTGGTCCTTTACTATTTGGCTTATTTATCAATGATCTTCCTCAAGTAATTGAGTTCTCCAAAGTGTTTATGTTCAATCCTGGTGCCTAGTCAATAAGCTACTGCTTAATCCAGATAAATGTAAATCCATGTCATTTTATCGATCCAATCCATATATTTGTACATACTCAATAGATCACTTTGCACTTGAACGTATTGATACTGTCGTTGATCTTGGTGTCCTATTTGACCATAAGATTTGTTTTAATCGCCACGTCAGTACAATCTCCAATAAAGCTAAGTGCTTATTAGCTTTTATCAAACGCTGGTCCAAGGAATTTGATGACCCTTTCACCACTAAGCTCCTGTACGTCTCTCTTATTCGTCCTACACTTGAGTATTGCTCTAGTGTTTGGTCTCCACAATATGAGCACTATCAAAATATGTTAGAATCCGTCCAAAAGCAATTTCTCCTTTTTGCACTACGAGGCTTAAACTGGGAGGAGGGACGCCGTTTGCCTTCTTATAGAGACAGGTTGCGCCTCTTGGATCTACCTACCTTAAAGGATCGTCGGACCTGTTATGGTGTGATATTACTTCACAAACTCGTCACTGGCGCCGTCGACTCAGTTGATCTGGCGTTGATCATGGCGCCCACACCTTTAAATATTATGGAAAAGTAAAAATGAAGTTTTATTGTGATTATCAATATCTATCGAATTGTAGAAGAAATTTTTCAAATCGGAAAATCCATTAAAAAGTTATGAGCAAAAAATGAAACAGCCACTAGATGGCGCTAGTAGCTTTGACGCCTGCATATATTAATCTCTCTCCCACTCCCTTTAGCTGAGTAGCGGGTATCTATTAGTCGAAGTACTCGAATATAGCGTTCTCTCTTGTTTTCATTAGGTTTCTCCATACAAGCGGAAGGGACAAAACCTCATCAATCCCTTACATTTCTTCCATCTCTGGCTTAAAAATACACGGGGGTGACACAAAAGTAAGGGGTAAATGAGGTTTCTATGTAGATCTCTGGCAGTAGAATGCAGGGCAAAAACCATTGGTTTTTCGCCTTCCCGCCATTTAGGTTTTCCACACGTACTCAGTTATGGTTTTCCTCTACCTGCAATGTCTTGTTTTTCACTCCCTCCCAGTTATGGTTTTCCTCTACCTGCAATGTCTTGTTTTTCACTCCCTCCCAGTTATGGTTTTCCACTATTTTGCAGTATCTGATTTTGGAATTACAAATTGTTAATGTCTGAAGCATTCCCGGTTTTCGCTTGGCCGAATGGAGGGCTAAGTATCCATGTCTTGTAAAGCAGGCCATCCACAGTCGAATTTGTTCGACGAACATTTTCGCGAACACAGACAAGATAGAATCGTTTCTATCTTTGTCGAACAAATTTCTATGAAAATTGAACGCGAACACTACCACCAACGACGAACACACGAACATGTTCGCCGAATAAATTCGCCTGTGGATGGCCTGCTTTTGGTTGTCTTCTGAAAATATCAAAAAAAAATTAAGATATGAATGTAAGACTAGGAATAATAACAAGAGTAACAAGAGAGAACGCTATAGTCGGGTTCGTGTCCCGACTATCTAATACCCGTCACTCAGCTAAAGGGAGTGCAAACGCTGTACTCGGGTTGGTGTCCCGACTTATAATCGTAACTCAGCTAAAGGGAGTGCGAGGGAGATAGATATAGAAATTTTGATTGCGTATAACTTTTTAATGAATGGTCCGATTTGAAAAATTTCGATAGGTATAAATATGCACAACAAAATTGCATTTATACTTCTCGGAAATCTTTAAAGGTGTGGGCGCCAGACACATTTTAAAATCGTTAGTGGGCGATTGTGGGCGTTAGAGGGGGCGTGGCACTCGGCTGAAATAAACTTGCGCTGCGTAGGAAGCCCAAGAATATGCGTGGAAAATCTCAACCTTCTAGCTTTTGTAGTTTCCGAGATCTCAGCGTTCATACGGACAGACAGACGGACATGGCTAGATCGACTCGGCTGGTGATCCTGATCAAGAATATATATACTTTATGGGGTCGGAAACGCTTCCTTCTACCTGTTACATACTTTTGCACGAATACAATATACCCTTTTACTCTACGAGTAACGGGTATAATTACCATTATTAATTAAGGGATCTCTCCAGAAATTATGACATGGCCGATCACTTACCCTCTGATCAGCTGTTTTATGTCGGGTACCTACAACAAAAACAAGAGAGAACGCTATAGTCGGGTACCCCGACTACCAGATACCCGTCACTCAGCCAAAGTGAGTGCGAGGGATATGGAGATATATAATTTTTAATCTGGCATAACTTTTTAAGGAATGGTCCGATTTGAAAAATTTCTTCTACATTTCGATAGGTATTGATAAATACAATAAAACTGCATTTTTACTTTTCCGTTTCCGACCCCATAAAGTATATATATTCTTGATGAGCATGACTAGACGAGTCGATCAGCCCATGTCCGTCTGTCCGTCTCTCCGTTTCTCCGCAAACTATTCTCTCAGTTTTAAAGCTATCGGGCTCAAACTTTCCCAAAAGTCTTCTTCCTATTGCAGGTAGTATATATGTCGGAACCGACCGGATCGGACAACTATATCTTATAGCTCCCATAAGAAAAATCGAAAAAAAAACGTAAAAAATTCTAGCTTTGGTGTTTTTTGAAATATTACCTTCTACTTTTGGGAATACTATTTTTTAAATATTTCTGAATTTCGAATAACATTTTTAAAAATCGGATGATTATATCATATAGCTGCCATAGGAACGACAAAAAAATTAATGCCAAAGTAATACGAAAGCAGCGAAAATTTGGATCGTTGTAACTTATACGCAAGTTAATTTAAATGTAATGTTTTTGTAAATGAATAGGAATGATCTGCAAGGGTATATAAGCTTCGGCTGGCCGAAGCTAGCTTCCTTTCTTGTTTTTTGATATTTTTGAAATGTTTTAGGAAATCACATTCCCCCTGATCAGGGAACACTGGCACTTTCCAAACCAGGCCAACAATTTGAAAGGTAAAGATAGATTTAAATTGAAGGTTGTCATTACAACTTTTTATTTATTTTCACAAAAATCAAAACTGCAGCAGGTGACATGCACTTTCAGGCCTCAGTTTCAGACTGGAGCTTGGCCACATAAGCTGCCTTGTGGGCAGCAATTTTGGTCTTGCGCTGCTCGTTTGTGAGTTTCTTAGCATTCCACCTCTTCTTCGTAACGCCAGAAGTCTTCTTTGCGATGACCTTATGGGTAGGGTCGTTACGAATTGCCTGGTGGGCTTTTTTATAGATATCCTCAAGCTGGAAAAAAAATTAATAGGAACTTTTTAGATTAAAAGAGAGGAATACCATATTCATGTGCCCCTAAGATCAGTTACCCGTTACTCTGTTAACCGGTTATAAAAAAAATTCAGATGGATCTATTTTACAATATTAATCTATTAATGCAAGTAAGACTTTTTGTTCTAGCCGGAAATTGTGGATAGGACTTAGAGATTTGTAGGCGTGCCACTGTTTTCTTGCTGAGCAGGAATGCCTGGAGTTCCTTAATATTTTATTATTAATAATTTATGAATATTAATATTCTAATTTTATATTTCCCGAGATCACAACAGCCTGACTGATCAAGAATTATAGGGTCTAAAACAGTGGTGGCCAGCAGAAGGAAAGCATACAATGACACGTTGGAATGTTGGAATATGTTTGTGAGTGATTTGATTTAAAAACTTGTCTAAGTATGGAGCAGGCCAGTCGAATTTGTTCGACAAACAAATGACTTATAGAATCGTTTCTATTATTGTCGAACAAATTTCTATGAAATTAAAACGCGAACACTACCACCAACAACAAAAACACGTTCGTTAAAAAAAACTCGACTGTGGATTAGGGATGTGAAAAATATATCTAAATATCAATATATAGATATTTTTTAATTAAAATAAATATTTACGTCGTGAAATTTGTTTCACTTGATATATCAAATATAATTTTTTTTTGATACTTGCTAATTGCTTACACTGATTTGAGACAAAGTGCGGTGCAAAAAAAGCAACCAAGCTTATTGAATTCACCCCTCGCTGTGTTAAGATCTGCGGTCGTACGAAATTGAGCCTTTTCTATCTTTTTTTCTCGATAAATCAGCGGGTTTTTCCAAGTGTTTTTTTTTGGGGGGGTTTAAAACAACAATTCTTTGAAATAAAATATTAAAAATACTCGATATATCGATATTTTTCGAATGATAAATATTTTATCAATTTGATTATTTTTTTAAAAATGATATCATTGATACGTTTTTTTATTTATTTTCACATCTTGTTGTGGATGACCTGCTTGAGTGTCGATCGCTGTTCTATTCTATGGGTATGAACTATGGAGTGGCAGAGCTATTTTAGAAAGCCTACGGGCCGGGGGCTGCTTTTTTTTAACTTTAAGTAACGGGTAAAAATAATAGTGCATTGTGTAACCATAACAGGAAGATAGGTCCACCGAGATACCGAGCTTCGAACACAGGTTACTATTTTTATGTAGTCCACTTTGGGCACAGCCAGCATTGTTGGGTGCAAAACGCAGCCGTAATTTTAAAAGTGGACGTCGAAAAAAAAATTAGGTTGTACTCACATTATCAGCACGAATGCCCAACTTGATGTAACGGCTGAACTGGCGTTTAAAGCTCTCTTCGTCCTCCTCCTCCAAAGTGCGCATATAGTCTGCAACATGCTGACCAAAGATATGAGCGCGATGCACATCGGCATTAAAGCTCTTAGTCTCGGCCGAGTAGCCAGGAAAACGTTTTACTGAGTGGGGAATATTTAGACCACCATCAACTGCTCCCTTCATGGCACCAAACACACGAGCTCCAGTTGTGGTGCGAGCCAGTCCAACATCCAAAAAGCAACGGAACGCACCTGGGCCGTCATCAACAGGCTCCACGTTGAACTCCTCACCCGTCACCTCAGTACATCCTGCATAAAGAGAGTCCAACCCCAACTTATTTAAAACACGGCGGGCAACCAGCAGGCCGGTGCAATATGCAGCAGCGTAGTTGGTCAAACCAACCTGAAATACAAAAAAGATATTAAAGTGGAAGTATTACAGAACCACAGAATTAACATGTTTCCACTCACCTGTATACCGTACTTGGGAAGCTCATGGGAATAAGCGGCGCAGACAACGCGATCCCCTTCTATGCGAGCATAGGCAATCTGGACAGTGATGTCCTTGTTGGACAAACGTACGATCAAACGGTACTTAGGAGTATTGTACTTGTTCTTGTCCTGAAACGTTAAGCGCTTCCTGGCGTAGTAATCAGTCTTTCCTTCACGACGCCTTCGGAACTTCACCTGGTACCTCTTAAAGTACTGCTTATTCTTGACTACCTTAACGAAACCCTGCAATAACAGAAAAAGGTCAAGACCAAAGTTAACTCAACCTAGCAAAACTGCGTTGTGATGGCATAACGTTCATGTCTCTGCACGTGGTATGTGGCTTGCAGGTTACTAGATTTTAATCGCATCTTATTTATTAAAGCAAGACTGCGTTTTTCTCTACACCCACCATTGTGTTGATAGATAAAAATATTTATCACCGCTATAAAGGAAACCAGTTATTAATAATATAAAACGTGGAGCAGAGAGCACATACCTCGCCGGAAATTGCTAGCAAAAAGAAAGCAATTAGTGTGGCTCATTATGAGGGCTTTGAAAATATACTAAATTATACCTTTGAATAAGTTTCTTTATATCTTTTTCCCACAGAGTCAATCATTGTAAAAGTCTCTTCCCACCATGTGGGGTAAACTCTCTCGAGTGAGCCCGATTACTCCGAAAAAGTGTTTACACTGGGCTAACATCCTTCATGGGGTTATGGCAGCTGTTCCTTGCTTTGGTTTTTATACGGAGGGTAAATATTGGCCTGTGTGTCAGCTATGTGTGTGTATTTCACTAGTGAAGAACCGGCAAGGAAAAAGAAAATAATACGAGATATACCGAAAACTAGCGAAGACTTCATATGTTGCCTAATCTCGTTGCCTATGAAAATCATATTTGTAACAAACAGGGTCTTCCCACAGAGATCCATCCATTTTCCGTTCAACGGATAGTTTATAAGGTTTTGCCGTTCCGAAACTTTCCCAGTTAGCCCGCCATCCAAATTTCACGAACTTTGACGGGCTCTTATATGCGATTCTTAGGCGATGTTTTTTCGGTGCAACTCAAAATTCTTCTAATTGACTGTGTAATTTAGAACGATGACTACAAGAACAAATCGAGCCTAAAAGCATTCGCAAACAGGTTGATATGTGTGGCCCAAAATTTAAGCTGTTCTGGGAACGAAAATATCTATGTTTGTAGCCAAGTCTCAGTCCTGCAATTCGTACAAAATAACTTAAATTAATAAAAAGTTTAAAGAATACACCTATAAATGACCAAAACAGCATACATTTGGTTTTGCTTACAATTTTTTTATATTAATATGGACTAGACAGAGGCGTAGTACGAGCGTGGTGTGGGGTACGGGAGGTCAGCAATTTGTATGCTGACCTGTTGTTGGATATGTTATACAAGATCAAATAGGTTTTAAACTATTTTCGTATGCTATTTATCGAATTGTTCAACAATGAGATAAGAAGAATCAAAAATTTTACAACCGTTTTGCTGAGTTACAAAAGTTACAATGAATTTTTTGATTATTCCTATGGGAGCCTTAAGATATAGTGGCCCGACATACGTACTACGTGCAATAGAATGAAGACTTTTTGGAAAGTTTCACCGCGATAGCTTTAAGACTTTGAGACTAGTTCGCATAGAAACGGACAGACGGACGGATCAAGAATATATATACTTTATGTGGTCGGAAACGTCTCCATCACTGCGTTACAAACTTCTGACTAAATTATAATACCCTCTGCAAGTCTTTGAAAGACTTTTATTTTGAAAAAAATAAAATAAAAGTCTTTTCCATATATCTCGCTAACAGTTTAAGTCATAGCTATCAAATTTGGATTATGGTTTAATCTTAATTATTTTTAAATTTTAAGATAATTTTTTTTACTTTTCTTTATTATTACTTTTATTTTTAAAATATACTTTTATTTAATAGTTGAGTGTAAGCAAAAGGAAAATAAATAATGTTTTATATTTTTTTAATTTTTTCAAATTATTGTTTTTAAAAATGGCGCAGGCACGTATTAAATAGGTTGTGACCCAGGTCGGCTTAGCATATTGTAATATTTTTAAATTGGCGCCACTGGGCTCACAGCCCAGCTAATTTACAATAAGACCATGCTACATGCAAAGCAGGTGAACTCTGAAAACTTCTGTCACACTGAAAGAGTTATATTTTTCGACTAGTATAAACTCATTGAGTACTAGGTAGAGGTGGAGAAACATCGATGTTTGCGAACATCGATGTTTTCAATGGTTTTTGTTTAAAAACAAACGTTTGTCAACGACGGAAGATGAAAGTCAAGCGTGATGGTCGGATATAAGTTGTCCAGCTTTGCTTAAAACGCGTTTGATATTCCTAAAAACATTAATATTTTCATACAAACACCTTGTTAACGTACAAATGTACATATGCACAGTGTGCATTGCACACACATTACATTAGGGCGGTCCATATACATATGTATGGATATTTTTAATGTCCTACTCTCTCCCGCCTATACGGTCCGCATTGAGGTATTTAAAGTATACCAAAAGAATATTTTTGAAAAAATCGCGTTTTATAGGGTCTTCCCACAGACATCCATCCACCATCCACCATTCGTTTAACGGATGGTCCGTAAGGATTTGCCGTTCCGAAAATTTCACAGTTAGGCCGCCATCCAAACTTGAAAGACTTTGACGGGCCCTTTTATGCGATAGTTAGGCGATGTTTTTTCGGTGCAACTCTGAATTCTTCCTCTTGACTGTGAAAAATGGAACATTGACTACGAGAACAAATCAAATCAGTGGCGGGAAAAAATTAAATAATAATAAAATAAGCTCATTGTTTGAGGTGGGCAATCGTTTGATTTCAAAAAAATTTCGTTTTAAGGGGTGGGCAGTCAACATTTTGTAGTTTTAAGATGTGGGCAAACGTTTTTTTGCAAAAATATTTAGTTTTAAGGGGTGGGCAAACGATTTTTTTTCAAGGAAAAACTTATTATTACCATAACATTTAAAGTATTAACTTTTTATACCCGTTACTCGTAGAGTAAAAGGGTATATTGTATTCGTGCAAAAGTATGTAACAGGGAGAAGAAAGCTTTTCCGACCCTATAAAGTATATATATTCTTGATCAGGACCACTAGCCGAGTCGAACTAGCCATGTCCGTCTGTCTGTCCGTCCGTATGAACGCTGAGATCTCGGAAACTATAATAGCTAGAGCATTGACATTTTGCATGCATATTCTTGGAGTTCCTACGCAGCGCAAGTTTATTTCAAAAAGGTGCCACGCCCCCTCTAACCGCCCCCTCATTTTTTGAAAGGTGTCTGGCGCCCACACCTTTAAAGATTTTGGAAAAAAATGCAGTTTTATTGTGATTATTAAAACCTATCGAAATGTAGAAGAAATTTTTTAAATCGGACCATTCGTTAAAAAGTTATGACCGATCAAAGTTTTAATATATCCATCTCCCTCGCACTCCCTTAGCTGAGTAACGGGTATCTGATAGTCGAGGCACCCGACTATTGCGTTCTCTCTTGTTCGAAATTATAAAAGGTGGGAAAACGTGGGCAAACGATTCTCTTACAATTAAAAAAAAAATAGAATTCCAAAAATTTGTGACTTTCGAAAATTTTCGAAATTATATATCTCGCAAAACTAGACGTGGGCAAAAAAAACTAATTGGTGGGCAAACATGGGCAAACTAGAGGTGGAGAAACATCGATGTTTGCGAACATCGATGTTTTCGATGTTTTTGGTCAAAAACATCGAGGTTTCATCGATGTTTAGAAAAAAAATTTTTTTTTTTTTAATCACAGTTTTATTTTATTTAAATGTCGATTCTTGTTTAGAAACAACAGTTTGTCCACTACCAAAGAAGAAAGTCTGGTGCGACGATCGGATATCAACTGTCCAGCCTTACTGAAAACGCGCTCGGACTCGCACGAAGAAGCGGGAACGCAGAAAAACTTTTTTGCCAACTTTTTAAATGCTTCATCGGTCGACATCTGAAATAAGGTTGTCCCCGTTTTTTTTTCGGAGCTGGCTCCTCCACATTCTCATCTGAATTTGATGTTCCTAAAAAAAAAATATTTTAATATAAACACCTTGTTAACGTACAAATGTACATACGTATGCACACATATGTAAATGCAAAATTTCGCCAGCTTTTATATTAATGTTACTTACGTTTCAGATATCTGTCCATGCCTCCACTCCACTACCTCAGCCAACACCACCAACAGACCACTAATTTGAAACATAACATAAGTAATTTATAAGAAATATTATAATTCAAATTTACTTACAATTTACACGTTTTCCCTATTCGATGCGCAGTTAGAGAAGGAAATTTTCCTTAGGAAAACATCGATGTTGGCTTGCCAAACATCGATGCTACCGATGTTTCCAAAACATCGATGACATCGATGTTAGCATCGATGTTTCTCCACCTCTAGGGCAAACGATTCCGCTTTTAAAATTTCAAAAATTTCATTTTTGTCAACCCAGTGTAACGAATAACGTTAAATTAGGCAGATGGAAAACTTCCCGATGCAACGCACGCTTTTGTCTATCGGCTGTGCTCGTCGGCTTGAGGGGTGGTTTAATGGTGTTGCACCGAAAAAAATGCCTTGCGTTGTCAGCCTATCTTAAAATTAGCGTGCTGCGACAACTTCGTCTTACAGATACCTATAGACATGCAGTGTGAGACGTAACTTCAACCGGAGAAAAACATAATCACGAACTGACACCTAACGTTCTAAGACATACACATTTTACATACAACCACAGATCTTGTTGTGGTCGATAGCCCACCCTACCTTGCCCATTTCTTGCTTTGAAAGATTTTCTTCAACGGCCCCTTTCATCATATTACCGGCGCTGCCCCAGCCCAGCAACTACTAAATTTTCTTAGCAACACATTATAATTTATTTACTAAAAACTAACATGGAACATTAAACATAGAAATACGAAAAAATAAATTAGAGAGTTTAAAGCTATGGACGTAATAAAAAAAAAATACCAACTAACATTTAAACATTAAATTAAAATATATTCTAAATCGTTTGGGCCCTAGATTGCATTCGCAAATCTCAATCCTCTTATCTCGCTTATGCGACTGCAGGCCGAGCTGCCAAACACATAAAAGCAATTAAATGCGAAAACTAAACAAAAACATACGTGCATCCGCTAGAACGCAACCATCGCCAGCAGGCCGAGATAAAATTAACAGGCGCACATGCACAATCGCCTAGCGAACGCTGACGCCGCTGCTCTTGCGCACAAGTGGTGGTGAGGGGAAAAGGGAGGGATGTTAGCGGCGCTATATTCTTTTCTCTTCTTTCGTTGCTTTTAGTTATTGCTAACCGTTGCCTCGATCCGCTTTGATTTCATTTGTTAATTCGCGAAAATTTGGCGATTACTTTGCGTTTGTGTTTAGATTTAATTTGCGAAAAAAAACGACTCACTTATCAACGCGTGGTAGCTGCATCCTTCGATGAAAGCGCTTCCAAGGAGGCTGCCGCACCTGTGAAAAGACTATAGAAAATATCGCCTGACTAACAAGCCTCGCGCATAAAATTTGTGTTATGTGATTTTTTTGTATGTTTGTTTTGCTCACGCTACATAGTTTTGCTTTGTGTTCTAACACTTTGGAAAAATGCACTTGGTATGAGCAGCCGCCACCAGTGGGCCACCTTATATACCCCCGCATCACGCCACCAAGCTGCAATTCCACCACTCCGCCATTCAGCAACGGAGAGGCGCGAAAATCTTTGCAACTCCTTGCTCTCGATCGACTCTCCTAGCAACCCACACAGCCACAACTTTCCGGACCTATTAGGAGCGCAGCACGTTGCTCTACTTCTCCCAAATGTTCCTAAGACCAAATGTTGCTAATCATCCGCAAAGAAAAATGTTGCTAAGCTTCGCCGGTGCAGGTCTAAGCTAAGCCTCAGAATTTTTAATACATATCTGGTACACGCGCCCTTACACCAGGTTCTTTAAGCTCATTTTATCGACCAAATTCGTTCTGTTATACGTGTCGAATGTGCAGTTTTTAACAAAACTTGGAGGACGTTTCGAAAGGTCTAAATCCCAAAAAAGATCGTTGGCTTGCAATAAATCGATGTTACCGATGTTTCCAAAACGTCGATGAGATCGATTTTAACATGGATGTTTTTCCACCTCTACTTTCTAAAACTTACGTATAATATGTGGCTAAAAAGGTTTTTTTAAAAATTCAATCTCGTTTGGAAGTAACAACGCTGAGAAGTAATGACTGGCATAGCGCTTAAGGGAGAATTGTACTTTCAAACTCGTTTTTCTTGAAACAACGTTTATTTAACTGGTGACCACGAATCTCAAAAACGGCTTGACCGATTCAGTTCGTGTTGATCAGAAAATGTTCACGGTACATTTCCTGAACATATATGTCGGGGAATTAAAGTCCTCCCGGTGCAGGTCGTCGTTGTTGGTCGCTTCCATACTCGGTCCTGGCGGATGCAGCGAGTCTTCGTTGCCTTTGTTGCTCATCGTAGACTCTTAGAATTTACAACTTGGAACTTACGCGTGACCTTTTCACGCCGGAAACCAGAAGGAGAAGAAGGCAAGTGACCAGATCTAGCAACGCACACGAAGCCACTCACAGCCCCAGTTCGCAAAACCACCCATGCTCATACCATAAAGTCTCGTGCCTATCGACATGCTACAGTACTTCCTCTCCGACATATATGACATTAATTAAACGAATAGAATAGCCCTTTTTATATACATAAAACGCCACAAAAACTTTTAAAACTTGACATTTGTTTGAACTGTTCATAATTATACCAGTTACTCGTAGAGTAAAAGGGTATATTGTATTCGTGCAAAAGTATGTAACAGGGAGAAGGAAGCTTTTCCGACCCTATAAAGTATATATATTCTTGATCAGGATCACTAGCCGAGTCGAACTAGCCATGTCCGTCTGTCCGTCTGTCCGTCCGTATGAACGCTGAGATCTCGGAAACTATAAAAGCTAGAGGATTGGCATTTTGCATGCATATTCTTGGAGTTCCTACGCAGCGCAAGTTTATTTCAAAATTTTGCCACGCCCCCTCTAACGCCCTCCATCGCCCTAAACCATTTTTTGAAAGGTGTCTGGCGCCCACACCATTAAAGATTTTGGAAAAAATGAAAAATCGGTCTTCCCAGGGGGCGGGTTATTTTAATTCTTAAGCGAAATGTAAAAACAAAATAAAAATCCGATCATTTTTTGATACAGTGAACACCGAAAATCGTTTTTTTTAATAGTGTTCAAGCAATCGCTTTGCCACCGATATATTAGCCGATAGTAACGGCTATAAAAATTAGTGGATGTTATTTAAGTGACACTTAATAATATACATCAATATACATATGGGCATTTCCAGGAAAAAGTCAACTAAACCCCAAAAATTAAATGTTGGCGGAAAACTTCCTTTTTTGGTTTAAAAATAGCGTTGCTATCTATATTTTGCAAATCAATTACATTTCCTTCCGAAATAAATTTTATCAGATACCCGTTACTCAGCTAAGGGAGTGCGAGGGAGATGGATATATTAAAATTTGATCGGTCATAACTTTTTAACGAATGGTCCGATTTAAAAAATTTCTTCTACATTTCGATAGGTTTTGATAATCACAATAAAACTGCATTTTTACATTTCCAAAATCTTTAAAGGTGTGGGCGCCAGACACCTTTCAAATGAGGGGCGGTTAGAGGGGGCGTGGCACCTTTTTGAAATAAACTTGCGCTGCGTAGGAACTCCAAGAATTTGCATGCAAAATGTCAATGCTCTAGCTATTATAGTTTCCGAGATCTCAGCGTTCATACGGACGGACAGACAGACGGACAGACGGACATGGCTAGTTCGACTCGGCTAGTGGTCCTGATCAAGAATATATATACTTTATAGGGTCGGAAAAGCTTTCTTCTCCCTGTTACATACTTTTGCACGAATACAATATACCCTTTTACTCTACGAGTAACGGGTATAAAAATTGTTAACCCTTTAAGTTTAATTGGCTCTTCACAGCAATTTAAAAAAAAAACCCTTTAAAAAGCGACCGAGACATGGGTAAACCAATGACATATCTTCAAAGTGTTTTTCAGGATATTAGAGATGATCTAATAAGGATCAATAATCAAAAAAGCTGGAGACACACTGATTCTCCATCGTTTGGATCAGGTGACGATGGAGTGATTGGCCGCGAATTGAGCTTAGCTTCTATCTCAGTGAGATTAGTTTGTAGCTCCTCGTACGTTACGTTACCTTCGGCCATGTTTTTCACCAGTAAAGTTTTTGAGGATTTAACCGCGACTTCCCACAGACCCCCGAAATGGGTCGCACGGGTATTCCCTAAACTGTTGAATTGCTGAATTGTTGAATTTTGGTCAGCTGTTAATCAGCTGTTCCATACAAAGTCAACTTTCCGAAATTTCAGCAATTCAACAGCCTCGAGGCTGTTTTAAATTTTGTTGAATCGTTGAAAACCAGAGTTGTCACCTTATTTTACTAAAAGTCATGGCAACTCTGCAACTCTGCATTATTTACTTTAAAATCAAATTAGCAAGTCTATTAGTAGTTCTTCTTACCTAGCTAACAATTTTAGTCTGTAACAAATAATAAAAAATTGGGTTTTACATGATTTAAATTCCGTTAAACTTTTCAACAAATAACAGCTGTTTGAAAATTCAACAAGAACCATTTTGGGTCGTTCCCTTAATTGCTGAAATTTTCTGTTGAATTTTCAACAATTCAGCAATTCAACAGTTTAGGGAATACCCTGAATTTTAACACGACGTGTTTTTTACACCATGTGTTTTCAACACAAATGAAAATTACATTTCACGACATTAACGAGTCGAAGGGAAAATAAAAAAACCAATATGGGCAATGATATCTTATATGTTAGTTTTAACCAGTTTAAAGCCTATATGAATTCTTATACTCTAGAAAACCGTGAATTTTTCAGTTTAACATATAATTCTGACACTTTAATGTCAAAAACTCATTGTGTTGAAAACACGCTGTGTAAAAAACACGTAGTGTTAATAACACGTCGTGTAAATAACACAAATGACATGTGTGTGTTATTTATGTTTCTGACATATGTAGGATACAATTTTTTACACACATGTCAATAACTTTTTTAGAACTTAACACTTTGACATTTAACATGTTAATAACACAAGTTTTTTACTTTTTTCTATTCTTAAACTAAATAAAAAGCAGAATGGAAATCCGTCAATTTTTTTCGAAGATACAGGGAACACCGCAAAACGACTTTTTTAAATAGTCTATGAGTGTTTTACATGTGACATGTTTAAGTGCGTTTTGCTGGAAACCACGTTTTGAAAGTCCATGTATGTACATAAGCCTTTCAAATCGGCTCATCCGATCGTTTTCAAACTTGTCGCATATTTTTTTGCATAAAATAAACCCGCCCCCTGGGAAGAGTTTTTTTTTATTTTTTATCTTTAAGTATTTTGTTTAAAGCCCAAAGTCAATTTTTTTTTTTGCTGAAGAACGCAATTTTGACTTTAGAATATCGAACAAAACTTTAAAAATAAAAATGAAAAATCGGTCTTCCCAGGGGGCGGGTTATTTTAATTCTTAAGCGAAATGTAAAAACAAAATAAAAATCCGATCATTTTTTGATACAGTGAACACCGAAAAACGTTTTTATACCCTTGCAGAGGGTATTATGATTTCAGTCAGAAGTTTGTTTTTAATAGTGTTCAAGCAATCGCTTTGCCACCGATATATTAGCCGATAGTAACGGCTATAAAAATTAGTGGATGTTATTTAAATGACACTTAATAATATACATCAATATACATATGGGCATTTCCAGGAAAAAGTCAACTAAACCCCAAAAATTAAATGTTGGCGGAAAATTTCCTTTTTTGGTTTAAAAATAGCGTTGCTATCTATATTTTGCAAATCAATTACATTTCCTTCCGAAATAAATTTTTTAAATGAAGATATGCAGCTTTCAAACACGAGCAATACATACTGTTTATCTCAGCAACATTTTGTTGTGTTTTCGTAATATTGCTATGCCTTCTGTGGAAGTATCAAGATCAAGCAACCAATCCTACAAATTTGATTAGGGCAAATTCTATCAGAAAATAATTAAGACTTGTTTAATATTAATGGAATAGATGTCTTTATTGTAGCAGAGTAAAACACGCACCAGTTCAGGTCGGGATTACTCTCAAGACTGCCCCTCTCTCATTTTATTCTCTCCTTTGCTAACACTCTCTTAACAGCTAGGAGCTTTAACAGAGCGTATACATATAAATAACAGGCCGTGTGTATATGTTGTGTGTTTACAGGGATGCATAGGGCTACTATCGGTATATATTTACAGTTAAGCTTAGGGCTACTATAGGTGTATATACAATGTGTGTATAAATATATATATATATGGCTGCCACAACTCGGTCATCCTGACCCACAAGGATCCCCCGATCCTGGTATAGCAAAACCTGAATTAATGTTCTTTTATTTTGGTCTTGCTTCTAGTATTGTAAACTTTAACTAATTTATTACGATCACTATCTTTGTCTTTTCTAATGCCTTTATTCTCCTTTACATTTATTGTATTTTCATTTGTTTCGTTAGATTCTTCTCTATCATTTATCTCATCATTTTCCTCACTATCGTTTATCTCATCGTTTTCTTCACTATCATTTATTTCATCATTTTCTTCACTATCATTTATCTCATCATTTTCTTTGCTTATCGACCAGCCGAGCCAGGGTTTCATATTAGCTGCCGCCCAAACGCCATCTTTAACAACATACCGATCATTTCCTAAAAAGTTAACTACCTCAAAGGTCCTTTGAACTTCGGAACCAGTTTCTTTGAAACTCCTGTGTGACAATCAAAATTCTTTACTACAACATAATCTCCTTGCTTATATTGTGTTGCCTTCAATCGTTTGCTGTTCTTCGTCGTCTCGTTATAGTTTTGTAACTGAACTTCTCTTTCGCGAGCCTTCTCTCTTATATTTTCAATTGTTCTGCTTTCCTTTTGTCCTTCTCGCAAATTTTCTCTAAGGCAATCAACTAAACTACCTCTTTGGCCAACTCCGAATAACATTACACTTGGATGTTGATTAATCATTCTATGAACTGTATTATTTATTGCAAACTCAATTTCTCCCAGTACTTTCTCAAAGCTCCAACTCGGCTCTGAATCTGACAATTTTGCAAGCATTGGACTAATGCTCCGATTTGTTCTCTCTACCTGTCCATTCGCCTCAGGTGAACCTGTTGCTATTTGAGTATGAGCTATATTTAAAGTCCTTAGAAAATTTGAAAATTCTGAGGAGGTAAAACAGGATCCTCGATCAGACACTATACATTTAGGGGTACTATATGACCTGCTATAGTTTTCCAGTGCCGTTATTGCCTCAGTGGATTTTGTGGTTTTTGTATAGTCTTACAAACTTTGTGCAGCTATCAACAATTACTAAAATATGCCTTGACTTCTTATCTTTCGTTGTAACTGGGCCCAGGTGATCAATATGTAACTGTTCAAAGGGTTTTGTTGGCTTCTGAATGTTATGTAAATAGCCTTCGTGCTTACCCTTCGCCGTAAATGCGATACACTCTAAACCAATATGTTTTCAAAATAACTTCTAATCAGAGCATGTAAAAAACAGTTGACTATTTCTAGCTGTCTCAAAATAACTCTCACTTTGGGACCCTTTGAGCAAATAGTCACATAGAAACTGTTTATTTTGTTTCAAAAGGTTTTCGGTCTTTGCTCAACCAGTAACCGATTTTTTTGTTTCTAAACTGTTTCGGGTGATCAAAGACCGTTTGAACTGAACAGAGAACAAAAACGGTCTTTTGACTTTTTATACCTATGTGTTTAAACTACAGGTATGTTCTATACACCAAAAATGTTGTTTGTTTTTTCTTAATATCTTAAACAAAATTAAATTTTTAAAATTTAATTTTTTAAAATATTTGGATTTTTTATTTTTAAAAATTTTAAACAAAGAGTATTTTGGATTTTATTATTGTCCCTTAAGCTTGAACGCGAAGAACAGAACTTTAGCAGACCAATATTTCCAGTTATACTTTTACCCAATGTAAAATATGAAGAAATATGATATAAAGATGATTTACTCGTATAACACTATCTCTTAGACGCTTTATCAAACAAATAAAAACCGCGAGTTCTTCAGAAGTTGAAGGCCATTGTATATATTTACTCGTATAACGCCATCTCTTAGAGGCTTTATCTTAGAAGACTTGGAACCGCGAATTGTTCAGGAGATGATGGCCATTGTATATATTTACTTGTATAACAGCATCACCTATGGCGCTTTATCATAAAAGTTGAATTCTTTAGAAGATAATGGTAATCAGCACGGTGCTAATAATTACGTTAATTAGTATATATATGTATTTTTAAATAAATGTTTTTTATATTGCCTTAAATATTTTAAAGGTGTAAGGCAAGGGAAAGGGAGAACTGTCAAAAAAGACCGTTTTTACTGAGCATTTTAAAGTTTTGTTAATCTACTAACGTTTCGTCCAAACGGGCCCAAAAAACGGTTTTTGAAGGACTAAAAAAATTTATTTTCAGTAGAGAACGGTCAACCGAAAACCGAAAAAAACTGAAATGAAAAACCAAATTTTTAATTTTTTTTCGGTTTCGTTCAGACCGAGACAGCAAACAAAAAAACGATCAACTGTTTTTTACATGCTCTGCTTTAATACTTTGTCGACACCTTCATGTCTGGGGTTTATTTCCTTTTTTGTGAATGTAAGTGTAAGAGAATTGCAATTCGTGACAATTATAAAACTTTTACCGTGAAGATATACCCTAAAATGTTTGAGTGAATAAATTATTGCTAGCGTTTCCAGCTCGAAGCTGTGATACCTCGACTCAGCGTCCGCAGTGCGCTTGGAAAAGTAAATCACCGGGTGAAACCGCCCATCTTTTTTCTTTTGCATCAAGATTGAACCGAAACCGATTGAACTCGCGTCGCAGTGGAGCTCTGTCTCATCTGCTGGATTGTACAAAGCAAGTATAGGGGAATCTATTAATTTTTCTTTCAGAATTTCAAACTTTTTTAGCTCTAGTTCCCCAAACCGAAAATTTTGTCGTTTTCTTCGTCATGGTTTCGCAACTATAGAAAAGTCTTTGATAAACCTATATATTTAATTTCCGTTTGAAAAAACTCACACTTACTTAGCCTCAGTTCTAAATTATTTCTTGTTAGTCTATCAAATACTTCTTTAAGAATTTCTATATGGCTCTTTATATCTTTTGTCGCAATCATTATGTCGTCTAAGTACACGATAACCTTTCTCTTGTAAAAGAAGTAAACTTTACCGACTCATCTTTCATAAAGACATGGTAAAACCCATTCTTAAAGTCTAGCTTAGTAAACCATTGTTTATCTGTCATTTGATCTAGTAAGTCATCTATCAAAGGGATTGGATAACTGTCTTTTGCTGTTAACTTATTTAATTTTCTGAAATCAATACACATTCTAAGTTCGCCTGACGCCTTCTTCACTAACACTATTGGTGACACGAATTCAGACTCGCTTGGTCTAGTATACCCTTTAACAATGTACTCATCCAAAATCTTTTGCAACTCATTTTTTTAGCATAAGAACGGCGTCTGGGGCTACAGCTAAATGGCTTGGCATCATTGATTGTTATTTTCATTTCGCACCTTGTTTCCGGTACTATTGGTCGAACAGCTTCAGTATAATATTTGCAAAACAAATTTTCAAAACTAATTTTATCATATATGTTTAGTTTATCCCCACATTTACGTTCTCCTCATTAGACTCATATTCAATCATTCAAATTTTCCCAAAAAATTCGTTTCTACAATCTGATTTATCCATATCCTTTGAATCATTTATATTTGTACTCTCGATTGTTATTTCGTTTGTTAGACCTGACTCATCTTCATTCCAGACAATGGAAGCGCCGCTCGCATTTAAGAAATCCCTACCCAATATTACCCTTTCATTCATAGAATCATCCTGGAAAACTAACATTTCAAGTCTTTTTCTTTATTATAAATTGTATAGAACAAAAAAATCTTTCCAAAGATATTTAATGTACTGGAGTTCAAACCAATATACGTGGCTGGAGGCGCTGGCTTCAAGTTTACGCTAGCCGGAATATAAGATCTTTTATATAAAACTGATAGGACTCCCTGAGTCTAACAGGCATTCTATAAAAAATGATTCATTAGCGCTAACCTCTATTTCTATACATAAGTATCTTACGTAATCATCTTTGCGAGTAGCTGGTGCTGATGTCTTCTTGTTTTGGTCACAGGCTGCGGCAAGGTGACCCATCTTTCCGCACACAAAGCAGGCTCCAACTTCTCGTCTTGGCTTCCGGCAATCTGAGGTGATGTGCCCCTAACAATTACAATTATAGCACCGGAAAGTTAGCTTCTCCACTTTTTCAGCGCTGTTAGTTGCTCTTCCGGTCTTTGGAGCAAGTAAATTTACACGTAGTAGTGCCGACAGCAGGTCATCCTTCGTTTTAAAACACATCATGTTGGCACTTGTGCGAATTTGGCGATCTGGTATGCCGTGGATGATATAGTCAATCAACTCGTGCTCTGACATCTGAAGTCCTTTAGACAGTAAAACTTTGTTGTTGAAATAGACCGAGAACGATTCATTTGTTTGCCATCTGTGTGCTTCAAACTTCTTTCGCAAAATAATAGCACTCTCCCTCGGAAGAAACGCCTTTTCCATCGCCAGCAACAGGGTATCAATCTTCTCGTTTGCGAACTCCGGTTTTGAGTACACCCAAGCTTGCGCATCACCCTTTAATTTGCCGAATATAAGGGATCGAAGTTTATTTTCGGTCAACGCATACGTAGTTTTTAGTACGTTTATATGTGCATGCCACACACTAACACTCGTTTATCCATCAAAGTCCGGTAGCATTTCCCTTATATTCTGGAACGAAATTTCATCATCGTTTGAAATTTTTTGTGAACCCGCTCCACCAGCTGCTCTCAACAGATCGTTCTCTCTTTGCAGTAACTCTCTTTCAAACTGCATTAACTCCAACTCTCTGGCCATCAATTGCATTCTCGCTCGTTGAAAATCTTTTTCATTTTGTAAAATCAACTTCTGGTCGGTTAAAATTTTAAGTTCCTTGTCTGCCTTCTCTTTTCCCGTCTCGTCGTTTATCTTCTCATTTGCTTTTTCCTTCTGTTGCTCGTCGTTATCTTCTCGTTTGATTCTCCGTTATTTTTACCGCTGTTTGGCTTCTCATTCGAGTTTCCTTTCTTTTGCTCGCCATTCGCCGCTTCGTCTGACTCTTCTTCTTCTCGTTCGTCATCCGCCTCTTCGTTTGATTTTGCAGCTTCTTGCTCATCGTTTGACTCTCCTTCTCGTTCGCTTTGTCGTTCGCTTCGTTTTTCCGTTCTTGCTGCTTTTCGGCTGGGCATCTTCCAAGAAAGGGAACTTCGTTCAGCCGTGCAGCTAATGCGTTTTTATTCCCGTGAGTAACCAGGTTTAAAACTCTACACCACTCGCGTAGTTGGTTGCACGTATATTCATTTGCATTGATCAAATCCATTTTGTTTAGTTTTTGTTCACTTTTAGTCAAGATGTGAATGCTTTTAAGACACAAGGCTTTGCGCCCACTTCTGATATTGTAGCAGAGTAAAACACGCACCAGTTCAGGTCGGGATCACTCTCAAGACTGCCCCTCTCTCATTTTATTCTCTCCTTTGCTAACATTCTCTTCACAGCTAGGAGCTTAAACAGAGCGTATACATATAAATAACAGGCCGTGTGTATATGTTGTGTATTTACAGGGATGCATAGGGCTACTATCGGTATATATTTACAGTTATGCTTAGGGCTACTATAGGTGTATATACAATGTGTGTATAAATATATATATATAAGGCTGCCACATCTCGGTCATCCTGACCCACAAGGATCCCCCGATCCTGGTATAGCAAAACCTGTTCTTTTATGTTCTTTTATTTTGGTCTTGCTTCTAGTATTGTAAACTTTAACTAATTTATTACGATCACTATCTTTGTCTTTTCTAATGCCTTTATTCTCCTTTACATTTATTTTATTTTCATTTGTTTCGTTAGATTCTTCACTATCATTTATCTCATCATTTTCTTCACTATCATTTATCTCATCATTTTCTTTGCTTTTCGACCAGCCGAGCCAGGGTTTCATATTAGCTGCCGCCCAAACGCCAGAGTATGGAATTCTTGATTGCTGAAATCCCTCCACATCTTTAACAACATACCGATCATTTCCTAAAACTTAACTACCTCAAAAGGTCCTTTGAACTTCGGAACCAGTTTCTTTGAAACTCCTGTGTGACAATCTAAATTCTTTACTACAACATAATCTCCTTGCTCATATTGTGTTGCCTTCAATCGTTTGCTGTTCTTCGTCGTCTCGTTATAGTTTTGTAACTGAACTTCTCTTTCGCGAGCGTTTTCTCTTATATTTTCAATTGTTCTGCTTTCCTTTTGTCCTTCTCGCAAATTTTCTTTAAAGCAATCAACTAAACTACCTCTTTGGCCAACTCCGAATAACATTACACTTGGATGTTGATTAATCATTCTATGAATTGTATTATTTATTGCAAACTCAATTTCTCCCAGTACTTTCTCAAAGCTCCAACTCGGCTCTGAATCTGACAATTTTGCAAGCATTGGACTAATGCTCCGATTTGTTCTCTCTACCTGTCCATTCGCCTCAGGTGAACCGGTTGCTATTTGAGTATGAGCTATATTTCGAGTCCTTAGAAAATTTGAAAATTCTGAGGAAGTAAAACAGGATCCTCGATCAGACACTATACATTTAGGGGTACTATATGACCTGCTATAGTTTTCCAGTGCCGTTATTGCCTCAGAGAGCCTTCTCTCTTATATTTTCAATTGTTCTGCTTTCCTTTTGTCCTTCTCGCAAATTTTCTCTTAGGCAATCAACTAAACTACCTCTTTGGCCAACTCCGAATAACATTACACTTGGATGTTGATTAATCATTCTATGAACTGTATTATTTATTGCTAACTTAATTTCTCCCAGTACTTTCTCAAAGCTCCAACTCGGCTCTGAATCTGACAATTTTGCAAGCATTGGACTAATGCTCCGATTTGTTCTCTCTACCTGTCCATTCGCCTCAGGTCAACCTGTTGCTATTTGAGTATGAGCTATATTTCGAGTCCTTAGAAAATTTGAAAATTCTGAGGAGGTAAAACAGGATCCTCGATCAGACACTATACATTTAGGGGTACTATATGACCTGCTATAGTTTTCCAGTGCCGTTATTGCCTCAGTGGATTTTGTGGTTTTTGTATAGTCTTACAAACTTTGTGCAGCTATCAACAATTACTAAAATATGCCTTGACTTCTTATCTTTCGTTGTAACTGGGCCCAGGTGATCAATATGTAACTGTTTTGTTGGCTTCTGAATGTTATGTAAATAGCCTTCGTGCTTACCCTTCGCCGTAAATGCGATACACTCTAAACAATTTTTGATATGTTGTGCTCTCTTTTCCTTTAATTTTGGAAACCAATATGTTTTTAAAATAACTTCTAACCAGAGCATGTAAAAAACAGTTGACTATTTCTAGCTGTCTCAAAATAACTCTCACTTTGGGACCCTTTGAGCAAATAGTCACATAGAAACTGTTTATTTTGTTTCAAAAGGTTTTCGGTCTTTGCTCAACCAGTAACCGATTTTTTTGTTTCTAAACTGTTTCGGTTGATCAAAGACCGTTTGAACTGAACGGAGAACAAAAACGGTCTTTTGACTTTTTATACTACAGGTATGTTCTATACACCAAAAATGTTGTTTGTTTTTTCTTAATATTTTAAACAAAATTAAATTTTTATAATTAAATTTTTTAAAATGTTTGGATATTTTACTTTTAAAAATTTTAAACAAAGAGTATTTTGGATTTGAGTATTGTCCCTTAAGCTTGAACGCGAAGTACAGAACTTAAGCAGACCAATATTTCCAGTTATACTTTTACCCCATGTAAAATATGAAGAAATATGAAATAAAGATGATTTACTCGTATAACACTATCTCTTAGACGCTTTATCAAACAAATAAAAACCGCGAGTTCTTCAGAAGTTGAAGGCCATTGTATATACTTACTCGTATAACGCGATCACTTAGAGGCTTATCTTAAAAGTTGAAAAACCGCGAATTCTTTAGAAGATAATGGTAATCAGCACGGTGCTAATAATTACGTTAATTAGTATATATATGTATTTTTAAATAAATGTTTTTTATATTGCCTTAAATATTTTAAAGGTGTAAGGCAAGGGAAAGGGAGAACTGTCAAAAAAGACCGTTTTTACTGAGCATTTTAAAGTTTTGTTAATCTACTAACGTTTCGTCCAAACGGTCCCAAAAAACGGTTTTTGAAGGACTAAAAAAATTTATTTTCAGTAGAGAACGGTCAACCAAAAACCTGTTACGTGGGCATATTAGTGCCCTAGTCCTGAAAGGGCTTGGGCCGAAGGAAAGACATCCGATATTCAGGCACCAATTTTGCCGGCATAAGCTCGCCGGATGGGGTGGGTTCTTGGTAAGCCTTTCTCCTCTCCAACATAACGAGAATAAATATTAAAGATGCCTGAAAAATAGTACGAATCGTAAAGTCCGTTGGTCATCAGTCTACATTGCCCCACAAGCTAAGCTTTTGCTTGATCGTAACACGATCGGGCAATGTTTCGGCCACATTCCCTTCCCTTCACACAATCGTGTGCCAAATGGATGGTCGCGGGCCGCGCAATACGATCCCCTATTGTCAAGGTTGTTCGTCAAAAGTTATGTCATTATTCTTCACCTACCCCACTTATCGCGTCAGCAACCCCCGTTTGAAAACTTAGCACTTCATGTTTTTAAGTTCGTTTTCACATTACAATTTTATTGAATAAAATACTGGCTAGTGCCATTTATGAGTAATATTATGGTTAGGAATACATATGAATTTAATTTTTAATTGACCAACAAAATTTGTTAGCGGAGAGTATCGAATTTACCACCCGTACAGGGTGCACACGTCAGCAAATTGCTGACTATTCACGACTACAAACGTCGCTCTGAGGGCTCTTGTGATTGTTCGTACAAACACAAGGCTGATTGTAGTATGTTCACATATCGAATGCACACTGTACTCAGTGTTACGCATCGATTTAAGTACAGACACCTTATTTGGCATTTTGCATTTGGCCACAATAACAAAACACAAATACATTTATAAACCTAGCAGTTCCCGAGTGCCCGGTTATATGACGGCCCTCGAATGCGTGGGAACTGCAGTGTCAGCATATTTGATATGTGCGACCGCTCCGACGGCCAAGTGAGCATAGTATCTCTCTCTCTCATATATAAGCACAATTATACATAAGCGTCGACCGCAGCTCTGCCGGCGTCTCTGCCGACATAGCCGGCCGATCTTAGCTTTATGCAAACATGTAATAGAATTAAGAATTCAGATTGAAAATAAATAAGCTTGGGAGCGTACCACTGAGTCGCTCCCAAATTCAACCAAAAATACAAGTCTATAAAAGAAACCTAAACATGGCGACCGTGACAATGTGATCGTGAGTGAATATATCCAACTATAAAAAATTTAAAAAAAAAAACCAACAAAAAAAAAACAATGGTAAAAAAAATAACAAACAAACATAAAAAACATGACACGATAACCAACAAAGATTACACAGTAAAAATTAGCCTGTGCATAAAAGAGACGAAAAAAAAAATGACGAATAAAAATATATACTCTGAAAAATAAGCCTGTGCGAGGACCTGCACCGGCGCCGCCTGAGTCCAAAAGGCCAAAATAGAACACAAAAAAAAAAAAAAAAAAAAAAAACTTCTTAATGAAACAATAAAAAATTATTAATCAACAAAAAAAATTGGCCTGTGCGAGGACCTGCACCGGTACCGCCTGAGCCCAGAGGCCCCGGACAACGAGAATTTAACAAGTGTGGAAGGAATGGCAAATCCTTCTACACCAACGCTGGAAATATATAAGTGCGGAAGGCAATCCGCCTTCTTCACCTTCGTGGGCGACACCTGCTCCTATTGAGCAAAGGGATGCACAGAGACTGGAAGTGTATCCCAACGATAGATGAAATAGCCTGTGCAGCCAGCACCGGTCCCGTTCGGCGCACCAAGCCGGACCACGGAAAAGTGAACCGACAGCGCTTCCAAGAGCGCCCAACATTACCTTTTTATACCCGTTACTCGTAGAGTAAAAGGGTATATTGTATTCGTGCAAAAGTATGTAACAGGGAGAAGGAAGCTTTTCCGACCCTATAAAGTATATATATTCTTGATCAGGATCACTAGCCGAGTCGAACTAGCCATGTCCGTCTGTCCGTCTGTCCGTCTGTCCGTCTGTCCGTCCGTATGAACGCTGAGATCTCGGAAACTATAAAAGCTAGAGGATTGGCATTTTGCATGCATATTCTTGGAGTTCCTACGCAGCGCAAGTTTATTTCAAAATGGTGCCACGCCCCCTCTAACGCCCTCAATCGCCCTACACCATTTTTTGAAAGGTGTCTGGCGCCCACACCATTAAAGATTTTGGAAAACTAAAAATGCAGTTTTATTGTGACTATCAATACCTATCGAAATGTAGAAGAAATTTTTCAAATCGGACCATTCGTTAAAAAGTTATGCCTGATCAAAGATTTTATATATCTATCTCCCTCGCACTCCCTTAGCTGAGTAACGGGTATCTGATAGTCGGGGCACCCGACTATAGCGTTCTCTCTTGTTTTATATAAATTTAAGCATCTGCGATGCAAAAATAATATTAATAATATTGTACAGACCAGGCAGTTTCTAGCTGCGGGTCTTCATTTTTTTTTACCTAGGTAGGGATACCTGTAAAACATTTAAATACCTCCATAATACCAAAAAAAAATATATATATACATAAATGCCTAAATCAAGAAAAATAAGTAAAAAAAAAGAGGAGGACAGAAAAATTTCCTAAATCTCGAGATTAAGGAATTAAATAGGCAACTTTATGATACAAAATCAACCCCAGTACCATGGGAAGAAAACATAAAAATTAAACAAGAATTAGAAAACACATATAGGGAATTGCAAGCTTATAAAAATAAGCAGGACATGAAAGAAGCGAGGAAGCCTAAGTGCCCTCCTGATTGTAAAGGACCTTTTGAAAACCCTAATTGTGAATATACATGTTTAAAAAAATGATATACTAATATTCATAAAAATTTAATATATATGAAAGTCCCATTTAAAAGCAATTCAATATCAAAAACAGATCTTACAAACGAGACAGAAAAAATACCCAATATGGGATTAGTAGAAGTTAAGTCAGTGGATTCCACTGCAAACGTAATAAATAAAATTGAATCACAAAATATTGATTTTAAATTAACGAATATTTTACTATCAGTAATTGTTTTCTTTATGAGCGCATATATTTTATATAAGGCCTATATGTTCCACAACAAATGTGTATCAAAGAGAGCCATTAACAGAAGCCAGGCTAATGATCTGGATAAAATCTAATTTAACAAGCGCCAAACAATTATTAATAATAAAATACAAAAAAAAAAGAATTTAAATAAACAAAAAAAAAATTATATTTTAAACAAAAATTGTATATGTGCGAGAATTAAAATAACCGTTTAAAAAGAAATAAAAATCATTAAAACAAAAAAGAAAATTACTAAAATGGATACAACAGAGTGCCTTAGAGTTACATTGGCTAAAGAGCCAAATTTTGAGAATAGGGTATTAGCCTTAATTAGGAACAGAGCAGAGCCTCTATTAATTGCAGATTTTGAGTATGAATACATGAATAGGTACGATCTTGAATTCTCACCAATTGTTCATTGCAGTAGAACGCAAAAGGCAATAGTACTGTCTACCTTGAGAAACTGTAAAGTATTCTCCGAAATCGACATACACCCAGTCTTAGGACATATTAACGTGCTAAAAATTATGCACAAGTAAAAATTAAAAAACAAAAATGACTAAAAATTTAATATGGAATGGGAGCAGTTAATACTCCATATCCGAGAATTAAAAGAAACATTTGAAAAGTCTTACAAATGTGTAAGCCAAAAAAGGCAAACACAAAAAGAAACAGTAGATAAACATGCAAAAATTCTTGTAGACTCTTACAATCATGCAAGAACCCTAGTGCATGAAAATAGGGAAATAATTAACAAAACAAACTTATCAAAATTATCCAAAATATTGATAAAGTTGCGGGCAAACCTAATAGCTGTCAAGGATAAGTATGATTTAAAAATATATATCCCGACAATTTTAAATACGCCTTTAACAATAGACCAACAAAAAGCCCTAACAGAAGAAGAAGATTCAGATATAAGCAAAGATATTGAAATAAATGAAAAAGATCTACACGATCTCTCAATCCCTGCATTTATTAAAGCAGTAGAGTCAGAAACAGAAGAAGAGGAAAATATAGATTCAGACACAAAAATAGTAGAAACAAAAGGAAACATAATGGCAGATCCAGCTGCCCAACGGGCATATATTAAAGATATATCAAGTGCCATTCCGGAATTTAACGGACAAAAACTACACTATATAAGGTTCAAAATGAACTAACGATAAACGCAATAATCCAAAAACTGCAAGACACTATTGTCGGAGAAACATCTGACGTTGTCAAAGCAAAAATGGCTAAAACAAGCCAAAAAGGCAAAACTGCTGAAAAATTTACAAATGAAATAGATAACCTACGAAAGCTCCTTGAAGCTTCATACATTGACGAAGGACTACCGGCTGAACATGCCGACAAGTTCAGCACAAAGGAAGCTATAACCACAATGATCAAAAATTGTGAGCATGGCCGACTTAAGACTATCCTAGAAGCTGGCAACTTTTCAACAATGAACGATGCCGTCACAAAGTACATACAGTGTAGTACTGAGATGACAGGTCGTGGTAATTATAGAGGAAACAACCGTGGTGGAAACAATAATGGATATAACTCCAATAACAACGCCAACGGTAATAACAATACCAATACAAACGCAAACAGACAAAATAACAACAATAATGTCCGACAAGTACAAACAACTTCGGAAAACCAATAAAGACCCTTAAGATAAAAAACCCAGTAAAGAATACGGTTCACACTATCAATCTTAACTTCAATCTTTTTATTTCACTTAAAAATGAAAACACAAATAAATTATATACATTACTAGTTGATACAGGTGCAGACATCTCTTTAATCAAAGAATCGTCAGACTCATTTAACAATGTTGACTATAAAAATATTACGCAAATATCAGGCGTTGGCGAAGGAACAACAAATTCAAAAGGTTTAGCAGCAATAGAACTTCTATCAGGCAACTATGCTATACAGCATAATTTCCATATAGTAACATCCAACTTTCCTATTCCATGTGATGGAATTATAGGAATAGATTTTATGAAAAAATACAATTGCCAAATAGATTTAAAACCAGAAAATGATTGGCTTATACTAAGACCAAATAATCTTCGTAATCCGATTAATATTCCAATAAATCATACACTAGAAAATAATTCGACCATTTTACCAGCAAGATCTGAAGTAGTCCGAAAAATAATTATAAATTCAGAAACCAGGTATATACTAATACCAAACCAAGAAATCCAAAATGGAATAATCATTGGAAATTCCATTGCAGATTCTAAAAACACCTTTGTCCGAATTCTAAATACAACAAATAAAACAGCAATTCTTCAATTAAATACACTTAAAGTCGAACCATTGGATAATTACGATATAATTAAATCTAATAAAAATACAAATAAAGAAGAAATTTTAGAAAAACTTAACAAAAATTTCCCGCCTCAATTTAAAGAAATACTTAAAGAATTATGCACCAAATACACAGATATATTCGGGATAGAAACCGAACCGATATCAACTAACAATTTCTATAAACAAAAAATAAGAATGAAAGATGATGAACCAGTATATATAAAGAATTACAGAATCCCCCATAGTCAAAAAGAAGAAGTAGAAAAAAAAATAGAAAAACTAATTAAAGATAAAATAGTAGAACCATCAGTTTCAGAATACAACAGTCCATTATTAATAGTTCCGAAAAAATCGTTACCAAATTGCAATACAAAAAGATGGCGTTTAGTAATTGATTACCGCCAAATTAACAAAAAAATTTTATCAGATAAATTTCCACTACCAAGAATAGACGATATTCTTGACCAATTAGGTAGAGCTAAATACTTTTCATGTCTAGATCTAATGTCAGGATTTCATCAAATAGAACTCGAAGATACGTCTAGAAATATAACGTCCTTTTCCACGAGCAATGGCTCCTATCGTTTTACACGATTACCTTATGGTTTAAAAATAGCTCCAAATTCTTTCCAAAGAATGATGACAATTGCATTTTCAGGTATCGAACCTTCCCAGGCATTCTTGTATATGGATGACCTAATTGTCATCGGTTGTTCAGAAAAACACATGATTAAAAATCTTAAAAACGTTTTCGATCTATGCAGAAAAAACAACCTTAAACTGCACCCAGAGAAGTGCACATTTTTCAGACACGAAGTGACCTTTCTTGGACACAAGTGTACTGACAAAGGTATTTTACCAGATAGTAAAAAATACGAAGTAATAGAAAAATACCCAGTCCCAACGGACGCAGGCAGCGCTAGAAGATTCGTTGCATTTTGCAATTACTACAGACGTTTTATTAAAAATTTTTCCGATTATTCACGTCACATAACTAGATTATGTAAAAAGAATGTTAAATTTGACTGGACAGATAAATGTCAATACGCATTTGAATACCTAAAAACCCAAGTGATGAAATCCACATTATTGCAATATCCCGATTTTAATAAAGAATTTTGCATAACAACAGATGCAAGCAAACAAGCATGTGGAGCTGTTCTTACTCAAGATTACAATAACACTCAGCTACCAGTAGCCTATGCATCAAGATCCTTTACGAAAGGAGAAAGTAATAAAAATACAACAGAACAAGAGTTAGCAGCCATCCACTGGGCAATAAACCATTTTCGACCATATATTTATGGAAAACATTTCACAGTCAAAACAGACCACAGGCCTTTAACCTATCTATTTTCAATGACAAATCCAAGTTCGAAATTAACACGAATGAGATTAGACTTGGAAGAATATGATTTTACTGTGGAATATCTTAAGGGAAAAGACAACCATATAGCCGACGCGCTATCAAGAATAACAATAACGGATTTAAAAAATATCCAGACAAATAATAAAATTCTGAAAGTCACTACCAGAAATCAAAGTAAACAGAAAAATTCCTGCGCAGGAACAGAAAAAGAAAAAATAGATTTGCCTAGGCATATTCTAAATAAAGCTTCTCAGCCCAACGTATACGAAGTCATTGTTAATGACGAGGTACGAAAAGTAGTGACCTTGCGAATAATTGATTCACTTTGCTTACTAAAGCATGAAAAAAAGGTTATAGCAAGAATTGATGTTAGCGATTTGTACACCAATGAAATTCTCGACTTAGGTCAGTTCTTTCAAAGGCTTGAAAAAGAAGCCGGTATACTTAATATCAGCCAACTCAAAGTGGCACCGAGCGAAAAGATCTTTGAAACCATTTCAATGGAATCTTTTAAAATTATGGGCAATAAAAAATTACAATCATTAAGAGTAGCGCTACTCAAGCCGGTGACCCAATTATCAAATAATGATAAAGAGAAAGAAGCATTACTGTTTACATTCCATGATGATCCAATACAAGGAGGTCATAGCTAGAACATTAGCAAAAATAAAAAGGCATTATTATTGGAAAAACATGACCAAAGATATAACAAAATATATAAGAAAATGTCCTAAATGCCAAAAAGTAAAGACAACAAAACATACAAAGACCCCATTAACTATCACCGAAACACCACAAACGGCTTTCGACAGGGTAATTGTGGATACGATCGGTCCACTACCTAAATCTGAACAAGGAAATGAATACATAGTAACGCTAATTTGCGATTTAACTAAGTACCTTGTAGCAATACCAATCCAGAACAAAAGTGCAAAAACAGTAGCAAAAGCTATATTCGAAGATTTTATTCTGAAGTACGGTCCAATGAAGACGTTCATCACGGACATGGGAACAGAATACAAAAATTCGATAATTGAAGATCTATGTAAAAACTTAAATATCAAAAACATAACTTCAACAGCACATCATCACCAGACTGTAGGAACCGTGGAGCGAAGCCACAGAACATTTAATGAATTCATCCGCTCATACATCTCAGTTGATAAAACAGATTGGGATGTATGGTTGCAATACTTCGTATACTGTTTCAACACAACACCCTCTATGGCACATGACTATTGTCCATACGAGTTAGTTTTTGGTAAAACATCTAATTTAGCCAAACATTTCAATAGTATAGATAATATAAAACCATTATATAACACAGATGATTACGCTAAAGAATCTAAGTTTAGACTAGAACAAGCATTTAAGAGAGCTAGATTAATGCTAGAATGCCATAAACACAAACAAAAACTTAACTATGACAGAAATATTTTGAATTTTGATTTAAAAATCGGAGACCAAGTTTTGCTAAAAAATGAAACAGGGCACAAGCTAGACTTTAAATACACTGGACCATATAAGGTAGAAAGTATAGAAGAAAGAGAAAACATAGTAATTTCGAATAACAAAAATAAGAAGCAAACAGTTCATAAGGATAGGTTAAAAATTTTTATTTCATAATCACTTTAATTCTCTTATATATATATCACGTATGATCATACGCAATAAGAACCATACACAAAAAAAAAAAAAACAATATTTATATTAAAAAAAAAAAAAAATAAAAAAATTATATAATATATAAATTATATATAAACAATACTTTCTGATTCAAAACAATTTTTAATAAATTAAACTCTATATAAAAAAAAAAAAAAAAACAATTTAATAAAAATATTTTCATTTATATTAAATATACACCTAGAAAATAACTCCATATAATTACGTTATTTTTCAAAAGGAGGGAGATGTAGTATGTTCACATATCGAATGCACACTGTACTCAGTGTTACGCATCGATTTAAGTACAGACACCTTATTTGGCATTTTGCATTTGGCCACAATAACAAAACACAAATACATTTATAAACCTAGCAGTTCCCGAGTGCCCGGTTATATGACGGCCCTCGAATGCGTGGGAACTGCAGTGTCAGCATATTTGATATGTGCGACCGCTCCGACGGCCAAGTGAGCATAGTATCTCTCTCTCTCATATATAAGCACAATTATACATAAGCGTCGACCGCAGCTCTGCCGGCGTCTCTGCCGACATAGCCGGCCGATCTTAGCTTTATGCAAACATGTAATAGAATTAAGAATTCAGATTGAAAATAAATAAGCTTGGGAGCGTACCACTGAGTCGCTCCCAAATTCAACCAAAAATACAAGTCTATAAAAGAAACCTAAACATGATACTCGCCGCTGAAAAGTCAATGTTTATTATATTATAAAAAGTAAGACAAAAGCTTACTGATTAATTATAAAAATATTATAATGCCTTGAAGAGGCCTAAGTTGGAGGATTTACGTTAGATAATTAAAAAAACAAAAGGCACGAATATATATATATATATATATAGTGGATAAAGGAACCGTGTTCCGACAAACTTACCCCTTTCAGTCCTGTGCGATGAGATCTCGATGCGCTGGATCCTGGGCTTTTCTGAAGAAATTAGGAACATATATATATATACGTGCAAACACTATCGTTAAAATACGCACAAAAAAAAATCTTGTTCTTAAGCACAATCACTAATTGTATATATATATATATGTATGTATGTATGTATGTAGATCCCTCGGCGGCACACGTCTGTTCCTACGGTAGGGTCTCAGGCAGCTGCGTCTCCAATGTCACTGCACTCCTTCTTGATATTATTGCTGTTGCACTAGCATTCATAAATGCCTTGGTTCACAATTTGTTTTTTTCTTTTTGTTTTTCTTCACGTTTGTCGGTAATTAAGGCATTTCATTGCCTTTATTTTTCTGTCACTTTTTTATGATTTTTGAATAGGTTTCTTGCACTTTATCTTCTTTTCTAGACCTGGCGGCATATCGCCTGTTCCAGGGCGTGCTTTTGGTCCCGGCGTCCTTGCACGGATCGCTTGTACATCTTGACCACTTGCAGGATGATTACGAAAGCAAACATAGCGATGACGATCTTCAGATTATGGTTCACGTCCTGAATGTCGTCCTTGTGATCGATTATTTTGACGGTGTTGATCACATTGGCCGTACTATGGTCCACTTTGGAATTAGTTCCTCCCATGATGAAGTCCTTGATAATAAAAATAATTCTTCTTTATGACGAGGGTGTAGTAGGACTGCTCTTCCAGGATATGTTTGCTGTTCATCGACTGCAAACAGGACTATCTTCAGGATTCCGGTCTTGGCTGTAGTCGTTGGCGGCGTCGGGAATATAGTGCTCACACTATAGTGCCGTGAGATCAGAGTGAACTCTGTCTAGCTTCTCTATCCGGCTACGGTCTTTTATACCAGTATAGAGCTTTTTCTCGACCCTCGTGATAAGTTGGGTTGTTTAGGTGTTCCCACCTATGATTTCCCCTATCGGTAGTGTCAATGCCCGACTGATGCACTTTGCCAGCTACTGGTGTAAGGTTACGGTCGTTGTTCTGACTATATACCATTCAAAAGATCGTCAAATTGCACATTCCTTTGCTTGTTTTCGGTGAGTCAATGTTTCGATCGCCCCCCTCCCTTGCCTTGAGATTCGATGTTGTTTTTCTACGTGCATCTTTCTCCATCAAATAAATTGAAGGAGAGGGCGTACGTAACAGGCTCGAAGTGATCGATACGGACACGCATGGAATGACTTCGCAAAAAGGAATTTTCGTACGACCAACGAATTAGTGCTTGTTTTGTTTTTCTTTCTCATTATTTAGGCGCCCTTAAACGTGTGGCTTCGACCCACTCCTGTACCAAGAGTCTCATGTTCATCCGACTGCTCTAACGGGGCTATTATCAATTTACGCAACAAGAATAATTAATTGGCTATCAAAATAGGATCATACGGATAATTATGTAGGTAGGTTTTTCGATGGGGACGATTGTGTATAGGGGTTATCTGAAAAAAAACTTTCCGTCACTGGACAGAAACATACATACATATACATACATACCTAAAAGAAAACAAAAATTACAACACAAAAATAATACCTGGAAAAAGAAAATATGCGCTGTAGTCAGCAAAGACAGGAAAACACAAAAATATATCGTATTTCCGTGTACGAGCATGGGTGCTGCGGCCAGCCAACATTACCCACCTCTGCGATTGGATTATCATCGCGGTGTCGCTCGAGGTTTTGCTTGTTGCACTTTTCCCCCCAGAGATGACAAATATTTGTATTTATAATTTAATTATTTATTTATTATTATCTTGTTTTTTTTTTTTTTTTTTTTTTTTTTTATAAAATTACTAGCAGGTCCCTCCTGGCCTGCAAAGCTCGCTCTGGACTGGTCCTGGCCAACTTTATTATGGCCTTGTGCAAGCCTGCGATCAACTCCAGCTCCTTGTTTTGTTGTTTGTTCAAGGATATCCGGGCTTGCTCAAGGTCCTCCTGCAGTCCTTGTAGTAGACCTTTGAGGCGCTCCTCGTAGTCCAGACGTTGCCGGATAAGGCGTTTACAACGGGAAATCCGTCTCTTATTTCGCCGGTCCGGCTCTTCTTTCCTCAATTCCTGGACTTCCGTCCACAGCTGCTGAATGCAGTGGAAGTCTCTACGCATGCTGTCATGCGCCTCCTTTATTTTGTTGGAGACCACCGTCACGCGGTGGTCCCATTCTTCGATAGACCGCCGTAAGGCTTGCACCTTACGAGCGGTCTCGGTAATTCCTTGTTGCTGCTCTAGAGTGGTCTTCATCATGCTGAATGACAGCAGTCCCCTTGCCGAGGTTTATATAACGGACCCGCTCTCCCGGATTCCATGTTCCCTAGTCCAATTCCGACGTTCCGAGCTTTTCCCTCTCTTGAAATGGGACTGATCCTCGAATTCCAACCAGAGGGAGTTCAAGCGAAATAGAGGTCTTTGGCATGGAATATGTCAACACTCTTCCCACCGACATTTCCCAGCTCGTATAACGCCTTGCCCTTGCGCTGAAGTACAACACAGCGAACCCGATTCGGGCCAAGCTTGGCATTGTATCCCTCCGCTTTGTTACTCTGCCGGTAGTTTTTTCGATAGACAACTTGTCCAACGGAAAATTCCACCGGTTTGCTGCGGGTGTTATAGGCCTTTTCTGCCCGTTCATGGGTCTTGTTTAGTCCCTGGCTCACTTTCTGTCGGATAAGATCCATTTTATCCGCTAGGCTTATCTCTGGGTCTCCAGTCTGGATTCCACCCAGTTTCCTTAAGATAGGGTATGCAGTACCGTGTGTCACCATTTGTGTCCCAAACATTGCATAGTAGGGTTCCATGCCTATCGATTCGTGTCGGCCACTCCTAAGGGTACATTCTATTCGGCTTAGCTGGGTATCCCAATTTCGCTGATCCGATGCAATTGTTGCCCGCAAAATTTGAAGTACCGATCGGTTTACCCTCTCCGCTGCATTTGCTTGCGGGGAATAGAGCCCCGTTCTCACGTGACGAATACCGTAGCGGTTCATTAGCTCGGCAAACATTTGAGACACAAATTGTTTTCCATTGTCAGAGTGTATGTATTCGGGTACTCCGTACTGATGGAAAATTCGGGTTTCGAGGAATTTGGCTACCTCTGACGCCACTGCATGTCTCATAGGCTGTAGCCAGACAAATTTGGAGAAATGGTCGAGGCATACAAAAATCACTGAGTTCCCAGTTTTGGTTCTTGGATACGGCCCCATAAAGTCGATAAACAACCTTTGACCAGCCCGTTCCGTGACCCTTTGTTCTCCCATGGGTGGTCGAATATTTTTATTGGTGGTCTTGCTGATCTTACAGACTTCGCACTCTTTCACTACCTTTTGCACATCTACTGCCATCCCTGGCCAGTAGTAAAACTGTCTCAGTTTGGCTAGGGATTTGTGCAAACCCCCATGCCCTGCGGTCATGGCATGATGTGCTCTCCAGACTAAGTCAGATCGCAGCTCGGCGGGAACCCAGAGCTTCCATGCTCGAGTTTCATCGACGGCATCCCCTGAGCTGAACCCTATCCGCTTGTATACAAAGCCGTCCGTTGTTTGTACGTCTGGGATTTTTCCCTCATTCTGGTTTACTGCGTGCACCAATTTTACATATTCCGGGGATTGGAACGCTGGTGAGTCTAAGTCTATCTGGACATCCTGTTCCGCTGCTTTCTCTTTCTGTAGCTCGTCCATATACACTCGTGAGAGGGCATCGGGTACGACGTTAAGTGCTCCTTTACGATGTTCGATGGTAAAGTCGAACGCTTGCAGCTTCAGACTCCATCGTGCTAACCTGCCGGATAAATCCTTTTGACTCATCAGCCATTTTAGACTAGCATGATCGGTGATCACTTTGAACGGCATTCCTTCTACGTAAGCTCGGAATTTGGTGATGCTGAGAAGGGCGGCATAGCATTCTAGCTCTGTTATGCTATAATTCCGCTGTGCCTTGTTCAGTTTGGCTGACATGTAGGCGATCGGATGTTCGCCGCCAGAGTCATCAGTCTGAAACAAAACTCCTCCTACTCCAGTTGTTGATGCATCGCACTGAATGGTGAAGGTTTTTTTAAAGTCAGGGGTGACAAGTACAGGTGCTGATGCCATGTTAGCTTTTAGTTCTTCAAACGCCTTAATTGCCTCTTCGGACAATTAAAATTTCTTAACGCGGTCTTTCTTCAAACAATCATGAAGAGGTGCCGCTGTTTGAGCATAGTTTTGAATAAACCTCCTGTACCAGCCAGTCATCCCCAAAAACCTCCGCATCTGTTTGGGAGAGCTTGGTTGAGGAAATTCCTGGATTGACTGGATTTTCGAATCGTCCGTTCGTATGCATCCCCCTCCTACTACATAGCCTAGATATCTGGCCTGGCTATAACAAAACTTACTTTTGTCGACATTTATTGTCAGTTTTGCGCGCTGCAGGCAGTCACTGACCTGCTTCAACATATCTAGGTGTTTTTCAAAAGTAGGTGAACAAACCAGTAGGTCATCGAGGTACACGAATACATTCTCGCAAAGCGACGCCGGTATTACTTTATCCATTAGTCGGCACATTCTTTGCGCTGCATTGCACAGGCCGAACGGCATGACTGTAAACTGATATAGTGGTCTGCCGGGTACTGTAAATGCGGTTTTCTCTCTACTTTTTGTTTCCAGGGGTATTTGCCAAAACGCGTCTTTTAAATCGATTGCGGAAATATAGTATGTTTCCTGTAAACGACTTAACAGACCTTCGATGTGTGGCAATGGGTATGCATCGTTGATTGTCCGGGAATTGACTTTGCGTGCGTCGAGGCAAAGGCGATTTTTCTGTCCTTTTTGTACTAGAGTCACTGGTGAACTCCAGCTGCTGTTGCTCTCTTCGATTACACCTAGGCCAATCATGCGATCTAGCTCGGCATACACCAGCTTTTGCTTGGCTGGGGAAATCGGATAATGCCGCTGCTTGATCGGCAGGTCTTCGTCGGTTACTTCTATTATATGTTGCTCCAAGCTGGTCTTTCCTAAACCTTTATCCAGACATGATGGGTATGTCTCAATTACTCGTCTCAGCCTACTGTGTTGTTCTGGAGATAGCTGATGAGGCATGTAAGCGGTTTCAGGCTTAGGAGGATCGTTCATATCCAAGTCTCCGGTCATTAAGTCATACTCCGGTGATGCTTCGATGGCTGCAAACTCGGTTCCGCCCTTACCAAGGAATGTTAGGCCAAACGTATCCCAGAAGTTAATTCCGAAATAAAACCGTTGTGTCAGACCTGGTACTATCAAAAATTCCAGGTCCTTGGTCTCTCCTTCCCATTCCACGGGTAGGGTTATGGCTCCGACTACTCGGGTTTCGCCGCCACTAGCGGTGCGCACACATTCTTCGTTGAGCTTCCTTATGGGCCGTGTCCGGTTCCTTAGGAAGCCTTCCGCTCCTCTGCCAATACAATTCGCACTAGCGCCTGTATCCAGTAACGCTAGTATTTCTTCTCCGTCAACTTTGGTTTTGCAAAGAAACGGTTATCGTTTTGTATGCTCACTACCGTGTCTACTACTTTCTGCTTGAGCTTGCGATATTCTGCTCGGGCATCATATAGTCTCTGCATCTTCCGTGTGTCCCGTGTCGTGTTGTCCGTATCTTCCGAGCCTTGGAAGATACGCTGTCTTGCCAGTTCATACTCCCTCTCTCGTTGTTCTAGGCTCTTATGGGGAGAGATCTGTCTGGGAATGGTGGTCTCTACGGGAATGTGACTGATTTGATCCGCCCGGCTGTCCCGGTCTGGCCTGACGGACTCCGCGGAAAAGCCGCTGGGTTAGCGTTTGCATCGCCTTCGATCCTTTCACACAATCGGCAGGTGGCGTCATGGAATCTCGTAAGGCAGGGATCTTCTTTTGGATGTTTTCTATAGAAGTCCGCTGATTTGCCGCATTTATAGCAGACTAACTCGTGGAGTGGTCCTCGGCATCCCTGCCCGTTTTCTAGCCCCGATCGGTTGTCTCTTCGCTTCCGGTTAAATTCTTCTACAGTCACAGCGTCCGGAAAATCTTGTGGTGTTTGATAATCCTCGAGTTCACTGACCGGCCTGCTTCGCGCGGCCCTGCCGTTACTCCTTAACCAGTGGTCCACTCTAAGTCCTTCCTTTTTCAGATCCGCTAGTGACCTAATCGGGGATGTCAGCAACAAGCTTCCCATCTGGGCATTTAGATTATCCTTGATAAGCTCCACAAATTTCTCTTCTTCTAGCTTGTTCTGCAATCGGAAATGCAAGTTATGCATATCAGATACATAGTCGCTAAAAGATTCGTGCTGCCCTTGTCGCCGCTCCATCAACTCCTTGATCTTCATCAAGTCACTCCCGGAGGAGGAAAAAGCGCGTTTCATTTCCCTGGTTAACGAGTAGTAGTCAAACTCGTAGTCCTCGGCTCGATCTTCCATCAGCTGCCAATACCACTTGCTGGCAACTCCTACCAACAAGCTATGGAATTCTCGAAACACTTGTCGCTGGTCTATTCCATAAAGTTCTTGCAACCGTTCGACACGGAACAAGAAACTTTCGACCGTCATACTGCGGCTGTTCCCATCAAACTTCAGATTCCATTTGTCTAGTCGGACTCCTTTCAACGCCGGGAATCCGGGGCTTCGGTCATACTCTGGGTGTCGGGGATAACTTGTGTCCGGGCCGTTATTTCGGGGTTGGTGGTGTTGGGATGTGTCGGGGCGCCGGGGATCTCGAAGCCGATGCCTCTGGCTGTTGAGAGTCTCCTGCGATAGCGGTTCGAGAGGCGGCGTCTCTTGGTAGCACAAGAAGCTGTCAGATGGGTGGTGGTGGTAATACTGGCTGCTCCACCCTCATGGACTGTGAGGATCGTAGTTCCACTACTTGCGCCTTTAACGCTTCTATCTGCGCTTGCATGGCTACCTGTGTCTCATTATTTTGTTTAATCACTGATCGCGTTATCTGCTCTCTTCTCTCGGCAGCTTCTAAACTGCTTGTCGGGTTGGCCTCATACTGTGGGAGCATACTTGAGCGTCCCTTTGGCTGACCCAGAGGAAAATTTTCTCCCCCTACGGCTCCTTCGTTTTCGTCTAATTGATCCATGTTGTCCTCAATGGATCTACTTTCTTCTTGCTCTTCCGATTCGCGGAAGATACTTATGTTGTCTCTGTCGAGAGAACTGGTTCTCCGTGGCGTGGCGTCAGCACTTGCACTCCTGTGTGCCTGATTTGCTCCCCGTGTTGCCAATCGGGTAATTCTTCCCGTCGTGGATTGGAAAAGCACTTTCTTCTTTGCCCCCTTCATTTGGGCCAAAGATCCCTTTATCTGGTCTCAAAAATATATTTTCACTTGCGAGTTCACTTGTGTCCTTTACACTTTACACTTGACTATTTTCCACTAAACGTTCACACACGCGCGATCAGCCACGTACGCTGACTGAGGGTTGCGAATATAATTCAAAGGTAATGGGGGGTGCTGTTTTGCGATTACTAAGTATCTCTTTGGTGAAGAATCTGTCCGATATTTAAGCCCCACAAACAAGAAAAACAAATATCCCTAACTAGAGGTATTAGCAGCTTCTACACAACTGGGTTCCACTGAACTAACAGCTCTTCTTCCCTTCTAGTCAGCTTTAACGTTCCCAACGGGAACTAGCTGCGCCTAGAAGAAAAGTCTGTCCGAAATCCCCCTCCCGCCAGTCGTCGGAAATCAGGTTATTTGACCGATCATTCTCGGGCTCCACAACCTGCTGCTATCTGACCGATCAAACTCGGGATCCACAGCAGTTTTCCTATTTCTCTGGACTCGAGCCTATCAAACGACCGGACCATCTAGCCCAGTACGCCGTGTAGCGTCGGCCAGAAAAACTAAAATACGTCCCCCGCCCAAATATGTCAAAGGATGCCGTAAAGACTCGAGCCTATCAAACGACCAGACTCTTGGCCTAGTACGTCGTGTAGCGTCGGCTTTACGTTTCCTGTCAGTTCCCCCACCCACCTTTTCTGTCCTGGATCGACAATCGCACAATAGATCCGCACCGCAATGGCTAAATGCGTTACCGTAACGTCTGCGCTCCTGCTCTTTCTGAACTCGAGCCTATCAAACGACCGGGCTTCGCCTAGTACGTCGTGTAGCGTCGGCCAAAAAGCACTTTCTAAACTGTATTTACGTTAATTTTAAAATAAATGTCAGTCGGCACATAGTTACATAATATTATAAAAGGAAACCTCCTATTTGCTTTAAAGAATTTTTCTTAATAACTTTACCCATAATAAAACAAAGGATATCTATGATTTTAAAAAGGAAACAATGTATAAAGTCACCCCCTATTCTGAGACGAGTCCCTGACTGATCAAATCTGACTGTCGCAGAAGTTGCGGACTTTAAATTTAAAAGAAATAATAAAATTTTAGCTAGCATTGTTATTAAACTACTTAACTCCCTTGTTCTAGATATAGTCAAGTCATTTCTGGCATTCAAAGTTGGAAGTTATGCCATCCCTAGGTACGCTAATCCAAATAGTATCGGTATTTAGATGCTTGATCCTAATTTCTTAAAGAATATGAAATCCTTTCCCGTTGGTCGCCAATTCTGTTACGTGGGCATATTAGTGCCCTAGTCCTGAAAGGACTTGGGCCGAAGGAAAGACATCCGATATTCAGGCACCAATTTTGCCGGCATAAGCTCGCCGGATGGGGTGGGTTCTTGGTAAGCCTTTCTCCTCTCCAACATAACGAGAATAAATATTAAAGATGCCTGAAAAATAGTACGAATCGTAAAGTCCGTTGGTCATCAGTCTACATTGCCCCACAAGCTAAGCTTTTGCTTGATCGTAACACGATCGGGCAATGTTTCGGCCACATTCCCTCCCCTTCACACAATCGTGTGCCAAATGGATCGTCGCGGGCCGCGCAATACGATCCCCTATTGTCAAGGTTGTTCGTCAAAAGTTATGTCATTATTCTTCACCTACCCCACTTATCGCGTCAGCAACCCCCGTTTGAAAACTTAGCACTTCATGTTTTTAAGTTCGTTTTCACATTACAATTTTATTGAATAAAATACTGGCTAGTGCCATTTATGAGTAATATTATGGTTAGGAATACATATGAATTTAATTTTTAATTGACCAACAAAATTTGTTAGCGGAGAGTATCGAATTTACCACCCGTACAGGGTGCACACGTCAGCAAATTGCTGACTATTCACGACTACAAACGTCGCTCTGAGGGCTCTTGTGATTGTTCATACAAACACAAGGCTGATACTCGCCGCTGAAAAGTCAATGTTTATTATATTATAAAAAGTAAGACAAAAGCTTACTGATTAATTATAAAAATATTATAATGCCTTGAAGAGGCCTAAGTTGGAGGATTTACGTTAGATAATTAAAAAAACAAAAGGCACGAATATATATATATATATATATATAGTGGATAAAGGAACCGTGTTCCGACAAACTTACCCCTTTCAGTCCTGTGCGATGAGATCTCGACGCGCTGGATCCTGGGCTTTTCTGAAGAAATTAGGAACATATATATATATACGTGCAAACACTATCGTTAAAATACGCACAAAAAAAAATCTTGTTCTTAAGCACAATCACTAATTGTATATATATATATATATGTATGTATGTATGTATGTATGTAGATCCCTCGGCGGCACACGTCTGTTCCTACGGTAGGGTCTCAGGCAGCTGCGTCTCCAATGTCACTGCACTCCTTCTTGATATTATTGCTGTTGCACTAGCATTCATAAATGCCTTGGTTCACAATTTGTTTTTTTCTTTTTGTTTTGCTTCACGTTTGTCGGTAATTAAGGCATTTCATTGCCTTTATTTTTCTGTCACTTTTTTATGATTTTTGAATAGGTTTCTGGCACTTTATCTTCTTTTCTAGACCTGGCGGCATATCGCCTGTTCCAGGGCGTGCTTTTGGTCCCGGCGTCCTTGCACGGATCGCTTGTACATCTTGACCACTTGCAGGATGATTACGAAAGCAAACATAGCGATGACGATCTTCAGATTATGGTTCACGTCCTGAATCGATTATTTTGACGGTGTTGATCACATTGGCCGTACTATGGTCCACTTTGGAATTAGTTCCTCCCATGATGAAGTCCTTGATAATAAAAATAATTCTTCTTTAGGACGAGGGTGTAGTAGGACTGCTCTTCCAGGATATGTTTGCTGTTCATCGACTGCAAACAGGACTATCTTCAGGATTCCGGTCTTGGCTGTAGTCGTTGGCGGCGTCGGGAATATAGTGCTCACACTATAGTGCCGTGAGATCAGAGTGAACTCTGTCTAGCTTCTCTATCCGGCTACGGTCTTTTATACCACTATAGAGCTTTTTCTCGACCCTCGTGATAAGTTGGGTTATTTAGGTGTTCCCACCTATGATTTCCCCTATCGGTAGTGTCAATGCCCGACTGATGCACTTTGCCAGCTACTGGTGTAAGGTTACGGTCGTTGTTCTGACTATATACCATTCAAAAGATCGTCAAATTGCACATTCCTTTGCTTGTTTTCGGTGAGTCAATGTTTCGATCGCCCCCCTCCCTTGCCTTGAGATTCGATGTTGTTTTTCTACGTGCATCTTTCTCCATCAAATAAATTGAAGGAGAGGGCGTACGTAACAAACCAAAAAAAAAAACAAATTTTTAAGTTTTTTTGTCGGTTTTGTTCAGACCGAGACAGCAAACGAAAAATCGATCAACTGTTTTTTACATGCTCTTTACAAAGTATTAGAAGACTTTGTCGACACCTTCATGTCCCAGGCCATTATGGTATTAAAAGAAAATGTGCGTTTCCATATCTTTTGGAACATAAAATAGTAAAGATTCATTGTATTTCCTATAAATAATTCCATTTCGCATTGCATACAGTTTGTATTCATTTTCTTCTAGACGTTTTTTGATTTTCACGATATTCTCATCCTTACCCTGGCATATAATTAAATTTTCTTCGAACGAATTTGTGTCCACCACCATTATATTAGTGCATCTGCTGAGGGCATCTACGTGTTGCATTCTAACCCCAGATCTATGTTCTAGTATATAGTCATAGTTTTCCAGCTCTAAGGCCCATCGTGCTATTCTGGGGTTTATTTCCTTTTTTGTGAATGTAAGTGTAAGAGAATTGCAATTCGTGACAATTATAAAACTTTTACCGTGAAGAAATACCCTAAAATGTTTGAGTGAATAAATTATTGCTAGCGTTTCCAGCTCGAAGCTGTGATACCTCGACTCAGCGTCCGCAGTGCGCTTGGAAAAGTAAAACACCGGGTGAAACCGCCCATCTTTTTTCTTTTGCATCAAGATTGAACCGAAACCGATTGAACTCGCGTCGCAGTGGAGCTCTGTCTCATTTGCTGGGTTGTACAAAGCAAGTATAGGGGAATCTATTAATTTTTCTTTCCGAATTTCAAACGTTTTTAGCTCTAGTTCCCCAAACCGAAAATTTTGTCGTTTTCTTCGTCATGGTTTCGCAACTATAGAAGTCTTTGATAAACCTATATATTTAATTACCGTTTGAAAAAACTCACACTTACTTAGCCTCAGTTCTAAATTATTTCTTGTTAGTCTATCAAATACTTATTTAAGAATTTCTATATGGCTCTTTATATCTTTTGTCGCAATCATTATGTCGTCTAAGTACACGATAACCTTTCTCTTGTAAAAGAAGTAAACTTTACCGACTCATCTTTCATAAAGACATGGTAAAATCCATTCTTAAAGTCTAGCTTTGTAAACCATTGTTTATCTGTCATTTGATCTAGTAGGTCATCTATTAAAGGGACTGTCTTTTGCTGTTAACTTATTTAATTTTCTACACATTCTAAGTTCGCCTGACGCCTTCTTTACTAACACTATTGGTGACACGAATTCAGACTCGCTTGGTCTAGTATACCCTTTAACAATGTACTCATCCAAAATCTTTTGCAACTCATTTTTTTTAGCATAAGAAAGGCGTCTGGGGCTACAGCTAAATGGCTTGGCATCATTGATTGTTATTTTCATTTCGCACCTTGTTTCCGGTACTATTGGTCGAACAGCTTCAGTATAATATTTGCAAAACAAATTTTAAAAAGTAATTTTATCATTTATGTTTAAGTTTATCCCCACATTTACGTTCTCCTCATTAGACTCAATCATTCAAATTTTCCCAAAAAATTCGTTTCTACAATCTGATTTATCGATATCCTTTGAATCATTTATATTTGTACTCTCGATTGTTATTTCGTTTGTTAGACCTGACTCATCTTCATTCCAGACAATGGAAGCGCCGCTCGCATTTAAGAAATCCCTACCCAATATTACCCTTTCATTCATAGAATCATCCTGGAAAACTAACATTTCAAGTCTTTTTCTTTTATTATAAATTGTATTGAACAAAAAAATCTTTCCAAAGATATTTAATTTACTGGAGTTCAAACCAATATACGTGGCTGGAGGCGCTGGCTTCAAGTTTACGCTAGCCGGAATATAAGATCTTTTATATAAAACTGATAGGACTCCCTGAGTCTAACAGGCATTCTATAAAAAATGATTCATTAGCGCTAACCTCTATTTCTATACATAAATATCTTACGTAATCATCTTTGCGAGTAGCTGGTGCTGATGTCTTCTTGTTTTGGTCACAGGCTGCGGCAAGGTGACCCATCTTTCCGCACACAAAGCAGGCTCCAACTTCTCGTCTTGGCTTCCGGCAATCTGAGGCGATGTGCCCCTAACAATTACAATTGTAGCACCGGAAAGTTTGCTTCTCCACTTTTTCAGCGCTGTTAGTTGCTCTTCCGGTCTTTGGAGCAAGTAAATTTACACGTAGTAGTGCCGACAGCAGGTCATCCTTCGTTTTAAAACACATCATGTTGGCACTTGTGCGAATATGGCGATCTGGTATGCCGTGGATAATATAGTCAATCAACTCGTGCTCTGACATCTGAAGTCCTTTAGACAGTAAAACTTTGTTGTTGAAATAGACCGAGAACGATTCATTTGTTTGCCATCTGTGTGCTTCAAACTTCTTTCGCAAAATAATAGCACTCTCCCTCGGAAGAAACGCCTTTTCCATCGCCAGCAACAGGGTATCAATCTTCTCGTTTGCGAACTCCGGTTTTGAGTACACCCAAGCTTTGCCGAATATAAGGGATCGAAGTTTATTTTCGGTCAACGCATACGTAGTTTTTAGTACGTTTATATGTGCATGCCACATACTAACACTCGTTTATCCATCAAAGTCCGGTAGCATTTCCCTTATATTCTGGAATGAAATTTCATCATCGTTTGAAATTTTTTGTGAACCCGCTCCACCAGCTGCTCTCAACAAATCGTTCTCTCTTTGCAGTAACTCTCTTTCAAACTGCATTAACTCCAACTCTCTGGCCATCAATTGCATTCTCGCTCGTTGAAAATCTTTTTTATTTTGTAAAATTAACTTCTGGTCGGTTAGAATTTTAAGTTCCTTGTCTGCCTTCTCTTTTCCCGTCTCGTCGTTTATCTTCTCATTTGCTTTTTCCTTCTGTTGCTCGTCGTTTATCTTCTCGTTTGATTATCCGTTATTTTGACCGCTGTTTGGCTTCTCGTTCGAGTTTCCTTTCTTTTGCTCGCCATTCGCCGCTTCGTTTGACTCTTCTTCTTCTCGTTCGTCATCCGCCTCTTCGTTTGATTTTGCAGCTTCTTGCTCATCGTTTGACTCTCCTTCTCGTTCGTCGTTCGCTTTGTCGTTCGCTTCGTCGTTCGCTTCTTCGTTTGCCTCATCGACTGTTTCTAGAACAATCTGCGAATTTTCCGCTTCGTTTTTCCGTTCTTGCTGCTTTTCGGCTGGGCATCTTCCAAGAAAGGGAACTTCGTTCAGCCGTGCAGCTAATGCGTTTTTATTCCGGTGAGTAACCAGGTTTAAAACCTCGCGTAGTTGGTTGCACGTATATTCATTTGAGATGTGATATGCTTAGGGCTACTATAGGTATATAAATTTCAAGTATGCTTAGGGCTACTATAGGTGTATATACAATGTGTGTATAAATATATATATATAAGGTAAAAGGGTATATTGTATTCGTGCAAAAGTATGTAACAGCTAGAAGGAAGCATTTCCGACCCAATAAAGTATATATATTCTTGATCAGGATCACTAGCCGAGTCGATATAGCCATGTCCGTCTGTCCGACTGTCCATCTGTCTGTCTGTCTGTATGAACGCTGAGATCTCGGAAACTAGAGGAGCTAGTAAGTTGGGATTACCCACACATATTCTTGGGCTTCCTACGCAGCGCAAGTTTGTTTCAGACGATGGCCACTCGGATGGCCATTTTGGAAACTACGCAAGCTAGAAAGTTGGGATTACCCACACATATTCTTGGGCTTCCTACGCAGCGCAAGTTTGTTTCAGACGATGGCCACGCCCCCTCTAACGCCCACAATCGCCTTAAACGATTATTGTGTGTGTGTGTCTGTGTCTGGCGCCCACACCATTAATGATTTTGGAAAAGTAAAAATGCAGTTTTATTGTGTTTATTCTACCTATGTAGAAGAAATTTTTCAAATCGGACCATTCGTTAAAAAGTTGTGCTCAATCAAAGTTTTATATATCCATCTCCCTCGCACTCCCTTTAGCTGAGTAACGGGTATCTGATAGTCGGGGCACCCGACTATAGCGTTCTCTCTTGTTGAAGTTTATTTTTAAACATTTTTAATGTCGCGTCCGTATCAAAAAACCTAATTTTTTTCACTCGTTCAATTCGCGACACGTGTAAAAGACCTTTTATGCCTAAAGCAAGGATAGTTGGAACAAATTAATTATAATTAATATTTTTAAAGACATTTTTAAGTCTGTAAAATAGTAAAGATTCATTGTATTTCCTATAAATAATTCCATTTCGCATTGCATACAGTTTGTATTCATTTTCTTCTAGACGTTTTTTGATTTTCACGATATTCTCATCCTTACCCTGGCATATAATTAAATTTTCTTCGAACGAATTTGTGTCCACCACCATTATATTAGTGCATCTGCTGAGGGCATCTACGTGTTGCATTCTAACCCCAGATCTATGTTCTAGTATATAGTCATAGTTTTCCAGCTCTAAGGCCCATCGTGCTATTCTGGGGTTTATTTCCTTTTTTGTGAATGTAAGTGTAAGAGAATTGCAATTCGTGACAATTATAAAACTTTTACCGTGAAGAAATACCCTAAAATGTTTGAGTGAATAAATTATTGCTAGCGTTTCCAGCTCGAAGCTGTGATACCTCGACTCAGCGTCCGCAGTGCGCTTGGAAAAGTAAAACACCGGGTGAAACCGCCCATCTTTATTCTTTTGCATCAAGATTGAACCGAAACCGATTGAACTCGCGTCGCAGTGGAGCTCTGTCTCATTTGCTGGGTTGTACAAAGCAAGTATAGGGGAATCTATTAATTTTTCTTTCCGAATTTCAAACGTTTTTAGCTCTAGTTCCCCAAACCGAAAATTTTGTCGTTTTCTTCGTCATGGTTTCGCAACTATAGAAGTCTTTGATAAACCTATATATTTAATTACCGTTTGAAAAAACTCACACTTACTTAGCCTCAGTTCTAAATTATTTCTTGTTAGTCTATCAAATACTTCTTTAAGAATTTCTATATGGCTCTTTATATCTTTTGTCGCAATCATTATGTCGTCTAAGTACACGATAACCTTTCTCTTGTAAAAGAAGTAAACTTTACCGACTCATCTTTCATAAAGACATGGTAAAATCCATTCTTAAAGTCTAGCTTTGTAAACCATTGTTTATCTGTCATTTGATCTAGTAGGTCATCTATTAAAGGGACTGTCTTTTGCTGTTAACTTATTTAATTTTCTACACATTCTAAGTTCGCCTGACGCCTTCTTTACTAACACTATTGGTGACACGAATTCAGACTCGCTTGGTCTAGTATACCCTTTAACAATGTACTCATCCAAAATCTTTTGCAACTCATTTTTTTTAGCATAAGAAAGGCGTCTGGGGCTACAGCTAAATGGCTTGGCATCATTGATTGTTATTTTCATTTCGCACCTTGTTTCCGGTACTATTGGTCGAACAGCTTCAGTATAATATTTGCAAAACAAATTTTAAAAAGTAATTTTATCATTTATGTTTAAGTTTATCCCCACATTTACGTTCTCCTCATTAGACTCAATCATTCAAATTTTCCCAAAAAATTCGTTTCTACAATCTGATTTATCGATATCCTTTGAATCATTTATATTTGTACTCTCGATTGTTATTTCGTTTGTTAGACCTGACTCATCTTCATTCCAGACAATGGAAGCGCCGCTCGCATTTAAGAAATCCCTACCCAATATTACCCTTTCATTCATAGAATCATCCTGGAAAACTAACATTTCAAGTCTTTTTCTTTTATTATAAATTGTATTGAACAAAAAAATCTTTCCAAAGATATTTAATTTACTGGAGTTCAAACCAATATACGTGGCTGGAGGCGCTGGCTTCAAGTTTACGCTAGCCGGAATATAAGATCTTTTATATAAAACTGATAGGACTCCCTGAGTCTAACAGGCATTCTATAAAAAATGATTCATTAGCGCTAACCTCTATTTCTATACATAAATATCTTACGTAATCATCTTTGCGAGTAGCTGGTGCTGATGTCTTCTTGTTTTGGTCACAGGCTGCGGCAAGGTGACCCATCTTTCCGCACACAAAGCAGGCTCCAACTTCTCGTCTTGGCTTCCGGCAATCTGAGGCGATGTGCCCCTAACAATTACAATTGTAGCACCGGAAAGTTTGCTTCTCCACTTTTTCAGCGCTGTTAGTTGCTCTTCCGGTCTTTGGAGCAAGTAAATTTACACGTAGTAGTGCCGACAGCAGGTCATCCTTCGTTTTAAAACACATCATGTTGGCACTTGTGCGAATTTGGCGATCTGGTATGCCGTGGATGATATAGTCAATCAACTCGTGCTCTGACATCTGAAGTCCTTTAGACAGTAAAACTTTGTTGTTGAAATAGACCGAGAACGATTCATTTGTTTGCCATCTGTGTGCTTCAAACTTCTTTCGCAAAATAATAGCACTCTCCCTCGGAAGAAACGCCTTTTCCATCGCCAGCAACAGGGTATCAATCTTCTCGTTTGCGAACTCCGGTTTTGAGTACACCCAAGCTTTGCCGAATATAAGGGATCGAAGTTTATTTTCGGTCAACGCATACGTAGTTTTTAGTACGTTTATATGTGCATGCCACATACTAACACTCGTTTATCCATCAAAGTCCGGTAGCATTTCTCTTATATTCTGGAATGAAATTTCATCATCGTTTGAAATTTTTTGTGAACCCGCTCCACCAGCTGCTCTCAACAAATCGTTCTCTCTTTGCAGTAACTCTCTTTCAAACTGCATTAACTCCAACTCTCTGGCCATCAATTGCATTCTCGCTCGTTGAAAATCTTTTTTATTTTGTAAAATTAACTTCTGGTCGGTTAGAATTTTAAGTTCCTTGTCTGCCTTCTCTTTTCCCGTCTCGTCGTTTATCTTCTCATTTGCTTTTTCCTTCTGTTGCTCGTCGTTTATCTTCTCGTTTGATTATCCGTTATTTTGACCGCTGTTTGGCTTCTCGTTCGAGTTTCCTTTCTTTTGCTCGCCATTCGCCGCTTCGTTTGACTCTTCTTCTTCTCGTTCGTCATCCGCCTCTTCGTTTGATTTTGCAGCTTCTTGCTCATCGTTTGACTCTCCTTCTCGTTCGTCGTTCGCTTTGTCGTTCGCTTCGTCGTTCGCTTCTTCGTTTGCCTCATCGACTGTTTCTAGAACAATCTGCGAATTTTCCGCTTCGTTTTTCCGTTCTTGCTGCTTTTCGGCTGGGCATCTTCCAAGAAAGGGAACTTCGTTCAGCCGTGCAGCTAATGCGTTTTTATTCCGGTGAGTAACCAGGTTTAAAACCTCGCGTAGTTGGTTGCACGTATATTCATTTGCATTGATCAAATCCATTTTGTTTAGTTTTTGTTCACTTTTAGTCAAGATGTGATATGCTTAGGGCTACTATAGGTATATAAATTTCAAGTATGCTTAGGGCTACTATAGGTGTATATACAATGTGTGTATAAATATATAAGTTAAAAGAATGAATTTTATTTTAATATAAAAAAACAAACTTTTCTTTATTGAGTTGTGTTAAGAACTAACTTTACTTAAGCTAAACAATTATTAATTACAACTACGCGTCGATCCATCGCTGCCACCGTCTCTGTCGCTGCTGCTGCTTCTGTTAACGTTCCTTATTCTGATTGGCTGTTACTTTTTGTCGCTGTCGCTGGTCTGCAACCAATGCCCTCGATAAAGTTCATCCGGGCTTAGCCACGTGCGCTGAGCTTGCACCTTTTGGTCAGTGATCGTGGGAATGCAGAATAGCATATTCCCAAAGTTGATCGAACCCAGCCAAGTGCATACAACAAGAACAATATTAAATGCATTGGCAGGAAATGCGGAATGGCATATTCCCAAAGTTGATCGAACCCAGCCAAGTGCATACAACAAGAACAATACGTAATGCAATTGGCCAATAATCGTCTTACTTATGTAATGTTGGGTGTTAACTCTTCCCTCCTTAAACGCGACTGTCCTCGGTCGCAACGTAGTAGAGTATAGGTCCAGAATGCGGGGGTTTTTCTTGCGTTTCTGGCACGGAAGCTGCTGTAGTCTCCGTAGCTTTACGTCTTCTTAGGAGTTCGGTGATCGATCCTATTATTAGTAGAAGTAGGATGATGGCGAATCCGTAGCTAACGGTAGATTCCATAGTGGTTTTGCTTCTTAATTTTTCCAGCGCTTTTGTGTTGTTAATGTTGAGTTCCTTGACCATTTGTAGTGAGAGAACTTCCTCTAACTTCGTCTTTTCTCCCATTAGTTGGAATATTGGAGGTTCTGGTTCGACTATGTTGATTTCTCTCGACTTGTAAGTTGTTTCGCCAATAGTTACTGTTGAATTACGATATTGTATTATGAAGGAGCCTTGTAGTTGCAGGAGTTTTTCGTCTAGCGAGACTAGCCCATTGAAGTCGTTTAGCAGTATGGTGCCTGGCAGTATTTCCTCGAAATCCGGTATGTGTTGATTGTTGATCGTCTTACATTCGGGTTCTCGAAGGTTCAGGAGAGCGTTTACGCAAGTGTCATTGCTTAAATCTAATAAATTTTCTGAATTACAAATGGTCTTATCATTATGGGATTCGCAAGGTTTTTTAATTGCAAATAATTGCCTCTTACATTCTAACAAATTTTCGTATTTTATATCGTTGATTATTTGTGCTTTTTTTATTGCTTTGATTTTTAAAGTTCTACAATTATCTGTTTTAATGGTTGGGAGACTGATAATATAAATGAGGTCGTTGCCATTTGTGGCTAATTTAACTTTAGCAAATTCTAGTAATTCTTCTATGTTAAAAAATAAGTCATTTTCTTTTTTAAATATATTTTCTACCACTGTGGTTTCTATGCTTGTGAATACAAAAGAGTTTATTGTGTTAGATTTTGCCCATGTAATTGCGTATATAATGTTGGTTATTTCTTCTTTTAATAATTGAATTTTATACTTTAAAATATTTGCTTTTTGATTAACTATTTCTTCCGAGCTCTGGGTAACTTTTATTATTGCATTTGTAACATTAGTTAGTTGATTAATCTTTTGATTAATTAATCTGTTAATTATAACTTGTTTATTGTTGTTTTCTAATTGCTCATTTATCTTATTTTCCAAGATCTCGTAGTCGTGATGGTCTGGAGATCCCGCCAGCCATTTCCATGCTGTACCTATTGCTTCTATTGCCCTTTTTTGTCTTTTTTGATTTTGGAGAATGCGTAAGTCGGTATGAATCTGTTTTAATTCGTAGGAAAGGTAGGGATGTAATGGATGAGATGCGGTGAGTAGATGAGATGATTCTTCTAACTTCGCCAGAGTTTCTTCATAGCTGGTTAAGTTGAAGATGTGGATGATTTTAAATGTCCCGTCTTGCTTAGCTGCTAGTCCGGTTTCAAGTGAGATGATTTGTGAGTTGGAGTAATCTAGGACTGTGGTTATGCCCAGGCACGTTGGTAAAAATAGTCTGAAAAATTATGTTCTAATATTATTCTTATGTATGATTTTTCCCGTTTGAGTTTTAATAGTGGTTGTTTTGTTTTCTGCTACTTTCTCGGCTTTATATCTAGGTGTCAGTTTAGTTCCTAACCTTTTGTCTATTTTTACGTGTATTGTGTCGCCTGGTCTAAAAAGTTTTGGTTGCATTTTGCCCTGATTGTGATATTCGAGGTCGGCAGCTTGTTTTTTCTGGATTTTTAGTTTAATTTCTTCTCGTTTCTTTTCTATGTCTTCTGCTGAACTTGATATTGTTCTTCTAAAAAATATATTTATGGGGCTATCTTTAATTACAGAATGTATTGATTTGTTATATTCCTGAACGGCTTTAAAAATTAAGTTCTCGAATGTTATGCTCCCGTTGTCTTTTTTAAGACACCGCATGATTTCGGTTAACGTTGAATGGAACCTCTCTATTTGTCCGTTGCTTGTTGATGCATACGGAGCAGTCGTGTGTACTGATATTTTGAGTTCGTCCTCTAACATAAACTTGATTGCTGCTGAGCCTAATGAGCGTTCGTTGTCCATTATTATCAGTTTTGGCATACCGAAGGCAATTAACATTTCCCTCAGCGGGTTTTTAATGTCTTCAGATGCTCTTGACTCTAAAATTTTTACTTGAGCATATTTTGAAAATTTGTCGATTCCTGTTAAAACTCTATGTTTTTCTGTAATATAAATATCAATGTGAACTATTTCTCCTGGGTAATTAGGAATAGGGGTCGGTTGTATTTCTCCTTTTGGGGGGTGTCTATCGTATTTTGATTCTTTACAAGTTTGGCAGGCTTGAACTACTGCTTGAATTTTCTTCATTGCTTGTGGAAAAAAATAATTTTTTAGGATTTGTATTTTATTTTCTTTTGCATCCCTATGGGCTCTTTTATGTTCGAGTGTAATTATTTCGTTTTGTTGAGATTCTGAAGTTACGTCGTCTATTTCGTTTTGAGTAAACCTTACTTTATATGATTTGAAGAACGTGGGGTAAATGTTTTGAATTTTTCCCATTACTTCTTCAGATGTAATGATTCCGTTTATGAGTTTAGGATCAAGTCTGGTAGTTAAAATTGCAATAAGTTTTTCTTCTGTGTAAGATTTTTGTTTAATTATATGTCTGTGGTACGTTGGAAATGGTATTTCAAAACTATAGGAATCTGTGTCAGCAGTCAGTAAATATATCTGGTTTTTAAATACGTTAATTGGGGCTTCTACCGAAAATATGAGGTTGTGTGACGAGCTGTCGTCGCTATGGACTGATGCTGAGGAGCTGATTGAATTTACTTCAGCGGGGGCTCGGGATAAAGCATCTGCCACTACATTAGCTACTCCGGGCTTGTACCTGATCTCGTGGTTATATTCGCCAACGAGGTCTCTCCAGCGTTTTAGCTTAGCGTTGTGGTTATTTACGCTATTTGAGAAACTCAGGGGCTGGTGGTCCGTGTATATTACCACCTTCGAATACCCGTAAAGATAATGTCTTAAACTTTGCAGAGCCCAAACGATAGCGAGCATCTCTCGTTCGTTGGTTGCGTAGTTTTCTTCGGTTTTTGACAGAGTGCGCGAAATAAATGTTATTGGCCTATGGTTTTGTTCCAATACTGCGCCTATTGCGTAGCTTGAGGCATCGGTAGTCAGCTGGAATTCTTTTCCGAAATCTGGGTATGCAAGGGTTACGTCTCTGGAGACGAGGGTATTTTTAAGTTTCTCGAATGCGGTAATCGCATCCCTGCTCAGGTTGATAGCAGTTTTGCTTGACTTGGTCTTGGATATACGGCCTTCCTCACCTCTTAGGAGAATGGTTAAAGGTTTTGCTATTTTTGCATAATCTTTTATAAACCGCCTGTAATAACCTGTCATGCCTAGGAAAGAGCGGAGCTCTTTTAATGTTTTCGGGACTGGAAATTTTGTAATTGCTTTTATTTTATCTATGTTAGTTTTAACTCCGTTTTCTGATATTGTGTACCCCAAAAAATCTACTTCGTTTTTGAAAAAATGACATTTCTCTATTTGAACTCTCATGTTTGCGTTTTGTAGTGTTGAAAATACCTTTTCAAGATTTTGACCGTGGTCTACTTCATTTTTGCTAAAGACTATGATGTCGTCTACGTATACATAGCAAATTTTCCCTATGTATTCTCTCAGTATGTCATCTAAAGCTCTTTGAAAAATTGATGGAGAATTTTTTAGGCCGAACGGAAGTCTCGTAAATTCGTATTTTCCGCCGTTTACAGCGAATGCTGTTTTTTCTATGTCCGTGTCTTTCAATGGTATTTGGTGAAAGCCACTCTTGAGATCTAATACCGAGAAATACTTGTTGTCGCCAAGTTGTGCAATAATTTCGCCAATTTCGGGGATCGGGTACCGATCTGAGATAGTGACTTCATTAAGTTTCCTATAGTCGATTACTAATCTGTACTTTTTTTCTTCTGACTGACCGGACTTTTTCGGAACTACCCATACTGGTGCATTATATGGTGATCTTGAGGGTCTTATAATGCCGTCTCTTAGCATCTCATTTATTTGTTTTTCTACTTCCTGTTTTAATGATATTGGATATGGGTAGTGTTTTCCGTAAACTGGGGAATCTGACGAAGTTCTGATCTCGCCTACAACTTTAGTTGTGTATGCTAACTTTGTATCGGGATCTGCAAAGAGGGTCTTGTGACTTTGTACGAGGGTATTTATAATTGATTTTTGAGACTCGGACATGTGGCTAACTTGCGGTCCAATTGTATTTACTGCTTGTGTTGCTAATTGGTGAATTTTAATTTTGCGTTTATTTCCAAGTATTAAAGTATCGTTTTTCACATCTATAATTGCTCCTAGTCTTTTCATTGTGTCGTTGCCCAATATACCGTGGAAGGTTTTTAGGGTCTCTAGTAAAAAAAATTTCATGGGAGTATCCGAAATGTTAGGGAGTTTAAGTATTGCGTGTTGTGTAATTTTAGTAGTGCCTCCAACTGAGCTAACGGAAAAATTTTCCTCATTTGGTTTTGGTTTTGGTACTAATTGATTTTGAATATAATTTTGGTTTGAGCCCGTATCTATTAAAAATTTTAGGATTTTTCCGTTCCCCGTGGTTACTCTAAAGTAAGGCAATGAGGAACGATTTATTCTAAAAAATAGAGCTCTGACATATCTATGTATTCCTGCTGTTCGGTATCATTTTGCCATACGTATTCTTCCTGAAGCTCATTTATATTGTTTTCCTCTACTAACTGATAATATTCCTGCTCTGAGTTTGGTGTACCTTCTTCTAGATTTGGCTGCGCAGTATTTTCTATTTCTGGTTGAATGTGGAATTGTCTTGGCATTTTATTGGTATTTGGGACGTTGGCAGTGCTGAGAGGTCTTTTCCCGACGAAGTCATTATTTGCCGGCTTGTTCATATAATTTATATGACGCGAGCGAACTGACTGATCGACATCCATAGGTACCGGTTTCGGTTGGGGTCGTGGGGGAGGTTTTGGTGTGTTGTAAGATGCTATTGCACTGGCTTGGTTTGAATAGGGTTGTTTGTAAGATTTAAATTGATTAGCCTGAGTAATTGGATTTGCTCCAGTTACGGGTACCCACTGTATTTGGTTTGGGTTATGGTACAGCTGTGGATGAAAGCTTTGTTTGACGGCTACCGCCCTGTATGGCTGTTGGGGCTTGGGTGGTAATATAGGTGCCCTTGCTAAATATGGAGTTTTTGGCGTCTGACTGTTCCTAGTGTTTTGATTCTCAAGTAAACTACACAAATGTAAAGCGTGTCCCAAATCGTGTGGCTCTTTAATAGCCAACAGTTGTGCCAAATTTCCGTTAAGGCCTCTGACGAAAGTGTCCAAAGCTTTTTCTCTGTACATAGCTGTTAGAGATTGCACAGTTTCTTGTGAGGCATCTAAGTTAGCGATCTGGTTTAAAATCAATGACAGCTGTTGATACACTGCCTGGTAATAATCGACTATACTATTGCTACCTTGATTAAGAGCATAAAGCTGATATTCCAAAGTCTTTAGGTCTCGTTTGTCTGCAAAATGCGCTGTTAGGCATTTTGATATGGCCGTCCAATCTAAGGGTGTATTATATGATTCTAAGACTGCGTCTGCTTGTCCAATAATTTTGTTTCGGATTGCCAACAGGATTCCGTAGTATTTAGGCGAGCCGATTCTGACTTCGTAAATTTTCAACACCCTTTCTACACTTTTTTTCCATGAAGAATATTCGCTTTTATTTCCTGAGAAATCCCTAAGTGTCCGTACAATGTCTGGTAGTTTGTCTAAGTCGCTAAGATTGTGCGATAATTCTCTCTTTATTGTTTGATCTGTATACTTGGAAAAATCCTTGTTGGGATTAAGAATTTCTTTTACTAGATTACTAAGATTTGCCTCTAGGACAAGTTTAATTTTTTCCTCAATATCTTTCTCGGTCATGATTCGCGGATTTACTTGTACGTTGCCTACTGACGAGGGTGCGGCAAGATTCGCGAGTCTGTCTGCTAGATCTTGTTCGGGCATTTGAGATATATGAGCACTAAAGAATTGAGATTAGATTTTAATTTTAATTGCTCAGAATTCGGAAGTTCTTTTCCTAAAGAATTATGGGTTTGATTGTAGTGTGGATTTGTCAATTGTTTTGCAAGGATTTTTTTTCCTATAATTTGTATCTTTCTTAATTTCTATTTGTGTAATATTTGTTTCTTTTAGAATTTTTCCTTTTGGGTTTCGATAGATTTTCTTAAAACTATTCTTACAGTAATATCATATTTCGGCGTGCTCTCGTGAAGACAGGATTGGCAGATTCCGGTTTATCCTGCGCTGTAGCGATCTCTCCTCAGTGCGGGTTTACTGTGGGGCCTCCTCTGTACTCTTTTCACGTTCCCTTCGAACGGATACTAAAGGGATCACGGCGATGATGTCGGCCTGATTAATTCACTAGGCAAAAGTCCTTTTCTAGGAGTGACGGTATAGCGGCGTTATTATTAACGGCACTTTTTCACTTCCGGGTCTCGGATTTTTCTTCTCACTTCACACGGATTAGGTTGAGGCTTTGAACGAAACGTCAGAGTTTTTTCTGTACTTCGCGAGACGCGGAACTTGTTGCCTTTCGCGATTTTTAATCAGGTCCCTGTTCGGGCGCCAGTTAAAAGAATGAATTTTATTTTAATATAAAAAAACAAACTTTTCTTTATTGAGTTGTGTTAAGAACTAACTTTACTTAAGCTAAACAATTATTAATTACAACTACGCGTCGATCCATCGCTGCCACCGTCTCTGTCGCTGCTGCTGCTTCTGTTAACGTTCCTTATTCTGATTGGCTGTTACTTTTTGTCGCTGTCGCTGGTCTGCAACCAATGCCCTCGATAAAGTTCATCCGGGCTTAGCCACGTGCGCTGAGCTTGCACCTTTTGGTCAGTGATCGTGGGAATGCAGAATAGCATATTCCCAAAGTTGATCGAACCCAGCCAAGTGCATACAACAAGAACAATATTAAATGCATTGGCAGGAAATGCGGAATGGCATATTCCCAAAGTTGATCGAACCCAGCCAAGTGCATACAACAAGAACAATACGTAATGCAATTGGCCAATAATCGTCTTACTTATGTAATGTTGGGTGTTAACTTATATATATAAGGTAAAAGGGTATATTGTATTCGTGCAAAAGTATGTAACAGCTAGAAGGAAACATTTCCGACCCAATAAAGTATATATATTCTTGATCAGGATCACTAGCCGAGTCGATATAGCCATGTCCGTCTGTCCGACTGTCCATCTGTCTGTCTGTATGAACGCTGAGATCTCGGAAACTAGAGGAGCTAGTAAGTTGGGATTACCCACACATATTCTTGGGCTTCCTACGCAGCGCAAGTTTGTTTCAGACGATGGCCACGCCCCCTCTAACGCCCACAATCGCCTTAAACGATTATTGTGTGTGTGTGTCTGTGTCTGGCGCCCACACCATTAATGATTTTGGAAAAGTAAAAATGCAGTTTTATTGTGTTTATTCTACCTATGTAGAAGAAATTTTTCAAATCGGACCATTCGTTAAAAAGTTGTGCTCAATCAAAGTTTTATATATCCATCTCCCTCGCACTCCCTTTAGCTGAGTAACGGGTATCTGATAGTCGGGGCACCCGACTATAGCGTTCTCTCTTGTTGAAGTTTATTTTTAAACATTTTTAATGTCGCGTCCGTATCAAAAAACCTAATTTTTTTCACTCGTTCAATTCGCGACACGTGTAAAAGACCTTTTATGCCTAAAGCAAGGATAGTTGGAACAAATTAATTATAATTAATATTTTTAAAGACATTTTTAAGTCTGTCGCGTCCGTAATTTAAATTTTTAGTTATTAGAAAAAAATTGTTCATAATTTTTTAATGAAGATATATTTTTCTTTTCAGCTATGAAAAACGTCGAAGGTTTTGCTTTTCCTTGTCATATACTTTATTTATTAATATTTGTATTATTCACAAACAATTTTGCTATTGAAGAGAAAACACTTATCCAGTCCCTTAGAATTGTTTCATGTACATGTTTATTGTACATGGAGTACAGCTTCTCTACATTGGTGCCAAAGAAGTGGAGAAATTTGCATTACCACTACAAGATTAAGTGGAAAAGTGTTACACAGATTCCAAAACTTACCATGCATCCATGAAAAAACAAGAGAGAACGCTATAGTCGGGTGCCCCGACAATCAGATGCCCGTTACTCACCTAACGGGAGTGTGAGGGAGATGGCGATATAAAAAATTGATCGGGCATAACTTTTTAAGGAATGGGCCGATTTGAAAAATTAATTTTACTTTTTGATAGGTATAACTAAACACAACAAAATTGCTTTTATACTTATCCGAAATCTTAAATATTGTGGGCGCCAGACACATTTTAAAATCGTTTGTGGGCGATTGTGGGCGTTAGAGGGGGCGTGGCGGTCGGCTGAAATAAACTTGCGCTGCGTAGAATTTTTTTTTTGTATTCCAAGTGTTGATTTATTATTACAATTTAAAATAAATATAAGTATAACATATAAAACAATGGTAGATTTTAGTAAGGCCTTTGACTCTGTTAACCACTCTCTCCTTTTATTCAAATTAGATCAGCTTGGGTTTCCGTGTAATCTATTAACTTGGATTTTAAGTTACTTGAATGGTCGGACTCAGAGGGTTATATTTAAGAGCGCTATTTCTAAAATGATCTACGTGACATCTGTAGTTCCTCAAGGTAGTCATTTAGGCCCTTTGCTGTTTACTTTGTTTATTAATGATCTTCCCTCTATCGTAGAACATTCTCGTGTACTAATGTACGCTAATGATGTAAAGCTTTGTTTATCATATAAAGATATAGGGTCAGGTTTCAACTTACGGTCAGATAAGGGATGATTGTTTTCAGGGATGGTGTGAGTACAAGCTTTTAAATTTAAACTGCCTTAAATGCAACGTTATGACTTTTTATAGGGGTACTCCTACGTTTGTTAGTTATTCTCTTTAAAATACACCACTCGACCGTATATATTCAATTAACGATTTAGGTGTTCTTCACGACCCAAAACATAAATTTGACTGCCACATAATGGCCACTGTCAATAAAGCTTTAAGTGTTCTTGGGTTTATAAAGCGTTGGTCAAAAGAATTTGATGACCCTTATACAACCAGATTATTATTTACCTCCCTTGTCCGTCCTATTTCGGAATATTGTTCATCAGTTTGGAGTCCACAATATCAAGTGCACATTAACCGTATTGAATCGGTACAAAAAAAATGTCTTCATTTGCTTCAATCGTAGTTGTAGTCTTTGTAATCTTTATGTGTCCCGTCTCTATTTGTTTCATGTTTTTTCCTCGCGAACTCGCATTTTTGCCCAAATTGATAAAGGGTCCCGCGCTTAACAAGCCCATGCTTGGTATCGTTGGGCCACTTGTTTGTACTGCTCGTTAGTGCATCAAGGTCCATCATATAACAAAACAAGAGAGAACGCTATAGTCGAGTACTTCGACTATTAGATACCCGTTACTCAGCTAAAAGGAGTGAGAGAGAGATTAATATATGCACGCGTCAAAGCTACTAGCGCCATCTAGTGGCTGTTTCATTTTTTGCTCATAACTTTTTAATGGATTGTCCGATTTGAAAAATTTCTTCTACAATTCGATAAATATTGATAATCACAATAAAACTGCATTTTTACGTTTCCAAAATATTAAAAGGTGTGGGCGCCAGACACCTTTCAAAAAATGGTTTAGGGCGATTGTGGGCGTTAGAGGGGGCGTGGCCACCATCTGAAACAAACTTGCGCTGCGTAGGAAGCCCAAGAATATGTGTGGGTAATCCCAACTTTCTAGCTTTTGTAGTTTCCGAGATCTCAGCGTTCATACAGACAGACAGACAGACAGACAGACAGACAGACGGACAGACGGACAGACGGACATGGCTAGTTCGACTCGGCTAGTGATCCTGATCAAGAATATATATACTTTATAGGGTCGGAAAAGCTTCCTTCTCCCTGTTACATACTTTTGCACGAATACAATATACCCTTTTACTCTACGAGTAACGGGTATAAAGAGTACGAGTCCTAAACACAGGAAAATCTGAAAAATCTTTTAATAGACAACCAAAAAACTCGACTTGTGCGTCGACAGCAAGCGAAAAAATAGCTTCATGTGAATTCTGCTAAAGAAGAAATCACCCTTTATTCAGATGCGATGAGTTCCGATCTAAGCCTGTATCCGAGAGATTAAATTGGGTACAGAAACAAGAAATGTGTTTACAGAAGACTGTCAAAGTCGCACAAGTTTCAAATGTGATAAGAAACACAATACGACGTTGAATTTTGAACCAAATTTGGGAGATCCTGCAGATCCGCCAGACCTTATTGTAGGCGCAGCAATTACTGACCATCACATCTTACTAGCCACAGCCAAGGTGGCAGACCAAATCTGGAAGAGAGATGAACTTAAGAGCACTACTCGATTCAGGATCTCAGATAAATTTGATTTCTGAGGCTTTCGTTAAAAGGACATAAGACTTCAGTCCGTTTTAAGAGTGTTGGGGGCGGTACAAAAATGTGCCGTCCCCAAGTCAAAATACGAGTTAAGTCCCTGCACAATGACTTCACGGAAGAAATATAAGCATTTGTGCTCCCCCAGATTATCGCTAATCAACCAGTCCGGGAATTAAGTTCTTCCAGCTATGCAATTCCAAGCGACATATGTCTAGCCGACCCAAATTTTAATACGCCAGGACCTCCACCGTAAATTCTAAGAGAATTCACTCTCATGTCCCTAATGACATTGAATTTGTTTGTTTGAAAGTTTCCCTGCAATCCTTGACTAGTTTTGTTACATGTTCTTATATTCCACCTGGCTTTGACCTAATATTTTATGAGCAACATCTATCTGCTATTATCTATTCTATCCTTTTTTTCCAATAGGGACCATTCTATTGTTTTGGGTGACTTTAATCTCCCGGATATTTCTTGGTCCCCTCCTACTGACTCACTTGTCGCTATACCTTTATCCGCCCATGACTTTGTGGATGGCCCTTTAGAATTATCGTTACAGCAAGTTAGCTTTATACGAAATTCATTAAATAGACAATTAGATCTTGTGTTTGATTCAGAGCCGTCTGAAGTCACGGTATCTAGAATTGACGCTCTTGTGGTACCAGATACCCTCTCTCCTTTAGTTTCTCCAACTAAATTGAGATGGTTTCGAAAATGTGACTTTAATAAACTTAACTTAATGATTCCTCAATATAATTGGACAAATTTTAATAGCTTTATGGACATAGAACGTGCCACTGAACTATTTTAGAGCGTTCTAAACACTTTTTTTTATGAGTGCGTTTGATAAGACTCATCGACCTACATAATATAATTATTATCACAATTTGTCGAACAAGAATCATATATCATAGCATTTGCTGTCAAGACTGCAATTCTACAGCCAGACCGTCAGTCTGCTTAACAGTCATCAATGTGCCGACACAGCGAAATTAGCTGACACCACAATTCGGATGTAGAGCAATAACGTTGATTAGCACTTTGACCCACTGCGAGTTACGACGAATAGCTTTAATTTCATTTTCACTTTCTACATATTGTAACGAACTGATTTTTAAGGTCTGCTCGCTACGAGAATTCGTGCGGCTAGCTCAGTATAGTTGTGTGTTCGTCCCATCAAATGGATATAAACGTGACCGCCCAGTAGATCAGTGAGAAAGCACAGAATTTGCGGGTTCGTAGAGGGTTTTATTGCGGGTGTAATAGTAAAGTGACTTGGCCGGCTTGGCTGGTCTTGAATCGCCACTCGTGGTCGTCGACGACTCCCGGCCGCCTTGATGACTCAGTGCTTCCCTTGTTGACTGGGTGGTCCGCTTGTTGACTGGGTGCTCCGATTCTGTAGCTCCCTCAATGATCCTTGAAGCTCCTTGAAGACGCTTGAAGCTCCCTGAAGACGTTTGAAGCTCCCTGAAGACGCTGGGCGCTGCTCGTCTATGACGCGTAGATCGACGACTACTTGTAGCGCCTTGGACTCGCCGGGAGATTAGCTGCGCGGGTTTAGGGAAGCGTCACCTTTCTCAGACTAGGGTGAACAGAGGTCGCGATCTCCAGGAATCTCACCTTTCGATACACCACCGCCGCCCGGATGGTCCCACTAGTTTACCACTCAGATCGCGCTGGTAGTCCAAGTTATGCAGGGATGCTGCCGAGCGCTTCACTTCGCTTTTACGCCTAGTGTAAACGAACGTTCCGCTCTAGCTTAACCCTTTGGCTTTTCGTCCGCGACGTTTCCACGTAGCTCGATCTGTCGTGCTGTGTTGGCTTGCTGTTCAACGATGTCCTTGGCTCTGCTCCTAAGTATACTGGTTGCACGGCTGGACGTGGTGTGGCTTCTGGTACTAGGGATCTTGGTTGTACGCCGTTCCGGGACTACACGAATTAGACTGTAGGGTTCTTCTGGAGTTCTCCACTTGAGACCACAAACGATTGACCGATCTCCCTTCTGGCTGATCGCGCCAGGACCAGCTTAGGCAAGGCACACTGGGTGTAGATAGGTTGCTCCCCGAGTTCATGATTTCTTGTCGCAGCGCTCAAACTCTGATCTACTCTCCAGGCGAGATGCGACTCGACTTGTTGTTCACTTGTAGTTCACTGTACTGGCTGACTTACTCACTTTGATATCTTGACTGATCTTGATAGATTGACTGATCGTGATCGACTGATCTTGATCCAGCGCCCGGCGGCTTTATATAGGGCCTCCGGGAACCGCTATTTCCCTTTTGCGCTTTGCCCGCGGCATCTTCCCAATCCAGGTCCAAGGTCCGTGGTTCCTGTTTGACCCACTTGTCCATCCCGCCAGTTCTTGTGGTGCTTGTGGCACGCCTGTGTGCCTCTCCGCTGCTAAGATGTGTCAGTTATCCTCGCGGTCCAAAGTTTCCGGCAGAGTCCAAAGTCCGGTGCAGTTCCGTTATTTCCCTTTTGCACACGGCACTCTGGCTCTGCCCCCAAAGTCTCCACTCTCTCACTTACCGCTACTAACTCTCTTTGTCAGAGTTCCCTCTCTCAACCTTGAAGTCTCCACTCTCTCACTCTCGACTTCTCGATCTCCAAACTCTCTCTCTCCGCTTCTCGGTCTCCAAACTCTCTATTTGCGAGTTTCGCTCTCTTTGCTCTTTGCCGCGCCGCTACTACGCTAATCTTGCCGCGTAAATGGTAAACGGCCGGCCATCCGCAGTTGCAGGAATTTGTGGGGAGTTATTCAACTCCTCACAATATTTTGTTACTGAAAGCACTTTTGTACCTATAAATAACGTTAAGTTTGTCTTATAAAATCAGTCTCAGAATAACCACTGTCTGTTACTCATCTACCGACGCCCACCTAGTTACAAGTGCTGGGTGCGGTAACTAAACAGGAGACAGTTTATGTGCTGTATACTACCCAACCCCCCGATACACATATCCTGTGACCAGGCAAAGTAACGCCAGTCACACCAAGGATCCACCATTTGCAGCACGACGCATGACCGTCGCCCATTTGGCGACGTTAGCCTAATTAACAGCGTTCCTGATAGGATTCCTTCAAAGGCGAACAGGCCCCCCTGGTTTACAAATGAGCTTCAAAGACTTAAAAATCTTAAAACAAACATTTACAAAAAATAAAAAAATCGGATAAGCCATCCGATTTTTCGAAATATGGTGTGGCTCAATCTGATTTTAACGTTGTTAACAGTCATTGATTTTCTATGTATTTAAATCGTTGTAAATTTGAATTTTCAAATGATCCGAAGCAATTTTATAACTTTGTCAACGCTAAGCGTAAGTCATCGGCTTTGTCTTCATCGGTTCGTTTAAACTCAATGGAAGCATCGACAGATTCTGAAATTGCCGATTTGTTCGCTGACTTTTTCCAAACCACTTATAGCTCCTCTTCATGGTCAAAATCAAACTACCCTAATCCCTTAAATAGAGCAATTTGTATTTTTTTCCCCTGTAATAACCGAATGTTCGCTTTTAAAAGATTTAACAACAACAACGCCAACTTATTCTCCCTGTCCTGATGGACTTCCTGGTGTGTGCTTAAGTTTTGTGCATCAACCATTTGTAAAACGGTTCTAAAACTTTTTCATTTGTCCATTTCATCATCAGTTTTTTCAACTATCTGGAAGGATTCTTTTATTATTCCACTTCACAAAAAGGGTGCGAGGGCGGATGCCCAGAAATATAGAGGTATTTCTAAATTGTCGGCAATTCTAAAAGCATTTGAACGTATTATCACTTCTCATTTGCAACATTTATGTTCCTCGCTAATATCCCCGTGTCAGGATGGTTTTGTTAAGCGAAGATCGACTACCACCAACCTACTTGAATTGTCATCCATTGTAATAAATGGATTCAACAATAAAATGCAGACTGACGTTATATATACAGATTTTTAGTAAAGCCTTTGACTCTGTTAACCACTCTCTTATTTTATTCAAATTAGAATTTCTTGGGTTTCCATTAGGGATGTCGAAATATTTAAAAATATCGTATCGATGATACTTTTTATTGAAACAAAAAATCAAAATGATATTTGATATATCAAAAAAAAAATCAATATATTAGATATGTTTGATAATTTTTTTTTATTATTTTTTTTTAATTTTAAGCTGCACAAGCAATAACCACTAAACATTAACATTAACATAGTATGTACAAACTCCGCCATTTCCCGCGGATTTTTTGTATCGCGTTTTTTGCATTCTGAATGCTATGCTGTACTACACACATACTTACATATGCATATGCGCTCTTTTTACTTTCTTTGTTTAAGCCAGCGGTCGGCAGCGTCCTATTAAGTGAGCATAGGGTTTTGTTCTGCTCACCCTCTGCCCACACGTATACTGTAAATCTGCGGTCAGCACACGCACACTTTTGAGCTGCCCGAGCAAATTACTACCGCTGGTTTAAGCACTTAATATACGCGTCTTGGTTGTTACGAACTGCTTTTTTTCCTTTGGCAGTGCGGCTAGCACAGTTTTCTCTCAGGGCGGAGTCCCCCTAATGCCACAGCTCGCAACATAAATATCGACAACCACGCAGTCTCACATCACTAAACAATAACAATTACTTACAAGTGACGGGAAATGTTCAATGTTTTGGTGGCTATTGATGACTTAGCCCAGCACACCCACCCAACCAAGGATGCCCCGGAGGATTCCGCAGAGGCATCACCCATATTCGGACCGTCGCACACTGGGGTGAGAGACCCCAATAGTGACGATCAAATCAGCCGTCAAAAAATTTGAACATGTTATAATTTTGTATTTTGTATTTGATCAATAAAAGTAAAAAAAAATAACATTTGGACTTTCTGTAGAGTATTTTTTTTTTAATATTTATTTTTCTTCGGCGCATTTTTTGAAAATTTGGGTATTTTTACCAAAAAACCGGTAATGTTTCATTAATAGCGCTGAAAATTTACCCGAATCGTTTATGTATTTATTTAGATTACATTTATTATGAATACTAAGAATCGATGGACTTTATAGTAAATATGCGCTAAAAACAATATACTGAAAATGAGAAAAAACCTTGTATTGCTTGTATTTATAAAATAAAAAAAGTTTATATTTATAACTTCGAATTTATTAGTGGAAACCATAATTTTACAAGAAAATCAAAAAATCAATCCGATTCCATCTCGGATTCGCCTTCACTATCGCTCTTGTCGCTCATAAATTCTGCTGCTTTTAACAGAGTTAAAGCTTCCTTCGGAAATGTGTGCACCTTTTTTTTCGGCAACTTCCGTTTGGTAGATATTATTGGATCGGAGCTAATCAAAAACATATTTAAAATGTCCTGGTTGCTCTTCACCCTATCCATTTTTCTCGAATAACATTCTCTGTATTTTTTGAAGTCTTTGTTCCGAGCTTCTTGAGCTTCCTCTGACAGTTGGCCTATGGGTAACAACGCATTCGAAAAAATTTCAGCACCGTGAATTAAGAACTTGTGTATTGTTGGTGGCATATAATACCACGGATACAATTGTGAAAAGTATCTAGCCGTTTTATGAGCGTATTCTTCGAATAGATGACCAACACCTGACATTCAAAAATAAAAAAAACGTATTTTTTCGTGAAATACCGTGCAATTTTGAATTAAAATAACTCTCTTATAGCAGAGTGTTGCACGGAACCCCCTGTTGGGAACTTAGGTACATATCACAAGAATTTTTAGAAAAAAAATGGTTACGTTTGGTTACGTTTGAAGAAACTTTTGACCTAATTTACTTTAAAAAAAAGTCAAATTTTACATATTATTTTTTCATACATTTTTTTTTTTTATAAAAATTTTACACCAAAAAAAATTAAAAATTTTTTAAAATAGTTAAGAGTTTAAATTTATTATTCCCATTTTCAAAAAGTTGTTTTTGCCTATTTTTATTGTAAAAATCGTCACTGAAAGTGACAAAAAAAATATTAATTTTTCGTATTTTTGAAAACAAAAAAACAAAGTTTCAACTTTGGATTTACATTGTGAGGTTTCTTTAAGACCTAGGACCATAATTCTTTCACTTTCTAATGCAGAATTTTATCTTCATTCGCCACATATGACCCTCATTGCGCAACTCTGAAATTTGTATTTTGAATTAATCGTCACTTTTGGGGTCGCTCACCCCAGTGTGCGTCGGAGTCGCTCCTGGCGCCTACATCAGGTCCATCTCCCCCACAGCGACAACTCACTCGCACATTTCGGTTTACAGGTACAATTTAATATTCGCAGTAATTATTATATTTAAACATTGTTATGATCGTTCTTCCATTAAATAATTAATCTTTTCTCCAGCCTTCAAGACCACAGTTGGCCGCCGTCTTAAGATTTACGCGGTCAAAGCTGAAGGCTTGCTTCTCTGGGGCCGCGGAAATTATGCTCCACCAGTCATGTGTTGGTGGAGCTCACACAAAAACGAGGCGCAAATAAGACACACTATCTGTGTGTCGGGTCACCCAATCCTGAGGAGCTCCTGGGCAAAAGAAGGGACAGGCCAAATAGGTAAGTACGCGCTGCAATCTCCCCCCACCGAAAATCAAGGTTCGCGACCCACCGAGGACAACTACGGTTTTCGGGTCTGAATCTGACAAATTTACATGTACACACGGGAAGTATTTTGATTAAGATGAACAATGATATATAACTAATTAATTATTACTATTTTCAGCCACTTCTGGGCTGGATAAAGGGGCGTTATTATACCCCGGACGAGGGCTATTCCGCCGGAGGCCAGCGGCCGTAAAAGCCTGGAACGCCCCGAGGAAATGATGACAGCTTATAAAATGGCGTGGCTGTTCACCGCCGCGCAAATTTCCGCCGGATGATCCTGAAGGCGAGTGGGACTGATACCCCGGAACGGACTCACCGGGGATTGTTTGCCTGGCGTTGGCGGCGTACGAGAAAGGCAGAGTAGGCTGGTTCGAGTACGTCTAGCTGAGTCAAACGGCTTCAGGGACATCACCACATCGGGCTCTCGGATCTGGGTTAGGGTGAGTATGGGTTGTAGGAGAATTTCCAAAATCCACTTCCAAAATAAATCTTCCGGGGCCCTTGGTGTTGGGACCCCGGTTGCCCTACAGACAATTATTCATTAATAAACTAAACTGTCAAATCTAACACGCTAACACTCACTTCTTTATAATTTTTGGCACAATCACTTATCTTAGAACCAATCGCTGCGTCCAGCTTCTGGGACAATATGGCTGCGACTATTCTAAACTGCATCATGGCGATATTGCCATATTCCCTTGCCTCTCCCAAAACTGGGTCATCGGACAGATTCAAGGCCACGGGAGAGTAATCCCTGAGCGAACCGGGATTACATCAAATGGCCAGATCGTCCTCCAGATTCCCCACAGGGGGGCGCCACCAAAACCATCGGCCTATCGTCCTGATCTATCGATAGAATATATCTGATCATCGACTCCAACTGCAACACCAACCAAAGATTTCAAGAGGCGCTACCCGGAGTCTCAGCAGAACGATGAAATAATTGGTAACTTTGGAGATACGGTAGCAATCAACACGGCACTGATATCGTCCTGCAGTTCGAACGGCGCCTAACGCGGGGCCCACGCATGACGGGAAGTATTTATGATGTTGCCGCTATGCTCGTGTACTTTGTGTGTCCTTCTTTCAGATCACAGCCGGATGTCCTTAGCGTGATACACTCCCAGACTGCGGCCTTGGAGGTCCTCCAGCAAGTATGCATTGCCGCCGACGGATTTGACCACCCTGGCCTTCAGGAACTTGCGAGCAAACTTCGCATTGAAGGATTTGCTGAAGTCACTCAGCACGAAGTTGCGGCGGAAGACTTCTTGACCCGGTTTAGCGAGTAGCGTACGGGCTCGCTTATCATAGCGTTGCCGACTCATCTCGTACGCACCCTCCAGCTGCTTCTGAACCTTGGCGTGGATTACTCGAAGCTTATCCTTGGTCTGCATTCCCGCCATCTCGTGGTCGCACAGAGACCGGAGTTGTCTGGCTAGCTTGTAGCTGGAACCGTTGAGGAACATATGATGGCCGAATATGGTGAAGAACGGCGCTTCTCCTGTAGCTGAGTGGACAGCGTTTCGGATGGCCACTTCAATCTCCGGCAGATGTGCATCCCATTCCCGGTGGTCTTCGTCCAAGAAGCTGCGAATCGCTGTCAGGACACTACGGTTAACCCGTTCCGCTGCATTTCTCTTGGGTGAGTATTTTGGAGTCTTGAGGTGCCTTGGATGTGAACTGCTTCCCATTATCCGAATGTATAATTTCAGGCACACCGAACTTGTAAAACACCTCATTCACCAGGAAGGTCACCACGTTTGACGCCGTCGCATCCTTCATGGCCTTTAGGAAGGTGTACTTGGAGAAATGGTCCACCACGATGAAAATCCACGCGTGACCACTCTTGGACCTCGGATACTTGCCCAGGAAATCGATGTATAGCTTCTGGAATGGCCTTTCCGTCTCTACCCTTTTTCCAATTCCCACCTGCATCCTGAAGTTAGGCGCTTTGGACACCTTACACACCTCGCAAGCCCGGACGTATTCACGCACCTGGATAGTCATCCCTGGCCAATAGAACTGGCGTCGTATGGTCTCCAACGTCTTCGCCATTCCACCATGGCCAGCCTTGGGGTCCGAATGGGCACGCTCTATCAAGCTGTGCGTTAGGCTCTGCGGAATCCACAGCTTCCACTCGGATCCTTCCAGTTCATCATCCAGATTCGGATTACCCAAGCGCTTGAAGATCAGTCCGCCGTCCACTTTAAGGTCCGGTAAGTTCTCCCTGTTGGACTCTACATCTTGCACTAATTCCAAATAATCCTCTGCAGCAAACTCGGTCGTCTCGAATCCCAATAACTTCGTCGGATCTATGAGGACTTCCTCGATGCAGCGGGAGAGAGTATCGGCAACTACGTTCTAGCTGCTTTTTCGATGCTCAATGCCGAAATCGTAACCCTGCAGCTGGAGAGACCATCTCGCGAGTCGTCCTGACAGATCCTTCATCGTCATCAACCAATTCAGGCTGGCGTGATCGGTTATGCACGTGAACGGCATCCCTTCCACATACGGTCTGAACTTTCGGATGGCTAGGATGGCTGCCAGACACTCCTTCTCCGTGACCGAGTAGTTTACCTGGTGCTTGTTCATCTTGGCCGAGAAGAACGCGATGGGTTGCTCATCTCCGTCCTGGTTCCGCTGAAACAATACTGCACCGACGCCAACGTGAGATGCGTCGCACTGGATGAAGAAATGTTTCTTGAAGTCCGCATGAACCAGGACCGGCGCGCTCGTCAAGGCCAGCTTTAGGTCATCTACTGCTTGTGTGGCGCTGGGATTCAAAGAAAACCTGGTGTTTCCCGCCTCCTTTAAGGCTTCGGAGAGCGGTGCAGCCAGCGTGGCGAAGTTCCTCACAAATCGTCGATACCACCCAGCAGTGCCAAGGAAGGCTCTTACTTACTTCATGGATTTCGGGTAAGGCATATTCTGAATTGCCGACACTCGTCCGGGATCCATACGCAGGAGTCCACCTCCGACTATAAACCCCAGGTACGTCAACGACTTAAAGCAAAACTTCGACTTCTTTAACCCTATCGTCAATCCTGCTGCTTTCAGACTTTGGGCCACGCGAAGCAAGTACCTCAGGTGCGTCTGGAAATCTGGAGCAAGGATTAGGAGATGGTCAAGGTAGACGAAAACGTTGGATCTGAGTTCCGCTAGTATCACCCGATCCATAAGTCGCACCAAGCGTTGCGCCGCGTTGCATAGTCCAAATGGCATCATCCGGAACTGGTACAACGGTCTGCCTGGAACCGTGAACGCCGTGTACTCCTTGCTTTTGTCCTCCAGTTCGATCTGCCAGAACGCAAACTTGAGATCTACGCTGGAGATGTAATGCGTCTGATCTATCCTTGAGAGGATTCCATCGATACTGGGCAAAGGGTACGCATCCTTGACTGTCAGAGCGTTCAGCTTCCGGGCATCCAGACAGAATCGGTTTTTCCCGGGCTTGGACACCACCGTTGTGCGATTGCTCCACGGGCTTTTGCTCTCCTCGATGACTCCCAGTTCCAGCATCTTATCGATTTCATCCTCGACCACCTTCTGCTTCGCCGGAGACATCGGATACGGACGATCCTTGAACACCCGAGCTCCCTCGATCAGCTCGATGGAATGCTTTTCCATGTTTGTGGTTCCGAGGCCATCCCGTTCGAAGGTAATAAACTCCTCCTTGACCTTCTCTAATGCCTTCTTTTCCTCCGCAGAAAGGCTCCAGGATTCCGGTTCCTCCTTTATCTCGTCCTCATCCTCCTGATCAGCGTAGTGTTCCATCTGGCTGGCATGGATTGCTTCAGCTGCCTTGAAGACTCTCAGCACCGGGTTTCCTACGACGGCTGGAGCTAATCCGAACGCACGCCAGAAGTCGACTCCGAAGTACGCTGCTTGTTCCAGGTATGGGCAGAGGTAGAACATGATCAGCTTACTTACGCCTTTGTACTTCACAGATAGCTCTACGCGTCCGATAATTGAACGATCCTCGCCAGAAGCCGTCCGGACCACCGAGAAATACGGCTGAGCCGTCACCCCCAGCGTTTCCACGAGCTCTCTGCAATGCTTGCCCAGCACGCTTACACTGGCCCCCGTGTCCAACAAGCCTGTGAGCTGCTTGCCCATGACATCCACGTCGGCAAAGGGTCTCGGATCGCCGGAATCGATTCGTTTCACGGAAGCCACCACCTCTCGTCGTCTGGATCTCCTTATTCTGAAGCGATCCCTTGCCTTCTGGACTCTCCGTGAGACCACACGCATGCCGCTCAGTTGATGCTCTGCAAAGATCCTGTTTCGCGCTTCCATATATCGCCGTAGTCGTTCTTCAGCCGGTAGGTTTCTTAACAAATACTTATTTCTATTCGCTTGGCTATTTATGTTATCAACTGTGTTTATCCTAGGAACTACTTCGTGGGATTCCAATCTGGGCGAGTCCCTCCCACTTTTTGACTGCCCAGTCGACCGTTTTCCGCACACTCTGGACATTTTGGTGTAATGGTGTCCGGTCTGCCGCACTTAAAGCAGAACCTCTTCCATTCTGTGGACGGGCAGTCTCGGAATCCGTGCTCCGCGGCTCCGCAGTTCCAGCAGCCTGGCTCGAACGGGTTTCTAGGCCGTCCACGGATCTCGTCCACCTCGACGATCTCCTGCTCTTCGACTTCGTCCGGTATGGGCGCTTCGCTGACACGCAACTTGTTCAGCTGCCCGTACGCAGCGCGTCCTCGACGACCGAACGTCTTCTCCACTTCGACGCACTCCTCCCGAAGTTCGTCCACCGTGAGTACATCCATCGCGTAGACAAACCTGGCTATCCCATCCCTCAAGCCCTTTTTCACCACCTTTACCAATTGCTTCTCTGGCATTGGTTTTTTTAGGCGGGAGGCGAGTTGCTGAATTGCATGGATGTAATCGTCCACGCACTCTCCTGGCTGCTGCTCACGCTGTAGTAGCTCGTGCATCCTTTCGTGTTCCGTCTGATGACCACGGAACCGATCCATCAGAGCCCTGCGCAGCTGGTTCCAAGTGTCCACCCTAGACTGGCGTACATGAACCCAATACCACTCCCTTGCTCTGCCCGATAGGAGGGCGTGGAAGTTTCGCAGAACTTCATTCCACGGACACTGATGTTGCCGCTGCAGGAACTCCAGACGGAACACGAAATCCTCGACGGAATTGCGGTCGTCCTCGCCGTCAAAGGAGACATTCCAGCGGTCCACTCGGATCCATCTGTTCCCGTTTCCAGCTCCCGAGTTGGCGTAAAGCCGCGACTCGTCCCTGAAATCCCCAGCCCTTCGATCCTCGACACGCCACTGCCGAGCGTGGCGATCATTCCGGCCTGGTGGATGGTACTCCGGCTCCTGGCTCAGGCTGCTGTCGATTCCCGGAGACTCGTCCACCAGTGGCCGAGGTCGCTGCCTGGGTGGCAGCTCTGGAGGCCTTCGGATACCTCTGTCCGACTCCCGCCGCTGATGGACTTCGCCCGCTGCGCCACTTGGGGCGACTTCTGGACCCGTTGGCCTGGGCAGCAGTGATCCCTGGCGATCCTCGCTCTCCAGTAGCGGCTGCGGTCTGCTCTCGGCTGGCCTAAGGACTTCGTTCAGCAACTTCATCATGTCCATGAATCCGTTCCTGATCTCCTCCCGCAACGTCTGGCTAACTCCCGACTCCTGGGACGCGCGGTATGTTTGGGCCGCTTGTGCTAGAGCTGCATTCGCCGCCGACTCAGCTGCTGAATCTCGTTCCAGGTTCCGGTCCAGATGATCCTTCCGCTCAGGAACTCCCAGCTTATCCTGCGCCTCGGCGAACCCCTTGAAATCGAGACTTCTTGGCGATCGATGCTGTTCGATGTCCACCGGTTGATCCCTAATCCGATCCACTGGACCACCGCCTACCGGCGTTCTGGCTAAACCCCCTGCCAGCGACATCCGCAGCAACCCTGCAGCGCCCTCTCCGTTAGTGAACCAGAGTGCGTCTTCGTCGGCGTTGGGAGGACCCATTGGCCTTAGCTGATGGCTATGATTATTATCAGTATCCTTATCCATTCTTTCCCTAACTACTCAATAACCCGAAACCAATAAATAATAAATAAATAATCCAATAAATTCATAATATAACGAATAAATAATATAATGAATAAATAATATAATAAATAAATAATATAATGAATAAATAAATAAATAAGGATGAACAAATATGATAATAAATAAAATAAATAACAGTGAAAATATATAACCTCTACTCAAACTTTCCTAATCACAAACCCCTGCCTTCACAAACTACCAATTCAAATTTTCCTATTCTTTTCCCTTTTCAGATTTGGACATGGGGAGATGGAACTGACCCTCGCCGGTGGACTTCCGACCTGACTCGTCCTGCGCTTTCTCCAAAACTGAACTTCCCCGTCACCTCCTAGCCGTTCGTCAACTGAACTGGCTATCACTCGTGGTGATGGCCGCCAGTTAAGGACTTGGGCTGGTTTTACTCCTGTTGGCTTTTTCTTCCCATCGGCATTTTCTATTTTAAATCGCGGTAACCGTGCAGCGCGTAGGCCTGCTACGGGTCACAATTACCATTTAAGTTTAAAACCGACATAAAATTAGAAATTCAGGACTGGGAGAAAAACCCAGGAATTTAACACATTCTAAACAAAACAAAATTTTAAATAAATAAATAACAAAAAACAAGCTTTTTAACCTACTATATCACAGAATTTATCACAGATTTATTTCAGTGTACTCGCTATCAAACGATGTACCCCGTGATGCAAAACCTGGCTTCTGCCGGGATGCCATCACTGATTTACTGGAAAACCTGTGACCAGGAGCAATTTGTCGGCAAAGCTTGCTGACCAAGCCTCCCATTCTGCGAATTTTCGGACGCCGTTTGACTTCCCCGTCATCACTTCCAATGCAATTGCAACCAATTTTGCAAGCCACCGTTAGGGATGACGAGGGGAGTCAGGGCCATCAATGGGCGAGACGTCGCCGGCTCGACAATTTTATTGTTTAAATTGGGCGCCACTATGTTACGAACTGCTATTTTTCCTTTGGCAGTGCCGCTAGCTCAGTTTTCTCTCAGGGCGGAGTCCCCCTAATGCCACAGCTCGCAACATAAATATCGACAACCACGCAGTCTCACATCACTAAACTATTGGTCATCCCTACATACAAAACGTAAACAATAACAATTAACTACAAGTGACGGGAAATGTTCAATGTTTTGGTGGCTATTGATGACTTAGCCCAGCACACCCACCCAACCAAGGATGACCCGGAGGATTCCGCAGAGGCATCACCCATATTCGGACCGTCGGAGTCCCTCCTGGCGCCTACATCAGGTCCATCTCCCCCACAGCGACAACTCACTCGCACATTTCGGTTTACAGGTACAATTTAAATTTCGCAGTAATTATTATATTTAAACATTGTTATGATCGTTCTTCCATTAAATAATTTATCTTTTCTCCAGCCTTCAAGACCACAGTTGGCCGCCGTCTTAAGATTTACGCGGTCAAAGCTGAAGGCTTGCTTCTCTGGGAAAAGGCTACAGGCGACGCGGAAATTATGCTCCACCAGTCATGTGTTGGTGGAGCTCACACAAAAACGAGGCGCAAATAAGACACACTATCTGTGTGTCGGGTCACCCAATCCTGAGGAGCTCCTGGGGAAAAGAAGGGACAGGCCAAATAGGTAAGTACGCGCTGCAATCTCCCCCCACCGAAAATCAAGGTTCGCGATCCTTTTCACAGCAACACCGAGGACAACTACGGTTTTCGGGTCTGAATCTGGACAAATTTACATGTACACATGGGAAGTATTTTGATTAAGATGAACAATGATATATAACTAATTAATTATTACTATTTTCAGCCACTTCTGGGCTGGATAAAGGGGCGTTATTATACCCCGGACGAGGGCTATTCCGCCGGAGGCCAGCGGCCGTAAAAGCCTGGAACGCCCCGAGGAAATGATGACAGCTTATAAAATGGCGTGGCTGTTCACCGCCGCGCAAATTTCCGCCGGATGATCCTGAAGGCGAGTGGGACTGATACCCCGGAACGGACTCACCGGGGATTGTTTCCCTGGCGTTGGCGGCGTACGAGAAAGGCAGAGTAGGCTGGTTCGAGTACGTCTAGCTGAGTCAAACGGCTTCAGGGACATCACCACATCGGGCTCTCGGATCTGGGTTAGGGTGAGTATGGGTTGTAGGAGAATTTCCAAAATCCATTTCCAAAATAAATCTTCCGGGGCCCTTGGTGTTGGGACCCCGGTTGCCCTATAGACAATTATTCATTAATAAACTAAACTGTCAAATCTAACACGCTAACACTCACTTCTTATTAATTTTTGGCACAATCACTTATCTTAGAACCAATCGCTGCGTCCAGCTTCTGGGACAATATGGCTGCGACTATTCTAAACTGCCTATCATCATGGCGATATTGCCATATTCCCTTGCCTCTCCCAAAACTGGGTCATCGGACAGATTCAAGGCCACGGGAGAGTAATCCCTGAGCGAACCGGGATTAAATCTAATGGCCAGATCGTCCTCCAGATTTCCCACAGGGGGGCGCCACCAAAACCATCGGCCTATCGTCCTGATCTATCGATAGAATATATCTGATCATCGACTCCAACTTGTAGGGGTCAGGTTGGCTTTGAAAACAGAAAACCTTACGAGCGTAGAATAACTCAACTTTCATCCCAATTCGTACACGCCGCAAGTCAAAAGTTAGAGTAAAACCTAGATCATACTAGTCGCACTACTTGCACACGCAGAGCTAGATCTTCCCTCTCGCCCTTGCGTACAGTCGGTGCGTGCGAAGGAGAACAGAGAAAGAGGAGAAATCAGGAATAGTCCCGTTTCTCGCGTCTCGCGAACTTTCCAGTGCACGTTGTCAGCGCATTGTCGGACAGCAGCGCGTTCATTGCGTTTTGTGATCTTTGGCAATCAAGTCATACGTCTGTGAGTCGAAAAACTAATCGCCAGCCCATTCCCCACGTGGAAATTGGGTACCCGTAAAGAGCCACAAACGAAAGTATAAAGGGGATATAAACATAAATCTGTTTCACCGGCGCGTGAATAAAGTTCAGCGGGTATTTATACAAACGGAAATCTGAAACAGTGAACATAACCTAACAGTGAAAATTTCCGTGTAGGCAAAAGGCCGGTCCGTACGCAAGGCGCGTTCGCGCTTTCAACTAAATGAATTTTTAATCCATTACGACCGGCCAAGCGCTACGATTGTTGCACTCAGCAAAAGTGTGCCTCAGGCAACACTTGCAGCTGAGACTCCGCTGCCAAGAATTGACACGCGGTCGGGCCACGCCCACAGGCGCGCCTCTCCGGAACTTGTTAGCGTCCCCGGATTACCCTTGGATCTGATCTGGAGGAAAGTTATTCGGCTGGCGTTTGCTTGGAAGATCACGGATAATCGGCGGCAGACCACGACCACGCTGATCCCTCTTGGACAGTGGTGCGCTGCAACATCCCACGTGCTTCCGTAACCTATCAGCCCGAATCACCCGATCACCACCTTCGTAGATCGACTGTAAAGAAAAGGAGTCAACAGCGAAAGCAGAACACAAGCCTTGCGTGAGGGCGATCCAAGCTGATCACGTAACAGGATTGGGATCATTTTGAGTCTATTGTGAAATCCGTCGTCGTCTCCGAAACATGCGGGCCGGCGCAGCCATCCGCTAGCGACCGCTCCAGGAATCGCTACTAAGGAAGTCGTATTGATCTTTCCACTAATATCTATAATTTGTTTTCTTTGAATTCCGACCCTGCTCTTACGTTAGTTTTTTCTTTTCATTTAGCTTGTAAATCATGTGAATGCCTATTATGTACGCCAACACTTAGCCCGTTTAATAACAAATAACAACGCTCTTTCAAGACTAAATCACACAGCACATGCATCTTCAATGGGCCCAGCGAAACAGCAGCGAAGGATATATATCCGTAAGTGACCGCCGTTATCGGCTTACTTTTTGTATGCGAACATTTTGTATTTAACCGGGATTTAACGCTAAGGCACACATATGAGCATCACATAAAATAGTACGTAAATTTAACTAAACCCATCTTGAAATTGAAACGAAAGTAACTTTAAAACAAATCTTGAAATGAATTTGAAATATTATTGAACTGGAGCAATATGAAATTATGTAATTAAGCCCTATTATACGGTCCGTCGTTGAACAACGAAGTTAATGTCGAGTTTTCTGAACATGAAGTAATGAAGTAATAAAAGACATTTGACAAGGGGTAACAATGAAAATCTATCGTGTTACTAAGGACGGGAGGGTATAGAATGGGGGCAAACAACACCTAAGCCACCCAACACGCTGGTATGTCTCTCTGAATCTGTTTTATTAGGGTCCGTCCGTATATATATCTGATTATCGCCAACATTTGAAACCGATCATTTAGAATACCGAAAGTGCACTTAAACTTTTCGTAGTAGAACGGGTGTGCTATATAGACGAGGAGGAAAAAACCCACGCCATATCCGACGAGCTTTGTACCGAGCAAATGCAAGAAGTGCACAATGCCAAGTCGTCTATACGCTGGAGATTTATACCAATTTCTAGTGAACACCTACCTCGCGGCTACTACAGAAAATGGCGCCCAACGTGGGGCCCGAAACCGATTACCGCATTTGGGAGATTAAGTAAGGAATAAAACCCATGTAGTAGAATTTCGAGGGGCCGTAATCTTTAACAGTAGGATCCTCGGAAGGTACTAGCCTAGCGATTTTGCTCAATTATACATCCATTTAGCATTAGTAATTTGTATTAATTGATAGCTATTTTGTATTGAATGTTAACCGGAAGTGTTTTGAAGTGTGGTTTCCGGAAAAGAGACTGCAATTCGAGTTCTTACGGATTAAGGCGACCGAAGCGCACTCATTCGCTAGGGAAATATTAAAATACAAAATTAACGTCGGGAAACTAGATTTCAATTCGTAGTTGGAAGGAAGTGAGCTCGGAAGTTGTAGCTAGGAAGAGCGTTCGATTATCGAGTCATTACGGTACGAACGACCGGCACAAACCAGCCGCAGGAAGCCAATTTCATGGGAATCTTTAGTTACCTATACTAGAACATAGCGCGCTTACCTAGGAGATGCAATAGATCGGAGGAACTTCGTTACTTGACCAGGACAGCGAATCCATGTTCTAGGAACCATTTCAATGTTAATAATTCATTAGTATAGAGCACATTTAGAGAGAATACCAAGCGGACGAAACCGATAATTAACTCGTTGGAAAACACGGACCAATTTGAAGAACATTTAAAGAAATTATTTGATTTTTTTTTGGATTGAAACATGTCAGTACGCCATAGTACTGAGAATCTGGCAACCGTTGCGAACGAGGATACAGCGGTTTGCATTTTATGCGCGAGATCATTAAACGTTGAAGACCTAACAGCAGTTTCGGCATGCGACCACAGATTTCACCACCAATGTATTACGGATCATTTAATATTATCGAATTCATGCCCAACCTGTAATCAGGCATGCACCGTGCAGCAGTTGTCTGTATCTAATCATATTATGCTAGCAGAAATGACTGATGCGGATCACAGAACAAATAGTGCGAACTTAGCAACAGATAATCTTGCAGCTGATAGAGGCGATAGCCAAATCGTTAATCGAGGCCGAGGCAGGGGTGAAAGAAGAGGTCGAGGAAGAGGCTCTGCACCACGCAGAGGCATGGTTACTAGGTCCCAACAACAACAGGGTACAGGTCAACAGAACGATAGAAGCGCAAACACGGATTCTTTTCTGGAATCTTCCAGAGCGGATAATTCGGAAGAAATAGGAAGAGCAGTACAAGCAGCAATGCAATCTCAGCAGCGACAACTGAGGGATGACCTCACGCAGTTTATTCAGTCGCAACTGTCTAATTTGCAGGTAGGCAGTCATCCGAATTCCCCGGATAGGAGAAGGGTTGGCGACGATACAAACAGGCCAGCGTTCTTAGCCGGTCAATCGCAACCACCATTAGGGCTGAATCCGCATACCGTAAACCAAAACGTTAGCTCTGGCATTCGCCAAGCGAGCCACCATTCAGTCAGGTCTTACTCATCGGTACAGCCGGAGAAAGTCCCCAGTATCATCCAAAGCTGGCACGTGAAATTCGACGGAGCCAAGGATGGGTTACAGATGGAAGATTTTCTTTATAGAGTACAATCCCTAGCACAGCAGAACCTAAACGGCAATTACCAGCTGCTATGCGATCACTTACATCTTTGTTTCGTAGGCAAGGCCAATGAGTGGTATTGGAAATTCCACCGAGCTTGCCGTCAGTTTACTTGGAATGAGTTTTGTCTAGAGTTTAGGGAAAAGTTTAAGGATGTAGACACAGACATGGACATATGGGAAGCGATAAACAACAGACGCCAAGCGGAAAGGGAACCATTCGAGGAATACCAGTTCCAAGTAGAAAAGTTAGTTGCGCGTCTAAGTACCACGATTTCCGAAGAATCTTTGGTCCAACTTCTCATCCGTCATGCAAAACCCTCTCTTAGATATGAGTTAATGCACTTGCGTATTACCACGTTAGTGAGATTGAGAGAAGAGATACGTACTCACGAACAGTTCTGTAAGCAGAATAGACCGCATGTAGGTAAAAGCAATTTTCCCGCACGTCCCACCATCTCCCAACTCGAACAGGAGACAGAGGATAGTGATGCTGGAGAAGTTTCCGCCTTGCAGCGAAATTCAATAAAATGTTGGAATTGTGAAAAGATGGGACATCGTTTCGACGAGTGTCTTGAGGACCGCAGTATCTTCTGTTATGGTTGCGGAGCTAAAAACATTTTCAAGCCGAACTGTCCAAACTGTAAACAGCCGGAAAACCGTCAACGGGATGCGTCGATAAAAGTCCACGCGCCGCATCCGAACCATTAACAAAGAACTGTGGTACGCAGACCGATCTTTTCGAGAGTTCGGGTCTGAAGATTCAAAGTAGTAGTCTCGAAAAACCCACTTCTGACAGATTTAAACCTCACCAGCCCTATCATATCCGAGAAGAACTATATGCAGCAGCTAGGAAAAGATTTTTTGGAGACGTTAGCAGCTGTAGAGTATCTCGAGAACCCAGACGTTCAACATCCCGTATGCGGCAGTTTTGGTTAAACGTGCAACAAAGCCGGAAAAAGCTAGTAGCAGCTGTTTTTCTCAATTCTGATAACCGCCTATACACCGAAATTGATATTTTTGACAGACGATACGTAGCCTTGCTCGATTCGGGTGCGACTATCAGTTGCATTGGTGGCAACGCCGCTAAAGATATAGCATGTCGTCCGGAATTGCGTAAATGCTCAGGGCGTATCAAAACCGCGAATTACGCAGAGTGTCCTGTCGTTGGCAGACTTATTATCGACGTCACATATCGGAATCGCACCGATAAAGTCGAATTTTTCGTAATACCTGATCTCAAACAAGACGTGTACCTCGGTATTGATTTCTGGCGCGATTTTGGTCTGCTGAACAAGATAATAGACGAAAAAGAATCAGTCTCTGAACTTGACGTAGGGCGGGACGATGATTTAGTAGAAGCCCCGAAAGTTCATAGTCTTTCAAACGAACAACAAGTGAAGCTAGAAGCCGTAATCAACAGGTTGCCTTCATATGAGACCGAGGGATTAGGGCGAACGCAGTTAATAGAGCATTCCATCGACGTTGGCGAGGCGAAGCCGGTAAAGCAACGCCACTGGCCAATTTCACCTGCAAAGGAGAAAATGATGTTTGCCGAACTCGAAAACATGCTTTCCTTAGGCGTCATAGAAGAATCGCGAAGCCCTTGGAGCAGCAACTGCGTCCTAGTTAAGCGGGGTGAGAAAATTCGATTGTGTTTAGACTCGAGAGAAGTGAATAAGCTGACCGTAAAGGATGCTTACCCACTCCCTCATGTAGACGGAATCCTCAGCAGATTGCCGCCCGCGCGTTATATCACAGGCCTAAACATGAAGCACGCGTTCTGGCAGATTCCGCTGGAGGAGAAGTCGAGGCAGTGTACAGCCTTTACGATTCCGAACAGGCCTTTGTATCAATACAAAGTTATGCCATTTGGCCTTTGTAACGCCGCACAAACACTGTGTAGGCTTATGGACTTAGTTATACCAGCTAGCTTGCGTACTAGGGTGTTCGTATACTTGGACGACCTCCTAGTCTTATCAGACGATTTCGAATCTCATATGAAGCTACTGGAAGAGATCGCTTCGTACCTTCGTAAGGCTAATCTTACGACCAACGTCGCGAAATCGAAATTTTGTATGACAGAAATAAAGTATCTTGGATTTATAATCGGCTACGGACAGCTGAAAGTGGATCCAAGTAAAGTCAGCGCCATTGATAACTTCCCAGTTCCGACCACGGTCAAACAGCTCCGCAGGTTCCTCGGACTTGCCGGGTGGTATAGGCGCTTTGTTGATAATTACGCGTCGATCACCTTTCCTTTGACCGAGTTGCTCAAAAAGAACAAGTCGTTCAGCTGAAACCCTGAAGCAGAAGAAGCGTTCAAAGTACTTAAGTCAAAGCTAACTTCTTCGCCGGTATTAAGAACACCTAATTTCAATAAGAAATTTATTCTGCTCTGCGATGCAAGTCTTTACGGTCTTGGCTGCGTGTTGGCACAAGAGAACGAGGACGGAATCGAGCCACCAGTTACGTACATGTCAGAGAAGCTGACGAAGGCGCAGCGTAATTACTCTGTAACCGAGCTTGAGTGCCTAGCTGTGATCAAGGGGATTAACAAATTTCGAGCCTATATAGAAGGGCAGGAATTTTGTGTCGTGACCGATCACGCGTCTTTGCAATGGCTTATGAAGCAAAAGGACCTTGCGGGACGCTTAGCCAGGTGGTCGATTCGATTGCAAGGATTTTCATTTACGATAAAGCACAGAAGCGGTTCGCAAAACGTCGTAGCCGACGCTTTGTCGCGTCGCGAAGAAATGGAAATCTGCGAAGTTGTAGATCCAGGTCCCATAGTTGATTTATCTGCTAAAGATTTCCAATCTGAAGCGTACCTAGATCTCATCCGACGGATTAGGGAGAATCAGGGCAGGCTACCTGATTTAAAAGTGGTTGACCAGTTTGTCTACAAACGAACCGAGCCGTCTAAGGGCGATGCTCTTCAAGATGCTGAATCATGGAAACTGTGGGTGCCGAAGTCGTTGACCGAGCAAGTTTTATATCGCGCTCATGATTGTCCTGACTCCGCACATGTAGGAATGACTAAAATGATAGAGAAACTTAAACGATATTTATTTTGGCCCGGTATGGTGACGCAGATTAGAGACTACTTATCCAATTGTTCAGTCTGCAAGTCCACTAAGAGTCCCAACCAGATTTTAAGACCGCCCATGGCTAACCCAACATCTTCCGAACGACCATTTCAAAAACTGTATATGGACCTCTTAGGCCCATACCCCCGTTCTAAAAGTGGCAATATAGGTATTCTGATAATTGTCGATCACTGTACAAAGTTTCACTTCCTGCACCCGCTGCGAAAATTCACATCGGATAAGATTTGCGACTTCTTAGAAAAACATGTATTCTACACCTTCGGTGTTCCGGAATCTATACTAACGGATAACGGATCCCAATTTAAGTCTGGCTATTTCAAAGCATTCTTAACTCGATTCAGTGTCGCGCATGTGTGTACGGCCATATACTCGCCGCAAGCGAATGCGAGCGAACGAGTCAACCGATCCGTATTGGCAGCGATTCGGGCTTACATTGGAGCAGACCATACTAATTGGGATAGGAATCTGGACGAAATTAGCGCATCTCTTAGAGCCAGTGTTCATCGAAGCACAGGGTTTTCCCCATATTTCCTTTGTTTCGGACAGAATATGGTTATGAATGGTCAGGACTATGATCTATTAAGGAAGCTATATTCACTAAGGGATGATACCGTTTTGAAAACGCCTGATTTGTTACAATTAGCGCGGAGGCAAGCCAAGGAAAAGACTAGAGAAACACATGCAGCCAATGCGAACGTTTACAATTTGCGTAGCCGTACCATAACTTTAAATGCGGGTGACACAGTTTACGCGCGTAGCTTTGCCCAAAGCAACGCGGCGAAAAGGTTTAGTAGCAAATTGGCACCTGTATTTATCAAGGCGAAAGTAGCAAAGAAGATAAGTCACACATATTACGACTTAGTTAACGAGTCCGGTAAACATCTGGGCGTCTATCATTTGAAGGACATTAAAACGTAACCGAAACACCAGCATCTGCCTGACCTTTTTCAGTTAACACTTCTGCGAGATGAGACTCTGGTAGAATTAACTGCGGTGTAAGGGTCAGGTTGGCTTTGAAAACAGAAAACCTTACGAGCATAGAATAACTCAAATTTCATCCCAATTCGTACACGCCGCAAGTCAAAAGTTAGAGTAAAAGTAGATCATACTAGTCGCACTACTTGCACACGCAGAGCTAGATCTTCCCTCTCGCCCTTGCGTACAGTCGGTGCGTGCGAAGGAGAACAGAGAAAGAGGAGAAATCAGGAATAGTCCCGTTTCTCGCGTCTCGCGAACTTTCCAGTGCACGTTGTCAGCGCATTGTCGGACAGCAGCGCGTTCATTTCGTTTTGTGATCTTTGGCAATCAAGTCATACGTCTGTGAGTCGAAAAACTAATCGCCAGCCCATTCCCCACGTGGAAATTGGGTACCCGTAAAGAGCCACAAACGAAAGTATAAAGGAGATATAAACATAAATCTGTTTCACCGGCGCGTGAATAAAGTTCAGCGGGTATTTATACAAACGGAAATCTGAAACAGTGAACATAACCTAACAGTGAAAATTTCCGTGTAGGCAAAAGGCCGGTCCGTACGCAAGGCGCGTTCGCGCTTTCAACTAAATGAATTTTTAATCCATTACGACCGGCCAAGCGCTACGATTGTTGCACTCAGCAAAAGTGTGCCTCAGGCAACACTTGCAGCTGAGACTCCGCTGCCAAGAATTGACACGCGGTCGGGCCACGCCCACAGGCGCGCCTCTCCGGAACTTGTTAGCGTCCCCGGATTAAGAAGAGCCACGGCGGCATAGCTATTTACCCTTGGATCTGATCTGGAGGAAAGTTATTCGGCTGGCGTTTGCTTGGAAGATCACGGATAATCGGCGGCAGACCACGACCACGCTGATCCCTCTTGGACAGTGGTGCGCTGCAACATCCCACGTGCTTCCGTAACCTATCAGCCCGAATCACCCGATCACCACCTTCGTAGATCGACTTTAAAGAAAAGGAGTCAACAGCGGAAGCAGAACACAAGCCCCGCGTGAGGGCGATCCAAGCTGATCACGTAACAGGATTGGGATCATTTTGAGTCAAGTGGCCATGTGAGAGGCTATTGTGAAATCCGTCGTCGTCTCCGAAACATGCGGGCCGGCGCAGCCATCCGCTAGCGACCGCTCCAGGAATCGCTACTAAGGAAGTCGTATTGAGCTTTCCACTAATATCTATAATTTGTTTTCTTTGAATTCCGACCCTGCTCTTACGTTAGTTTTTTCTTTTCATTTAGCTTGTAAATCATGTGAATGCCTATTATGTACGCCAACACTTAGCCCGTTTAATAACAAATAACAACGCTCTTTCAAGACTAAATCACACAGCACATGCATCTTCAATGGGCCCAGCGAAACAGCAGCGAAGGATATATATCCGTAAGTGACCGCCGTTATCGGCTTACTTTTTGTATGCGAACATTTTGTATTTAACCGGGATTTAACGCTAAGGCACACATATGAGCATCACATAAAATAGTACGTAAATTTAACTAAACCCATCTTGAAATTGAAACGAAAGTAACTTTAGAACAAATCTTGAAATGAATTTGAAATATTATTGAACTGGAGCAATATGAAATTATGTAATTAAGCCCTATTATACGGTCCGTCGTTGAACAACGAAGTTAATGTCGAGTTTTCTGAACATGAAGTAATGAAGTAATAAAAGACATTTGACAAGGGGTAACAATGAAAATCTATCGTGTTACTAAGGACGGGTGGGTATAGAATGGGGGCAAACAACACTTAAGCCACCCAACACGCAGGTATGTCTCTCTGAATCTGTTTTATTAGGGTCCGTCCGTATATATATCTGATTATCGCCAACATTTGAAACCGATCACTTAGAATACCGAAAGTGCACTTAAACTTTTCGTAGTAGAACGGGTGTGCTATATAGACATGGAGGAAAAAACCCACGCCATATCCGACGAGCTTTGTACCGAGCAAATGCAAGAAGTGCACAATGCCAAGTCGTCTATACGCTGGAGATTTATACCAATTTCTAGTGAACACCTACCTCGCGGCTCTCATCTTTCACATATGTATTTATTCTTGACCCGATGAAAAGTGTAACCGCTTAAAATTATCAAAAAAATAAGCAAAAAAATCGATGATACCTGATAATTATTTAAAAAATATATCACGATAAAAATATTTATTTTTTGGCAAAAAAAATCGATATTTTGTTATATTTTTGACATCCCTAGTTTCCATGTAATCCATTGACTTGGATTTCAAGTTATTTGATTGGGAGGACTCATGACTTCCACGTGACATCTGGAGTGCCCTAGGTTAGTCATTTAGGCCCTTGCTGTTTACTTTGTTAATTAACGATCTTGCCTCTTTCATAACAAATTCTCGTGTACTAATGTATGCTGATGATGTTAAGCTTTGATTGACAAATAATAAAATAGAGTCTGGTTTTGGCTTACAATCAGACATTGACAATTTTCAAGTATGGTGTGAAATGTAACGTAATCAGCTTTCATAGGGGTACTCCTACGTTTATAAGTTATTCGCTTCTGAACTCGGCACTTGACCGTATATATTCAGTAAATGATTTAGGCGTTCTTCTGGACCCGAAGTTTAAATTTGACTGCTACATAATGTCGACTGTTTTTTAGTTTACCGACCTTTAATTATAAATTTCTTTAAAAAAATTGTTAGTCGATGTCAAACTTGTATGTTTTTCTTATACCTTAAAAATATCTAATAAGAATTTGTTCTCATCTAGTTGGTTTTTGGGCATTCAAATAAGCATGAAGAGTTCCTATACTAAACTGAAACGGGTTGTACTTTTCGTCGCTAAATTGCTTCCAAACGCGCATTTTTATCACCAAAAGTTCAGGAATCTCATGGGATATGTAGTTTCAAATTAAAAAAGAAATCGTTAGAGCCGTTTTTGAGAAAATAGCCAAAAAGTTATTTAAAAAAACAACTTTTAACCATAAATTTTAAACTATTGCTTAAGTCAATTTTACCGAAGGAAACGAGATAAGCATATTAAATTACCTTACCAACGAGGTATAGCACGAGTCGGTAACTTTAGTCATTTAGAAACTATAAGCCTTCAAAATCTAACTTTTTTTTAAAATAATTTCCCGCTAAACTAGCTAGTTTTTGCTAAAGTGATAGAACTTAAGTTTATTAGTGTCAAAGTTTCCATTCAATCCTTATCTGTTTTTGTAACCTGCTCTTATATTCCTCCTGGCTCTGATTTAATAATTTATGAGCACCATCTGTCTGCTATAAAATCTGTTCTATCCTTTCTTTCCAACAGAGACCTTTTGATTGTTTTGACTTTAATCTCCCTAATATCTCTTGGTCTCTTCCCACTGACTCACTTGTCGCTACTCCTTTATCCGCCCATGATTTTGTGGATGGCCTTTTAGAATTATCGTTACAGCAAGTAAGCTTTATACGAAATTCATTAAATAGACAATTAGATCTAGTATTTGTTTTAGATCCGCATGAAGTCACTGTAGCTAGAATTGACGCACTTGTTGTACCTGAAGACCGATTTCATCCAACTTTGGAATTGACAATTGGCCTTCCCTGTACTGATACCCTTTCTCCTTTAGTTCCTCAAACTAAAAGGAGATGCTTTCGTAAATGTGACTATAATAAACTAAACTACATGATTTCGCAATATAATTGGACTGATTTGTACAATTGCATGGATATTGACAGTGCAATTGAACTTTTCTATAGCGTTTTAAACACTTTTTTTGACGAATGCGTTCCTGACAGTCTTCCTCCGAAGCTAAACAGGCCTCCTTGGTTTAACAATGCGCTTCAAAGACTTAAAAATCTTAAATCCAACACTTATAAAAAGTATAAAAAAACGGGTAAGCCATCTGATTTTGCGAAATTTGTTGTGGCTCGTTCAGATTTTAATATTCTCAACAGTCATTGCTATTCCATGTATTTAAATCGATGTAAATTCGAGTTTTCAAATGATCCAAAGCAGTTTTATAACTTCGTTAATGCCAAGCGTAAGTCTTCGGCATTGCCTTCATCGGTACGTTTAAACTCAAAAGAGGCATCGTCGGATTCTGAAATTGCGGATTTATTTGCCGAGTTCTTCCAAACTACTTATAGTTCGGCTGCTTGGTCAAACCCCATCTACCCTAACCCCTTAAATAGGGCTAATTGTATTTTTACCCCTGTAATTACCGAAAGTTCTCTTTTAAAGGATTTAGCAACAACAACGCCAACGTATTCTCCCGGTCCTGATGGACTCCCTGGGAGTGTGCTTAAGTTTTGTGCTTCAACCATTTGTAAACCGATTCTTAAACTTTTTCATTTGTCTATTTCATCATCAGTTTTTCCAACTATCTGGAAGGACTCTTTCATTATTCCACTCCACAAAAAGGGTGCGAAGGCGGATGCCCAGAATTATAGAGGCATTTCTAAATTGTCGGCAATTCCTAAAGCATTTGAATGTATTATTACTTCTTATTTGCAGCATTTATGTTCCTCGCTAATATCACCGTGTCAGCATGGTTTTGTTAAGCGAAGATCGACCACCACCAACCTTCTTGAACTGTCATCTATTGTAATAAATGGTTATAAGAATAACATGCAGACTGACGTTATATATACAGATTTTAGTAAGGCCTTTGACTCTGTTAACCACTCTCTCCTTTTATTCAAATTAGATCAGCTTGGGTTTCCATATAATCTATTAACTTGGATTTCAAGTTACTTGAATGGCAGGACTCAGAGGGTTATATTTAAGAGCGCTGTTTCTAAAATGATCAACGTGACATCTGGAGTTCCTCAAGGTAGTCATTTAGGCCCTTTGCTGTTTACTTTGTTTATTAACGATCTTCCCTCTATCGTAGCTCATTCTCGTGTACTAATGTACGCTGACGATGTTAAGCTTTGTTTATCATATAAAGATGTAGGGTCCGGTTTCAACTTACAGTCAGATATTGATTGTTTTCAGGGATGGTGTGAGTACAATCTTTTAAATCTGAACTGCCTTAAATGCAACGTTATGACTTTTTATAGGGGTACTCCTACGTTTATTAGTTATTCTCTTCAAAATACACCACTCGACCGTATATATTCAATTAACGATTTAGGTGTTCTTCTCGACCCAAAACTTAAATTCGATTGCCACATAATGGCCACTGTCAATAAAGCTATGAGTGTTTTTGGGTTTATAAAGCGTTGGTCAAAGGAATTTGATGACCCTTATACAACCAGATTATTATATACCTCCCTTGTCCGTCCTATTTTGGAATATTGTTCTTCAGTTTGGAGTCCACAATATCAAGTGCACATCGACCGTATTGAGTCGGTGCAAAAAAAATTTCTCCTTTTTGCCCTTCGTAGTTTGAACTGGGATCAAAACGTAAGGCTACCTTCCTACCAGAGTAGATTACTATTGCTTAATTTACCTACACTTGAAAACCGTAGAATAATGCTTGGTACTATTTTTATGCAAAATCTTATAAAAGGTGATATTGACTCCGTAGAACTGGTAAACCGTTTAACTTTTAATGTTCCCGTTAGACTAACACGAAATTATTACCCTCTTAATTTGCCTCGATGTACATCAAATTTTACTCTGCATGAGCCCTTTCGTGTTCTATGTAAAAATTATAACAATCTTTATCATTTAGTTTGCACTTCAACATCTATCCCCGTATTAAAAACTAAAATTTTATCTCATTTGCTTCAATCTTATATAGCGGCTCTCATCTTTCACATATGTATTTATTCTTGACCCGATGAAAAGTGTAACCGCTTAAAATTATCAAAAAAATAAGCAAAAAAATCGATGATACCTGATAATTATTTAAAAAATATATCACGATAAAAATATTTATTTTTTGGCAAAAAAAATCGATATTTTGTTATATTTTTGACATCCCTAGTTTCCATGTAATCCATTGACTTGGATTTCAAGTTATTTGATTGGGAGGACTCATGACTTCCACGTGACATCTGGAGTGCCCTAGGTTAGTCATTTAGGCCCTTGCTGTTTACTTTGTTATTTAACGATCTTGCCTCTTTCATAACAAATTCTCGTGTACTAATGTATGCTGATGATGTTAAGCTTTGATTGACAAATAATAAAATAGAGTCTGGTTTTGGCTTACAATCAGACATTGACAATTTTCAAGTATGGTGTGAAATGTAACGTAATCAGCTTTCATAGGGGTACTCCTACGTTTATAAGTTATTCGCTTCTGAACTCGGCACTTGACCGTATATATTCAGTAAATGATTTAGGCGTTCTTCTGGACCCGAAGTTTAAATTTGACTGCTACATAATGTCGACTGTTTTTTAGTTTACCGACCTTTAATTATAAATTTCTTTAAAAAAATTGTTAGTCGATGTCAAACTTGTATGTTTTTCTTATACCTTAAAAATATCTAATAAGAATTTGTTCTCATCTAGTTGGTTTTTGGGCATTCAAATAAGCATGAAGAGTTCCTATACTAAACTGAAACGGGTTGTACTTTTCGTCGCTAAATTGCTTCCAAACGCGCATTTTTATCACCAAAAGTTCAGGAATCTCATGGGATATGTAGTTTCAAATTAAAAAAGAAATCGTTAGAGCCGTTTTTGAGAAAATAGCCAAAAAGTTATTTAAAAAAACAACTTTTAACCATAAATTTTAAACTATTGCTTAAGTCAATTTTACCGAAGGAAACGAGATAAGCATATTAAATTACCTTACCAACGAGGTATAGCACGAGTCGGTAACTTTAGTCATTTAGAAACTATAAGCCTTCAAAATCTAACTTTTTTTTTAAATAATTTCCCGCTAAACTAGCTAGTTTTTGCTAAAGTGATAGAACTTAAGTTTATTAGTGTCAAAGTTTCCATTCAATCCTTATCTGTTTTTGTAACCTGCTCTTATATTCCTCCTGGCTCTGATTTAATAATTTATGAGCACCATCTGTCTGCTATAAAATCTGTTCTATCCTTTCTTTCCAACAGAGACCTTTTGATTGTTTTGGGTGACTTTAATCTCCCTAATATCTCTTGGTCTCTTCCCACTGACTCACTTGTCGCTACTCCTTTATCCGCCCATGATTTTGTGGATGGCCTTTTAGAATTATTGTTACAGCAAGTAAGCTTTATACGAAATTCATTAAATAGACAATTAGATCTAGTATTTGTTTTAGATCCGCATGAAGTCACTGTAGCTAGAATTGACGCACTTGTTGTACCTGAAGACCGATTTCATCCAACTTTGGAATTGACAATTGGCCTTCCCTGTACTGATACCCTTTCTCCTTTAGTTCCTCAAACTAAAAGGAGATGCTTTCGTAAATGTGACTATAATAAACTAAACTACATGATTTCGCAATATAATTGGACTGATTTGTACAATTGCATGGATATTGACAGTGCAATTGAACTTTTCTATAGCGTTTTAAACACTTTTTTTGACGAATGCGTTCCTGACAGTCTTCCTCCGAAGCTAAACAGGCCTCCTTGGTTTAACAATGCGCTTCAAAGACTTAAAAATCTTAAATCCAACACTTATAAAAAGTATAAAAAAACGGGTAAGCCATCTGATTTTGCGAAATTTGTTGTGGCTCGTTCAGATTTTAATATTCTCAACAGTCATTGCTATTCCATGTATTTAAATCGATGTAAATTCGAGTTTTCAAATGATCCAAAGCAGTTTTATAACTTCGTTAATGCCAAGCGTAAGTCTTCGGCATTGCCTTCATCGGTACGTTTAAACTCAAAAGAGGCATCGTCGGATTCTGAAATTGCGGATTTATTTGCCGAGTTCTTCCAAACTACTTATAGTTCGGCTGCTTGGTCAAACCCCATCTACCCTAACCCCTTAAATAGGGCTAATTGTATTTTTACCCCTGTAATTACCGAAAGTTCTCTTTTAAAGGATTTAGCAACAACAACGCCAACGTATTCTCCCGGTCCTGATGGACTCCCTGGGAGTGTGCTTAAGTTTTGTGCTTCAACCATTTGTAAACCGATTCTTAAACTTTTTCATTTGTCTATTTCATCATCAGTTTTTCCAACTATCTGGAAGGACTCTTTCATTATTCCACTCCACAAAAAGGGTGCGAAGGCGGATGCCCAGAATTATAGAGGCATTTCTAAATTGTCGGCAATTCCTAAAGCATTTGAATGTATTATTACTTCTCATTTGCAGCATTTATGTTCCTCGCTAATATCACCGTGTCAGCATGGTTTTGTTAAGCGAAGATCGACCACCACCAACCTTCTTGAACTGTCATCTATTGTAATAAATGGTTATAAGAATAACATGCAGACTGACGTTATATATACAGATTTTAGTAAGGCCTTTGACTCTGTTAACCACTCTCTCCTTTTATTCAAATTAGATCAGCTTGGGTTTCCATATAATCTATTAACTTGGATTTCAAGTTACTTGAATGGCAGGACTCAGAGGGTTATATTTAAGAGCGCTGTTTCTAAAATGATCAACGTGACATCTGGAGTTCCTCAAGGTAGTCATTTAGGCCCTTTGCTGTTTACTTTGTTTATTAACGATCTTCCCTCTATCGTAGCTCATTCTCGTGTACTAATGTACGCTGACGATGTTAAGCTTTGTTTATCATATAAAGATGTAGGGTCCGGTTTCAACTTACAGTCAGATATTGATTGTTTTCAGGGATGGTGTGAGTACAATCTTTTAAATCTGAACTGCCTTAAATGCAACGTTATGACTTTTTATAGGGGTACTCCTACGTTTATTAGTTATTCTCTTCAAAATACACCACTCGACCGTATATATTCAATTAACGATTTAGGTGTTCTTCTCGACCCAAAACTTAAATTCGATTGCCACATAATGGCCACTGTCAATAAAGCTATGAGTGTTTTTGGGTTTATAAAGCGTTGGTCAAAGGAATTTGATGACCCTTATACAACCAGATTATTATATACCTCCCTTGTCCGTCCTATTTTGGAATATTGTTCTTCAGTTTGGAGTCCACAATATCAAGTGCACATCGACCGTATTGAGTCGGTGCAAAAAAAATTTCTCCTTTTTGCCCTTCGTAGTTTGAACTGGGATCAAAACGTAAGGCTACCTTCCTACCAGAGTAGATTACTATTGCTTAATTTACCTACACTTGAAAACCGTAGAATAATGCTTGGTACTATTTTTATGCAAAATCTTATAAAAGGTGATATTGACTCCGTAGAACTGGTAAACCGTTTAACTTTTAATGTTCCCGTTAGACTAACACGAAATTATTACCCTCTTAATTTGCCTCGATGTACATCAAATTTTACTCTGCATGAGCCCTTTCGTGTTCTATGTAAAAATTATAACAATCTTTATCATTTAGTTTGCACTTCAACATCTATCCCCGTATTAAAAACTAAAATTTTATCTCATTTGCTTCAATCTTAGTTGTAGTATTTGTTTCATATATTTTCCTCGCGAACTCGCATTTTTGCCCTAATTGATAAAGGGTCCCGCGCGTAACAAGCACGTGCTTGGTATCGTTGGGCCACTTGTTTGTACTGCTCGTAGTGCATCAACGTCCATCATATATCATATATATTACATCGATTTGTTTAACACTGTATAAAATCTCCTTAAAGATATCTAATAAGAATTTGTTCTCATCAAATTGGATTTTGGGCATTCAAGTCAGAATGAAAAGTTTTCCATACTAAACTGAAACGGGCTGCACTTTTCATCGCTCAATTACATCCAAATGCACATTTTTATGACAAAAAGGCTATATAGTTTCAAATTTAAAATAAAATCGTTAGAGCCGTTTTTGAGAAAATAGCCAAAACCTGATTTAAACAAGAAAGGAAGCTAGCTTCGGCCAACCGAAGCTTATATACCCTTGCAGATCATTCCTATTCATTTACAAAAACATTAATTTAAATGAACTTTCGTATATGTTACAACAATCCAAATTTTAGCTGCTTTCGTATTACTTTGGCATTAATTTTTTGATCCTTCCTATGGCAGCTATATAATATAGCCGTCCGAATTTTGTTAAATTTTATTCGAAATTTTGAAATGTTAAAGAAAAGCCATATCCTAGAGGAAAAGACAATGTAATAAAAATCAACAAGGATATAATTGTTTTCCTATTAATTTCCATATAATTTTCGGACCGTTCCTATGGCAGCTATATGATATAGTGATCCGATTTTATAAAAATTTAATCCGAAATTCCAAAATATTTAATAAATAATATTCCCAAGAGTAGAAAGTAATATTTCAAAAAACATCAAATCTAGAATTTTTTGCACGATTTTTTTTTCGATCCTTCCTATGGGAGCTATAAGATATAGCTATCCGATCCGGCCGGTTCCGACTTATATACTACCTGCAATAAAAAGAAGACTTTTGGGAAAGATTCATTCCGATAGCTCAAAAACTGAGAGACTAGTTTGCGTAGAAACAGACGGACAGACGGACAGACGGACAGACGGACGGACAGACGGACGGACAGACGGACGGACAGACGGACGGACAGACGGACATGGCTAGATCGACTCGTCTAGTCATCCTGATCAAGAATATATATACTTTATGGGGTCGGAAACGTCTCCTTCACTGCGTTGCAAACTTCTGACTGAAATCATAATACCCTCTGCAAGGGTATAAAAAACAACTTTAAGCCATAAATTTTAAATTATTAAATTTAGCCAATTCTAACAAAGAAACCGTGATTAGCATATTAAATTACCTTTTTAACGCAGTAAAGCACGACTCGGTAGCTTAAGTCGTTTAGAAACTATTAGCCTTTAAAATCTAGTTTTTTCTTATGATTTCCCGTCAAACTGGCGGGTTTTTCCAAAAGTCGTAGAACAAACGTTTTTCATATCCAGCTGCTTAACACAGTAAAATGTATTAGAGGATCCTAAACCACGATTTGATGCATACAAACAAAGGGACATTTCATTCTGGAAAGTCCTCCAAAATCTTTATTTTGGAATAACTTTTGAACGGAGCATCGGATTATAGTATATGACCCCTCATTCGACGCGTGTTGTCAGTAAGAATATAAGTCTGCTCATAAATGCAATTTATCGCCACCGGCCCCAACAGCTCCAAAATTCGAAATGTTCACTTTTTTACATTCTCCGCTCTCTCTCCCAAGCTAATTGAATTTCTTTAAGTCTTGGAATGCAATCCTGTTAGTTTTTGCGATACGTTTCGATTGGTGTATAACATTATGATCGGACCATCACAGCAGATTTTCAATTCTGCGGCTATGTAATAGTACTCGCCTTCGCACACTCTCCTGGTGCGCATCGTCTCTACGTGTACTGCCGTCCACAGTGATAAGAGGTGATATTGATTCTGTAGAACTTGTAAGCCGCCTAACTTTGAATGTTCCCGTTAGACTAACACGAAATTATCATCCCACATCCAACGATGTACATCAATTTTTTGTTCTGCACGAACCCTTTCGCATTCTATGTAATAATTATAACAACCTTTATCATTTAATTTGCACTTGAACTTCTATCCTGGTATTAAAAACTAATATTTTAACTCATTTGCTTCACTCCTAATTGCATCTTTATTAAAATTTATGTGTCCCGTCTTTATTTGTTTTATGTATTTTTCCTCGCGGACTCGCATTTTTGCCCAAATTAATAAAAAGGGCCCCGCGCGTAAAAGGGTCTTCCCACAGAGCTCCATCCACCATCTACCATCCGTTGAACGGATGGTCCGTAAGGTTTTGCCGTTCCGAAAATTTCCCAGTTAGTCCGCCATCCAATTTTGACGGGCTCATTTATGCGATAGTTAGGCGAAATTTTTTCGGTACAACTCTGAATTCTTCCTCTTGACTGTGAAAAATGGAACGATAACTGCGAGAACAAATCAAATCGATGGCGGAAGAAAATTATATAATTCTTGAGCTCATTTTTTTTGGCTATTCTTGAATTATTTGTAGTTTGTTATGAGCGGAAAAGCATTTGCCAACAGGTTGCTATGTGTGGGCCAAAATATAAGCTGTTCTGTAAACGAAAACATCAATGTTTACAGCTAAGTCTCAGAATATGTTCTGCACTTCGTAAATAATAACTAATATTTATTAAAAGTGTACTATGTGCTATAAAGTTCCAAACTTGATATAAATTTCCAAAACGGCACAATTTTTTGTTTGTTTACAAATTTGCCATATTAATATTGGCTAGACAGAGGCGTAGTAAGAGCAGGGTGGGTTACGGGAGGTTAGGCTCTCCCCCAGTCAGCAATATGTATGCATACTCGTTATAGGATATGTCATAAAAGTTCAGATATGAATTTTAACTATTATCTTATGCTATTTATTGTATTATTTTACAATAAGATTAGGAGAACGCAATTTTACAACAGTTTTTCCGAGTTGCAATCCCCCTTCGTTAATGTTGAGTTGAGCAACTGCTGTTCAAGTCAGCAGTTATTGGATGAGGATGTGGATGGAAGCTCTATGGGAACACGAATTTCACATTTGTCAAAAATCCCAACAGTTTCACACGGATGAACTCTATGGGAAGAGGGTATAACAAGCACGTACTTGGTGTCGTTAGGCCACTTGTTTGTACTTATCGTAGTGCTTCAACGTCCATATATATATAAAATATATACAACTATATTTATAGTGCTAGTTTATATGTTATATTATTTTATATTATATTTTTGAATTCGCTACGACTTCCCAAGCTAAACTGCGTTTTCCAAAGGATTCTTAGCACAAGGACCTCAAAGTTCGAAAAATGCTGAAATTGGCCAACTTTATAAAACACTTTCTTTTACAGAGCTCGGAGTATGGGCCTGGGCCTTTTGCGTTCTTAGCAGTGGATTCTAGATTTAGATGCGAAATTTAAAATATTAGTTTTAACTTATTAAAATTTTCTTGGTGGCTTACTGCTTAGATATTCTTAGTTTAAATTTAAGAATCTTAAACACAGTCAAAATAAAATAGTTAATCCGGCATTTCTTCTCAATTTTTGTATTTTTCGGTTTTATAAACACTTACAAAACTAAACAAGTTAAAAAGTTAACTTCGGCAAGCCAAAGTTTATATACCCTAGCAGCACGGTCTTTGGCATCAAAAAATAAACAAACTTTGCGATTTTATCTATAAAAACTGGTTAAATGGATTTAATTCAACCTTTTGTATATTATTAAGTGTCATTTAAATAACATCGACTAATTTATATAGCCGATACTATCGGCTAATATATCGGTGGCAAAGCGATTGCTGGAACACTATTAAAAAAAGGCGTTTTGCGGTGATCACTGTATCTTCGCCAAAAATGATCGAATTTCCTTTCTGCTTGTACATTTAGCTTAAGAATTAAAAAAACCCCTGGATAGCTTTGTATTTATAAGATTTTTTTTGATTTTCCAAAGTTAAAAGTGCGTTTTTTAGCTAAAAGAATCGACTTTTTGATAAAAAATGAAATACTTAAAGTTAAAAAAATAAATAAAAACTTATCCCAGGGGGCGGGATAAGAAAAATATGCGACAAGTTTGAAAACGATCGGTTGAGCCGTTTAGAAATGCCGATGATCACGGACTTTCAAAACGTGGTTTTGAGAAAAACGCACTTAGCGCACTTTTAAGAATAGAAAAAACCCGACCCCTGGGAAGTTTTTATACCCGTTACTCGTAGAGTAAAAGGGTATATTGTATTTGTGCAAATGTATGTAACAGGTAGAAGGAAGCTTTTCCGACCCTACAATATATTCTTGATCAGGATCACTATCCGAGTCGATCTAGCCATGTCTGTCTGTCGTCTGCTCGTCTGTCCGTCAGTCTGACCACTCGTTTAAAAGTTATGCTCGATCAAAATTTTATATATCCATCTCCCTCGCACTCCTGTTAGCTGAGTAACTTGTATCTGATAGTCGGGGACCCGACTATAGCGTTCTCTCTTGTTTTTATTAATTGTTTGTTCGGTGCTTTAGAAAAAATGCATAGCTACGCAAAAAATTTTATGTTCAATATATTCTACATCTAAATATTGTTTAGATGTATATATGTTTAATTTAATCTAGATTTCTCTCCATTGATTCATTTCACCAAACAAGAGAAAGCTATTATAGAAGTTACAGTACTTAATGTTCAAGTATATCCCGAAATCAATTCAAACAATTTGTTAGATGATGTTACCATTTACATGATCAATAAAATTAATTAATCTGTTTGCTTCTTGTTATTTGTGTGTAGATAACAAGAAGCAATCACCATAATTTTATAGGAACACCAAATTTATAATTTATACTTTTGTAAACTTGTAAACTTTTAATATTAGTCACCATTAAACCTAAATATATTTCATTTAGTCTTACTTCCAAAAATACAAACATAATTTTTATCATCAGCAACACTTACACCCATTATATATATTTTTGTCCACATTATGCGCACCTATAAGAAACCTTTTTACAATAAATTTATAATGTGAATCGAACTTCCTAATGTCTTGGTAGAAACCAATTAAGTGGGGGAGCTGGTTTCACAACTATCCAAATAATGACTTCCCTACGGATATCTACGTGGAACGCTAACGGCGTTTCGCAGCATAAGCCTCAGTTATTTCAATTCTTACTCGACAATCATATATCATATAATGCTGCTTTCAGAAACACACCTCACAAACAAATACAATTTTCAAGCACTTGGTGGGACTGGAATTCTAATCAGAAGCCGTATTAAGCACCACTATCATAACAAATTTGCTAAAAACTACCTACAGGCCACATCTATAAATATACAACTAAGTACTGGCAGTTATTCAATTCTTACTCGACAATCATATATCATATAATGCTGCTTTCAGAAACACACCTCACAAACAAATACAATTTTCAAGCACTTGGTGGGACTGGAATTCTAATCAGAAGCCGTATTAAGCACCACTATCATAACAAATTTGCTAAAAACTACCTACAGGCCACATCTATAAATATACAACTAAGTACTGGCAACCAACTTACACTAGCCGCCGTATACTGTCCCCCTCGCTTCACCATAGCTGAAGATGAGTTTATGCAGTTTTTCAACTCACTAGGATCTCGTCTCGTGACCCTAAAAGGAAAGCAGGTCTATAATGCATTTATCAAAGCCAAGATCAAGCTCCACTATGTTTCTTCTGGCAAATCAACATACTGGCCGGCAGACACAAAAAAAATACCCGATTTAATAGACTTTGCGATTACCTAAAAATTTTTTATCTGTTTATCTTTATCTTTTTTATATAATAAGCGCCGAATGCCCTTCGTATATTTCATCTGATCACTTACCTGTCCTTTTTATTCTACTTCGACATCCCGGAACACTGGAACCAACTGGGTTATGTACAGAAAGTATATTAGCTCACACATTGAGCTAAGTCTTCATCTCAACGATGACAGCTTTGTTAATTCACTGAAGTCTGTCCTCGTGTCTGCAGGTCGAGCTTCAACACCTCAAACTATAAATACAGAATGCAATCAAAAGAAGACAAATCTACAAATTGAACAGCTCGTCCTCAAAAAGCGATTCTTATGTCGAGAGTGGCAATTCCACAAATCGCCATCTGCAAAGCAAACCTTAAGACATCCCTCACGTCAATTTACTAAAGGTCTACAGCAAGAAGAAGCAAGAATGCCAGCAATAGCAATATTGACATAGTCCAGCGAGCTCAGTCGAAGATCTTTAGAACAATCACCGAAGCACCGTGGTACGTTCGCAACGAAAACTTACATCGCGACTTAAACCAATCACGTCTTGGTCGAAATGAACCACCCACCGACCGACTTGAAGGACGCGCAACCAGAATGCAGTCTTAGTATACTGTTAGTTAAATTCTAATGTTATTCTAGTCTCAAAACAAGAAAGGAAGCTAGCTTCGGCCCTTGCAGTAATAATAAGTACCCAAAGTTTAGTCCTCACTCGATCGGTGCTGTTCCTGGGATTCCAAATATATTATTGCATTTAAAAATGTTCATATTAAATTGTCATATATATATATATATATTTTTTTTTTTTTGAGATTGTTCCTATGGGAGCCATAAGATATAGTGGTCCGATCTGGCTCGATCCGACATATGTACTACCTGCAATAGAAACAAGACTTTTTGGAAAGTTTCATCGCGATAGCTTTAAAACTGAGAGACTAGTTTGCATAGAAACGGACAGACGGACATGGCTATATGGACTCGGCTATTGGTGCTGATTAAGAATATATATACTTTATGTGGTCGGAAACGTCTCCTTCACTGCGTTGCAAACATCTGACTGAAATATAATTAAGTGAAGATTTAATAAATAAAAGCAATATTCACTTAAAAAAGAAAGATTGTGTCCATCATGATAATTATTACGAATTTTTCCTCTTACATTGTTCGTATAGGTTTCTGTGTTGTCCACAGCAGCGAGAGACCTAAATCTATGCCAAGCAATGCTAACCTATTTTGTTTAAAATTTTGCTTTTTTATTTGGGCGAAATAGTATTTCGTATTATATTCATAGTTTAGTTGATGTAGGTGATCCAATTTCTGGATCCTGTTATTCCTTCAGAATTATTTACAATCTTTAAAAAAATGGTAAAAACTCGTAATTAATTTTGCAGCACAGGAAATTATCAGAACAAATACATGAACCACCATTAGTAAAAGAATATGCCAACAACAGGTAAAAAATATAATTTAAAGGGTTGTACGCTTACTTGTAAGTCACCTGATAATTTTTGTTTTATGAAGAAAGGAATTCCAGGGGCAGCAAAAGTAGGGAACCGATTTCCAATTTAGAGAGATTTAATGATCTTTAGAGTGCAAGGCCGTTGTTATTCCAGGGGAAAGTGGGATGGTGATTTTTCACTGCTTCATTTTTATAAAGGAAATTTAAAAAAAAAATATTAGTGTCGTAGTTTTTTGTCAAAATTTTAAACTTTTTAACGTTACATTTTATTTGCACTATATAACTAACAGACATTTTTTTGTTTTTAAAAAATGTAAAATGGTTTAATATTATTTTTAAATATTTGTTTTAATGATGTTTCTTTTCTTAAATACCTATATATATTTTTTCTTTACAAAAACTTGAGGATATATTTCTTTCTCTTGCGAAGCAAAAAATTATTGTTTCGCAACTGGTGCGGCAACGAGTGGAAAACACAAACGTGGCAAAATGTTTTCCAGTTTAAGATGAGTAGGCCCTAAATATCGTCAACTAAAATATTAATAGTGGTGCAAAGGACTCCTACGTCTTTTATCTTTACTATAAACATTTTAAAGGAAATTGTCCTATTTAGATTAAAGCCATGAGATCGGTTTCGCTGCCAGGAGGGGGTTTAAAAAACTTGCGGAGGGTTCTCACAGATGAGTTTGTTGAGGGACTTAATGTTAAAGGCCTTTCTGGAGAAAAGCCCTTAACTCTTATACACATTTCTACGGTTCACTTCAAGGTAGGTTTGATTTATAACTACATTTTTTATTAAATATACTTAGTATCAAGTTATTTAATTGGATAATGTCTTTTATCCAATTTCTTTCTGTCTTTTTCGGCTTTTCACTTTTAAAACATGGTTTGATGTGAACAGGCTTTTATAACAAAAACTAAAAATATATATTTAAACCCTTGCAGAGGGAATTATAATTTGTAAACTATAGTCGTCCAATCGTTGAAATTGAGTTATACCGACCACACGAATTATTTTCGGTTTCGCTTTTGCCTTTGCCAAAATTAAAGTTTATTGCCCCCACAAAGTTTTCTGTTTTCGTTTTTAGAAAAACTATTCTAAATATTCATGGCGGCCCCGAGTGGACTTTAAATTATTTATTGAAGGCAACAATAGTGACAGTGACACAAAATTAAAACCAAAGTGCAAGTAAAAATGCGTTTTTTAGTTAAAAGAATCGACTTTTTGATTAAAAATGTAATACCTAAAGTTAAAAAATAAATAAAAACTTATCCCAGGGGGCGGGATAAAAAAAATACGCGACAAGTTTGAAAACGATCGGTTGAGCCGTTTATAAATGTCGATGATCACGGACTTTCAAAACGTGGTTTTGAGAAAAACGCACTTAGCGCACTTTTAAGAATAGAAAAAACCCGACCCCTGGGAAGTTTTTATACCCGTTACTCGTAGAGTAAAAGGGTATATTGTATTTGTGCAAATGTATGTAACAGGTAGAAGAAAGCTTTTCCGACCCTACAATATATTCTTGATCAGGATCACTAGCCGAGTCGATCTAGCCATGTCTGTCTGTCGTCTGCTCGTCTGTCCGTCAGTCTGACCACTCGTTTAAAAGTTATGCTCGATCAAAATTTTATATATCCATCTCCCTCGCACTCCCGTTAGCTGAGTAACTTGTATCTGATGTTCGGGTCCCGACTATAGCGTTCCCTCTTGTTTTTATTAATTGTTTGTTCGGTGCTTTAGAAAAAATGCATAGCTACGCAAAAAATTTTATGTTCAATATATTCTACATCTAAATATTGTTTAGATGTATATATGTTTAATTTAATCTAGATTTCTATCCATTGATTCATTTCACCAAACAAGAGAAAGCTATTATAGAAGTTACAGTTCTTAATGTTTAAGTATATCCCGAAATCAATTTAAACAATTTGTTAGGTGATGTTACCATTTACATGATCAATAAAATTAATTAATCTGTTTGCTTCTTGTTATTTGTGTGTAGATAACAAGAAGCAATCACTATAATTTTATAGGAACACCAAATTTATAATTTATACCTCTTTTATTTAATTTTTCTATGTAAACTTTTAATATTAGTCACCATTAAACCTAAATATATTTCATTTAGTCTTACTTCCAAAAATACAAACATAATTTTTATCATTAGCAACACTTACACCCATTATATATATTTTTGTCCACATTATGCGCACCTATAAGAAACCTTTTTACAATAAATTTATAATGTGAATCGAACTTCCTAATGTCTTGGTAGAAACCAATTAAGTGGGGGAGCTGGTAAACATGGAAGAAGGGGTCAAGAACAATGACATAACTTTCGACTGACAACCGCGACATTAGGGGGATCCATTTGACACACGAATGTGTAAAGGGGAGGGAATGCGGCCGAAACACAGCCCGATCGTGTTACCATCAAGCGACAGCTAAGCTTGTGGGGCAGTGCAAACAGAAGACTGACGAACTTTACGAATACTATCCACTTTCAGGCACGATAAAGTTATTCTCATTATGTTGGAGAGGGAGTTCCCTCAAAAGAACCCACTCCAAATACGGCGAGCTTACCCGACAGCCAGCGTGATTGCTCAGGACGAAACTACCTCGGCCCAAGTCCTTCTCAGGACTGGGCACTAATATGCCGACGTAACAGCCCTTTAGAATCAGGACTGGCTACCCCTGCCTCAAAAAGTTCATTTCTGCAATCAGCATACCAAGAACCGAACACGGCCCAGCAGCATCATTCGGCGGAGCAGCCAAAAAGCTGTACGGAATTTATGTCGTTTATGCGCACAACTGTGCAAGATTTAAGGGGAAAGCAAAATCTATTGATTCAAAAGCTGGTTTCACAACTATCCAAATAATGACTTCCCTACGGATATCTACGTGGAACGCTAACGGCGTTTCGCAGCATAAGCCTCAGTTATTTCAATTCTTACTCGACAATCATATATCATATAATGCTGCTTTCAGAAACACACCTCACAAACAAATACAATTTTCAAGCACTTGGTGGGACTGGAATTCTAATCAGAAGCCGTATTAAGCACCACTATCATAACAAATTTGCTAAAAACTACCTACAGGCCACATCTATAAATATACAACTAAGTACTGGCAACCAACTTACACTAGCCGCCGTATACTGTCCCCCTCGCTTCACCATAGCTGAAGATGAGTTTATGCAGTTTTTCAACTCACTAGGATCTCGTCTCGTGACCCTAAAAGGAAAGCAGGTCTATAATGCATTTATCAAAGCCAAGATCAAGCTCCACTATGTTTCTTCTGGCAAATCAACATACAGGCCGGCAGACACAAAAAAAATACCCGATTTAATAGACTTTGCGATTACCTAAAAATTTTTTATCTGTTTATCTTTATCTTTTTTATATAATAAGCGCCGAATGCCCTTCGTATATTTCATCTGATCACTTACCTGTCCTTTTTATTCTACTTCGACATCCCGGAACACTGGAACCAACTGGGTTATGTACAGAAAGTATATTAGCTCACACATTGAGCTAAGTCTTCATCTCAACGATGACAGCTTTGTTAATTCACTGAAGTCTGTCCTCGTGTCTGCAGGTCGAGCTTCAACACCTCGAACTATAAATACAGAATGCAATCAAAAGAAGACAAATCTACAAATTGAACAGCTCGTCCTCAAAAAGCGATTCTTATGTCGAGAGTGGCAATTCCACAGATCGCCATCTGCAAAGCAAACCTTAAGACATCCCTCACGTCAATTTACTAAAGGTCTACAACAAGAAGAAACAAGAATGCCAGCAATAGCAATATTGACATAGTCCAGCGAGCTCAGTCGAAGATCTTTTGAACAATTACCGAAGCACCGTGGTACGTTCGCAACGAAAACTTACATCGCGACTTAAACCAATCACGTCTTGGTCGAAATGAACCACCCACCGACCGACTTGAAGGACGCGCAACCAGAATGCAGTCTTAGTATACTGTTAGTTAAATTCTAATGTTATTCTAGTCTCAAAACAAGAAAGGAAGCTAGCTTCGGCCCTTGCAGTAATAATAAGTACCCAAAGTTTAGTCCTCACTCGATCGGTGCTGTTCCTGGGATTCCAAATATATTATTGCATTTAAAAATGTTCATATTAAATTGTCATATATATATATATATATATTTTTTTTTTTTTGAGATTGTTCCTATGGGAGCCATAAGATATAGTGGACCGATCTGGCTCGATCCGACATATGTACTACCTGCAATAGAAACAAGACTTTTTGGAAAGTTTCATCGCGATAGCTTTAAAACTGAGAGACTAGTTTGCATAGAAACGGACAGACGGACATGGCTATATGGACTCGGCTATTGGTGCTGATTAAGAATATATATACTTTATGTGGTCGGAAACGTCTCCTTCACTGCGTTGCAAACATCTGACTGAAATATAATTAAGTGAAGATTTAATAAATAAAAGCAATATTCACTTAAAAAAGAAAGATTGTGTCCATCATGATAATTATTACGAATTTTTCCTCTTACATTGTTCGTATAGGTTTCTGTGTTGTCCACAGCAGCGAGAGACCTAAATCTATGCCAAGCAATGCTAACCTATTTTGTTTAAAATTTTGCTTTTTTATTTGGGCGAAATAGTATTTCGTATTATATTCTTAGTTTAGTTGATGTAGGTGATCCAATTTCTGGATCCTGTTATTCCTTCAGAATTATTTACAATCTTTAAAAAAATGGTAAAAACTCGTAATTAATTTTGCAGCACAGGAAATTATCAGAACAAATACATGAACCACCATTAGTAAAAGAATATGCCAACAACAGGTAAAAAATATAATTTAAAGGGTTGTGGAGTGGAAAACACAAACGTGGCAAAATGTTTTCCAGTTTAAGATGAGTAGGCCCTAAATATCGTCAACTAAAATATTAATAGTGGTGCAAAGGACTCCTACGTCTTTTATCTTTACTATAAACATTTTAAAGAAAATTGTCCTATTTAGATTAAAGCCATGAGATCGGTTTCGCTGCCAGGAGGGGGTTTAAAAAACTTGCGGAGGGTTCTCACAGATGAGTTTGTTGAGGGACTTACTGTTAAAGGCCTTTCTGGAAAAAAGCCCTTAACTCTTATACACATTTCTATGGTTCACTTCAAGGTAGGTTATATTTATAACTACATTTTTTATTAAATATACTTAGTATCAAGTTATTTAATTGGATAATATCTTTTATCCAATTTCTTTCTGTCTTTTTCTGCTTTTCACTTTTAAAACATGGTTTGATGTGAACAGGCTTTTATAACAAAAACTAAAAATATATATTTAAACCCTTGCAGAGGGAATTATAATTTTATCCAGAAGTTTGTAACGCAGTAAAGGAGACCTTTCCGAATCTATAATATATTTCCATTTAGCCATGTCCGTCTGTCTGTCGGTTCAAGTTTCAAAAGCGTGAAATAGGTCTAAATTTATTTGTTGGTTATTATTATTGTTGAGAGATTATTGAATTTGTTACTTGAAGTTTGAAGTTTAGTGTAAGTTAGTTTAGGACGAAGGCGGGTGCACAAAAAAGTTCTCTCTCGCTCTCTGCGAATTCGCCCCGTTTTCGTCAATTGTCGTTAAGCTAGGCTTTAAGAACTTTGTAAAAATATAGTCGTCCAATCGTTGAAATTGAGTTATACCGACCACACGTATTATTTTCGTTTTCGCTTTTGCCTTTGCCAAAATTAAAGTTTATTGCCCCCACAAAGTTTTCTGTTTTCGTTTTTAGAAAAACTATTCTAAATATTCATGGCGGCCCCGAGTGGACTTAAAATTATTAATTGAAGGCAACAATAGTAACAGTGACACAAAATTAAAACCAAAGGTCAAGTAAAAATGTATTTGCATATAAAATTGCAAAAATACACAAAACCTTGTGTATTGTTGCCCGCGGCGAGTTCGGTGTATAAAGTAAATACATAGCAGCTTTGCTCAACTATCGTGCCGGTCGCGAAATACCCTGTTAATCCGACGAAGTACTGCCAAGGTATGCCCTGTGATTGCGCAATATAAAAATTCTTGGCACAGACGTATCAATATAGTAGAGCTAGTTGTGCATGCAATAATTATAATAAAAAGAAAAATTGCAAACTTACACACACATACATAAAAAATAAATAAAATTTATATTATCGTTTATTATATATACACATACACACATACATAACCCATTTGAACCGCCGTTGGATGAAACATTTATTTGTTTTTTTTGTCCGCGGCTAGCAACGTTGTTATTGTTGTAGGATTTTTGGTTTGGCGCGCTGACGATTAGCTGACCGTTAAGTGACGCGCTACCCTGCATTACTATTACCACTATTAATTTGACACTACGTGGCTTGATATTCAATTAAATATTTTCGTCGCTTTCGTTGTGAATAATTACTGAGAACTTGTAAGCCGCCTAACTTTTAATATTCCCGTTAGACTAACACGTAATTATTATCCTCTTAATTTGCCTCGACATCAAATTTTAGTCTGCACGAGACCTTTCGCGCTCTATGTAATAATTATTACAACCTTTATCATTTAATTTGCATTTCAACTTCTATCCCGGTATTAAAAACTAATAGTTTAACTCATTTGCTTCACTCCTAATTGCTTCTTTATTTTCATTATGTGTCTCGTTTTTTTTTTTGTATTATGTATTCTTCATCGCGAACTCGCATTCTTGCCCAAATTGATAAGAGGGCCCCAGGCGTAACAAGCACGTGCTTGGTGTCGTTGGGCCACTTGTTTGTACTGCTCGTAGTGCATCAACGTCCATCATATATAACATTTTTCTAACAAATTTATTAATTATAGACAAAATTATTATTAGCTCTCGTTGTTTTGTTTCGAAATTTATGTATTTCATCACCGTTCTAATTGGAAAATATATTTTTAATTCAATTTATTCAATTTAGTTTAAATTGTGGCTGGATATATAATTTATTCTATATAATTATTTTTTTCGTAGCCTATTAATATATATAAATGAGTCCAGATAAGCTAAAAAGTATTCTTGCTGACCTTAAAAACAAGCTCAAAAACCATTAAGTAGCATCCGCCGATTAAATACTCGGCTAGCAGACGGCCAGCTTCCGATTCTTTAAGAAGAATTAAATTGTAGGCTAGAAAATTTGAATGATGCAATTAACAAGGCAAATCTATTACAAGAACAGATAAAAGATTTAGATGATGGCGATGAGATTGGAGAAGAGTTGGAAGAGCTTTCAATAATAACCAAGGCAAAAATATTGTCGCTTATCTCGGCCTTGAAGGCAGCTAGCGAAACCAAAATACTTGGGTCAGCTTCTGTAGCCCCAACTCGAGCTCGACTTCCGAATTTGACATTGCCGGCAGATACTCGGAGTTTAAAAATTGTATTAGCCTTTTCGAAACTCTCGTTCATCAAGACGATAACATTATTAAAAAATTCCATCACTTAATCTCTTGTCTTTCTGGTGAAGCTTTGGGGACTATTAAGGCCTACCAAGATACAGAGAGCAATTATAAGAAAGCTACGGTCAGCTTGAAAAAAGTGTATGATAACGAATGTTTAATTTTTATGAATAATATTTCAACATGGTTTAGACTTCCGAAAATATCGTTATATCGTGTCATCGATATTCTTTGTTATCGATAGGAGACGACACCAAGATTTCAAATGCAATGTTGATCTATCTTGTCTTGAACAGAGTCGACCCAGTGACCAAACAAAAATGGGAAGAACAGTTAGATTACCTCTGTGGTCCGATTTTGAAAAAATGTTAAATCGCCGATATTAGCATTTATCTGATGAAGAATCGACGAAACCAAAGCAAGATAAAGTTACGTCGAGTAAGCCACATAATCGTAGCTAATTTACTTGTTCTTCGTCCAACAGTAAATCCCAGCAGGGTTGTAGCTATTGCAATGCGGACGACCATATCCTAGCGAACTGTGGTCCGTTTGGTCGTCTTTCCGTTATGCAAAGGTTTGACTTTGTAAAATCTGCATCATTATGCATCAATTGAATGCGAAAGGGTCACACTGTCTCGAAATGCAAATTTAATAAATGTCGAGTCTGTGGACGGTCGCATCACGTTTTACTGCATAGATATACAGTTTCCGAGAACAGTTTAGCGTTGCCACCACCCCAAGAAATTCTTACTCTTCCGCCTAATCAAGATCAGCCTTTCACGTCACATGTTATGCATGCGACATCATCGGACAGGGTGATTTTGGCCACGTCGATCGTAAGTGTACGAACCAAAAACGGTGAATATATTTTGGCCCGAGCACTTCTTGACTCTGGGTCCCAAACTAACTTCATAACAGAGGACCTTGCTCACCGCTTACAGATCTGTAAATAGGAGTCCTGTATCAACTTACTTGGTATTGGCGAGTCCAATGCTCAAGTTAAGAAAAAGGTACACACAGTGGTGAAGTCGCGTATAAATGGTAGTGAGTTCTCATTTGATTTTTGGATTTTAAAATCAATATCAGGATACCATCCTGACCATTCTGTTAATATCAATGACTGGAAAATTCCAAAGAACCTACCGGTTAGCGGACCCATATTTCTACAAGCCACAAAGAATAGATTTGTTATTAGGAGCAGAATCTTTTTTCGACTTTCCAACTTTGCAGAAAACCCTCTTAGGATGGGTTGTATCAGGAAGATATAAGGCATCTTCCCCTACAGAAGTTGTGAAAAGTTTTAGTTGTAGTGAAGTATTTGTATGAAGTGTTAGTATCTACCCTTCAGTTCTGGCATCACATTTCGGTGACAATTCATTGCAAAACGCTCGGCCGCTGTGGACGTCAGCAGAGCAGTTGCATTATTGTATTCCGAAATAAAAAAATTAATTTAGTTTTATAAACTTAAATTTTAAACACAAATTTTAGTTGATTTTATAATGGACCATTTTGTATAGGTCCATTAATATTTTTTAAATACTAAAATATAACTTAATAGAAAGGGTGTAGAAGCATTGGCACGCGCCAATAGCGAAGATGCAACAAAAGAAGACGTGAAAGGAAACATGACTTGCTGTATTTATTGACTGTCAATCAAAGGGAACAACATGCTTAAATTTGTGCGTAAACAATTTGTAATTGGCGCATTACCGAGTGTGTGTTTACCGAGTGCATTAAAAGTCAGGTAAGTTGCATTTTAATTCATATACATCTGTGCAGTTGATTTTAATTAAAATGATCAGTAGGTTTATGTGTCGTTTTTTATTGTTTCTGGTAAAAGGTAAATATAAAAATAAAAATAAAAATATTTGTAAGTAAAACACATTCTTAAAACATATGTCTTTAATTTTTCAGGAGCCTTGGGCAAATATTCACCGGAATGCATAAGAAAAATGAAAGAATAAATAAAAATTAAAAAAAAATTGTACCCATTTTATTTTATATAATGCACGGAAATAATTTTTTATATTAAATGAAATTGCTGATGACATTTTTATAAAGTCATCCATGAAATCACCTATGACTCAAGGTGACATCTCATATGAAAAATTCGTATAAGGCACTGGTGAAATCCCCGGTGACTTCGACAAAAATTTCATTAGAGCTGTCCCGAGTGAAAAAGCGGAACTCCCATACAATTTTCTCTATGTGGTGTCATGAGTGCGTCACGAGGGACAAATGACCTGTCTCCGGTGATTTACCTGGTGATTCACGAGTGAAAAAGGATTTCTGGAACTGAAGGGTATTGACAGCACACAACAGAAGTTTAGGGCACTGGAAGAAATGCCATCTCTAAAGAAAATTCTGTCACCTGAGCAAAAGTTATGTGAAGAACACTACCGGAAGACTACTCAGGTTTTGCCATCAGGTCGGTTTGAAGTAAGGCTGCCGTTTAAATCTGATCCAAATGGGTTAGGCAACTCCTTTGAAGTTGCAAAACGGCGGTTTTTGTCGTTGAAAGAAGGTTCTCTCGAGACCCTGACATGAAGAAAATGTATTTAGCATTTATGGAAGAGTACCTTTCCTTAGGTCATATGTCTCGTACAGATAAAATTCCTTCTGCTCCACATTATGTTATCCCACACCAATGCGTTCTGAGACCCCAAAGTACGTCAACCAAGTTACGTGTCGTTTTCGATGCTTCTTGTTAATCGTGAACTCAGATCTCTCTAAATGATATTTTGATGGTTGGGCCGAAAATCCAAGAAAATCCGGCTGCATAGGTTCGCCCTGACCGCCGATGTAAAGGAAATGTATCGCCAAGTGATGATAAATGAAGCAGATAGGCAGTTTCAACTTATAGTGTGGAGAATAGACCCCTCTGAGTCCTTTAGATTACCTAAGCTCAACACCGTAACATATGGGACTTAAGTCTGAAGTGTCTCAGGTTCTTCAAACTGCAGGTTTTGAATTGACAAAGTGGTTTTCAAACTCACCTGACGTCACCGCATCTGAGAGCACAGCTAAATCCATACCCATCTCGGTCTCAGAGTCTACTAAGGCGTTAGGAATATCGTGGTTGCCCAACGAAGATGCCTTTAAGTTCCAAATTGACAATGCTGTCATGGGTCTCCGAGCGACAAAACGGAACATACTATCGGTGACATCGAAGCTGTTTGACCCCCTCGGCTTATTAAGTCCAATTGTAATTAGAGGAAAGATCCTGTTGCAGGAACTTTAGCTCAATAAGTTAGATGGGGATGAGTCGATTCCGATGCATTTGGAAACAATGGAATATGATAAAGATGACACTGTCTAATTTAGAAGAAATATCAACTCCTCGGTTTGTTCATACCGATCCGATGTCACCGGTCCAATTACATGCCTTTGCCGACGCATTCTTAAGAGCTTATGGAGCTTGCGTCTACACTCGTAGCAAAACTGCAGAAGGTTATAAAGTATCATAGTTGACGTCAAAGCCAAAAGTAGCGCCGCTCAAGACTAAGACGCATCCAAGACTTGAGTTATGTGCCGCTCACCTTCTCGCAGATCTCTGTCACAGAATAAAGCCCCTATTAAAGGTAAATTGTTTATTGGTCAGATTCTGAAGTTACGCTTCATTGGATCCGGTCTCATCCATCTTCGTTGTCCACATTTGTATCGAATAGAGTTGCGGAGATTCAAGAGTGATCAGGTGAAGCTACATGGCGGCATGTCCCAACGAAACAGAACCCAGCAGATATTGTATCAAGAGGTTGTGACGTCGACGAAATCATACAGTCGATATGTCTAAAGGAAGGAGAAGAAAACTGGAAAACTATTACAAAAACATGAGTATCACGAAAAAAGGGGAAAAGTCCGTAAAGACTCCAGAGTTGGCCCAAGTCTTCAGTGATTGAAGGGGACTTGGTGTCACTTTTCGTTGTTGCGAGTTGGGGGGCGACTAGCTAACACTCCTATGTCATACGATGCCAAGTTTCCATTGTTGTTGACGAAACGCTCCCAATTTGTGCTGAGCTATGTCCGGCATCTGCACCATTCAATTTTTCATGTTGGTCCACGAGCACTTGTGAGTCTCCTTCGACAGTGAATTTGGATCGTAAACGCTCAGGAGGTCTGCAGTCAGACAGTTCGATCATGTATTCGCTGCTTCAAGTGCAAGCCTCGACTGATGACACAAATTATTGGAAATTTACACGCAGATCGTCTCCGTGCTCTCCGACCATTTGCTATATGTGGCGTTGATTTTTGTGGCCCTGTCTATACATCACTGAAAATTCGTGGTAGGCCTCCGTATAAGTCCTACATTGCGCTCTTTGTTTGTTTCGCGTACAAGGCGGTTCATCTAGAAGTTGTTTCAGATTTAACCACAGATTCTTTTTTATTGGCTTTTCAAAGGTTCGTTGGGCGCCGAGGATGTCCCCAAGTCGTCCATTGCGACAACGGGACGAACTTCGTCGGAGCCTGTCGCCACTTCCAGGCCCTTCGAGAGCGGATCGAGGAGGAAGCCGACGCGATACGCGAATTCGCATTAAAAAGCGGATGCGAGTTTGCGTTCACACCGCCTCGGGCTCCGCACATGGGCGGACTATGGAAGGCTGGTGTCAAAACTGCCAAGAGCCTACTCCTACGGGCGGTGGGCAGCGCGCTCCTAAGCGCAGAAGAGCTGGCGACAGTGCTCGTCGGAATCGAGGCGGTGATGAACTCCAGCCCGCTCGTAGCGATCAGCCACGACTCAAGCGACGGAGAGGCGCTGACTCCCGGGCACCTGCTGACAGGCGGGCTGCTGCTCGCCACACCAGCACTCCGGACCCCGGACCAGGAGGGTCTCAGCTGCTTACGGCGATGGCGGCTTGTCTCGTCAGTCAAGCAATTGTTCTGGCGGCGATGGTCCCGGGAATATGTCCTGGGCCTACAAATTCGGGGCAAGTGGCACCAGCAGCAGAAGAACATCAGCGAGGGAGATCTCGTCGTCGTGGCTGAGGACAACCTTCCGCCCCAACAATGGCTCCTGGGGAGAATCGTCGCCAGGCACGCAGGAGAGGACGAGCGCTTCCTAGTAGTTGAAGCCTGAAGCGTTCACCGGGGCCGGTGTTGAGAGATTATTGAATTTGTTACTTGAAGTTTGAAGTTTAGTGTAAATTAGTTTAGGACAAAGGCAATAAAGTTCTCTCTCGCTCTCTGCGAATTCGCCCCGTCTTCATCAACTGTCGTTAAGCTAGAACTTTGTAAAAATATTGTCGTCCAATCGTTGAAATTGAGTTATACCGACCACACGTATTGAAAGCGATGAATATTATTAAATAAAAACAACCTTTTCAGTTGAGTTCTGTATTAAACCTGCATTTTATTTTCCAAGTCCCTGCTTAGGAAACTAACATGAAATTCTTATTCTGATCCTATCTGTGGCCTACGCAGAGGCCGCGTCTGCCTGAGCGGGGGAGTTATCATTTGACCCCCGCACAGGAACCCTTGATGCAGTGTGAAAGACATCTCAAGTGAATATTTTCGGTTAGGCTCAAGTGCCTGCACTTACAGATAACAAGTGCTAACACCGCTCCCTTGTAGGGTTTAAAATTACAGATCATAGTTTATGGCTCTGGGTCGATTAACAATTGTCACTTGACATGCACAGAGCTCATAAAGTATTACATTTTATTTTTATTAGTGTTCGTCTGAACATTCTGGCAAGGGCCGGCAAGATTCGTTGTATGTGTTAATTACAATTAATTGATTATATTTATTTTCAACAATATTGCAATAAAAAATTAGTGGACTGTATTTATTCGATATATTTTATTTTGCATAATAATTTTGACACCTTGCAACGGCTTACAATAATAGTTTTTTAACATTTTTAGTGAATTTACTTATTCTTAAACGTAACACATTTTATACCATTGATTATTGTATATACAAATTAAAATATTAAGCATATTGCTGGTTAATGCTATTGCTTGTAACTGCCTTCGTATTTTTCTTATTAAATATACAGTTAATATAATTATTATTACAATTGCTAAAATTAGGGATGCATGTCCAGTTAAATGGTGAAAATCTAATTCCCTCAATTATAGCTTGTGGGTTTTTAAATAATGAATTTGCATTGATAAACGATTGATTTCGTCCGTATGGTTAATTAATGGCATGTCGGGTTCGTTAACTTCTCTAATGTAAGACAAAGCTAATGTTCCCTGATCTTCTAACTGAATACTGTGTTGAGCAACCAATATTTTATCCTCAGTTCGAGCAGTACAATCTAATCTTAATAGCATTATTCCTTGTTCAGGTAAATCTACAATTTCTATTTTTAAGTTGCTACATTGAACTCTAGCCTTAGAATTGTTTTGAACCTTAAAAAGCCAACTACTCTTCTTTTCCAACTCAACCCATAATGATATACTCTCTACAATCGATTTATACCTGCAGTTCGATGCCTTATTTGGTTTGAGAGGTTTAATCTCACAGCTATTGTCGTTAGCACTACTCCAAGGCCAACTTCCCTCACAAACTCTTTTATTCGACTGCCACCTCTGACATTTATTAATAGTAGATTCTGCCATAAGGTGATATGCATCGATCTCCAAATTATAAATTAAGTACTGAGAATCTACATGCACTGTAATGATGCGGTCGTCCAATTTAACCGGGACTGGGATAATTTTATAAAGTACTGAAGCATGTCTACTAAACAAAGGTATTTTGGCATAAATTATTAATTTTTTATCCACAAATAAACCTCTAGCCGTCAATAAGGTGTAAACCTCCTTTAATTTTGTGCTTGTTCTTTTTTCTGGCAAGACTAAATTTTCAGACAAACTGTCTTTTATTCTGGAAATCTCACTCTTTAGCTGACTAGGTCTTAATATGTTTGTATTAAGTCGGCCATGATTTATGTCTATTAATTGGCTTATGATACCATATTGAATTTTCTCGCATTCATCTTGTACACATAATAAGATTCTTTTAATACCGCCGTCATGTTCTTGATTTTTACGTTCATTCCTTTAAAATTTGAGTTAACTTCATCAGTCGTTTTCTTTAAAATGTTAGTCGTAGAATCGATTACGGAAGTGTGTTCCTACTTAACTCGTTAAGGCTATGCTGATTGCTTAATAAGTTTTTCATATTATCCTCCATTTGTATCCTGTCGTCTTCATCCATTATTCCAAATAGAATGTGATAAAGCGATCCCATAAAACCAAATGGAGCACGTTTACATCTTGATTTTCCCTGAGCCATAAAAAGTTTATTATTTTCTTCTATGTCTGAGATCTGCCTTTCTGTGTTACTTAGAACTAAAAGGCATTGATCCTCAAAACTATGAAGCCGTTCGCAAATTACCCTCATTTTCGGTATTAAATCTTTACCTTTTTTAAGCATTTCGAAGTAAACGTCCATATTATAAAATATTATTAAATTCCAAGAGGAAGCTACAATTTCAACGTCTCCCATTGGGTCTAAATATATTGCCGAAGTCTTATTCATCTTCTCTATTGCATACCTTGGCTGATCAACTTAAGCTGATGCGCTAGCAAACTGGCAGAATATAAATAACATCATAGCCATTACAAAACCAAGTTTTGAGATCTTTGATGCACCTCTTGTTTGTCTTTTTGGTTTTGTATTTCCGTCAAGGGGACAAACTTTGCTAATTGGTCTGGTGATAAATCCATCTTATAATTTTACTTCTACCACTCTAACCTTTTCGTTTTGTCCTTTCTCTATATTTGGAATTTCCCTCTTCCACTTGTTTTTCTGTTGTAGAGTATGCAAATATTCCTCTTCCCATTTAACCCAGAAGTCTCTTATATTTTATTGGATTAATTTCCCCCTCTCTAAATTACCAATTTTCTCATTTTCAATTGGTTCAACAATCTCTAACGGTGGTCTACCAATCAAGAAATGACCTGGAGTTAACACTTCATGATGATCCATTTCATTCTCAGAAGTATACAATGGTCTCAAATTCAAGCATGCTTCTATTTGACATAAAAGTGTTTACATCTCTTCGCATGTCAGACTATTTTCCCCTATTACCCGTTTCAAATGGTGTTTCATGGATTTAACTCCAGATTCCCAAATACCTCCGAAGTGAGGTCCTGCCGGGGGGATAAAATGCCAATCAATTCTATCTTTTTCAAGCTGCGCAGCAATCATTGTGTTTTCCTTGATTGCTTTAACTAACTCTTGATCTAACTTTCTTGAAGCCCCTACGAAATTTGTTCCATTATCCAAATATATATTGACAACCCTACCTCTTCTAGCAACAAATCTTCTGAGGGCTGCTAGGAACGCATCCGAGGTTAAATCACTTACCATTCCTAGATGAATGGCTTTGGTGGCCATACACACAAATACGGCAATGTATCCCTTATATGTTTTAGTCCACGATTCTTGGAACATTTAACAAAATAAGGACCTGCGTTCTGGATTCTCTGAAATACTTCTTTAATTAATTCTTTAGCCCGAAAATCCAATATTTCCTTTGGATATAATTTTGCATTAAGTTTATTCCTTCATGCAAAGTTTCTTTATGAGCCTTTTGGATCAATAAGTTTGTTAAATGGCACTTGTCTAAAATTATTAGATGCTTTACTTCAAATTCTGCATTGGAGTTTTGTAGTCTCCCTCCCACTCGAAGTATACCAACGACAATATCCTATTAATTTTCTTTATTTCTTTTTTTGTTTCCAGGCACTTTATTTTTAGACTGAATTGATATTCTTGCTGTTTCTTAATGATGATGTTTTCAGCTCGTTTCAGCTCCTTTACGGATAGAAAAGAAGGATAAGATTCTTTCTTTATTTTTAATTGAATGAATCTATTTAAATATACTATTATTCGAATAATTTTTTCAATGCTGGAAAACTTCTAAAATAATTTGTAAGTTGGATCATCGGTTTTGTTATTTAGAATTGAATTTACCAAAACTACATCTTCTTTGGATTGTTGTCGAGGCCTTTGGCTCAGATAGCCATTTCGGACCTTTCCACCATAAATCGCAGGTGGTCAGTTGGCTAGAACTAATTCCTCTAGATGATAAATCTGCACGATTTTCATCAGACTTCACATGGTTCCATTCGGTATTAGTTAATTTTCGAATGTCATCCGTTTTTCGTCTAATGAACTTGACCTTACTATCGCCATTTTTAATCCATGCTAAAGAGATAGTGGAATCACTCCAAGCATAGATTTCTACTTTAATATCAATGGATTAAATTATTCGTTTGATCAATTCACTAAGCAAGTGAGCTGCACATAACTCTAGCTTGGGAAAAGTTTTTCTATTTTTAATTGGATTAATTCTACTTTTGCTGGCTATTATGTTTTGTTTAGGTTTCTTTTATAGACTTGTATTTTTGGTTGAATTTGGGAGCGACTCAGTGGTACGCTCCCAAGCTTATTTATTTTCAATCTGAATTCTTAATTCTATTACATGTTTGCATAAAGCTAAGATCGGCCGGCTATGTCGGCAGAGACGCCGGCAGAGCTGCGGTCGACGCTTATGTATAATTGTGCTTATATATGAGAGAGAGATACTATGCTCACTTGGCCGTCGGAGCGGTCGCACATATCAAATATGCTGACACTGCAGTTCCCACGCATTCGAGGGCCGTCATATAACCGGGCACTCGGGAACTGCTAGGTTTATAAATGTATTTGTGTTTTGTTATTGTGGCCAAATGCAAAATGCCAAATAAGGTGTCTGTACTTAAATCGATGCGTAACACTGAGTACAGTGTGCATTCGATATGTGAACATACTACATCTCCCTCCTTTTGAAAAATAACGTAATTATATGGAGTTATTTTCTAGGTGTATATTTAATATAAATGAAAATATTTTTATTAAATTGTTTTTTTTTTTTTTTTTATATAGAGTTTAATTTATTAAAAATTGTTTTGAATCAGAAAGTATTGTTTATATATAATTTATATATTATATAATTTTTTTTTTTTTTTTTTTTTAATATAAATATTGTTTTTTTTTTTTTGTGTATGGTTCTTATTGCGTATGATCATACGTGATATATATATAAGAGAATTAAAGTGATTATGAAATAAAAATTTTTAACCTATCCTTATGAACTGTTTGCTTCTTATTTTTGTTATTCGAAATTACTATGTTTTCTCTTTCTTCTATACTTTCTACCTTATATGGTCCAGTGTATTTAAAGTCTAGCTTGTGCCCTGTTTCATTTTTTAGCAAAACTTGGTCTCCGATTTTTAAATCAAAATTCAAAATATTTCTGTCATAGTTAAGTTTTTGTTTGTGTTTATGGCATTCTAGCATTAATCTAGCTCTCTTAAATGCTTGTTCTAGTCTAAACTTAGATTCTTTAGCGTAATCATCTGTGTTATATAATGGTTTTATATTATCTATACTATTGAAATGTTTGGCTAAATTAGATGTTTTACCAAAAACTAACTCGTATGGACAATAGTCATGTGCCATAGAGGGTGTTGTGTTTAAACAGTATACGAAGTATTGCAACCATACATCCCAATCTGTTTTATCAACTGAGATGTATGAGCGGATGAATTCATTAAATGTTCTGTGGCTTCGCTCCACGGTTCCTACAGTCTGGTGATGATGTGCTGTTGAAGTTATGTTTTTGATATTTAAGTTTTTACATAGATCTTCAATTATCGAATTTTTGTATTCTGTTCCCATGTCCGTGATGAACGTCTTCATTGGACCGTACTTCAGAATAAAATCTTCGAATATAGCTTTTGCTACTGTTTTTGCACTTTTGTTCTGGATTGGTATTGCTACAAGGTACTTAGTTAAATCGCAAATTAGCGTTACTATGTATTCATTTCCTTGTTCAGATTTAGGTAGTGGACCGATCGTATCCACAATTACCCTGTCGAAAGCCGTTTGTGGTGTTTCGGTGATAGTTAATGGGGTCTTCGTATGTTTTGTTGTCTTTTCTTTTTGGCATTTAGGACATTTTCTTATATATTTTGTTATATCTTTGGTCATGTTTTTCCAATAATAATGCCTTTTTATTTTTGCTAATGTTCTAGCTATGCCTGTATGACCTCCTTGTATTGGATCATCATGGAATGTAAACAGTAATGCTTCTTTCTCTTTATCATTATTTGATAATTGGGTCACCGGCTTGAGTAGCGCTACTCTTAATGATTGTAATTTTTTATTGCCCATAATTTTAAAAGATTCCATTGAAATGGTTTCAAAGATCTTTTCGCTCGGTGCCACTTTGAGTTGGCTGATATTAAGTATACCGGCTTCTTTTTCAAGCCTTTGAAAGAACTGACCTAAGTCGAGAATTTCATTGGTGTACAAATCGCTAACATCAATTCTTGCTATAACCTTTTTTCCATGCTTTAGTAAGCAAAGTGAATCAATTATTCGCAAGGTCACTACTTTTCGTACCTCGTCATTAACAATGACTTCGTATACGTTGGGCTGAGAAGCTTTATTTAGAATATGCCTAGGCAAATCTATTTTTTCTTTTTCTGTTCCTGCGCAGGAATTTTTCTGTTTACTTTGATTTCTGGTAGTGACTTTCAGAATTTTATTATTTGTCTGGATATTTTTTAAATCCGTTATTGTTATTCTTGATAGCGCGTCGGCTATATGGTTGTCTTTTCCCTTAAGATATTCCACAGTAAAATCATATTCTTCCAAGTCTAATCTCATTCGTGTTAATTTCGAACTTGGATTTGTCATTGAAAATAGATAGGTTAAAGGCCTGTGGTCTGTTTTGACTGTGAAATGTTTTCCATAAATATATGGTCGAAAATGGTTTATTGCCCAGTGGATGGCTGCTAACTCTTGTTCTGTTGTATTTTTATTACTTTCTCCTTTCGTAAAGGATCTTGATGCATAGGCTACTGGTAGCTGAGTGTTATTGTAATCTTGAGTAAGAACAGCTCCACATGCTTGTTTGCTTGCATCTGTTGTTATGCAAAATTCTTTATTAAAATCGGGATATTGCAATAATGTGGGTTTCATCAATTGGGTTTTTAGGTATTCAAATGCGTATTGACATTTATCTGTCCAGTCAAATTTAACATTCTTTTTACATAATCTAGTTATGTGACGAATAATCGGAAATTTTTTTTAATAAAACGTCTGTAGTAATTGCAAAATGCAACGAATCTTCTAGCGCTGTCTGCGTCCGTTGGGACTGGGTATTTTTCTATTACTTCGTATTTTTTACTATCTGGTAAAATACCTTTGTCAGTACACTTGTGTCCAAGAAAGGTCACTTCGTGTCTGAAAAATGTGCACTTCTCTGGGTGCAGTTTAAGGTTGTTTTTTCTGCATAGATCGAAAACGTTTTTAAGATTTTTAATCATGTGTTTTTCTGAACAACCGATGACAATTAGGTCATCCATATACAAGAATGCCTGGGAAGGTTCGATACCTGAAAATGCAATTGTCATCATTCTTTGGAAAGAATTTGGAGCTATTTTTAAACCATAAGGTAATCGTGTAAAACGATAGGAGCCATTGCTCGTGGAAAAGGACGTTATATTTCTAGACGTATCTTCGAGTTCTATTTGATGAAATCCTGACATTAGATCTAGACATGAAAAGTATTTAGCTCTACCTAATTGGTCAAGAATATCGTCTATTCTTGGTAGTGGAAATTTATCTGATAAAATTTTTTTGTTAATTTGGCGGTAATCAATTACTAAACGCCATCTTTTTGTATTGCAATTTGGTAACGATTTTTTCGGAACTATTAATAATGGACTGTTGTATTCTGAAACTGATGGTTCTACTATTTTATCATTAATTAGTTTTTCTACTTGTTTTTCTACTTCTTCTTTTTGACTATGGGGGATTCTGTAATTCTTTATATATACTGGTTCATCATCTTTCATTCTTATTTTTTGTTTATAGAAATTGTTAGTTGATATCGGTTCGGTTTCTATCCCGAATATATCTGTGTATTTGGTGCATAATTCTTTAAGTATTTCTTTAAATTGAGGCGGGAAATTTTTGTTAAGTTTTTCTAAAATTTCTTCTTTATTTGTATTTTTATTAGATTTAATTATATCGTAATTATCCAATGGTTCGACTTTAAGTGTATTTAATTGAAGAATTGCTGTTTTATTTGTTGTATTTAGAATTCGGACAAAGGTGTTTTTAGAATCTGCAATGGAATTTCCAATGATTATTCCATTTTGGATTTCTTGGTTTGGTATTAGTATATACCTGGTTTCTGAATTTATAATTATTTTTCGGACTACTTCAGATCTTGCTGGTAAAATGGTCGAATTATTTTCTAGTGTATGATTTATTGGAATATTAATCGGATTACGAAGATTATTTGGTCTTAGTATAAGCCAATCATTTTCTGGTTTTAAATCTATTTGGCAATTGTATTTTTTCATAAAATCTATTCCTATAATTCCATCACATGGAATAGGAAAGTTGGATGTTACTATATGGAAATTATGCGGTATAGCATAGTTGCCTGATAGAAGTTCTATTGCTGCTAAACCTTTTGAATTTGTTGTTCCTTCGCCAACGCCTGATATTTGCGTAATATTTTTATAGTCAACATTGTTAAATGAGTCTGACGATTCTTTGATTAAAGAGATGTCTGCACCTGTATAAACTAGTAATGTATATAATTTATTTGTGTTTTCATTTTTAAGTGAAATAAAAAGATTGAAGTTAAGATTGATAGTGTGAACCGTATTCTTTACTGGGTTTTTTATCTTAAGGGTCTTTATTGGTTTTCCGAAGTTGTTTGTACTTGTCGGACATTATTGTTGTTATTTTGTCTGTTTGCGTTTGTATTGGTATTGTTATTACCGTTGGCGTTGTTATTGGAGTTATATCCATTATTGTTTCCACCACGGTTGTTTCCTCTATAATTACCACGACCTCTGTAGTTATTGTTGGTCTGGTTATTATAGTTTCGGTTATAACCGTTATTTTGGTTATAACCATTGTTTTGGTAATATCCATTATTTTGATAATTACCTCTGTTGTTACCCCTACCGCGATAATTATTTCTAAAGTTATTACCACGATAGTTGTTTCCTTTTTGTGTGTATAGGATCGAGTTGGCGTTACCTGTCATCTCAGTACTACACTGTATGTACTTTGTGACGGCATCGTTCATTGTTGAAAAGTTGCCAGCTTCTAGGATAGTCTTAAGTCGGCCATGCTCACAATTTTTGATCATTGTGGTTATAGCTTCCTTTGTGCTGAACTTGTCGGCATGTTCAGCCGGTAGTCCTTCGTCAATGTATGAAGCTTCAAGGAGCTTTCGTAGGTTATCTATTTCATTTGTAAATTTTTCAGCAGTTTTGCCTTTTTGGCTTGTTTTAGCCATTTTTGCTTTGACAACGTCAGATGTTTCTCCGACAATAGTGTCTTGCAGTTTTTGGATTATTGCGTTTATCGTTAGTTCATTTTGAACCTTTTATAGTGTAGATCCTACAATTTTTGATTTGATGACTTCTACAGCCAAATCTTCAAACGTTCCCTTTGTCAGGTCAACCAGCTTCAAAGCTGTTACAAATCTATGCAAGTGTAGTTTTTGTCCGTTAAATTCCGGAATGGCACTTGATATATCTTTAATATATGCCCGTTGGGCAGCTGGATCTGCCATTATGTTTCCTTTTGTTTCTACTATATTTGTGTCTGAATCTATATTTTCCTCTTCTTCTGTTTCTGACTCTACTGCTTTAATAAATGCAGGGATTGAGAGATCGTGTAGATCTTTTTCATTTATTTCAATATCTTTGCTTATATCTGAATCTTCTTCTTCTGTTAGGGCTTTTTGTTGGTCTATTGTTAAAGGCGTATTTAAAATTGTCGGGATATATATTTTTAAATCATACTTATCCTTGACAGCTATTAGGTTTGCCCGCAACTTTATCAATATTTTGGATAATTTTGATAAGTTTGTTTTGTTAATTATTTCCCTATTTTCATGCACTAGGGTTCTTGCATGATTGTAAGAGTCTACAAGAATTTTTGCATGTTTATCTACTGTTTCTTTTTGTGTTTGCCTTTTTTGGCTTACACATTTGTAAGACTTTTCAAATGTTTCTTTTAATTCTCGGATATGGAGTATTAACTGCTCCCATTCCATATTAAATTTTTAGTCATTTTTGTTTTTTAATTTTTACTTGTGCATAATTTTTAGCACGTTAATATGTCCTAAGACTGGGTGTATGTCGATTTCGGAGAATACTTTACAGTTTCTCAAGGTAGACAGTACTATTGCCTTTTGCGTTCTGCTGCAATGAATAATTGGTGAGAATTCAAGATCGTACCTATTCATGTATTCATACTCAAAATCTGCAATTAATAGAGGCTCTGCTCTGTTCCTAATTAAGGCTAATACCCTATTCTCAAAATTTGGCTCTTTAGCCAATGTAACTCTAAGGCACTCTGTTGTATCCATTTTAGTAATTTTCTTTTTTGTTTTAATGATTTTTATTTCTTTTTAAACGGTTATTTTAATTCTCGCACATATACAATTTTTGTTTAAAATATAATTTTTTTTTTTGTTTATTTAAATTCTTTTTTTGTATTTTATTATTAATAATTGTTTGGCGCTTGTTAAATTAGATTTTATCCAGATCATTAGCCTGGCTTCTGTTAATGGCTCTCTTTGATACACATTTGTTGTGGAACGTATAGGCCTTATATAAAATATATGCGCTCATAAAGAAAACAATTACTGATAGTAAAATATTCGTTAATTTAAAATCAATATTTTGTGATTCAATTTTATTTATTACGTTTGCAGTGGAATCCACTGACTTAACTTCTACTAATCCCATATTGGGTATTTTTTCTGTCTCGTTTGTAAGATCTGTTTTTGATATTGAATTGCTTTTAAATGGGACTTTCATATATATTAAATTTTTATGAATATTAGTATATCATTTTTTTAAACATGTATATTCACAATTAGGGTTTTCAAAAGGTCCTTTACAATCAGGAGGGCACTTAGGCTTCCTCGCTTCTTTCATGTCCTGCTTATTTTTATAAGCTTGCAATTCCCTATATGTGTTTTCTAATTCTTGTTTAATTTTTATGTTTTCTTCCCATGGTACTGGGGTTGATTTTGTATCGTAAAGTTGCCTATTTAATTCCTTAATCTTGAGATTTAGGACATTTTTCTGTCCTCCTCTTTTTTTTTACTTATTTTTCTTGATTTAGGCATTTATGTATATATATATTTTTTTTTGGTATTATGGAGGTATTTAAATGTTTTACAGGTATCCCTACCTAGGTAAAAAAAAATGAAGACCCGCAGCTAGAAACTGCCTGGTCTGTACAATATTATTAATATTATTTTTGCATCGCAGATGCTTAAATTTATATAAAAAAAGGTAATGTTGGGCGCTCTTGGAAGCGCTGTCGGTTCACTTTTCCGTGGTCCGGCTTGGTGCGCCGAACGGGACCGGTGCTGGCTGCACAGGCTATTTCATCTATCGTTGGGATACACTTCCAGTCTCTGTGCATCCCTTTGCTCAATAGGAGCAGGTGTCGCCCACGAAGGTGAAGAAGGCGGATTGCCTTCCGCACTTATATATTTCCAGCGTTGGTGTAGAAGGATTTGCCATTCCTTCCACACTTGTTAAATTCTCGTTGTCCGGGGCCTCTGGGCTCAGGCGGTACCGGTGCAGGTCCTCGCACAGGCCAATTTTTTTTTGTTGATTAATAATTTTTTATTGTTTCATTAAGAAGTTTTTTTTTTTTTTTTTTTTTTTGTGTTCTATTTCGGCCCTTTGGACTCAGGCGGCGCCGGTGCAGGTCCTCGCACAGGCTTATTTTTCAGAGTATATATTTTTATTCGTCATTTTTTTTTTTTCGTCTCTTTTATGCACAGGCTAATTTTCACTGTGTAATCTTTGTTGGTTATCGTGTCTTTTATGTTTGTTTGTTATTTTTTTTTTACCATTGTTTTTTTTTTGTTGGTTTTTTTTTTTTTAATTTTTTATAGTTGGATATATTCACTCACGATCACATTGTCACGGTCGCTATGTTTAGGTTTCTTTTATAGACTTGTATTTTTGGTTGAATTTGGGAGCGACTCAGTGGTACGCTCCCAAGCTTATTTATTTTCAATCTGAATTCTTAATTCTATTACATGTTTGCATAAAGCTAAGATCGGCCGGCTATGTCGGCAGAGACGCCGGCAGAGCTGCGGTCGACGCTTATGTATAATTGTGCTTATATATGAGAAAGAGAGATACTATGCTCACTTGGCCGTCGGAGCGGTCGCACATATCAAATATGCTGACACTGCAGTTCCCACGCATTCGAGGGCCGTCATATAACCGGGCACTCGGGAACTGCTAGGTTTATAAATGTATTTGTGTTTTGTTATTGTGGCCAAATGCAAAATGCCAAATAAGGTGTCTGTACTTAAATCGATGCGTAACACTGAGTACAGTGTGCATTCGATATGTGAACATACTACAGTTTACACAATTCCCTACTTTAGCATATACCACTATTATTGAAGAATTTTTGGAAATAATCCATCTTGGGATTCGAATATTTTCTAAAAGCAATAAATTTTCTTTATAATTTACCCAATAATCTTTTTCTTCCTTGGATAATTCTTCATCCCATTCACTTTTATTTATCCATAGTTGTTGAATAAAAAGTTGTCCTAAAATAGTTACAGGAGCCAAATTCATGCATGAATTTAGCATAGTCTAACCTTAGTTTTCCGTATCTTTTTATTCAAAAATTTGTAAATTCAAAATTTTAATTTAATTTATTTTTTAGTTTTATCCTGGTGCTACAGGCAAGGTGAAGCCTTTTAATTATGGCACCAGTCACTATAGGTATAACATTTAACATTAATCATTTTGTCTTACAAACTAACATTAAAAATTTTAAAAGTGAACAAACATAAGAAATTAAAGCTAAAATTAAAGTTAAAAGTTAAGATTAGAGTGTGCCAAGAAGGTGAGAAATTAATTTAGTTTTGAAATGGGTTTCATTTTAAATGTTTTTTAGATTATTTGGAAGATCATTCCAGTAGCGAACAGTTTGAATAAAGAAGTGTTTTTCTGCCGATCCTAGTTTTAAACGTTTGGAGATAATATTATTGGTTCTAGCAGAGACTGACATTTGCAAGAGTTCAGTTAGGTACCTTGGTTCTTTCCTGGATATCAGCTTATGTAAAAATAAAAGAGTTCTAAACTTAATCCAGGACTCAAAACTTAGCTCGAAAATCTTTGAGGAGTAAGCTGTTACATGCGCTGTGCGATCCAAGTTAAAAATATATCGCGCTATTGAGTTAAACGCAACTTTCAGCTTTCGCAAACTTGCTGCGTCAGAGGATGCAAAAATTTCAAGTCCGTAAAATAGAGTTGGTATTACGCAAGCTTTAGCTACTAACATTCTGATGTTCTAAGGTATAAGATTCCGGGTTATAGAAAGCTGCCTGAGTATAGCATAGGTTTTCCCAGTGGCCTTAGTAATATGGTCACCCCATGTCAGCGTTGAGTTAAATTCTATGCCAAGATTTGTGGCCCTTTCAACATAATTAATAGCTACGTTATTGACATTGACTTTTGGAAGCAAAATTGTGTTTATAGGTCTTTTGTATATGAATAAGCATTTTGTTTTACTGGGATTTAGATGCAGTCCGTTCGCCTCCGCCCAATTACTTATTTTTTGGATTTCATTGTTGCTAATTCTAATACATTCATTAATTTGGACTAAGGGACGACTTACATAGAGCTGGATATCATCTGCATACAGGTGTACATCACAGTCAGACAAACATTTGGGAAGGTCATTTATGTATAAGGAGAAGAGCAATGGGCCTAGGACTGACCCTTGTGGGACCCCCTGTGCGAGGGGCAAGAGATCAGATCTGAGATTTCCCGAGACAACTGCCTGCAATCTGTTTGTAAGGTAGGTTTGGAGAAGTTTTATTGCACATGGAGAAAAATTATACAGCGTTCGCAGTTTAGTACACAGAATCACATGGTCAATAGAGTCAAAAGCTTTGCTAAAGTCAAGAAGGGTTAATAGTGTCACTTAACTTTCGTCAATCTGCTGGCGTATGTCTTCAGAAATTTTCAAGATGGCAGTAGTACAGTTTCTATTCTTTTTGAACCCAGTTTGCTTGTTGCTGAGGATACAGTTATTCTCCAGGTGTAACTGAATTTGCTGGGCAACCAGGCGTTCAAATGACTTGGACAGAAATGGGAGTATTGAGATGGGTCGAAATTCATTTTTAGTATTAGGAATCGGGAGTATCTTAGCCCTTTTCCACACTTCGGGGAACGTAGAAGCGGTGAATATGGTATTAAAGATGTGGGAGATGTGATAAATTAGCTTGGGTACCAATATTTTTACGAATTTGGGGCTAATGTTGTCCAGACCTTCTGCATTGGATTTTACACTTAGTAAACATTTAAGAACATCACTTGGACGGACACACATAAAGCTAAAGATATTATCACAGATAGTTGTCGAGTTCAGGTACATATTTTGAGGAGGACAAGAAAAATTGACGCGAGCAAACTTTTCATTGAGAGCATCCACATCTAGGTCTGACTTAGCAGCAAATAATTCTCTAAACTCATCCATTTTTCTTACTAGGCTCTGGGCGTTTATGTGGACAATCCTAAGACCCTCTCTTTGTTTACATAGAATATTTAAGAGACTGCTCGCAATATTATTATTTGAAACGATCTGCATTAGGATAGACATTTAAACATATTGGAGACACACACAAAAGGTCACAATAGGCACACTCTAATTCAGAATAAGATAGTATTATCAAAAACCTAACTAAACTTGAGTTACTCTTAAAAACTATTATGAGAAAAAGTATAGGATTATAAGAGAAATTAGTCGCGAAAATTATTATTAATCCCATTATCCGGAGGTGTACCCTCAGCGAGCAGTGAGTGGGAGGCAGATACAGAGAGAGACCCAGCAGCATTGACTCTCTCTCTCTCAGTGATATCGGCAAGCTCATCAAATTGCTGGAAGTAGATAACGTCATCTCTCCCTGTGCATTTCGCGTGCACAATCCCACGTCGAGTAAACACCGCAGAGAAAACTTTGAGCTTTTTAAGGCGCATAGCTTCTTTAAAGATAACGAAATTATCTTTCGAGAGTGGCTCATTAACATAAAGCACAGCCGGTGAATCAAATCCTAGCAGGTGTATGCTCAGTTTTTGGTTGTTAGCTCGCCGGTATGCACCAAGTGTTCGTAGAAGTGCCGCTTTTTCCCTCGTCGTCTCCAGCCTGACTATTACAGGAGGATCGACAAGTGAATTCTGGGATTTACGGGCCCTGAAAATATCGCGGACTCTCGGTGCCGGAATAAGGTTCGTCGCAAAACATAGTTTGTTGAATAGGGTCCGGAGTTTTTCCCCATCTACATACGGAATGCCATGCATACGTACCGCGCAGGCATCACTTTCAGCACTATGTGCATTAAGTTTCCCTTCGACAGTCCCTACTTTCGCTTTCAGGGAACGTAACTCCTCCATATCCCGCTCCAGTTTGTCCAGGCGCTCGGCCGTAACGACCTCTAGTTGCTGGACTCGCGTTCCAAAGTTTTCCACAGCACCAGATAGTTGGCAAAGCTTAGCGTCGAATTTTTGGTCGATTTCGCTTGATAACGCTTTCAATAGCCTTTCTTCGGTCTCCCGCGAAGTGGCGTTTATGTGCTCTGTCAGCTTAGCGAAGCGGGCGTTGATAAGCGCTGATAATCGGGCGTCTAGTTGCGGCGATAGAGCATCTGAAGTGCGACCAGTTTTCCCGGATCTCAATTCCAGAGACGAGTCAGTTCTAACTCTTTTCGCCTGTTGGTTTGACATGTCTGTGTCAGTGAAGTTGTGCAACAGAAAAAAGAAAAAGTTTGTGTTGTTGTTGATACGATTCTCTCAATTTCTTTAGATCAGCTGAGAGCGCAGACGAAACGACGAGTTCACGGACGGCCAAACAGCTTTGATTTTGCAGAAATTGATTAAATATAGTGTTTACTGCTCGTGTTGTGAGTTTTCAACAGCGGAGGACTTTGTGAAACACTTATTAGGAAAACGCGCCGAAAGCGAAACAATGAATAATTCTTTATTCAACGAGAAACGTTTGAATTCTCGGAGCTCCAAAGAAACACGTCTGCTTGCCAGAGATGCGTTAATTTTTTCTCAAGATTCATGAAACGAGCCATTGTCTGTTTCTTTGAATCTCCTAAGGTGACATCATCTTTAAATGGAATTGACACAATGTATTGACCATCTGAATCTTTTTTTGTAGTTTTTATGAAATGATTTTCACATATGTCAGATTCGATATCATTTTTGTCTTCTTCCTCGACTTCCCAATACCGATCCATATCTTTTAATTCGATTGTGGTTGCTACAACTGTCTTCTTACCTTTGCATTTTTTGCATCCAGAGACAATCCACCCGAAATAGGTGTTCGGTCAAACTGCGTTTTTCTAGTATGTTAACTCAACTATGTTAACTCAGCTGAAGCTGTCAATAAAGTAGTACGAAAAAGAGAGCGAACCGGAGAACATCTTTACTTAGCAAGTTACAAATTTTTGAGTTGCTCAACCGCTCTGCGGCTGAACGTCGTCTGGGAATTTTTGAGTCCTACTTTAGACAGGCACTTGCCATTCAATCCAAAATTGAAACGTTGGATTCAACCGACAGCGGGCGCGTTGACATCAAGGATACGTACATTACAACCAAACTGGCTATCAAACAACTCCTCGGCGAAGATCTAAGCAGCACAATGTTGGAGTCCAGTACGACAGCACCACCGCAGTCTAAACTTCCACGGCTGCCGCTGCCCACCTTCGATGGTCTCACACGGAGTACAAAAACCAACCAAATCAACCATCTTCTCAACTGTCTAAGGGGCCCAGCACTGGAAGCAGTAAAGGCGTTCCCAGTCACCAGTGAGAACTTTTCAAAGGCCCTGGATAAGTTAAAGGCTCGATATGACAAGCCAGCGCTAATATTTATGGAAACAATAACATCAATCTTTAAATTGCAGCCTGTAAGCTCGTCAAATGCACATCAATTACTCAGCCTCATCGATTATGCTTCCGCCTTGTTCAGCTCGCTGCCGTCGCTTGGCTCGGATGCGCAAATTTCGCAGTCAATGCTAATTTGCTTGATCATGGACAAACACGATCAGCAAACTCGGATCAAATGGAACGAATCGCTAGACTACTCGTCGTTGCCATCCTGGAATCAGTGCGTCAATGTACTTGAACGGCACTGTCAGTACTTAGTGTCCAGCGGAAATTCTTCGAATCAAGCTCGGAAGGCTTTCCAGTCGAAGCCAAATTGGTCTAACAACGCTCATAACTCTTCATTTGCCCTCACCAAGGCCATGTCTATTTTGTGCACCAGCAGCGGACACAGACTCCTGGCATGCGACCAGTTTCGGAAATTGGATTCACAGCAACGTCTAGAAGTGGTAAAAAAGAATGGCCTGTGCGTCAACTACCTTGGCAAAGGCCATAAGGTGTCAAATTGCCCGTCGAAAAATCGCTGCCGAAGCTGCCATCAGCCGCATCATACGCTACTGCACCACCACAGCTCTCTGCAGGCTGAGACTTCACAATCATCGACTGGTTCGTCTCAACCGATCTCAGCTACGCATGCTCATTCGCAACCACAGCCTGGCGGAGCAGTTGCCTATTCTCAACCACATTTCAGCGGAGCACCAACTTATGATAGTTCGCTGACGTATCCTATCGGAGCTGCAACTCATGCTCACGCGCAATCTAATGCAAAGGAAGGAACACAGGTTATTTAAGCCACAGCAATGGTGCTAGTTCAGGACTCACTTGGCTCCTACCGACTCGGGAGAGCACTTCTTTACTCGTGCACCCAGAACAATTTCATGACAGAGGCTTTTGCTCAAAAACTGAGGTTGCCGCGGGACAAGCATTGCATTCAAATTCGTAGCATTGGCGACTCGCATACACACATAAAGGATCGCACATAAACGACAATAAAGTCTCGACTTTCGCCCTTCAAATTATCTCTCGACCTCTGTATAACGCCTACCATCGCATATCAACCGGATACCCATATTGATATATCGACCTGAAATCTTTCGCCCAATATGCTGCTAGGCGCAGAGACATTCTTCGATATTCTCGCAGTGGGCCAAGTCAAACTCGGATCCCATTTGCCGACTCTTCAAAAGACGCTATTCGGATGGGTAGTCGCAGGAAGCCATCGTTCAAATCAATCAAGGGAGTCCTATGCATATCTAGCTCAAAGCCTATCCACCATCGACACAAAGTTAATGCGTCTGTGGGAGGTGGAAACAATTGCTACATCAGCTAAGCGACTCAAGCCCGAACACAAATTGTGTGAGAAACACTTTAAGCAGACAGCGCGCTTAGAGGAAAATGGCAGGATCGTTGTGAAGTTGCCATTTATGGATTCCCCCAATCAGCTCGGTAGCTCCTTTGATGTAGCTTGTCGAAGGTTCCTCAGCGTCGAACGGCGACTTCTCCGTTCACCGGAAACCTACACAAAATATAGGATGTTCATGAACGAGTACGAACAAATGGGCCTCACGTCGCTCGTAACAGCTCCTGACTTATCGGTCCCGCACTACTACATCCTTCAACATTGTGTGATGAAGCCAACGAGTGAGTCCACAAAACTACGAGTGGTCTTTGTCATGTAAGACGTCGAATCAAGTCTCATTAAATGATATCTTACTGTGCGGCCCAACTATACAAGATGATCTGTTTCTGCTTCTGCTACGTTTTCGACTAGTACGCTATGCCTTAACCGCCGACATAGCGAAAATGTACAGGCAAGTAAATGTTGACATAAACGACCGCAAATTTCAGTACATTCTCTGGCGAAACTTTTCAGGTGAAAAACTATGTACATATGGAACGGCCTCAGCTCCATATCTCGCTGTACGAAGTTTACATCATTTAGCAGATCTTCATAGCGCCGAATACCCCATTGGTGCTACGGCTATAAGGACCGGAGCAGATGACCTACCGACCTTGCGAGTCGTGAAGGATCAAATCACCAAAATACTCAGTTTCCGCTCACTAAATGGCACTCAAACCACGTGGAATTTGTCGAGAGTCACACCAACAAGAATCTCAACCCAATCACAGACGTCGTGACCAGTGCACTGGGAGTACAGTGGGATCAGACGTCAGACATATTCCTATTTGCGTTCACTCCCAAAAATGTGTCCACAACAACCACTAAGCGTACAATACTCTCTGTCGCGTACGCTCTATACGACCCACTTGGATTGCTGTCGCCGCTTATTATCGTCGCCAAGATCATTGTACAGGAACTTTGGCTCGCAAAACTGAGTTTTGATGAATCCGTACCGCAACACTTGCATATCGCTTGGACAAAAAAGCTGTCCGACTCCTCACAGCTAAATCCAGAGTGGCTCCGGTGAAACGAAAGTCTCTCCCGAAATTGGAACTGTGCGGAGCGCATTTACTGGCGCAGTTGCATGCAAAGGTTCACCCACTACTTCTGGACAAGCCGCATACAGCGTACTTTTGGTCTGACTCCCAAATTGTTTTACATTGACTACATGAACATTCTGTTACACTATCGACGTTCGTGGGAAATCGAGTATCCGAAATCCAATATTCAACTTCGAATGGAGAGTGGAGATATGTACCAACATCGTTCAACCCAGCTGACATGGTGTCCAGGGGAGCAACTACGCCTGAACTTCAAGCCTAAATATGGTTTTTTGGTCCCTCGTTTCTATTGCAACATATGTCAACCTGGCCCACGTCTCCCAGTCACAAGAATCTTGACATGGAACCAGTCAATTTGGAGAAGCGAAAAAGCACATTCACAGCCATTGTGAGTTCTAACCATCTTCTTGAAAAATTGGAAACAATAAGTTCGTACACTCGCTGCCTACGCGTAGTGGCATGGATGTTTCGTTTTTATCGACTCACGAGCAAGAAGGACAAACCGCAGGCGGGTAGATTAACACCAGAAGAACTACGACACGCATCCGATTGCATAATATGGAATCTCCAACAACAAGCCTTTCCGATGGAATTTCAACTTTTGCAAAAATCTCGACCGCTAAACGGACAGTTAAAGTACCTCAATCCATTCATCGAATTATCGTCAAGGTTCCAGCTTATCAGAGTCGGTGGCAGGCTCGAAAGCGCCAATATCCCAGAAAGTGAGAAACATCCGATCCTTTTGCCCAAAAAGTCGCTCATTTCATGGATTTATGTACGGCATCTTCATATTCGCTACTTTCACGCTAGACCAAAGGCGTTGGTGGTGCTCACTCGCTGGGAATTTTGGATCGTCAACGTCAGAGACTTAGCAAGTCCGATCCTGCGTTTCCTGTGTTCGCTACAAGCCGAAACTGCAAGAGCAATTAATGGGATCACTACCTGCTGAGCGACTGCTGCCGCAACAACCCTTTTCCAAGTGTGGCATAGACTTTTGCGGTCCAATCAACACTTATCTTTGCATACGTGGAAAGGGTCCTGTAAAGGTCTACCTGGCAGTCTTCGTCTGCTGTCTCATCAAAGGCTGTACATATAGAAGTCGTGTGAGAACTATCGACTAGCGCATTTCTCGCCGCTCTCAAGCGAATGATTGCTCGACGCGCATTGCCATCAGACATCTACTGTGACAATGCTACCAACTTTACAGGCGCTGCTAATCATCTCCACGAACTTAAGAAATTTATGTTCGACCGAGCCACGCAAGATGCCATTAATGCATTTGGTTCCTCTGACTTTATTAACTTTCATTTTATTCCTCCTAGGGCACCACATTTCGGCGGCCTTTGGAAAGCGGCGGTGAAAAGCGCGGAGGGATTGCTTAACAGAACACTCATGCATACACGGCTCACATTTGAAGAGCTCACCACGGTGGCGGCTGAAGTTGAGGCCATTCTTAATTCACGCCCGCTCACACCATTATCGTCTGATCCGAGTGATTATGGAGCAATTACTCCAGGTCGCCTATTAATTGGAAAATCGCTGCGCGCTTTACCAAAGCGCCAAATCAACACTGTCAACTTTACCAATCTTCAGCATTTTGATGTCGTGACGGCCATCAAACAAGAATTCTGGCGCCGCTGGTCATCGGAATACATCAACGAACTGCGAGCCCGCACCAAATGGTCTCAGTCTACAACAAACATCAACGTTGGATCGTTCGTTATCATACACGATGATAATCGCCCTCCACAACATTGGAAATTCGGCCGTATCGAAGCCGTGGTAGCGGGCAAGGATGGGCTGGTTCGAGTTGCTCATCTTCGAACTCCTACTGGCTACTGTTTTGGTCAGTTCTTAAGCTGGCATTGATTCCAACATCTGACCTGAAGGACTAAGAAGTGTTGAAAGCAGATCCTTTCAAGGGTGCCGAGATGTTCGGTCAAACTGCGTTTTTCCCTGTATGTTTTTATCTGAATCAATCTGTATGAACTCCAGAGTTTGTGCACTCTGTTATCTAGTATGTTAAGTCAACTATGTTAACTCAGCTGAAGCTGTCAATAAAGTAGTACGAAAAAGAGAGCGAACCGGAGAATATCTTTACTTAGCAAGTTACCAATTTTCACACTGCCCAGACCCTAGTTTCATGTCGCCACAAAAACACTTGTGGATGCAACAATCGAATTTTGACCGAGGAGGCCATTAATTTTAACCACTCCATTTTGCAGAATGTGAGTGTATAGATCTGCCCCAATTATCAGATCTGCACGACCCGTCTTATTAAAGTCTGGGTCAGCCAAATTGTACTTCTCCCACTTTGATTTGTCAACATTAACTGTGTTGACTGGAAAAGCCCTCATTAATTTTGGAAGTATTAATGCTTCAATTCTAATCGTTTTTTGTGGATTATTTCGTTTAATTGAAAGATTTACCTTGTGCTTCGAGATGCACTTTCCCGTGGACGTCACTCCACTGATCTCTGTTTGAGACCGAATTTTGGGTAATTTCAGAATCTGAGCAGATTCTTCTGAAATGATTGTGCTTTGAGAACCACTGTCGATCAAAGCTCTAAAATTTTCGAAAACCTCCCTCAAAGGTTTGAATTTGAATGCGTGCTGTAGCTAGCAACGCTTTTTCCGACGTCATACACGTGTTTACTTTTCATTTGTTTTTTCGTCTGTTTTAGACTTTACATTAATGTGTAGCATACTGTGATGATTTTTTTTTTACAAATCGAACATGAAATGTCACTTTGACATTTCTTGTTATATGAGTGTTTAAGGCATTTAAAACACAAATGTGGCTTTTTTTACTTTTTCCATCCGTTCAGATGGATTCAAAGCCTTAAATTTTTAACACTGAAATATCAAATGTCCCGCACTTTTGCACATAGGACAACTGTTAGTAGACAACTCTTTCATATTGCTACTGAACACTTTTTTACCAGGTTTTTCATCCTGAATTGAGCTAATCGAACTAAGTCGTTGCTCTAAAAATTCAGTGACGTCGGACATGCCTGAATTTCTTTAGTTTTTTTAACATGGCTCTCATATAGTTGTAGAGCTTCTTTGTTAAATTTTCTTATTATTATGTGTGCAAAAACTATATCAACCTCGTCCGAAATTTGTGCCTTTAATTTGATTATGTGAATTGACTCATTAATAGTGTCAATAAACATATTTAATTGACTAACTTATTCCACATTAAAATTTTGGAGATCAAGAAGGCGATTAATTTGATCGGAACAAATTTTCCTTATATTTTTATACCGATTGGTAAAGCGGCATCATAATTTTCCCCGGATCCCAACAATAAGTGAGAAACCACATTCCTGGCTTCTCCTTTTAGTGAGATTTTAAGATAATTAAATTTTAAGGTAGGACTGAGATCCTCCCTTAAATGTATGAGTTCATTAAATACCTCATAAAATAGGTCCCAATCTTTGGAATCTCCATAAAATGTGGGTACCTGAATTTTAGGCAGCGATGGCAAATCATCAATTTTATGATTTGTAACTTCTACCTTTTTTGGCACAATTTCCTCGAGTTTTATCTGCATATCTTTGGTTACCTTTAAAATATCGAACGATAATTCATCCAATATATCATTATATCTCCTAACAGTGACATCTGTCGTGTTTCCCTTCTTCATGACAACTATCTTATCTCAATAAAAATTAAGCTTCCCTAACCTAATTTCAAAAGTTTTGTTCTATCATTTTGAATATCCTCAAATGTATCCTTTAAATATTTTTCTAACTGCTCTATCGCTATATCTAGCTGGCTTTCGCAGTTTAAATTTGTTTCTGTATTTGCAATTAATTTACCATCGGACTTATCAGATTCAGCTAACACTGTATCTATTCTTACTTTAATTCTATTGAAAATAGAGAGCATTTGCTCGTAATGACTCTAAATAAAGTAGTCATGCGCGACTACTCCAATATGCATCAGAGCTTTATGATTTTCGATGCACTCGGCCTTCAGCTCATCAAATTTCTTTAAGTATTCAAATGATAAGCTTGGGAGATCTTCAAGCGGCTTACTGGCGTTGGTAATCTCCACCTGCCTTTTTATTAGTGCGATTGCTTGCTCGGACAACATTTTGCTAAAACTTTCTGTGCTTTATTCTACAAAAATTATATTAACCGTCTTAAATAACCGAACATTTATGTAATATAATTATAATATTTATATATAATATTTTTAATTTTGAAATGTTTAAATATTAATAATAGGACTTATCTGATCCTATTTAAATTTATTGTTGCCGCTGTTGTCGTCGCTGCTGAGTCTTTTATTTTGATGTATTTGCCGCTGTCGATGAATTGTTGTCCTCGCTCTTGTAGTTGTAGTAGTCGTGAAGTCCTGGAGTCCTTATTGCAGTTTTAACATTTAAAGATGATTTGATTTTTTTTTTATTTTTTTTTTTTTTTTTTGATGTTGGGAGTCACTTAATGATTTATTATTTATTTAAAATTTTTATTTTATGGGAGTCGCTTTGATAATATTATTTATTTGTATTTATTTTTTATTATTATCGATAAATTCGGGAGTCACTTTTTATATATCACTGTTATAACTTTTTCGATGTCGGCCTCGAATACGCATGATTTTATTAATCACTTTTTCGATGTTTAAAAAGGTCTCGAAAACGCCAAAAAATATATTTGCTCGGTGGCAAGAATTATTTGTTTTATTTTTTTTTTTTAATTGTCGATTTCTCGACCACTTTTTGAACAAATTTTTTTGCAATACTATAATTGAATAAATTTGGTATTATATCAGAAAAGATTCTTTTATATCTTTTTGATTTTTATAAATTTTTTACTCTGTTTCTTACCACTGGTGGGGGAAAACAAGAATCAATTATTCATTAACACCTTTAACAAAACTGTAAGTGTTACAGATTTTATTTTTTAAGGTGCTGGCCTAAGTTTTGAATCTCTTACCACTGGTGAGGGAAAACTGCAGAGTTGTCGAAGGACCAAAATAAAAGGGATGAATATTATTAAAATAAAAACAACCTTTTTAGTTGAATTCTGTATTAAACCTGAATTTTATTTTCTAAGTCCCTGCTTAGGAAATTAACATGAAATTCTTATTCTGGTCTTATCTGTGGCCTACGCAGAGGCCGCGTCTGCCTGAGCGGGAGAGTTATCATTTGACCCCCGCACAGGAACCCTTGGTGCAGTGTGAGAGACATCTCAAGTGATTATTTTCGGTTAGGCTCAAGTGGCCTGCACTTACAGATTACAAGTGCTAACACCGCTCCCTTGTAGGGTTTACAATTACAGATCATAGTTTATGGACCTGGGTCGATTAACAATTGTCACTTGACATGCACAGAGCTCATAAAGTATTACATTTAATTTTATTAGTGTTCGTCTGAATACGTATTATTTTCGCTTTCGCCTTTGCCAAAATTAAAGTTTTTTGCCCCCACAAAGTTTTTGGTTTTCGTTTTTAGAAAAACTATTCTAAATATTCATGGCGCCCCCGAGTGCAAAAATACACAAAACCTTGTGTATTGTTGCCCGCGGCGAGTTCGGTGTAAAAAGTAAATACATAGCAGCTTTGCTCAACTATCCGACGAAGTACTGCCAAGTAAAAAAGGAAAGTGGCAGCTGGACTAAAAGACCCCAAAGCAGAACCCGAGGTATTTGTGCAAAAACTGAAAGCTAGAGTTTGTTAGCAAAACAATTTATTTGTTTCTTGTCTTGTGCTGAAAAAGTGCACATCGCTTTCAATTCTTGGCACAGACGTATCAATATAGTAAAGCTAGTTGTGCAAGTTATGTGACACATTACTTAGGGGCACTTACCCAATTTATAAACAACTTTGAGTTCAGAACAAATTTCCAAATAATTCAGACTGACTCCGAGATAAACCCGTGGTCAGCTATTTCTTTTAACTACGCCTTCAAGTTATTCCCACCCAGATCAATTTCACACATCCCGCATCAAAGGGATTCTGTAAACACCCAAGCCGATATTGTAAACATCGGAGCCCCAAAGCGGTCCCCGAAGTCCGCTAACATAAACACCAATTTCCGGCAGAAATTCAGTTTCAAATTTAATTGCCAAATTTCATCATCCTATTTTTCCGACTCTCTTGAGTCATTCTCTTAATCAGTTTTTCTGAGATAAATCTCTTAAGCCGAGATTTCATTATTGATCATTGAACTTGAGTCCGGGCAGTCCGTTTTTGAGAATCGAATCGAGAAGTTTAATAAGTAATAATCAGTAAGCAGTGAATTAAGTTCGACCTATGAAACAATTGTAATAGTGAATAAGTGAAGTTAAAAAAATAAAATAAATTTTTTTAATCAACTCATTAAGGAGGAAGTTAATTGGCGCCCAACGTGGGGCCGCGCGTTTAAAAATTCCAAAGCAAGGCTTTAAAACGAAATTCTAATAAAATTTTAAAGTGAAAAAAGAATTTGTGCGGCCAACAAACCCAGTTACAACCAACGAAATAAAAAAGTTTGTGTTAATTAAATAAGGAGGAAACTAATAAATGATATAATCCCCTTAAATATAACCAACGAAATAAAAAAGTTAGTGTTGAACTAAAAATAAAAAGGTGGAAATTAATAAATGAAATAATCCGCTTTAATAACAAAAATTACTCCCAATTAAAAATAGGGATCGTAACATAATTCACTGCTACGGACAATAAAAAGCAACAATCTAAAAAACATCAAAAATTAAATATTTAATAAAACAAAAACAAATCATCATCAACTAAAAAGGAGAATTTATTGGCTGAAGGGCAATCCCTCGCCACAAGATGACCAAAAATTGAAAAATAACATTTAAAAGGAAGGCACAGAGTGAAAAGAAGACCCCAACCAGGATCAACAATTGAAAAGAAGACCCCATCAGGATCATCATACAAGAGGAAGAATTTAATAAGGACGATTCGTGAGCGATAATATTTTTTTATTATTTATATTTAAGAAAATTGAAAAAAAAAGAAAAATAAAACAAAGTGGAAGAATTAATTTTAAAATTCGATAAAATCCTCAAAATGAATCCTCCTCAAGATCAGGCTGGACCTAGTAATAAAAGACCACACATAGCGAATCCTCCTCAAGAAGTTACAAACAATCAGGCAGTAACAAACGCCACAATGTTAAATGTAGGAGAATTAATAAAACAGATTGTAAATTATGAATTGAATCCATTAAAAGACGAGATTGGAAATCTAAAACAGCAACTATCAAATAAAATAAAGAAGGTTGAAGATTATCAGATAGAAGTTATAGATCCAAATATTAAATGCGAAACATCATATGAGATCATCAAATCTGTAAGGGAATATTAAGGTGAGGAAGATAAGTATGTCAGCTGGAGAGAGTCAGCTGAAATAGCTATGGGACAATATGCCAGGGGCAGCGATAGGTTTTATTCTGCATTGTCAATCTTAAGGAATAAAATAACAGGAATGGCAAATGATGCCTTAACCCATAACGGTACAGTTTTAAATTTCGATGCCATAATGGCCAGGCTTGACTTTGTCTTTAGTGACAAACGTCCAATCCATATTATTGAACAAGAATTGAGTGTACTAAGCCAGGGTAAATTATCCATAATGGATTACTACGGAACTGTTAATAGAAAATTAACTCTATTAATTAATAAAACTATTATGACTTACGGAAGAAATAAACCAATAACATTAGAAATGAACGAGAAACATAGAAAGACCGCCCTCAGAGTTTTTATAACCGGCCTTAACGGTCATATTTCTGACACAATATTTTCAATGAATCCTCAAGACTTACCAAATGCAATGGTTATAGTTCAGGAATTGGAAAGTAACAATATGAGGGCTCATTTTCCTAATACTTTCTCAACCACACATAAAAAAAAATAATGAACAAAATTCAAGTGGAAACGGGCAAATATTTAAATAATAAGCCCAGACAGCAAAACAATAATTATAATAACCAAAGGAATAATAATAATAATTTAAGATTTAACCAAGAAAGTAATAACTACAATAATAACAATCAAAATAAAAATGGTTATAATAATTATAACCAGAACAGGAATAATAATTGGAATCAGGGCAGATATAACAACCAGCAAAATCAGTGGAACTCGAATAAACCACAACAAAATAAGCCAGAGCCAATGGATGTAGATGAGTCAATTCAGATTCAAAATAGGAACAATAACGGTTATAATCAAGGTTATAATCAAGGTTATAATAATTACCAAAATAATAATTATAATCAAAATAAATGGAACCAAAATAAAAAACCTGACACACAACAAGATCAGGTTCAAAATAAAAGAGAACCGACTGGAACTGTTAACCAGCCGGCTAACAAGACCATGAGACTTAATAATATTGAGGAAGACCATTTTTTAGACCAAACCCAGGAGTAGGATTACCCTAGTTAATTAGAAATGATAAAAAATTAAATAAAAAACTAAAAATATTAATAGACACTGGGGCAACCTCTTGTTATATTAAAACAGGAATTTATAAAAGTAAAAATGAGCTCCCAATATATAAAAGGGTATCCACAGTAAATGGATATTCAATAATAAAATATTATCATATGATAACTATATTTGATACGCGATATACATTTTACGAAATAGAAGGCTTAGATTCAGATTTGCTAGTAGGGTATAACTTATTAAAAAAAATTGGAGCTGTGATTGATACAGCTAAAGGAACGATAAAATATAATGGAAAGGAAGAAAAATTAAATTACGACAACGGAAATAATTTGATTCAACATTCCTTTTCCGAAGAAACCACCATTCTTCCGTTAAAAGAATTTATCTTAAAAAAATACTTTGATGAAAAGACTCGAGTCAGATCCGAATCTGAAATGGGAAATCAAAGCGAATTTAGTTTGGGAATTAAAAATCCTGAACACGCCGTCGTTGAAGTATCCGACAATCAAAAAATTAACAATATGAAAATATCATCTGCAAATCAATTGAAAGATTTGGAGGATGAAATACTAAGCTTTATCAATAAAGAGCATTCGAAAATAAATATGCAAATTCCATTTAGGACAGATATTCGCGGTGAAATAAACACTGAAAACGAAAGACCCATATATAGCAAACAATATCCGTATGCTTTATCAGCTTCAGATTTTGTGAACTCGGAAATAGATCGAATGTTAAAAGAGGAAATTATAAGGCCAAGCAGGAGCCCTTATAATTCCCCAGTACTAGTAGTACCAAAAAAGGGTTTCAACGAAGACGGAACTCCAAAACTCAGACTTGTAATAGATTATAAAAAACTAAATGATAATACAATTCCGGATAGATACCCAATGCAGGATCCTTCGGTAATTTTGTCAAATCTTGGGAAAGCTAAATACTTTTCCATAATCGATTTAGAATCTGGATTCCATCAGATTCTCATGAGTGAAACAGACGTAAAAAAAACATCGTTCTCAATAAACAATGGAAAATACGAATTCCTGAGAATGCCATTTGGGTTGACTAACGCTCCCAGAATTTTCCAAAGAGCAACGGATGATATATTAAGAGAAGAAGTCGGTAAAACATGCCATGTTTATATGGATGACATTATAATATTTTCAAAAACTATTGAACAACATTACAAAGATCTAATTGTCATAATTAAAATTTTGCTGAACGCAAACATGAAAATTTCTATTGAAAAATCAAAGTTTTTTAAATTAGAAACCAATTTTTTAGGTTACGTTGTTTCCCATAATGTGATCAAAACCGATCCCGAGAAAAATTTTTACAATCCTAAAATACCCAATTCCTAAAAATATCCGAGAGCTTAGAAGCTTCCTAGGTCTTACAGGATATTATAGAAAATTTGTCCAAAATTACGCAAAAATTGCAAAACCATTAACAAAATATTTAGAAGGTCAAAAAGTGTCTAAAAAAGCTTCACGTAGAGCTTCAATACAGTTGGACGATTCGGCTGTAAGAGTTTTTAACGAGCTCAAAGATAATTTAATCGCACAAATAGAACTGGTACAGCCCGATTATAGTAAAAAATTTACTTTAACCACTGATGCGTCTGATTAAGCTATTGGTGCCGTTCTTTCCCAAGAAGGAAAACCAATTACTTTCATTTCCAAAACCTTATTCAAAACAGAACAATTGTACGCAACAAATAAGAAAGAACTTTTAGCCATAGTTTGGGCATTTAAAAATTTAAGAAATTATTTATATGGAGTAAATAACATCGAGATCTATACAGATCATCAACCCCTGTCCTTCTTCATTTCTCAGAAAAATCCGAATATTGAAATGAAGAGATGGTATTCATTTATAGAAAGTTATTCACCCAAAATTATTTATAAGCCAGGAGCAACAAATGTAGTCGCGGATGCTTTATCAAGGATCCAAATAAATAACTTAACGGAAAGTATCGAATCGGTCTCAGATCAAAATACTCAGCATTCAGCTGAAAGTAGTTTTGAGAATGTCATACAAGAAACCCGAAAACCCTTAAACCAGTTTAAGCAACAATTGCTAATAGCAACGGGGAGGTATACAATACATGAGTCGATTACCGTTTTCGGAAATACTAGGCATATAATAGAGTATGATACTCCAGAAAATTTAATATCAATCTTAAGAGAATATATTCCACCTAATATAACCATAGGAGTTCATTGTACTTTAGAAGATTTTTATATAATCCAAAAACCACTTAAAGAAAATTTTATAAATAAATTTTTATATACAAAAATATTTGTCCAGGATGTAGAAAATGCGGAAGATAAATCTCTTATCATCACAGAAACGCATTGTAGGGCACATAGAGGGCTAGATGAGAATTATAAGCAAATATGCAGATTATATTACTGGCCTAATTTATACAAAACGCTTAAGGAATTTATAAAAAATTGCACCATTGCACCATTGCAACAAATATAATAGACACCCAGTGCAAATTCCGATCGGAGAGGCACCTATCCCTGAAAGAGAAGGTGAAAATTTGCATATCGATATCTATTATGCCCAAAATCTAATATTCATTACTTGCATAGATTCATATTCGAAATTCTTGGTAGTAAAAGAAATTCCAAATAAACTAAATATAGAAAATAAAGTTTCAGAAATTCTGCAACAATTTCCCTTGGCCAAAACCTTGATGTTAGACAACGAACCAAGTTTCACTTCATCCCAATTTAAATCTTTTGCTCAAAGAAACGGGATTTCTTTATTCTTTGCGGATCCTCGACATAGTACGTCTAACGGTCAAATAGAAAGGACACACTCAACGTTAACAGAAATTGCTCGCTGCATCAAAGAAGAGCTCAATTTAATTGATTATTCTGAAATTATCATTAGAGCGGCTCAAAAATATAATTTAACAATTCACTCAATAACTAACCAACGACCATATGATATATTATTTAATAAAATACAACATGATACAAATCCCCTATTATTAAAACAAGCTCAGGAGAGAATGTTAGAATTTCACAATAAAGGTAGACAAGAAAAACATTATCACGTAGGTGAAGTAATTTATGAAAAGAAACACGGGGAAAGAAATAAGCTTAATTCTAGATACAAAAAACAAGTAGTTAAGGAAAATCTTCCAAATAAAGTTATAATAAACAGCAGAAATCGTACGATTCATAAAGATAATATTAAATCTTAAATAAAAATGTTTTATCTTAAATTCCAGATAATGATTTCATTAACGTACTTATTATTGATGGTAGCTACAACCAAATCCGAAATTATGGATTATACCAACCATGATTTCTTTCTTTACAAGGATACTAAAGATGTTCTTATTTATGAATCATACGCAGATTTATTTCATATTACTAATTTAAGTTTTTATAAAGAAATAATTAATCTTGAATCAGAATTTATAAATAATAACCCGAATTTACATTGGGAAATGTCCCACGAATTGAGAATTATCAAAATGCTTATCTCACAAATTATACCCAATAGATCAAAACGCGGTATTAATGAATTAGGCACTATTTGGAAATGGATAGCAGGAACACCAGATCATGATGATTTTATAACAGTGCAAAATAAGATAAATGATTTAATACAAAATAGTAATGATCAATTCGTCATTAATTCTAAAATATTTAAAGAAATAAAAACTCTATCTGAAGAATTTAAAAGAGCCTTTAAAAATCAAGAAATTCCACTAAGAAAATATCGTCTCCGCTTGGTTACGTACGATCTTATGAATTTAATGGATACAATTACACTTGCAAAAATTGATGTATTTAATACTAAAATTCTAAACAATGAGGACTTACAAGAAATATATAAACATGAACAAAAGCCTGTAATTATAACTGACCTATTGGATATATCAGAATTTAAAATCGCATTACACCAGGATATTCTAATTATATACATAGAATACCCCATTATTATCGATCGTTGTGAAGTCTACAATTCAAGATCCATTTCACATAATGATGGAAAATTATTAATTGATAATCACGTCGCAAAATGCAGAAATAAGTACTATGTAATGTCTAACTTTAAGAAAGAATTATTTAATAATTATTGCACAATAAACCCAGAAGGTTCTTGCTTTACCAAATTACTAAATGGAGAAAAAACATTATGTAAAAAAATCAGAGAAAAAAATAAAAATATAGATGTAAGAAGGAGCCATTTTTGTAAATGGACATAATATAATTAATGACACTTATTTAGATGGGTCATATTTAATAACTTTTAATAGCACTACTAAAATTAATAATGTATCTTTCAATAATGTAGATAATAAGATATTGGAATACATCACTGCTCGAAAATATACAGAATTTGTAGTATCCGAATTTATTATGTCAAATGATTCCGAACTCTCATTCCATAATATTAACATACTAAATCCTTTTATTCAAATTAAACAAACTCAAGTACCAATTTCGTTAATATTAATCGTATTAATATTTATATATTTATATATATATTATATTTCATGCTTATAATCAAATACAGAAAGTTTTTAATATTCAAGCCACGGCAACCCAATATAGAAATACAAGAAGAAAATAATATACCCGAAAATGAGAATACCCTAGAAGAAAATATCATTGTCGAATTGACTAATCAAATACATTCAATATACCCATCAGTTCCAATGAATCGGGACGATTCAATTTAGAATGGGGGGAGTTATGTGACACATTACTTAGGGGCACTTACCCAATTTATAAACAACTTTGAGTTCAGAACAAATTTCCAAATAATTCAGACTGACTCCGAGATAAACCCGTGGTCAGCTATTTCTTTTAACTACGCCTTCAAGTTATTCCCACCCAGATCAATTTCACACATCCCGCATCAAAGGGATTCTGTAAACACCCAAGCCGATATTGTAAACATCGGAGCCCCAAAGCGGTCCCCGAAGTCCGCTAACATAAACACCAATTTCCGGCAGAAATTCAGTTTCAAATTTAATTGCCAAATTTCATCATCCTATTTTTCCGACTCTCTTGAGTCATTCTCTTAATCAGTTTTTCTGAGATAAATCTCTTAAGCCGAGATTTCATTATTGATCATTGAACTTGAGTCCGGGCAGTCCGTTTTTGAGAATCGAATCGAGAAGTTTAATAAATAATAATCAGTGAGCAGTGAATTAAGTTCGACCTATGAAACAATTGTAATAGTGAATAAGTGAAGTTAAAAAATAAAATAAATTTTTTTAATCAACTCACTAAGGAGAATGTTAATTTGCATGCATTAATTATAATAAAAAGAAAAATTGCAAACTTCCACATACACACATACATAACCCATTTGAACCGCCGTTGGATGAAACATTTAATTTGTGTTTTTTCTTACAAACACTATTGCAATCACTGTCGCCCCCCCCACTACATTGCACTATGGGGCATTTGACCACTTTGGTTGGCCAAAACCCATTTTTGAAAAGTCGTTAAAACAAAAAATGTTGTTTGAGGATGTGTTAACAGAAGACCATTTAACAATGTTACGTTTACAGAAATCCGATAGAGGGCTTCTCTGTTAACATAGCAGCTGTTAAATCAGCTGTTCGAAAGGCAATTCTCCGGCTGTTGAATTTCCACGTTTTGCGTGCAGTTTTAAAGTGCTTTAAATTTGAGTTTTTAAGCAATTTAAGTAATTTTTTTGGATTGGATTAGAAGAGTTATGCTATTTACTAAGTGTTTGTGTGCTTAAACGGTAAAAATCAGACGGTTTTTTATTATAAATGAGTGTTAAAGCGAGTGGTCTTAAACGTACATTTTTGTTAGAAAACTAAATTTTAAATGGAGCAACAAAGTAATTCCAGCGGAGTCCACTTCTGAAACCTATTGGGATTTGTAGATTATTTAATTGTTGTTAAAATGTATATGGTCAGAATCGCCACTTATTGCCACTTTTTCTGTAATTTGATTTTTTAGACCATAACCTCATATTTAACACACTTCTATCGTTTGCACTGGTGGCTAAGGAAGTAAGGACTTGTCTGGCTTTAAATTATTATCAAAACAAAGTAGAAATACTTAGCTTTGTCATTAACTAACTTAAGTGGACATTAGCGGCTTTAAAACGAAAGTTCCGCTACAACTTGAACAAAAAATCGTACAAAATTTATAGTAATTTCATCCCTTTGCCCTCTTTTTGTGAACTTAGGGATATAGTCGTCCGATTTGTACGAAACTTTTAATATTATATTAGAAACGTAAATAATCACTATTTCTAACGTTATGTGCATTTATCCCCAAAAAACAGCAAAGTTAATTTGATCGTTTCTATGGCAGCTATATGATATAGTTTTCCGATCCGGATGATTCTCATAGATGATATGCGCAGGGATAAAAAATGGATACTGGTAAAGTTTCAAGTCAATATCTTTTGAATTGACCGAGTTATTAATATTGGCCAACAAAACTGGTCAAATGCCCCATAGTGCAATGGCGGCGGCAACAACAAAAACCGCATGCAACTGCAAACAGGAAGCTGGAACGCAAGCAAGACGCCGCCCCTGGCAGCGGAAGAAGTCAACGGTAATCCTGGCAACCAAGTTACCCCCTCCTGCCACGCCCACTTTGAAGCAAACACACACACATACTCACACACTCGCACACCAACAGAGACTAATGCAAGTTTTGTGCCGGAAACAGGCAAAATTACAAACTTCCGACAGCCAAACACAAACACATGCAAGGAGTGGGCGAAGGAGAGTGGGGGGAGGAGAATGAGAGAGAGCAGGACAGTCCGAGCATGCCGTCTCTGTTCTGTGTATATTGCACATAATTTGTTGCCTTTTGCAAGATTAATGTTGTTGTGGGCGGGCGGCCATTATAAAGCCATACATGCATACTGCGACACACAGAAACACAGATAGAAGCATCAAGAAAGTACGGTCTGAACAGGCTAAAAAGATCCTTCAAAAAAAATCCTATAATAGACAAGGCAATTTTCTTTCCAACTCTTTAAAAAAATTTCCTAAAAATAAAGTTTATCTTAAAATTTAAATGTTGTACACCCAAGAAAACTATAGTTTAGCTCTTGATACCCCTTGTAATTAAAATATACTAGGTCCAGAATAAAATTTTTTTTTTAAAAATAGTTAAATTTATTTAAGAATATTTTCTAATACTCTGCCAGAGTTTTCAACAAACTGAGTTCATACTGTAGCATTATCTGTGTGGGTGCCAGCGATTTTAATGCATTCGAAGTCAAATTACGGGATGCTAGGCACGCACACGCCGGCAATGAGCTGGGGCCAAGAGGTCCAGGGATCCGAGGGATATTAAACTGGAAGAGGAACCAAAGTGGAAGGCTGGCCGGGCGCAGAGCAAATGATTTGGATCGACGCAGTGAAGCAAGGGTTGCCAAGTCATTGCAGTCCACTATGGGTAATTTGTACACTTTCTTTGGCCAAAACCCATTTTTCAAAAGTCGTTAGAAATTGGTTTTGTCCATCACAATGCATTAAGATAACATCAATGTCAGATGTTATTAACAGAAAAGTTTAACAGTGCACATCGCTGTTAAATAATCAGCTGTTAAAGCCTGCTAATGCTTCAACGAGATGGCAGCGCTGGTAAATCGCATATTTTGATTAAAAGTTTAAATTGTCAAAAAGTGTATAATGAAACAATGCAGCGCCGTTTTTGAAATGCAGTTCAATCAGAGGGGCTTGTAACTTTTTTTTGTGAGCGTACTGATGTATTTATTGATTGTAGTGATCCTATAATCTTGGTTAAGATCTAACCTCAAAAAACATTAAAATTGATATTCAATTTTTATTTTTAAATGGAGCTACAAAGTGAGTCCAGCTGTTTTCAGCTCTGGAACCTTTTTTATCTTGTAGATTACTTAATTATCTTTAAGCTCAGTAAGTGTAAAAGTGCACTTTTGCGCACTTTCTCTGAAATAAATGTTTTAAGACCTCCATCAAAACATGAATAATTACCGTATTTTTGTATCGTTAATGTCAGTTACGGTGCAGTCTTTGCAAAAGCGGTATGCAACTATATTTCTTATTAAATAATAATCATCTAAAAATTATGTTACATCATTGTTTCACTGAAATAACTTTGTTATAAAGGTTTATAGTATTTTTGTTAGATATTATAATGGCAATAATTATAAAAATTAAGTTTTAATAAAAAATTACAAATATGGAAAACTTGTAAATATTTTTAAGAACTGAATATGTTGTTCTTATTATTATAATTTAAAAAAATATTTTTTTTTTCTTTACGTTTATGAAAAAAAAAATTTTTTTTCTCAAATAAAAGGCGGGACCACGCCTATTTTTCCAACAAAAGTTTCTTAAATTTAATATAGTAAAATCAAAAAACAAAATGGTTAAATATTGCGTCGTTTTTAAGTTATTAATTAATGCCATAAAAAGTGGTCAAATTCCCCATAGTGCATTGTGTTAAAACTCGAAAAATTAATAGTTGGGAAAATTCATCCCTGCCGCTATACATAACCAATACATAAGCCCTTATATACAAGCAGCTGCAGCGGTGCATATTTTCGTTTTCGCTTTCGCTTGTCCGCGGCTAGCAACGTTGTTATTGTTGTAGGATTTTTGGTTTGGCGCGCTGACGATTAGCTGACCGTTAAGTGACGCGCTACCCTGTATTACTATTACCCATTAATTTGACACTACGTGGCTTGATATTCAATTAAATATTTTCGTCGCTTTCGTTGTGAATAATTACTGAGAACTTGTAAGCCGCCTAACTTTTAATATGCCCGTTAGACTAACCCGTAATTATTATCCTCTTAATTTGCCTCGATGAACATCAAATTTTAGTCTGCACGAGACCTTTCGCGCTCTATGTAATAATTATTACAACCTTTATCATTTAACTTGCATTTCAACTTCTATCCCGGTATTTAAAACTAATATTTTAACTCATTTGCTTCACTCCTAATTGCATCTTTATTTTCATTATGTGTCCCGTTTTTTAATGTTTTATGTATTCTTCCTCGCGAACTCGCATTCTTGCCCAAATTGATAAAAGGGCCCCGCGCGTAACAAGCACGTGCTTGGTGTCGTTGGGCCACTTGTTTGTACTGCTCGTAGTGCATCAACGTCCATATATATATATATATATGATTCTTTGTTCGACTTGTGTAAATGCGATAATAATTATATTATGTAGGTCGATGAGTCTTAACATTCTCCCGGCCGTTGATCAGATGTTCAACCATCGCTTATGTCGAGGCTAAAGTTGCGTGGTGTGGGTACTGGATGCGTCAACCCAGCGTTTTCCTTTGTGTGTAAGATTGCCCCTTTGGAGTTCCAGATGATGTATCCCTGCCGGATGGTGTACGCGATTATTAGCCAGACTACTATGGCTAAGGTAGCATAACCAGCGATATGATGAGGCTGCAGATGATTTAGTTGATGAGGCAACTTGTCCAACTCATTGTAAGTGGAATTGGTTGTTTTGGAGTTTGTAGTTTCTTTATTTCAGGGTCGAATCCTGGAACGTTTCGACAATATCCATCTTGATCGCAGTACATTATTAGGGTCCATTTCGAGACCAGCATTTGTGAAGTCTGAGACTGCTCACAAAATATTCCAGGGTTTTTGGCAAACTTGGTCATGTTTGCGGACTGTGCAAGTATTAATGGTATTATGGGCAGCAGCCCAATCAATGCAGATATAGTGTCACTATTCAATAGTTTCTTTTGGTGTGTTGGTGGATCGGAGGAATCCATAGCTTGTTCGTTTTCTAAATGTTTGATCTGGAAGCCCGCATCTTTTAGAGATAAAAGGGCAGGTCGTGTAAAGGAATGCTTGAACATTTTAGAGTCTATGTTCTCTTTCCTTTGAATGCCAGGGTTATTAAATGCTCCCACTGCACATTGGGATGAAAAGCCTTTTTTTTGGCATAAAGTCCAAAATTATTTTGTCAAATTTTTGGTTTTTCTTTTTTTTATCCGTTAAAGAAATGTTCAACTTTCATAAAACTATTTTTGAAATATTTTTGTGACCACCCCTGGCTTTTTGCCAGTTCTCTGAAGTCAGCTGTTCGAGTTAAGTTGGTTGCGCCTAAATTTTTCTACGAAGTGTCCCAAAATTATAATTATTTATTCTTTTCCAAATATCGCGCATTCTTTTCGGCTAAATTATGGAAAATCTTCGTCAAGGTATGTATAATATTGCTTAAAGGGCTTACACTAGAAATGCTTTTGTTTTGTGCTGTTTTTAATTGTTTTATTGAACCATGTTTTGTGTAGAAGTTAACCTATAAATATTTGTGTTTCGTGGAGTAGAACTAGCAAGTGTACGCAGGATTGCAAAAAGTAAAAATGTGGTAATACGTGTTATTGTGTATATGATTAAATGGAGTTAATAACTTTTGCGCATACCTGCGCCATTTCGTAATATTTAAATAGATTCGGAACAACTCGACATTAGTAGGGGCGAACTGCTGGAAGTGTGGCTGAAGAATAATCGCAGCTTTGTCGACACCGTACACTGGTTGTGCGAAAGGTTCAAAAATAAAAATCGACTGTCTGAAAATACGCTGATTGACATCAAGAATACATTAAAAACTTTTGTTTCTCATGTTACTAAGCTGCTGAAGAAACACAATAGGCATGTTGAACGTTTCAAAAATGCAAATGCAAGCTGGCTTGCATCAACAATAACATTTTCTGCCAAAAATGAACATGGTGCAAACAATACTGGTCGGCCCCATTTAAATTATGAGAATGGTGGATCGCGTTTAAAAAGAAAGATGGCTTCAGATCTCTCCAACGAAAATCCTACAAGTCTTCTAATGCACGCAACCGCCATGTCAGCAAAGAAGACTGGAGATAAGGGCCACGGAAAAGATTTTAAAGACAAAATTAACTTCTCCGAAGAAAATAAAGGGCTCGGAAGGTCTATTAGAAGAACAACCAGTTTTAATTTCGGCTGAAGAGGCGTTTGCTTTTATTATTGATAATTCCTTTTCCAAGCAACAATACATTAATATTAGATTAATGAATATTAAAAAGAACTGCAACATTTATCCTAGCTATTTAAAGGTAATGGAAGCCAAAGTAAAAGAGTCAAAGTACCTATAAACAACAATATAATGAACCGGAACATAAAAGCCTTGATCATTCTTTGTTTGTTACAACTGTAATTCCCCTTCAAATGAGCGATGAATCTGGACGTATGGAACAAGTGGAACAAGTTCCACACAATCGTGTCGAATTTGCGGTGCTAGCGAGTTGATCTCCAGAAATGGCGGATAAGTACTGACTCTGAAAAGGCCTCTATGCTCGCACGCAAAAAAAAAGTTGAGGTGGAAATGTGGACACAAATGGGACTCCACATAAACAAACCTAGCCCAAACGGATCTGGAAATTCCAATGACGGAAATACTGCACGAAGAGCTTTTGCAAATGTGCCATTACTGGCCTCCATTTTAAAAGTAGATGAAACGTTATTGAAGAATCTCTACATCATTTTAATAGTTATATCATGCTAGTTCCGAGCAAACGCGATAAAGTTCAAGAAATTTTGTGAAGAAACTCTTCTGTTGCACTTAAAGAAATATCCGTGGTATCCGACAACAGCTACTGTTCACAAACTATTGGTTCATGGTGCCCAGATTATTGAATGTTCTGTACTTCCGGTCGGATGCTTGGGGGAAAACGCTTCCGAGGGTCGAAATAAGTTATATAAACGTGATGGACTAATGGACGCTAGAAAGAATAGTCGCATAAATAACCTCACTGACGTGTTCCACAGGGCGCTAGATTCTTCGGATCCCTTTTTATCAAGCATCTCATCACAAAAAAAAAAGCAAGTCAGTTCCTCTACCAAAAGAAGCAATTGCGCTTTTGGAGGAACCCCCTGTTGAAGCAGTAATGGATAACTCAAACACAGATGATGAGTAAAATAAAAAATTTAGCACGTACATTTTATTTATATATGGAATTTGGGCGGCTGACTGGGGGTGGTCAAAATCAAAAACTAATGAAAACCGAAATTTTACAATGGTCTTAATATTATGTACAAAAAAATTTGAAATCCGTATCTTTAAAATTACCTTCGCGGTCGGGGGTGGTTCATGTGGGCGTGGTCAAAATCAAAAACTAATGAAAACCGAAATTTTACAATGGTCTTAATATTATGTACAAAAAAATTGAAATCCGTATCTTCAAAATTAGAGTTTATGCCAAAAAAAAGGCTTTTCATCCCAATGTGCACTGGGAGTTCTGCATTTACAAGACGTACGTTACTGTTTTGACTGGTATACAATTTGGCTGAGTCTATTGTGAAATCGTCCGTGCGAGTTCTATCGCTTAACAGTGTAGACTTTACCAGACCTTGAACTTTGTTATCGGTATCCAGTATATTCTTTGTATGCGTGTCGCCTTTCTATGTATTAGGCGTAGTCCCTTGGTTCAACATCAAACCATTTATATTTTCGACTTCCAGTGTTGCCCCCAAGTCTGAAGAATGTTCAGAAGGTAGCAGTTTCCTGTCGCCTTGCACTAGCGAGAGATTTTTCGAGAAGTGTTTTGTAGCCGGCTTCGTTTCCAAGTGACATCTTTCTTCGGTTGATTCAGCTGCACACATCTTTACTGACTTCTCTTCTGGAGTTGGTATTGTTCCTGCTACAATCCATCCAAACATGGTATTTTGAAGGATGGGTCCTCCCGCCTTTGTTTGCTGTTGATCTGGCAATAACAATGAATAATAGTGCTCTGCACCGATAAGCATATCAATTCTTCCTGGCGTATTAAAATCTGGGTCTGCTAGAGATTTGTCGCTTGGAATTGCATAGCTGGAAGAACTTAATTCCCGGACTGGTTAATTAGCCATAATCTGGGGAAGCACAAATGCTTCTAGTTCTTCCGTGAAATCATTATGCAGGGACTTAATTCGTATTTTGACTTGGGAACGGCACATTTTTGTACCGCCACCAACACTCCCAAAACGGACTAAAGTCTTGTGTCCTTTTAACGAAAGTCTTGATGTTCAGAAACAAATTTACCTGAGATCCTGAATCGAGTAGTGCTCGGAAGTTCATCTCTCTTCCAGTTTTGGTCTCTACTGCCACTTTGATCTGGCGGATCTGTAGGATCTCCCAAATTTGGTTCTAAATGCAACATCGTATTGTGTTTCTTATCACATATGAAATATGTGCGACTTTGACAGTCTTTTGACTTGTGGTATATGCTAAAACAATTTACACACATTTCTTGTTTCTGTACCCAATTTAATCTTTCGGATACAGGCTTAGATCGGAACTCATCGCATCTAAATAAAGGGTGATTTTCTCTTTTGCAGAATTCACATGAAGCTATTTTTTCGCTTGCTGTCGACGCACAAGTCGTGTTTTTTGGTTGTGTATTAAAGATTTTTCCGATTTTCCTGTGTTTAGGACTCGTACTCTTTGATCCAAAAAATCGAGCATCGTATGTAGCGGCTGTAGTTCTGATGAGCTTCCAAGTGATTGCTCATACAGGGCCCGATTATTCATGTCGAGCTTGTCGGTCAACAGTTCGACTAATATTGGATTCAATGTGGATATGTCGATGCCTAGACCTTTCAAGGAGGCGAGAGACTCAATTGTTGTTATATATAATTCCTGCAATGATTTTGCGCTATCACACGATGCCTGTTGATGCACAAATCTGCGAATTACTGTATTTGCAAGCTGTCTTGGCTTGTCATACGAATCAACTAAAATTTCCCAGGCTTGCATATAGTTTTCTTCCTTGAGTTCTATATGACTTATTAGCCTTTCTGCATCCCCGGTAAGTGCGGATTTAAGGTACCACATTTTCTTTATTGCGGGCATGTTTGTTTCATGTACCATGCATAAAAACAAATCGAAGAATTGTCACCTCTTTAACAATTCTCCATCAAATTTTGGGATAGTGATTCTGGGTAGTTGCACATCAGTGCTGTTTGTGGCGGATGGGCTTGGCGCGGCCATGAGTGTCTTCTGCACTTCCTTTTGTAGCTTCCCGTAGGCTTCCTTGTGGTAGCCCTTTTCTATCGGGTTGTCAAATTCTTCATACATTTTTAAATGGACCTCTTGTACTTGTGTCCACAATGAATTTATGAAGTCATTAGAGGCTTGGCCCTTTAAAGTCGCGTACTCCTGTAGCGCGCTGTTTAGGGATTCAATTACCTCTTTTTGTCTTCGGCATAGTGCGGCTAGCCTTTTGTCACTAATTTCTGCGGAAAGCTGGTCGCCGTTTGTTCTATGTTTCTGACCCGGTGGGAGTGTTTTATTCGCTTACGCTGAATACGCTCCGATTCGCAACCAGATTTGGTCAAGAAACTGAACCGTACACAATGGTAGATAAAGGTGGTCGCCTTGTTGACCGGTCCTTTATTGATCCTGAATCGATAGGTTCGATCTCAGGTGTTCCTCTGTGGCCACGATGGCACTTGCTTAGATGATTTTCAAAGTGTCGCCTGTTGGCAACTTTGAGAATGTGTCCGGGATTGGATTCACGAATCCTTTCCTGCTGGGATCACAAACGATTTACCAAATCTTTGATGGAAGATGGTCTCCTTGTTGACCAATCTTCAAATACCTGAGTTAATTTCGCTCTGACTTCCTTAGTTGTCGCTTCGACAATGGAGTTTTCTTTGTTGTGATCTCTTGTTGAGATCACGTCGGGGTCACCAAATGTTAATACGATAGGCTACCAAATGGACGACGATCAGCGTCGTGCTGCAAATGGTGGATCCTTAGTGTGACTGACGTTACTTCGTCTGGTTACAGGATATGTGTATCGGAGGGTTGGGTAGTATACAGCACATAAACTGTCTAATGGTTGGTTGCCGCACCCAGCACTTGTAACTAGGTGGACGTCGGAGAATGGTGCGCAATATGAGGATCTGAAGACACAGCGACAGCCTCTGTTGATTGCGATGGTAGATGAGTAACAGACAGTGGTTATTCTGAGACTGATTTTATTGAACAAACTTAACGGTATTTATAGGTACAAAAGTGCTTACGGTAACAAAATATGTAGAAAGGGAAAATGAAATTACTGCTATTCGTCGTAACTCGCAGTGGGTCAAAGTGCGATATGCAGGGCTAATCAACGTTATTGCTCTACTTCCGAATTGTGGTGTCAGCTATTTTCGCTGCATCAGCAGTTTGATGACTGTTAAACAGAGTGATGGTCTAGCTGTAGAATTGCAATATTGGCAGCAAGTGTTATGATATATACGTTTATAAGTTATTTGCTTCAGAACTTGCCGCTTGACCGTATATATTCAGTAAATGATTTAGGCGTTCTTCTGGACCCGAAGCTTAAATTTGACTGCCACATAATGTTGACTGTCAACAAAGCTTTGAGTGTTCTTGGGTTTATAAAGCGTTGGTCAAAAGAATTTGACGACCCTTATATAACCAAATTATTATTTACCTCCTTTGTCCGCCCTATATTGGAATATTGTCCTTCCGTTTGGAGCCCACAATACCAAGTGCACATTGACCGTATAGAGTCGGTACAAAAACAATTTCTTCTTTTTGCCCTTCGTAGTTTGAACTGGGATCAAAACGTAAGGCTACCTTCCTACCAGAGTAGATTATTATTGCTTAATTTACCGACACTTGGAAATCGTAGAAAAATGCTTGGTATGCTTGGATTTTTATGCACAATCTTATAATAGGTGATATTGACTCTGTAGAACTTGTAAGCCGCCTAAATTTTAATATTCCAGTTAGACTAACACGTAATTATTATCCTCTTAATTTGCCTCGATGTAGATCAAATTTTAGTCTGCACGAACCCTTTCGCGCTCTATGTAATAATTAACCTTTATCATTTAATTTGCATTTCAACTTCTATCCCGGTATTTAAAACTAATATTTTAACTCATTTGCTTCACTCCTAATTGCTTCTTTATTTTCATTATGTGTCCCGTTTTTTTTTTTGTTTTATGTATTCTTCCTCGCGAACTCGCATTCATGCCCAAATTGATAAGAGGGCCCCAGGCGTAACAAGCACGTGCTTGGTGTCGTTGGGCCACTTGTTTGTACTGCTCGTAGTGCATCAACGTCCATATATATATATAAATGTGGAACTCTGATTCCCTCTGAATAACACATCAATTTTTTTTGGTTTTGGATGCCTTTTTGGTTAGGTTAATACCCTAAAGAATATCCCTGTTATTGTAATTTTGTATGAAGCGACACTATCGTCATACTATCGATGGTTCCCCCAAAAGCATCGAAAAACATTGATGGCGCCACAATCGATGTTTTCGAAGCTCTTAGTTGCTGCGACATCCACCGTCTTTTTCACATGTTTACAATGTTTTTTTTTTTTATTTATAAACGCCCCTTTTTTTTAGTTTACTGTTAAGTGACTGATTTTGATCGTTTTTCTAAATGGAAAATTGCGAAAACAAGCGACTTCCTTCATTTATCATTTTACTCAACCATGTATACCTCCTAGAATGGACACTCGGTTTCAAATATTCGCCCTCAACTTATTGCTAGCGAACGGCCCGTTAGATCTACATACTCAAAATAATTTAAAAATATTTATTACTATTTTTGAAAACTTAATGAAAACTAGCTGTTCAAAAACAAGCGAAAATTAAACTTTTTAACTTTCATCCTTTCAGAAGGTGCCGGCTACAAAATTTTTGTACCATCGGTTTGAGACCAAAAAGAAATGGGTCTAAATGGGTTAAGCAATAGCCACTTCTGTGTGCACCGGCTAGTAGCTGATGTGTATTAGGATTAAAGCGACATAAGATCGCTGAAAAAAACGTCATAGATTCTTAAAAAGAAATGTTGATTTCTGTAATTGGCCTTTCGGAATTTCAATGGAAGAAAATGCATTTACATTGCTTTCAGTTGTTATATCGAAATTGTTTTTGGTGCAGGACCAAAATGCTCGTCTAATAATAATGAAAAGGGAATAACTTACCTCCAGCTTATGTTCTTCATGCCAAGACCTGGCAAAGTTTGCACCAAAGTAAATTTGTGACTTTAAAAAGATATAGTGAATGAATCGTATGTGAGGAGGCTGTAATTATATCTTGAAGGAGTCCAAATCAGTCGAGGCCACAAGAAGCAGCGCCCTCGCGCTATGGGGCATTTTACCTGTTTTTTTTGGCAATAATGAATCATTCTAAAACAATGCAACTTTTTTGAGTTTGCTTTTTTGAAATAGGTTTAAATTACTTAAATACAAATGTTTAAGAAAAACTTACACCATTAACAATTTATAATAAATAAATAATTTTATTTATCCTAAACCTACAAAAAAAATTGGTTTCTAATAATAAAAAAACATTCTCAGACAAACAAAAAACAATTTTTTTGATACCTTTTTTTCATTGAAGAGATATCGATTTTTTCCTGTAAAATCCCATCTATTTGTATGCCAAATACAGGATATGCCGTATAAAAAGACTTGGTAAGCTGGAGATTATTCTCTTCGGACTCTCTGTAGGCTCCACCTGACCAATTGGATCTGAATTTGGAAAATATTTGTTTTTATATTAATTAATTAATTAATTAACAAAATCAATCGCAATCTCTCTTGTTGTTGTCTTCCCTTTGCCACGATCTCGCTTGCCCAGCTTGCAGAGCGAGACAGGCGAAGTTCGACATTTTGTCTCGTTTTTCTATGATTTTAAGAGAGAGAAATTTGGGAGAGCGTGATTGAGAGAGAGGGGGTTGGTGAGAGAGTCGATTCTGCAGACGCTTTGCCGGCGTCGCAGTCGACTCAGTGCATTTCAGCGCTTGGGCTAAATTCGGGAACTGCAGGGTATGTAAACACGTTCAGGGTATTCCCTAAACTGTTGAATGGCTGAATTGTTGAATTTTGGTCAGCTGTTAATCAGCTGTTCCATACAAAGTCAACTTTCAGAAATTTCAGCAATTCATCAGCCCCGAGGCTGTTGAAAATTTTGTTGAATCGTTGAAAACCAGAGTTGTCATCTTATTTTACTAAAAGTCATAGCAACTCTGCAACATTTCACTTTCATAAGTTCCCATTATTAACTTTAAAATTAAATTAACAAGTCTATTAGTAGTTCTTCTTACCTAGTAAACAATTTTAGTCAGTAACAAACAATAAAAAATCCAATTTTACATGTTTTAACTTCCGTAAAGCTTTTCAACGAATAACAGCTGTTTGAAAATTCAACAAGAACCATTTTGGGTCGTTCCCTTAATTGCTAAAATTTTCTGTTGAATTTCCAACAATTTAGCAATTCAACAGTTTAGGGAATACCCAGGTTGTGTTCGCTTGCCGCGCCAGACTTTAACAGCTGTTATTTTAACATTGGTATGTAACATTTCATTTTGATCTATTCTTAATACGTTTCCATTAATGTTTTGAATTTATGCCAAAAAAAAACAGGCCAAATGCCAATAGTGCCTCGGCCCGTGCGCTTGCTAAAACCAGTTAGCATAGAACAGCGGTCGACACTGACACTTCGAGACGTTTCGCTAAGCAAATCACATACACAAACCGATTATATTTTTTTATTGTATGGCCACAACTGGTTCAAGCAGATCTCCTTCTTCGGACATCTGTTTTTTTTTTTTATGTGAATAAGAATCAGCTTAAAATTGCTACTGCGATCTTAAGCGAGTGTGTACAAAAAGTATAGACCAATAACTATTATCTAGTGTAAACAAGCTTTTAATTGTTCAAATTAAAGTAGTACAAAAAGGATATTATTTAGAACGGGAAGTAATAATTTGCAATAAATCCACGGTCACACTGAAGAGAATGTTTAAGAGCGGAAAAAGAGATAGGATAGGAAAGTAAGATAAGAGTTTGGGCAGAAAGTATTTAAGGAACACGACAAACACGCAACCTATGTAATAGTAAAAATAATCAATCGGGCGCTGCTGTGATTATCTGTTGTTAAATTGTACAAAATACCAACATTTAACCTAAAAAAAATAAATCGTCGAGAAAGACAATTTTTCGAGTGGTCCATATATAATTTTCTTCTTGTTTTCGCAACCTAAAAGAAAATTTGTCCTTTGTTTATCAACGTGATAATATACAATAGCGAACCTTTTCTCCTAACAGTGTGGTATGGAAAAAAGTAAACAAGCAAGTCAGATGCGGACTAAATGGATTGAACAATTAAAATGTACCAAAACAGTTAGTATCTTTGAAAAATTTGTGAAATGTATCATTTTCTTACTTAAATTGGCTCAAAACTTAAAAACACGCTTGAAAAATGATAAATCATTTATGCGAGCATGCATTACAGTCGGTTCGGTAACAATGAAAAGCGCATACTTGGCATCTTTAATAACGATTATCCTTTTTGCTAATGGTATACATGGAACTCCCGCTGTAAACCTTTCATCGGTTTCGTCATTACAAACTTCAGAAAGGCAAGTTTTTCCCACATAGGTATAGGATTTTTCTAATGTATTTGATTAGATTATAAGTGTCATAAGTACATATATATGGATGTGTGTATATGTATACTATACATTTTATAGTATATTTCGAATATGTGCATATATGTATATTTATATTACATATGTATCTACATTTGCTATTCATATGAACTTATGTTTATACTTAACCATCTAGATAAATCTGGTTGTGTGCTGTTTATAAGCAGACATGGTGATTCACTAATGCTTTTGCAATCAGCCATCTTATATTCATGTTGAATGTGTTTGTCTTCTTTGTTATGTACAAATGTCAGTAATAAACACTATTAAAATTGCAATGTTGTAGAAACAAAAATAGTTGAAAAATGGAAAGTCACTAAAAATAAAACAAAGTCACTATACATATGTATACCCTGCAGTTCATCACCAAGCTCTTTTTCACTAGTGAATTGATTTTGATGATGATTTTAACATTAACATGTCCTAGGTATGCGGCTTTTCAGCGCCAAATTATTAGTCATTAACAAGTAGAGAAATATACAGCACCTTTATCACATTATCATTAGCAAACCATGGGAGTTTTTACCGTCCGTTATCGTCCAAAATATTTAAACTTTCATCGCTTTTTCATTATTTTTATTTCATTTAATTTTACTACATATGTATGTATGTACGTAATTTATATTTTTAACAAGAAAGGAAGCTAGCTTCGGCCAGCCGAAGCTTATTACCCTTGCAGATCATTCCTATTCATTTACAAAAACATTAAATTTTAATAAATTTGCGTATATGTTAAAACAATCCAAATTTTAGCTGCTTTCGTATTACTTTGGCATTAATTTTCCTTTCCTTCCTATGGCAGCTATATAATATAGCCGTCCAAATTTTTTTTAATTTAATACGTAATTTTGAAATGTTAAAGAAAAGCCATAGCCCAGAGGAGAAGAGAATGTAATAAAAGTCAACAAAGATTTAATTTTTTTCTTATTAATTTCCATTTAATTTTCCGACCGCTCCCATGGCAGCTATATGATATAGTCATCCGATTTTTTAAAAAATTTATTTGAAACTCAGAAATATTTAAAAAATAGTATTCCCAAAAGTAGAAGGTAATATTTAAAAAAAACACCAAAGCTAGAATTTTTTTTACGTTTTTTTTTTTAAACGAACGGACGGACAGACGGACATGTCTAGATCGACTCGGCTATTGGTGCTGATAAAGAATACATATATATACTTTATGGGGTCGTTTCCTTCACTTCTGACTGAAATCATAATACCCTCTGCAAGAGTATAAAAATGGTTTTCCTACTTCTACATTGATTAATTTTATTTTTAAAAACTACGGAGACTTAGGGGGTTCTCGGCACGCTGTCAGCTTTGCAAGTTTTGGTGATCGCCCTTTGTAAGGTCCTCTCCAAAGGCTTCACCTAACAAAATGACATCAGCTTGACCTAAACACATTACAAAATAAAGGTCATTTAAAAGTGAGAAGCCATTGTAACATATCCAAGGCAAAGTTTTAACACACTTGAAAAATACTACCTGATTTAAATACCTATTTTTTAAAAAATCGAAAATTACTAATCACAGTAATGCTAATACGCATCAAGTTAGCAGAACAACTTTGGAATTTTTTTTTTTTGATAATTTGCCGTTATTTATCTGTAAAATATTCGTGAAACAATTAATTTTGCCGCTGAACTATTTTAAAAGTTATAAGATGTTCTGATATTTAAATATCAAGTTAGCAGTACAACTTTTTAAATTTTAACTTTTCCAAAATGTTTTAAAATGGGATTTTGTCGTTATTTATCCATAAATTATTCGTGAAAGAAATTAATTTTGTCGCTTTTGAACTAACATTTATTTTTTAAAAACACATATTTGTTCTGCTAAGTTGATATCAAGTCAGCAGTACAACTTTTTAAATGTTAACTTTTTCAAAATGTTTTTAACTGAGATATTGCCGCTATTTATCCGTAAATTGTTCGTGAAAGAAAAATTTTTGCCGCTCTTCAAAAACATAATTAAAAATTAATTTTTTCACGAATAATTTACGAATAAATAACTGCAAATTGTCAATAAGAAAAATTGAAATTGTGACTCTTGATGCCCGATAAAACGGCAATCGTGTTATTAATTATGTAAAATTAATAAGTTTATGGTGGTATAATGATTTTCAACCGATTAATCGTGAAAAAATTGGCTGTATTCGAACACAGCAATAGTAGTTTTCATTCTTTCCGGATAGAAAAAAAAACAGATTTGTCCGAAAAAAAGGCTAAAAGGGCAACACTGGTAGTCACACCTTTTTTATATGGTAACATTATATTTGTATATATCGGACCATCCCAGAAAATTTTCCATTTTACAGCTATGTATAGTTGTAAAATAATTGTTTAGCTGAATTTATAAAATATATTTTATAGTATAAACTTATTTGTTTTAACTTTAAATAATTTATAAATTTTTTTCTTCAATAATAAAATACTGGTAAGAAATTAAAAGTTCCAAGTTTTGATGGCTCTTCACCAGAAATGAAAACAAAAAACAATTAAAGAACGACCAAGACCCCCCAAATAAATAGATACAAATTTGCACATTTCTTTTGATGAAAAAATACATTGATGTATTGATGTCATCTATGCTATCGATAGTAACATTGATCTTTTTGTACAAACACTTTCTCTGTTCGCTTCGTCTTAAATATTTTTTATAAATAAAAATAGGATAAGTTCTTCATTTGTTTTGGCATCAAAAAATAAACTAACTTGGTAATTTTTTCCATTAACACAGAGCTCATAAAAAAAGGTCTCACTTGTGCTTGTTGTCAGGAAAAAAACCCTTCACATAGTGACCCCATACGAACCTGTCAGAGAGAGACCCTAAAATTTTGTTTGCCCCTGGGTTGCTCCCTGCTCAACCGATGAGAGATTTGGTTTGCTCGATCGGGTCTGTGTTCACCCGAGACCCTTTTCGTCGTAAATATAATAAAATACTGGTAAGAAATTAAAAGTTCCAAGTTTTGATGGCTCTTCACCAGAAATGAAAACAAAAAACAATTAAAGAACGACCAAGACCCCCCAAATAAATAGATACAAATTTGCACATTTCTTTTGATGAAAAAATACATTGATGTATTGATGTCATCTATGCTATCGATAGTAACATTGATCTTTTTGTACAAACACTTTCTCTGTTCGCTTCGTCTTAAATATTTTTTATAAATAAAAATAGGATAAGTTCTTCATTTGTTTTGGCATCAAAAAATAAACTAACTTGGTAATTTTTTCCATTAACACAGAGCTCATAAAAAAAGGTCTCACTTGTGCTTGTTGTCAGGAAAAAAACCCTTCACATAGTGACCCCATACGAACCTGTCAGAGAGAGACCCTAAAATTTTGTTTGCCCCTGGGTTGCTCCCTGCTCAACCGATAAGAGATTTGGTTTGCTCGATCGGGTCTGTGTTCACCCGAGACCCTTTTCGTCGTAAATACTCGGCAAATGGTCTTTTGAGCATGTATGTGTGCTTCTCGTATAGCTCGGTTAAAAATTTTTACACTGCTTGCTCTGTTGCTCTCGTATAGCTGGATAAAAATTGGAATGCTCTTTCTCCACCGAGCAGCCTTAATTATTCTCAGCTGCCATCTCTTTTTTTCACCATTCTGGATGGTCAAACCTATACACGGAAATTGAAAATTGTACTTTGTTTCATGGTCGCCTACCATTAATGACCAACAAAATTAATATTTCTGGCTAAAATTGAAGTCAAATTTAAAGTGGTGCTAGTCTCACTTGCATAACAAATATCAGTGGAGAGGTCATTTTCAACCCTTAATTTCATCCTCAACAAAAGACAAAATCTTTAACAATTTCAATGCTTAATTTATAATTTTAAATATATAAACATGAATAAATAATAATAATAATTGGGTTATTTCATTATATAATAAGGAAAGAAGCTAGCTTCGGCCAGCCGAAGCATATATACCTTTGCATATCATTTCTATTCATTTACAAAAACATTAAATTTAAATTAACTTGCGTATATGTTACAACAATTCAAATTTTAGCTGCTTTCGTGTTACTTTGGCTTTAATTTTTTGTTCCTTCCTATGGCAGCTATATAATATAACCGTCCGAATTTTTTATAAATTTAATATGAAATTTTGAAATGTTAAAGAAAAGCCATATCCCAGAGGAGAAGAGAATGTAATAAAAGTCAACAAAGATATAATTTTTTTAAATATTTAAAAAATAGTATTCCCAAAAGTAGAATGTAAAATTTCAAAAAACACCAAAGCTAGAATTTTTGTACAGTTATTTTTTCGATCTTTCCTATGGGAGCTATAAGATATAGTTGCTTCCCCCTGGGAATCCCGATTTTTAATTTTTATATTTTTAAGAAATTAAAGTTTAAAAATAAAAAAAACTTTTTAGGGGGCGGGTTTTGCATGAAGATTCTTGGAGTTCCTACGCAGTGCAAGTTTGTTTCAACCGAGGGCCACGCCCCCTCTAACGCCCACAATCGCATTAAACGATTTTAAAAGGTGTCTGGCGCCCACACTTTTAAATATTTCGGAAAAATAAAAATGCAATTTTGTTAAATGTAGAAATGTAGAAGTTAAAAAGTTATGCGCGATCAAAGTTTTAAATCTCCATCTCCCTCTCACTCCTTTGAGTAACAGGTATCTGATAGTCGACTATAGCGTTTTCTCTTGTTTTAAATAAGTTCTACCAACTCAATGCATTTCCCAAATTTTAATGACGAAAATGTTGAGTTGTTATAAAAAAAAAATATAGATATTTTTTAAAAGTCGATTATTTATTAAGCTTTGATGCGGCAGGCTCCGGAATAGCAATTTTTAACGGTTCATAAATCTTAAACGACATAATTTTTTTAGTGATGTTAATTTTTTTTAGTTTTTTTTTCATATTTTATTGTGTATGAAAATGGATTGAGTGTGTTTTGCTAGTTATACCCGTTACTCGTAGAGTAAAAGGGTATATTGTATTCGTGCAAAAGTATGTAACAGGGAGAAGGAAGCTTTTCCGACCCTATAAAGTATATATATTCTTGATCAGGATCACTAGCCGAGTCGAACTAGCCATGTCCGTCTGTCCGTCTGTCCGTCCGTATGAACGCTGAGATCTCGGAAACTATAAAAGCTAGAGGATTGGCATTTTGCATGCATATTCTTGGAGTTCCTACGCAGCGCAAGTTTATTTCAAAATGGTGCCACGCCCCCTCTAACGCCCTCAATCGCCCTACACCATTTTTTGAAAGGTGTCTGGCGCCCACACAATTAAAGATTTTGGAAAACTAAAAATGCAGTTTTATTGTGACTATCAATACCTATCGAAATGTAGAAGAAATTTTTCAAATCGGACCATTCGTTAAAAAGTTATGCCTGATCAAAGATTTTATATATATATCTCCCTCGCACTCCCTTAGCTGAGTAACGGGTATCTGATAGTCGGGGCACCCGACTATAGCGTTCTCTCTTGTTTTTTTTTTAAATAAAAACCAAAAAGTACGTAAAATTTTCCAACTTAGGGTTGGTTACCATAAATCAATTTGACTTCTAGTTCGTTGGAAAGTTCAATCTTTTAAGAAAAACACGAAAAAAACTGCATCTCTATAACTGTCCTAGAAAAGAAATTACAGATTTTTTTCCAAAAAAATGTACTTTCTGGCCCAGTGTGCATTCCAGAGATTATTTTAAAAGAACTGTCTTTTATTGTGAAAAAAATACAAAATTATTAATAACAGCCCACTGCTGGGTATCGCCTTTTTCATTGTTTAAATGAAAAAGGATGAGTATGGGAAAACCACTTAAACCACATTAGTTTGATAACCGAAATGGGTCAAAAAATGTGTTGTTAATTTTGCTAAATTTTTAAATAAAGGGAAGCCAAACTTCTGAATAGTTTATATTATTTTGTCCATATTATCCATACATATTGCAACCTACTTATCTCTGCCCTGCGTATGAAATCCAAGAAGACAAGCTGGCAAACAACGTCAAAGCTTATGTTGCCAATAACATCCAATTAAAACTGGATTTTTTCGGATTTTTCCGATGTTTTTTTGTTAACTTATGATTAGGTTTGAGCAGTTAGCACACTCATATTTTTCTTTTATCGATAAGACAGAAGTATGTGTGCATACATACAACTGCAATAACTCAGTCATCATCAAGTCAAATTTAATTTACTGGAAGAATTAAGCTACAGTTATACCCGTTACTAACAATATACGCATTTACTTTACGATTAACGGGTATAACAATTACAGCTTCGGTTTTTTAGCTTTTATTTTAAACAGCGTTTGCAATTACTACTCCGTAGCAGCGAGTATCGCTCTCTTTTTGACGAGAGCCGCAGTAGAGCCATAGCAGAACAACGAGAAGGTATGTGCTCTGCTCGCAGTTATGTCGCTTGAGAAACTGTAGCAATAGCGATAGCTGAAAATAAAGTCTTGTGCTCTGTGTAGCAGTAATGGGGGTCACAAATAATTACGTAATATATGGACAGTAGGGTGGGTCGATTTGGGGGTCTGCAAATCTAAAGGGGGGGGGGGGGGGGTTGCAGGGGGACTTATTGTATGGAGAATTATTAGCAATATTGCCAAAGAAACCATGTCTCTAATACCTCGATTGACCCTCCGCATTTGCAAAATAAAAGAAGAGAGAACGCTATAGTCGTATAGTATAGTATATAGTATACCGGTTACTCATCTAAAGGAAGTGCGAGGAAGATGTATAACATTTTGATCGCGCAAAACTTTTTAACGAATGGTCCGATTTGAAAAAATTTCTTCTACAATAAAACTGCATATGTACTTCTCCAAATCCTTTAAAGGTATGGTCACCAGACACCTTTCAAAAAAGGGCTTAAGGCGATTGTGGGCGTTAGAGGGTGCGTGGCCCTCGGCTGAAACTTGCGCTGCGTAGGAAGCCCAAGACTGTGTGTGGTTAATCCCAACTCTCTAGTTTTTTTGGCCCTCATTTAAAACTTAAAATAAAAGCCGCACTAATTTGAGACTAGGTGGCAACCCCACAACAGAAGAGTTAACTAATTGTCAAGCATAAGTCGAAAATCTATTTAAAAATACCATAAAACAGTCATACTAACACCTGATGATATACACAAAATTTCAAACTAATAAAAAAACAATGTCGGCAGAAAAAAAGTTTTGCGGTAAAATTTATACCGATGAACAGGATACAATTCTTGTAGAACTGGTGTCTCCGGAATCGTCTCCGGGAGATTGAATTCTTACATGCGTGCAATCTATGACTCCTACGAATTTCGGAAACTTGGCTCTTCAATAAGCGGGAACTTCATAAATTGTTTTGATAAAGACGCTATAGCAAAGGAAACGTTCTTAAAAACTCGACTGGCTGTGGCCACGCTAACACCTCAAAATTCGACTACAGTTATAAGAAAACTGCCACTTGCATAGAATCTAAGTGCTATTAGAAGCTTAACCCATGGCTGTAAAAGTGGTTTTTTGTTATATGGAATTAGTTAAACCAAATGAATGCAGTTAATTTCCTTATTTTAGATTCAAGGCAAAACAAATAGCGCCGTGCTTTTACACAAGCGAAACCTTTTAACAACTTCTTCATCACTGTAATGATCAAAGTAATTTATTTGTACTTGATATTTGCGCCGAAAGGTTCACACTTCAGACAATTCGACGATATCCCACAGAGTTTGAAGATAAATCTCTCGGGAAATTATTTTTAGAATAAATTTGATGACTTTTACTTAAAAAATTCTGTTTTATATTTAACTGTAAATTAAATCAACTGTTTTCGAATGAAGAGTGGAACCAGACTGACAACGCCCGAATGTCTGGAAACGATTGCAAATGTCTGCACAAATCCACCCGCACAAATTTGAAAGGGTGGATGAAGTACCCCGACAAAATTTGTCGCTACCTGTGCTAACATAAGGACGAGTAAACCATTTTTTGTTTACATCTCCGTTGTTCCGGCAGGCAAGTTAAAGTACGGCCCTTAGTAGGTTCTGACTGTGGGCAATTTCATTACAAACATTTCTGTAAAAGCAGCATGATGATTTACTCTTTGAAATAAACGATCCGCAGCTGAGGAATACAAAAATTTGTATGTTTTTCTATATGTATAGTAATATTTTGGAATCAGGGAATAAAACCAGAACCGGAACCGAAACAAATATCCGAAATAAACCAATTCCTAATAGAGAACCGGTACCGATACCAAAATAAATATTTAATTTCGAGCCGATTACCGTATTGCTGGTACCGGTACGTTTTGGTACTCATTTACTAAATTATGGAAGAAAATGTCGCTGTAGCAGAAACACTCTTTGTCTAAAGAAGTTGTAAGTCTGGAATTTTGGGTGCCTTTCTAACCGGTTTATTTTAGAAGAAGCTAATAACCCAATTTACTCTTAGAAATAAAAATGTGGAATTTAATTAAAATCTTAAGATTCATATTTGCTATCAAAAAATCGAAAATAATTTTATTGTTCTTACAATAATGTTTTTTTTCCAAAAAAAAAACTAACATAATTTATTTTAAAGTATTATTAAAAATGTTTTAACTGTACCGGTATCAAAACCGGAACCAAAACATCAACACCAAAATAGAACCGTTTACCAAATACGCAGATTCGGTATGGGACCAGAACCGGAACCGAAATAAGATTTGGTTTGATTCCCTGGTTGGAATACCCCTATTCCTATACATCCTTTTTGGTTTTAATGAAGACCTAGCCTTTGGTCATACTGACCGATCTTCATTCTCTTTTTTGTATCAGTCATCTTGAAGTAATCCCAATTCATGTCGTATTTCCAAGAACTTTGCGGCAGCCAGTGGCTTTGTGAAGATTTCAGCAAGTTTATTCTCTGTGGAAATATACTCAAGACAAATGGTGTTACTTTCACTTTGTTCTCTGGCAAAGTGGTATTTGATATCGATATGTTTTGCTCGTTTATGACAGAGGGATTATTTGCTATACTGATACAGCCTTGGTTATCCTCGTAAATTTTTATTGGATTTTCGAGATTGATATTAACACTACTAAGAAGAGATTTTAGCCACAGCACTTCTCTCACAGCTTCAAATAATGCCATGTACTCAACTTCACTTGATAAGGCTGCTACTGAGTTCTGCCTCTTTGTGTTCCAACAAATTAAATTTAAATCGAACATTTAAAATATATTCCCTGTGGTACTTTTTCTATCAATCTCGTTTCCTCCCCAATTAGAATCTACATAACCAATTAATGTATCTTTAAACTCAGCATTTCTTTTAAAAATAAGTTCAATTTCAATAGTTCCCTTTAAATACCTAAGGACCCTTTTTGGCTCGGAATTATTTTTTATCTACTTAAAATATTTGCTGCAGTAGTTAAGTCTGGACGTGTACATAGCATTATGTACATTAAACATCCTATGAGACATTGCAGTTTTGGAGCATTGCAGTTTTCATCTGCATTAAGTAACTCATAATTTAGTTTGTTTGGTAAGGGAGTACAGACTGCATTGCAATTTTCCATGTTAAATTTACCTTAGATTCTTTTAACATTTTCAGCTTGGCTCAGGAAAATTTTATCTTCATACATTTCTGTTCTAATACCAATTAAATTATTTATTTCTTTTAGGTCGGTCATTCTAATCTTCTTCATTAAATAATTTTTTAATTTATTCATTGTTGTCATATTCCCCGTAGCTATCACCACATCATCAACATACATCAGCAACAGCACATCAATATTTTTCTTGATATCACCTTTATCCAGGATATATATACAGCGATATACGGAAGAGTTTACAAACTCACAGTCTTTCAATGCTTGCTCAAAGACCGCAAACCAGCATCTAGCGGCTTGTTTGAGTCCGTAAATTGCCCTATTCAACTTACCTACATTGCCACCTTTTCCCTGTACACCTTGAGGAAGTCTTATATATATTTCCTCTTTTAAGAAAATGCAGTTTTTACATCCATTTGA